>OU015499.1:19415937-20622277 GCA_907164885.2 Dolomedes plantarius
ACTTTTCAATAAATGAAGCAAATGTCCGATTGCGGCTAAAGAGCAAAGAAACTCTACAAATCATGCCTAGGAAGGAAAAGGCGAATCGAGGCTTACAACCTAGTTTTCCAGAAGTTGAAAAAACTTTGATGGAGTGGGTAGTCGATAAGAGACAACAAGGCATCGGGATTTCATGTATTGAAATTAGGCTGAAAGCTCAAGAAGTCAATAAATCTCATGAGAACGCAACAGAATTCAATGCTTCATACGGATAGGCTGTTTGTTTCCTGAAACGACACGGGCTTTCTGTTCTTAGAATAATCACCATAGCACAGCATCTTCCAGACGACCACGAAGATAAACTTCTGGAGTTCCAAACGTTCGTGCTAAAATTGAGAAAGGAACATATGTATGACCTTTCACAGATTAGAAACACCGATTAAAACACCCCTGACCTTCGATATCGTTGCAACAAGACTGTAGACGTGAAAGGTAAAAAGACTATGGGCCTGTTCACATAGGAGTCCGTTGCGTTGCGTTAAGGAAAAGATGACGTTGAGACGAAAATAAACCAATCATAGGCGTTAAAAATTCCATTGCTAATCGTTTGGAGGTTTGTCATTGGTTAAATATATTTCAATACTTTAACGCTCTGCAACGGACTCCTATGTGAACAGGCCCAAAGGCTGTTTCAAAACTACAATTTCCAAAAGGTGTTCACATTCGTGACCATGAGAAGGGCTGTATGGATGAAGCACTGACCATTGATTGGTTGAAATGCGTTTGAGGACATCGTCCAGGTGATGCGCGAAAACCGCCTTCCATGTTGGAGCTCGATATGTTTCGGTGTTATCGGATGCCTTCTATCCAGAAGGAAATGCGCCAAATTAAGTCATATCTGGTTATTATTCCAGGTGGCATGATCCGCCTACGTAAATGGAATGCATGGTTAAGCGACGGTAATCACATATACGGCAGGTGGCCGTATGCGTCAACCGTCTCGCTTAGACATTGTAGAATGGGTACTTTCGACATGGAATGAATTAGATCCGTCTATTATTAAATAAGGCTTCCTCAAATGTTGCATATCGAATAATTTCGACGGCAGTGAGGACGATAGGCAGTGAATGACGACATATTATGAGCAGGGAGGATGAACAGGTGTCATCAATGAGGATGATGATGGCGATATATTTTACGACGGCACCAATAATTATTACATGGACGCAACAACAATAGATTTGCTGTATTCTAGTGAAAGTGATTCAGACTGATAATTTGACAACATTGTTTGTTTTGAATTAAAAATTTAAGTTTTTTTTTACCGAATTTTACGTTTTCGTTTCTTTTTATTGCAAATTTTATTTATGTTAATAAATATTTGTGCAATTTTTAAATAAAATATTAAAAAGTTATGGGTGCGTATTATAGTCGAATTTTAATTTTTTCCGAAAATTTAGGGCAAAATCAAGCATACGTATTAAACACGTGTGCGTATTATAGTCAAGATTTTACGGTAATTAAAGTTGATAAATTAGATACAAAGACTGAAATGTTAAAGTACAATAAGCATTGAGGTGCGTAAGTTAGAACAACATTTGTTATTCCAAAAATGAGGAGAATTTGCTCGATTTCTACCAACGAGGCGACTAGTTGTTTTGTAATGGTAATTGTTTGTTTGACGTCACTTATGTATGAGTATTCGCAGTGGCGGCACACTTCGGGGCATACTAAAGTGCCGTTGCACAGTTGTTGAGAACCACAGGCTTGGAGGGATGAAATTTTAAAACACCATCTGCTCTTATTCCTGTACGAAATCACATTCCTCAATTTTTGTGGTACGGTATTTTTTGCTTTTTTATCGATTTCAGGATATGCAGAGAGAAAATATTAATTATTTTAAGAGATATTAATATTTATTTTTGTTTTCTATGGGAGAATAACATGGACCGCCATTATGGAGGTGTCCAACATGGTGGAATGACGTCAATGGCGGAATAACGTCACACTTCGAGTGCGTTGATAAATTTTAACTGATTACGGTCAGAGAACAGAAAATTCATTGGGAACGGTGGTTATACTAGATTATCTGAAAAAAAATTTTGTTTGAGTGTTCAAAATTGACTTTACTAGTCTGTTTTTTTTATATGATTAACTATTCCTAAAAATTGTTTTAATTTAAAAACAAGTTCATAAATTCTTGTTTTCGTCCTTCTGTGTTTTGATTGAATTGCAAACAACTCATCTTGCATCACCGAAAAAATAAAGTCGGTGATAACTTGCGTGTTGTGTTCAGAAAATGAAATATTTAATGTGTCAAACTTTTCGAACTGTGAAATGTATCTGCATATTTTAAGAGCCATGCAATATATTGGCTTAATTAATTTGTAGCAGCTTGCTTTTCATCATGTTCATTGCTTTATTTATTTCTAGTCCTCCATCAAATTCCTAAAACACGTTTGTGTGTTGATTGTAACCTTAGTGAATCAAAACTTCGTGATGTCTGACAACAATTTGAAGTTTGAATTACATGAAAGTGTATTTAAAAATGATGTGAAAAAGGTTTCAGCTCGTTTGCGAACTCATGATATCGCACAAAAGGATGTTCATGGTGCGTTGATTCTCTCCCAGTAAAATTTCCCCTAAAACGTGTGTATATATATATATATATATATATATATATATATATATATATATATATATATATATATATATATATATATATTTTAGTTATGTATTTTACGAATTAGTGCTGATATTAAAAAAATGTTTATGTGCTGACCTTTCTTAGTAAAATTTTCGTTGATGGTATACTCTGGCATTAATGAGTTTTAAAGGTTTAATTGTTGACACACATTGGATTATTAATATATGGGTTAATATGTTCAATTTTATTATCGTAATTTTAATACGTCTAAAAGAGAGCCTATGCCCAACTGGAGTGTGTGCAAATGAATTATGGGGAATGAAGATTCTGAAGCTAATTAAATGGTTTATACTTAAAAAGAATGATGGTTTCTTCATTAGCTGGGTTATATTTCATGCCTCAGGTGTACCAGAGCAAAACGTTAAAAAAAAATTTTTTTTTCTACGATGAATTTTATACTCGGGTACTAGAACTTATTAAAGCTATTTAACCAATACATCACTTATGATGCAAACATAGAATAGTTGACATTTATTATCTAAATGATAGTATTGGGATTGCTAGTATGTACTTGTTTTTCCTCATAATATATTTATGCAAATTGTCAGTTTCAGTAAATGATATTGTTGTAAATACAAATTATCTCCTTTTATTTTTATTATCAGATCACCCTGATTCACCTAATTTTGTTAGAATTAATATTTGTAAGGCCATGCTTGTGTTGATTTTGTCAATTTGTTGATAAACATTTGTAAATGTTCTTGGTTATTTGTTTAGTTATATCACTGAAAGGCTAAATTTATTGAAAGTAGCTATCTTGATAATAATTAACTCTAGGTATCTATTTTTAAAATATTTTTTTCTTTGATTAGGCAATACTCCACTACATATAGCTGTTATGAAAGGGCATAGAGGTAAGACATTTTTTTTAGTTTAAATGGTGGTAAGGATTTTCTATGTTCTACTTTTGCTCGTTTAAGATTTTGAGGTGATGAGTTTTTTTTTTTAATATTATATATAAATGTGTGTTAATTTGCAAAATAGAATCTAATAGTTTTATTATTCACCGTAGAATGTTTTCACAACTCATAGATATTTGAATACTTTCATGTTTATTCTTTGTATTTATTTATCATAAATATCAAATGATGCTGAATGTCAAACTTAACCTCAATCATTCAAAAGCTAAATATGATTTTTAGTGTAAAAAATTGAGGATTCTTAATGTGGCTAAATTAGTATAAAAGTTTATAGAACTTATTGTCATTGACTATTTTCTAATTTGGGAAATAAATGAATAAAAATTTTAACTTAAAAATACTGAATTTTTTATGTTGTGTCTAAAGTTATGGTAAGAATTCTGGAATACAGTTTGATTAAATTTAGATTATCAAATCTTGGTAATGTTTAAATTCTAGCAGTCACAAAGTGACCTCCATGTTAAATGACCATAGCACAGAGAAATCATTCTACATCTACTCTGAATGAAAGTTTAGTTGGCATTTGTCCTATTATAGATTACTTTTTGCTGGAATTAAAAATAAAAATGTTTTAATATGTATGGAGGGAGAAGTAGTAGAAAATTACTTTGTAAGGTTTAGAAAGTTTGTGAGCTTTCAGATATTTTGACTGAAGTGTGTTTCTTGTAAGTTAAGTAGATGTACCAAGAAAAATTATTTAAATGATAGAAAAGACTAATAGCAAGGTCAAGCTGGTCAGATAGAGTAGGAGAAATGTATAATAATTTAGAAATGTCAAAGATTCTTTTTTAAATGAATAAAAGGTATAATTTAAAGGAATTTATAAATAACATTTTAGAGAGATAAAGGTAACTTTAATAAACCATATTAGCTTGCTGCTAGAGTAACTTAATGCTTGGTGTGTAGTGCTTGTTTTATATATATTAAACAGAGCTTTTGAACAAGGCCTTTTTTTAAAAAAATAATTTTTTAAATTTATTGAAACTAGTCTAGTTTATTTTTGCTTTTTACAAATAGTTTAAGACCAACTGATGTATAGGTAAGCTTAAACTGTAAAAGTATTAGGAGGTTAACAAAGACAATATTTCATGATTTTTGATTACCAAATTACTAATGTAAATAGTAGACCATTTGTGTAAATATTTTTACCCCTGTTCTGAATGTTAAAGGGCAAAAGTTGTAGATAATTTAATAATTTTTGCTATTATATACAACTGTGAGTCAAATCATCTTTTGGCTGTATACTGTATTCTGTAAGTTATACAAATTACAATAGAATAGGAGGCAGCTAATTTTTGTCTCAAATAAATGAAATTAAAATAGACTTCATGAATGTATTGGTTTAAAAAAAAAATTAAAGCTAAAATGAATTTTACTGAAATATACAAATGTTCATCATTTGTTCATTCAAAATCTTGCGATTAACAAAATATGAGATACGACTGGATGTTTTCAAAAATGATTAAGTATAATCTACAACTATATGTTTGAAGAGATGAAGTTTTAATTTTTTTCAAATATTTTTTTGCTTTAACAGATGTAGTGTTAAAAGAGTCAAAATCGGAAAAGGTGTCTCTTAAAATTTCATTGTACATTATATGGAAATATAGCAGCACTTTTGTGAATGATTCCAGAAAACTTAGATAAAATTCAGCATTTAAAGAAATCTCCATAATTTTGAAAAGATGTGGGAATTTTCAGAAGAAACCCCCTTAGAATTAAATTTTTTTTTTTAAGAATTAGTAGTTTATCAACAGCTTTTATGTCTTCTCTTTAATGGCAATTCTCAGCTTTCTTGGTGTGTACAAACTACATAACAAAACAAATAATTTCATAGCACTAACATAATGCTGTAGTCTATTGAGTAAATGTGTGTGTGTAATTTACATATGTATTAAAGCATAGATCGCGAAACCGTTGATTGCAAGCTACTAGTAGCTCGTTGGGAAATTTGTGGTCACACTCAGGTTGGCTAACCTGAAGTTGCACTACTCAGCTCAGGCCAATGACTTATGAAAACAACTGAACTTTCCTCATAACTGTCACTCAGTATTAAAGTTGTTTGAGCGAGAATCAGGTTCAGGGCCTCTGTCAGCTTAGCCAGGGCCCGGGGCAAAATAATACAGTGGGCCCCCTCCCCACTCAATATTTGAACATTGTATACATTTTTTTAGTCAACTCTTATTTTAACTGGGCCCCTGGGATTTTGTCCCCCCTGGTCAGGTTATGTCTTATGTGTTTCATGCATACATCAGACTAAGGTTATGTCTTTATTATTTTCGTGTGTATATCAGACATTTGGTAATGTGAAAAATGTTTTTGACAAAAAAGAATGCCATCCTTCTCATTAAACTTAATTCGTCAGATGAAAAAAATTTGTTCTTAAACTTCTTATTAAATTCTTTACAATATAAAAAATTTTATTCAATTGTATGTAATATTTACTAGAAATGTATGTTCATAGGTAATAAATAAATGTGTGATTTAGAAGAAAAAATTATTTTTATCATGGCTTCTTTTGGTAGCTCACAGTAAGATTTACGAACAGTACAATTGTTCAGTGCCTTCAAAGTTTGGTGACCACTGTATTAGAGGATTATTTAATTGAAATTAATTAAATTTGAATTTTCAAAATTACCTCCCTGTATCTAGACAGAAAAATTAACAAACATAGAGAACTATTTTCAATATACTATAAGCTTTTGTTAAGTGTCATAATTTTCTGATACCATAATCACTGTTTCAGAGCTTAAAAAATCTGTTACTTATTACCATGTGCTAGAAATTAATTTTATTTTATAAGTTAATATTTTTTAGAAATAATGTTTTATTTCTTATGTTATTAGAATTTTTTTATTTATTATTTATTTATTTTTTAACTTTGTATGCTCCTGTATAAATATTTCTTTTCTTTCAGAATGTGTCCAGCTATTACTTGCTCATAATGCTCCTGTTAAGGTTAAAAATAAATTGGGTTGGAGTCCTTTAGCTGAAGCAATAAGCTATGGGGATCGACAAACTGGTATGAACATTTTTTTTTATCCCTTTCTTTTCCCTCCACATTATGTACTGATTGGAAAGATTATTTTTTTTTTATCCATAAGAAAAAGTGACATAGAACTTTTTGTTAGGAAATAAATGATTGTATTTTTTGTTTTGAAAAGTTATGGATTTTTTCGTTCTGAATTCTATCTCTTTAATTCTGAGAAGGATGTAAAAATGTCAGTTTTCCTAAAATTCATTTTTGGAGAATTTTAATGTGAGTAAAACTGCTTTGAAATGTAGTTTGTAGTATTATATTCATATTAATATTGTAGAATTATCATACTGAACAAAGTAAAAGAATCTCAGTCAATAGAGAGCCTGGATTGGGTAGAGCCCTCTTTCACCCATTGCAGCCATTCACTTCTAATGCATTTATTGCTTGTGTAGTGTCCATTCTACGTTCAAGTGATCTTGCAGTCTATTTAAGTACTTTTTTATTAGTTTCAGTATGCATTCAGCTTTCTCTTCTTAACACTGAAATAATCTTATGCCCACAATATATGTAGTATTGTTTAATGTAAAAAGGATGGTGTAGTGGTTAAAATTTGGCCACTACTTGTAATTTATTTCTATTTATTTCCTTCAAAATTGGCTGGATGATGGCTGAATGTTTAGGGTGCTGGCATTCAGTACCAGTCTGTAGGTTCAAGTCCCACACTTGGTATGGATGTTTGTAGCCATTTAGAATCGGCTTTAAGCAGTAGCTCCTGCCCTTGTGTATCAAAAATCAATAGTAGTGCTCCAAACCAAATGAACCTTCCAAATTGTGCTTGCTTTGTATTCCCATTAAATTTTATTTAACAGTTTGAAAAAATTTCAATGTCTTAAAAACCAATAGCATAACTTAGAATCATATACACTTTTTATAGTGTGAAAATCATTTTAAAGTGATGCAAAATTGAGTATTTTTTTAATAGAGTAGAATTTATCTATGATTTTTATAAATCTAATCCAATATAAAAACATCTGTGGTACTTAAAAATTTGTAGTGCTTGTCTAATCCTTTTTTAGGCATAAGGAAATATTGGAGAGTAAATTAAATTCTCTTTTTAAAATGTATAAAACTTGTTCTTCTTCCCCTATGGTAAATACTTAAATATGTTATTGGGTGTTAAAATGAGTTGACAGTATCCAATGATAATTTCAAAGTGTTATTTTGATGGTTCTTATGTTATTTTTATAAATGTATAAACATGTGCTGAACAGTAAAATTTTTAAAGTATTTTTTTTTAAATCGCAAAAACTGTTTTAGTGTCATCTCTTGTTCGAAAAATGAAATCCCAAACTCAGGAGGCTATAGAATTGAGAAGGCCAGATTTAATATTAGCCTTAAATCAAATGGGAGACTTTTTTATGGAACTGAAGTGGGATTTTCAAAGTTGGGGTAAGTGTTAAAATCTAAGTAAAAAAATTTAATTTTTAATTTTAATTATATTTTTAAAACATTTCTAACGGACTTATTTTTCCTTTCAGTACCTCTGGTATCTCGTATATTACCTTCAGATATATGTAGAATTCACAAAAAGGGATCAAATATCAGGCAAGCAATTCTTTTTACGTTTTTAATGGAAAGGTCATGAAAATGTTATTGTATAGTTAATGAATTAAAATAGGTTCTAATTAACTTTAACCTGTACTTAAAGTCTTCTTAAAATGTGTCATAAAAGTCAGTCAAGGGCAAAAAATAAAAATGTCTAATGTCTATAAAATGTTATGAAAAGCAAAAAGTTTTCCAGGAGTCCCCAATTTAAAAAAAAAAATCTTGATTTCAATTTTAGGTCAGATTTTCATATAAAACAGATTAATGGACACATCATTTTACTAAAGAATTTGAATCTAGATTTTTAAATATTTTTCAAATGGCAGCTAAAAAGAAATGTGTTTAATTTGTTTTTACAAATCATATTTGAGATGGCAGTGTCCTACTTAGCAGGACTTTGATAAAATAAGATTGAAGTTTTTGAAAATTGTTGTGACATCCATTTAATGCAGACATGGGCAACCTTTTTTAGTTTTAGGTCCAAATGATCACTCTGCCTCTGTGTCAAGGGCCGGACCAAATTACTAAACAAAATAAATTGAAACAAGTTGATACACATCTTTCATTTATTTATAATTTTTACAGTAATATTGTGGTATAAAAATTTGCATAATTTGTATAATACAATAAACAATGCAAGAATTCAGTGTGAAGGTTGGTTTTGTATTTGAGCTGTGAGACTATCAATATTAACGTTGATATTACTTACGGATAATTGAATGGAATTTTCAAGGTTTTTGTCCGTTATCCTCATTCGAATTTTTAATTTATTGAATTTCATCCTTGAAAAAAAAACTGTCACACAGATATATGCTGCCAAAAAGACAAATGGTTTTTCTTGAAAATGCATGCAAATTTGTATATTTTCCTTCCACCAAGTATAATTTATAAAAATCTGTCAAGGTTATGTTATTAAATTGTGATTTTAGCACTTAATCTGCTCGAAGTTCCATCTGTAAGTTTTCTGGCACATTATTTACATCAGCGTCCATCGAGCGAGCAAATATAGTGAATGTGGAGTCTTTGTTTTGGAAGTCGACAAACCTTGTATCAAATTGCTCTATAAATGACTTCAGTTCATCTCCATAACAATGATATGGGATATTTTTATGAGTTGCTGGAGTAGGAAAATAACAATTTTTAGCTCTTATCTGACTTCTAGCAATTTTAATTTATTACAAAAAGCTATGATATGTGCATGCAATTCATGAACCAATTGTCCTTGTTTTTTCAATTTAAAATTCAGTTCATTTAGGTATCTTGTGAGGTCTACAAAGGAATGCTAAATCACATGCCCACTCATCATCTGTTTTTTGATTGTTTCCTTTTATGTCCATAACATCTGTAATTTCTTGTCTCAAGTCATAGAATTGTTTTAACATTTTACCTTTATTCAACCACCTTACCTCACAATAAGATAAGTCTTCATAATCCGAAAATATATCTGCCAAATACTCCTGGATCTGATGATGATTAAGTGTCCATGACTTAAGAAAGTTAATACTGGCTACTACAACTTCCATAACATTTGTGAATTTTCAGTTATTAATCAGTTTAAAATCAATTCAGTCAATTAATCAGTTTTGCAGACAAATTTTGTTGGTGGATAATGCAATGAAAATTTGTTAAATTTTCCGAATAAATCTATAGTCCTGTTTCACTTTTTATGAACTATTCCAATAAGTCCCTTCCGTGCACCAACCATTGCAGGAGCTCCGTCAGTTCATATGCCAGATAGTGAACTCCACTTTAGGAGTAAAAGAATAAGTACAAGGTGCCTTAAAAATATTTTATTGCAAATATATTAAAATATATCATTTAAAAATGCTGAAAAGTAAAAGTTTCAAATGTGAAGTGGAGGACATAGTTGATATGTCTAGCCATTCATTTTTAAATGCAATGAATTTTCGTAACTGTTTGATGATTTTTTATTGTACTGATTATTCTAACGGAATTTTTTGGTAGTGGCAGTTTGTATTTAGATAAATTACGTGAGTGTGTAATAAAACTGTTAGTATGTATATTTGAAGCATATAATCAGTAATGGGAATTGTTCAAATGCAGCAAGTGTGAGCTTGCTGCATTTGAAGGTATATGTGAAAAATATAGTAGCAAAATTGAAGATTCATTCTGAAATTCTGTTATATGTAAATGTTAATAGATTATTCTAAACCTAATTTTTTCTAACTTTCCTCTGGCTTTTGCAAAACGATATTTTTTAGCAGAAATGTAGTTTTTTTTTTTTTTTTTTGTCTCAACTGAAGTAAGAAAGGAATTGGAAGTTTAATTCTAATAATCTATAATCTAGCTTTTTATTTAAAAAAAAAAGGGAAAATACTCATGAATAATTGCTGTCTAATTAGGTTAATTCAAATTTTTGGGTAGTTTAAACTTAACAAACTCTCTTGAATTTTCTTGTAATGTGTTTGATGTCAATAGGAAGATGCTAAAGAGAATTTTCTGTATTCTTCTTATCCAGGCCTTTGATTTCGGAGAATTTGTGTTTGTGGATTAACTAGAACTTTTTAAGTTATGTCAAAGAGAGGATAAAACAATAATTGAAGAAAGGTTATAAGAATATGGCTTATCCTGTAGCTCTTTATTGACTTAAAACATTAAGTATAAAATTAAAATTTTGGATTATGAGAACAGAATAAAGCAAACAGAAATTATATATATGAGGGGTTTCAGAGACATTGTTAGATCCTGCCTCTAATAGAAAAAGAAAATGTTATTGAACTAATAGATGAAGTTCTAAGATCACACTATAAAAAAAATTTCATAAGTAGTTCTAAGGCTGTAGTAACTCACTAAATATAAACCGACCCAACCTTCATGATATGTGGCATGCTGCAACCTGCAGACCAGTTGCTACAAAATAAGCTGAATAAGCAGCCGAAGATCCGCCTGTTCGCTCTAATAATTTAGATCATGGGGAGCTGTGTCAAGAGTATAGCCTACCGATTGTTGGCCCTATCGACCCTTTAAGTCTGCAATGAATGAATAGGATAGTTATGAAGTAAATTTTTTTTCAAAACTGTTCATCTTCTGTTGACAAAGTAGTCATTACATACTTTAAAATATGCAATTAAAATCTATTTTTAAGAATGTTTACAGATTAAGATACTTGTGTGTATCTGTTATCTGTTATACTATTTGGAGAAGTTTTATGTAATAAAAACTCTCATACAGTTTATCATGAAATCTCAAACTGAATTCTGGGGTGTAATTTTAAGAAAACTTAAACTTTTCTCTTAGAAAATTTTCAAATACAGTCATACCTTGGTACCCGTCCAATTTTGCTACGAAATTATTTTAAAAAAAATATATATATATATATGGTATTTGCTGAGTAACGCAAAAGAAAAAACTTCTGTACTTGACATTTTTCTCTGCATTGGCCGCACAAACTAAAACATGTATGTGACAAGATGATGCCCTTGCATCCTCTCTGGATGAAAAGAGAGACCATCTCTCTATTCTCATAATAGTCTGCACTCTGTGCAGAAAACCACATTTTTCACAGTATACTTCCCTTTTTGTGCTTTTTTTTCATTTCATTCTCATATTTCTTCCTTACAGGGCTTATGGCGGCCCAGTGGTACAGCACGCTGGTTTTCGGTGCTGAGGGTGCTCGGATCGAATCCTGGCGTTGCGCCACGGAAAATGCCTCCGTTCGTGTCGTCCCTTCATAGAGGGTAATGCTGTCTGCCTAAATGGTGCCCCCACAATAAAATGGGCAGTAAAAATTGCGGTGTAGTATTTGCGAATGTTTGAAGACAAGTGCCTCCGCATTTGGGGGGGGGGGGGAAATCTTCCTTACAAGTCTTCATGAGTTCGAAGAAGTTTAGTGATACCTCTCAGTATAAAAGAACAATAGTGTCAGAACCACTATAAAACAGAAAAAAGAGATAATGGCTAAGTATGAGCATGGTAGCTACTTGTCTGATCTCACACCTCTATTTTGCTATTACCTCATTAGGCCATCAACTCCTTTCAGCACAGGTTTAGTGAAGATAAATTTTATTTTATCTAATTGGGTGTATTGTTTTAGATTATATGTGTCTAGTTTAAAGATATTGTAAAAAAAACCCTATCAATTTATAAATTCCCTAGTAAAATGTAAAATTTCTGGTTTTAAGGAACAAATTAATTCAATTTACATTATTCCTTATGGGATAAATTCATTTGGTACTCGTTGTGCCTTCTGGAACCAATTATGGATGAGTACCAAGGTACCACTGTATTTATATCTTGTTTTTGAAAGGCTTTATATGAATTACAAATCATGGATGAGTGCTAGCTGATCAGTGTCTGTAGGAAAATTCTTAGCCTAAACACAGTAAAATTAATTCTCTTTCCCTTCCCTTAATACAATAGACAACTACAAGGCTTAAATTCAGAATATGTCAGTAAAATTCTTAGGACATCCAGAAAGCTCTGAGAATTTTAAATTTCATTTTTAAAATTGAATGGAATTGTAAGAATGATCTATCAAAAAAATTCTATTTAGTGCGCTTAAAGCAATAATTCTCTACCTTTTTATGTCTATGCCCCTCAGACATTACATCCTCCCTAGCCCTAAAAAATTTAAATAACACTAGTCAAATACATTCTACACATTTTTTGCTGACTGTTTGTCCCCTCCTCTTAAATGTCATTCATGTCTCCCCAGGGGTGCACATCCCTGAGGTTGAGAACCTCTGGCTTAAAGAAATTGAATGCCTGAAAATCCTTCTACCAGACCAAAAACAGTGAAATGAAATCATTATTAGCATGTTGTAATACAGGGGTGGACAAATTGTGGCCCGCTATAGTTTTTTTGTGGCCTGCCAAGACAGCCAGGGAAACTACCAAAGTCAGCCAAAAACTCCAAGAAAGCCAGAAAAACTGCCAATATTTTATTTAATTTATATCTATTGATTTTTATAATACAATTTATACATTTTATGAGATGTAAAGTTAACTAATAAATGTAATAATTTTAAAAGGTGCGGCCCTGCGCTTCCATAAAGTGGCCCCCGAGCCAAAACAATTTCTAACTCCTACTCTAATAAGAAAGTTTTGAACTCTAGTATGTTGATCCTTATTAATGTTATTGGTGTAAAAAGTTGCTAAATGTTGGAAGCATTTGCATTATATAGTCACAACACTTGACATCTTATTTATTTGACAGAAGGTTTTTTTGGCCATTACTAAGCCATTAGACCTTGGGCTCTCCAATATTTACACTTGAACTTTGTCTTTATTGTTGAATTTTCTTTCTTTTTAGGTTGGATACTACTCTAGTTGACTTTAGTGATATGAAATGGGAACGAGGAGACATAAGTTTTATCTTTATGGGCGATGCCAAGCCTTCTCAATCTTTATTTGTTCTGGACAATAAACTCAAAGTCTTTCAGAAAGTTCGTTATGAGGTAAATTGAATTCTTTATATTCACCATTGACTGTATGCATATGGATGTACAAAAAACAGGGTTTTTATAAATCCCTTAATTTTTTATATTTAATGGTTCTCTGAGGAGAACCTTTCTTTTATCTGCAGTCCATAAAAAGTTCTGTTTTCAGGGAAAAAAAAGAAAAAGAAAACCAATACTTTTTTCTGCTTTCCATTATTTTTTTCTTTCTTTACTGGCTCAAAAGTTTGATCCAAGAACCTTTGAATATTTAATTTAAAAACTTACAAACATAGGCAGATTATTGCTGCTGCATGTGGGATGTTATTTTTCCCCTCTGTAAAATCTGAACACACGTTTTGCATGTTATAGTACTTTTACTTTCCAGAGGAAAGTATTATTATTATTTTTTAATTGTGCCCCCCCTTTTTTTTCTTTTTTAAATACTTATTCATTAATATTATGGTATAGATAGTTATTTTGTGTTTTAATCAGATAATTTTTAATGGAAATTGTTCTTGGAGACTAGGTCATCCAGAAGTGAAAGTATATTCTCTATATCTTAAGTTTTGTATTTTTACATTTTGTATCATTCATGTTTGATTACTTATTAAACATGAACTCAAACTGTTATAGTAATTTGTTGTAAAAATTTTTTGATCCATTTTGGTTTCAACGGCCAATGTAGAGACTAGTTTTGAATACCATCGCTTTTAGAACTATAAAAAAATTATACAACTTTAAAGAGTTATCGGAGATAAAAAAAAATTAATAAGGTCTTGATTTCTAGGTTATTATTTGAATAAGATCTCTGAGAAAGTATAGGAAATTTTTTTGCATTAGGTACTGAAAAAAATGTAATGTTTGTGAGTATGTATGAATATAAAGTAATAGTGAAAAAAATGAGTAAATAGTACAGGAGAAGCACTTAAGATTCCAGTATGTTTTTTATCGATTATTATGTTGTTTATTATGAGATGTTCTGTATCTTCTTACAATGTATGACCTATAAGAATTTGTGTATTGATTATGACAAGTTGTGTACATCTGGATCAAAGAGAGCCTCATTACTATACTATTTATTTGTATATGTAGTACAATTTTAATGATTTCCATAGGATTGAAAGTCCTTAAGCTTTGGGTATGAATGTGTAATGTTCAAAGTAAAATAATAAAATACTCCAACTATCAAACAAATGATTTTTTAAAAATTTCCAATGGCGGGTACAAAAGACAATTCTGAAACAAAACTAGAAAACAAGAGAACAAAATAACAAAAGGCAACAGAAAACAGAAGAAAATCTATGCACCCATTCGGTCTCTTGCCTTTGAACAAATGATAAAAGATTTGAAAATAGCAATTCATAATTTAGTTCTCTTTGTCATGCAATTTTAAATTCTTTAGTTTAGGAGATATTTTGTGTTTGAGTGAAGATCAGAAATAATTCTTTTGTAAATGAGAGTTTTCTATAGAAATATATGTTCTACATTTCAAATGTATGTTTAATATATGTTACAAATATGTTTTGCACATCTATTTTTTAAATTTAAAGTTTATTGAAAGAAAATATGAACTTTAATTACTTTATTTATTAGCTATTATTCATTCTTTTTTATCTTTTCAATTTTGTATGCATATGCTAGTAAATGCGGACATAACAGATTTTTTAAACCATCAGTTCTTTATTTTGCTTGGAACTGCATTTGCAATCACCTTGCATCTATTTCAAATGCATCTGAAAACTTCTAATATATGCAAAAATTGATAACTGTTTCATTTCATATATTCATATAAAATGATTAGCTAAAATCTGTAAATTTTTATATAATGTCTAATTTTCTTGCTAATCATTCATTATTTCTTTCATATGCACGAGAAATGCATAGACAGAAAGGGGAATGATCTGCCAAAAGGGGATGGGCCATCATAGGCTGCGAAGGGGAGGGTCCAGTGTAAATATATATGTATTAACAAGCTGAATACCTGTGCTTTGCTATGGAGTACATTCAAATTAAATGCAGCGGTCAATGTAAGCAATTAATGCCAAAAATATTTATATATTATGAAAAATTTTAATGGATATTTTAATTGACTAAAAAAAAATGTAGAAGAAAATATTCAAATTAAATACAATGGTCAATGTATGCAATTATTATGTATGTTTAATAACCATAAAACATACTAATTTGAATTAAATTCTTAAACTTCCATCTTAATTATTCTAGTGGTTAAATTTTATCTTTTACTGTATTTCAGTATTTTTTTTGTCAATTTATTTTGTTGTTATGCACATGACGCAAAATTAATTTAAAGTATCACAAAAAAAAAAAAGAAACGGAACAGATGTGCCAGACGCACCTCCCTTGGCTACAAGTTGGTGACAAAAAACTTTTGGCGCCAACTAGTCACCAACTTGTTGCCAAAACAGGTCTACGTGGACATTTTACGCTTAAAATAACAGATATACACAAAATATCAATAACAACCCAAATATAAAAATAAATTCAAAACAAACTTACCAATGGCAATAATAAACTTTCAAAAACATGACACAAATCCACAACAGCTACTTTAAAACATACACGAATATATCTAAAAACGGCTGTATTAAACTTCAAAACCTTAACAGAAATGCTCAACCACTTATTTAAAACATACGCAAAAGTATCTAAAAATGGCTGCTTAAATACAAAAACTAAAACCTTAAAATTAATGAGAAATTTGTTAGGTTGCTGGCACCCCCACTAAAAAAGCCAGTATAATACAACTAGTCAGTCCAACTAATTATAACTAATTTAAATAAACATAAAAACCACCTTGGTTAAATATATATTTCTTCATTAAACATATATTACAGCTCAAATTCAAACGATCTATTTCCATTATATCGCCTCTATTTTAGACACTAAAATCCCCTGATATTTCTAAATTACACTAAATACTGCACAGATAATAAATAAATGAACAAAAATAAATTGAAATATACAACCAGATTATTGTATCCAAGCCGAATTCAAACATAAACGAAAAATTCAAAAACCGTTGCCACAACATATTACTACAATAAAGAACGTTAAAAAAAACCATTCAATGACGCAAAACACAAGACACACCCGAATCTGGCAACAACAAAATCCTAAAAGCAACAAAAACACAAATTGGCAACACCAAAGTAAAATCTACATCTAATACTATCCAAAATACGTCATTAATATTTCGCAACAACATGGCCGCCATACTATATCACGTAAACAAACACACACAACTAGCCGTTCAAACTGGGTTGGCACAAAATAACAAAATCTCGCCAAAATTGCATGGCTGCCACACCAAACACAAAATCGCCAACTTGGCAACGAGGTGCGTCTAACACATCTGTACCAAAGAAACCATGTGATCAGCATTTAATAAATCAAATTATAAAAATTAATCTTTAAAAATTCACAAAAAATCAAGAAAGGGAGGTAAAGATTCGAAAAAGATTTTAATTTAAAGAATTTTTATGATCTTTCTCATGATATAAATTTAGATTATCTCAGATTATTATTTTAAATGTAAACTTTAAAGATTGTTACAAACAGCTTAAACAATTAATTAAAAAAAATCTAAGAAGAATTTTTCAAAAATCTTTCTGAGTGCACCCCTACACTATAAGAAGAATCCCCATGCAAAATTTCAGCCCTTTAGGTCCAGTGGTTTGGTCTGTGCATTATCTGCCAGTCAGTCAGTTACAGAACTATTTTATATATATATATATATATATATATATATGTAGATTATCTGCATATATGTGTATTTCTGTAGGAAACCGAATCAGAAATTGAAGATGATATTGATGTTTTGATGAGTAGTGATGTTGTAGCCGCTCAAATATCTACAAAATCTATTACTTTCTCACGTGCACAATGTGGTTGGGTATTCAGAGAAGACAAAACTGTAAGTAGCATTTGATATTCCTAAAAGTTTTATTTTAGATCTTTTTAAGTGTTATTTCTTAAACATTATTTTGCTTAATGAGACTTGAGTATTTTAAATATATTTTCTATTTAAATTAGATTTTCATGTCCTATGAGCACATTGCATGTTGCATGTGGGTAGTATTCGTGTGTGCTTAAACATTTTCTTTACTAAGAAATGCTAGTATTATTGATTTGTGCTGCTATCAAAATTTATGTATGAAAAGTTGAGGTATATTTTGTAGTCTGCTTTTGTGAAAGATCAATCCTAAAATTTTCAGTTTTGTGAAATTAAGTGCATGTTGTAAAAGTATAGCATGAAATTTTTTAATGAAAACTCAGAACATTGTATCAGTTATTATATTCTTTGTGTAACATAGTCAAATGCCAATGGAAAATTATCTAGAAATCTTTAATGAAAACTCAAAGCAATGTATCAGATGTTATATATCTTGTTCAGCATAGTTAAATGGCATTCATCACTGCTGATGAAAATCATAAGTTACATGTAAATGAAATACAAATTGTGGGATTATATGTAGGAGATGTGTTTTGTATTGATTGAACACACTGAGCATTTATTAACCATGACAAAACAGACCTATAGTATGTTGCAATTATGAAAGGAAAGGTTTTAGGGTACTAAGGCACAAACAATGTGTTCTCTCACATACACATACACACCCTGAAATGGGCAAATTTGAGTCAGGTTTAATAGTTTTAATTCTTGGAAAATGTTAAAAAAAATGGATTTCCAAAAAAATTTTGCTCCATTTTCCTGATATTTCGAAAAACACTGAACTCCTCATTATCGAGAGATAGATCATATGTATGTCACACACTATAAAAAAAAAGGAGGAATGAAATTAAAATTGTTCAAAAGAATGTGAACATAAACAAGGTGGTGCAACATACTTTCTAGATGGAAAACTGAAAACCTACAGTGGCTCCCAAAAGTGTTTGTATACGATTTTCAATGAAATAGGGGTCTATCCATTAATTAAAATGAATATTTCAGAATGGGTATATAATAATAAGATCTATAATCTATTCTTAACCCGCAAGAACTTGCACCGGGTATGACATACCCAATCCATTTTCATTCAATGTTTTTGTTATCTTCTTCTTATCGGATTAGGCCGAAATTTCGTGTAGCTGTATTCAAGGTCACATTCTTTCAGCGGGGTAAAAACTGAGTCTGCTCAATAAATAGATTTTGAGAAAAATATTTCGACGGGTATGTCATACCCGTGCGAGTCCTCGCGTCAGTCAGATCTTTCTTTTTTTTCTGTCAACTTAGTGCATCATGGCGCGATTTTTGGATTACGACGAGGAAATAAAACAATTGCGACACCTTTTAGAGACTGTTTCTAGTGATAATGAAGCTTTATCCCAAGATAATGATGCCTCTGAGGATGGAAAATACTGTAGCAATCACGATTCTTCTACTGAAATTGAGACAGAAACCGAAGATAAAGGTTCACTGTCAACAGCCGATTTTTATATTGGTAAAGATAAAATTACAAAATGGCTGAAGAATAAATACCGGCAAAATGTAAGAAAGCCTTCAAGGAACGTAATTATCAAGCTTCCAGGTAATACAAATTATTCAAGAGGTCGCTTCTCCCGTAGATGCATGGAATGTTCTCTTCAATAGCAACATGCTAAATATGATGGTGCCTCAAACAAAAACAACTTATTCAAGCCCTTCAATGGAACTGGAAATCACTAATAATGAACCGCCTGCAAAAAAATTCAAGACAAAATATAAACGATGTATAAACGATGAAATTTGCCCAAGAAATAAGGACTGAAAAGCAAAGTTTATGTGCCAAAAATGGGAAAAATGTCTGTGTTGAACATCAGTATGTAGTTTGTAAAAATTGTCTATAAAAATGTAAGTATTATTAAAATTCACTAAAAATCTTTAATTTATTATCTTATGTTCTTTAGTTACGTAAGGTTTGCATATAAACAATATTAATTGATATTTAAATAGCAGAAATGAACTAGGGTATGAGATACCCGGCGCAAGTTCTTGTGTTCAAAATTGGGCGCGAGTGCTCTCGAGTTAACAAAACTATTTGAAATATTTTAAAAACATAGTAACACTCTATTTTTAAGAAACCAATAATCAAAAAGTAGCAAAAACTTTATCGCACAAAAGTCATCGTACACTTGTAAAAAATCTCTACATATTAGTAAGTATTCTAATTTTTCGTTAAATTAATATTTAGTAGGATATCCTTTAGCATCCACAACAGCTTTTAAACGTCTGGGAATAGGTTGCACTAGTTCTTTTGTAATTTCTGCATCAATGTTCATCCATTCTTCCATCATAATTGTTTTTAGTTTGCTTTTCGAGTGAATGTCGTGTTTTCGTACTCAAACCTTCAGTTCTCTCCAAATATGTTCTATTGGGTTTAAATCTGGCGATTGAGGTGGTGTTTTCAAAAATTGTGGACAATTATAGAGACACCAGATGCGAACATTGAGAGCCATGTGCTTAGGATCGTTATCCTGATAAAAATACAAAGTTGTTTCCAATACCCAAATTTTGGGCTGATAATTTTAAATTGTCTCTTAAAATATTTATATAAACAGCATGATTCATTATGCCATCAATAAATACCAAATTACCTAGTCCTGGTGCTGACATGCACCCCCACACAAGGATACCTCCACCACCATGCTTAACTGTTTTTACTAAGTTTTTGGGATTAAGTTCCTCATTTTTTTCTTCTCCATACAATTATACGCCCATCAGAACCAAAAATGTTAAACTTGCTTTCATCGGCAAATAAGACATTATTCCAATACGTTTGGGGCTTATTTATCATTGATAGTGTGAAGGAAAGCCTAAGCTTTCTGTTTTTCTCACTCACAAAAAATTTTCTATGGGCAGAACGCCCATGTAATCCAGCTGCTCTGAGAACTCGTTGGACAGTTTCAGGTGAAATTGAAGTAGAAAATGTTTCATTCAATTCTGCAGAAATTTTTACAGCACTCAAATGTGGATTTTTCACAAATTTTCTAATTATAAATCTTTGATCACGTTTTGTTAACTTTGCCGGACGACCTTTTCTTACCTTGTTTTTGATCTGATTTTCTTCTTTAAAGCATTTTATCACATACTGCACAGTAGAATGGGATAAATTAAGTAATTTAGCAACATTCCAAACTGATTTACCACTACTATGATGAAAAATAATCAATTTTTGAATGCTGTTTGTTGTTTCTTTACGACTACGAGCCATTTTTAAATAACAAATAGAATATTACGGAGTAGGCAAGCAAAAATTAAAGCCAAATAATATTTTAAATGCCACCACAATTCAAAAATAAAAATAAAGTGCCAGATAATAATTTTAATTATGAATTTATCTGAAAATATTTCAGTGTACAATGACTTTTGTGAGATAAAGTTTTTGTTACTTTTTGATTACTGGTTTCTTAAAAATAAAGTTTTACTATGTTTTCAAAATATTTCATGTAGTTTTGTTTTGTTAAGAATCTTTGTTTTGTTAAGAATGGGTATTTATTATTAAATACCCATTCTGAAATATTCATTTTAATTAATGGATAAACCCATATTTCATTGAAAATTTTAAGTGTACAAACACTTTTGGGAGCCACTGTATATGAATTTATTTTAAATAAATTTTATTTTACACAATTGAGCACAAATTTATTTACAAAAATAATTTAGTGTTCAGTTTATATTTCTGCTAGAATTTTTTTCATTGAAGATGCTTTTTTATACATAATATGCATTTTGATAAAATTAAAATTCTAGTATTATCTTAGTATAATCCTAGTTAAAGCAGCAAGGATCTAAAACTTCAGGGTACTTCCAAGCCTAACTCGAGCCCAGTATTTTTTGAGTTCATATTTTGGCATTTCATTTTTTGATAGCCTTGAATATTAGATTTAGTTTTTTGTTTTTGTTTCCTACCCCCCTCTTACTTTAAACAATTGAAAGGAGCTATTGATCTCTTTTCTTCATTTATAGAGACAAAAGAACTGTTAGAAGGAGTTTTGTAGTTAACTGATATTTTCTTGTTTCCATCAATGCAGATGTTTCTTAAGTTTTTGTCTATTTTAGCTTTCAAATTCCTTTTATTTCTTTAAACTTTATTTTAAGTTATGATGTGTGATGAAAGTTACAATTCGATGGGACTGTCTATGGCAGTGATGATCAGTTTAATTTAGTCTCTGCTTGTCTTAGTCAGATCTTGACTTAAAAGTTTATTTTCTTCCATTACTTTTTTTTTCAAATGGGGCAATATATTTAAATTTTTTTGTTCAAATATTATTAATTTTTTGTCATGACAATTATACAAAGTCAACCCTCCCTAACTTCAGTAGATATTGTTTCAAACCTTGTACTTAATGTGACTAATCTTATGCAATTCTTGTATTAGTAACAACGTTAAAAGAAATTAAATAAATCATGTTAGGAGTTGCATGTGCATCTAGTGCTTTGCTAAAATAAAATGACTGCATTTCTTCTAATGTTTATTATCCTAGGATATCACATCATATCACATACAGAAATATTTTTTAACATTTATGCATAAGTTAATTTTTAGTTCCCTGGAACTGTGAGACTTGTAAGTTGGTTTCACTAGAGATAAAACTAGTATGAGTTTAGAACTTTTAGAAGTCTCAACATGACTTTATTTTAAAAAATTGAATTCTAATTTTAAAATATGTGTTATGTTATTTAATTCTGTTTACGCTTAAATTATTAAATCCTGACTTGTTTCATAGACCTACTTTTAATTACAGTACGCTTGCAACTTTAATTTAATTTGAACCAAATGGAAGTCCTTAAAACTACCTTGAGAATTAGCATTGATTTTTTTTTAACTGAATGAAAATGCAGTGATTTAGAGAGAAAAAAATATGTTTTTATAAATGAGTACTTTGCAATTTGTATAGCTTTTTTCATGTTGTGCAATGTTAATTTTTAACATACATCTTAACTGAAGGTCAAACATTTAGATGGTGAAGGAAGCATTAAATCTTATTGTTATATCTACAGTTCATCATTCTATTTCCCCTCACATTTTACATCCCTAAATGTTACACTTTTAGGATGTACTTAACAGAACTTTCTAAATCATTCATACTTTTTAAAAAATTTGTTTTATTTGGCTTGAAAAGTTTAAGAACCACTTTTCTAAATTAACTGAGCTAAATATGGTAGATTTTCCACATCACTGTATTTTTTACCTTAATTATGCTTGAATTTATTGTTATTTACTGTGAGTAAAATATTAATTCAAAAGCAGATCACAATTTTTTAAGGTTGTATAAAATGTATATGCATAGGCTCTTGAAGTGCAATAAAAAAATTTCATCTCATTTTTCAATGTATAGGCAAAATGACTTAATTTCAATGTTGTAAGCTTAAAACTTTTGTTCATAATTTTGTTTTTAAAATCAATTATGTATTTACTACCATGTATCTACAATAAAATATTTCTTTGTATTATGTCAACCATAATTTCTTAATTTTAACATGATTCAATTCCAAGTAGTTCTATATATCTAGTTTTGTGTCTGTTTGCCTTTTATTTTAGGAAATGATTGGACACTTCCTTGCTGATGTGTATAGTATTAATGGATTACTTTTAGAATCAAGGAAGAGGTATTCTATATTTAATTCTATGTCACTGAATGCTAATTTTCTACATTAAAGTTGTGTCATTTACATGAATTTTTGTTTATTAGACGTGAACATTTAACTGATGAAGATCTGCACAAAAACAAAGCAATACTTGAAAGTTTTACAAAGATGGGAAATATTGTTTCAAGTTACACAGAGGTAAATATTGCATGATCATTTTGTTAGTTTCAAAGTGAAACTAAATGTTCTCAAAAATTCAAAAGTAAACTGAAGTTTAATACCCTTTTGAAGATATTTCAAATTTATTTAACCGAAATAATAATGAGTGCTAATGGAAGAAACATGAATGTTTTTAGTGTTCAGATTCAGACAGTTTGTAAACTCACTTTCCCCCTTCCCAAAATATATTTAGATTGATTAGGAAGTTTTTGAAATGAATGTTTCTTATTTAGTGTTATTTATTTAAAAACTTTAAAGCTTCCCTGTATATTTGAGCTCGTCATGTAGCTTACAGCAGATTAGATTGCCAAGTAGTACTTTACAATACTTTATAAAAATTAAGCATATTGTAGAACTATTTGATTTATTAATATTCACAGACAAATTTTTTATTCAGTGTTCTTATATCTCTGAGTGTGCATCCTTATCTGTCAGCATCTGGGACTTTTGGGACAAAATTTGGAGTACAAATATTTTAACTTGCATGTATTTTGTAAATAAAATTTTCGGGTCTGAGATTCCTTCTTTGATAGTTTCTATGGATTGGTGTTTTAGTTTTTGCTGCTTTCTAATTTTTTTTTAAATTAAAAAACACATATATCTTATGTTGTTTATTTAGGAAATCAATCATTTTATTATTAAAATAAGCATGTAATTTATTAGCAATAGTTTTTGTAAAATAAAAAAAATAAAAACTGACCAAACTTTTATTGTTATGAAAAAAGTTTATATGTAGTTATTGCAGAATTAAACTGTAATACTTTGTTATACTTGTATTATTTTTTTAAACACAGTACTGTACTACATTGTATGGTGTGTGTGTGTTAAAATTGAATGTATGAGTTAGGCTATCTTGATACTGTCATTTTAAATTTATAAATCATCCTATTGCATTATAGTGTTTTGTTTTACTTTTTTGTGTTTGTTAAATATGGTCAACAGTATTGAGAGAGTTAATGTCAATGGATTTTAGAAATATTAACAGTTTGTCCACTTTTTTTGAGTCCTGCAACCTAATCCAAAGAGTAAAAACACAGAATTCACAATTTTCTAGTTATGAAGAGTGAAAATAAGTATAAGCTGTGCCATTGTGCTAATTATATTTATAGCAAATGAGGAAAATATATCAACATATTCTTAGAGAGAGAAATCTGTTTAATATTGTGATGACTCCCGTATAATAGCGAATATTTTGCACATAGAAATTCCGGGAAGACCAACCAACGTGTGGTTTGTGCACGTAATTCATTTAGATGGCTGGAGACAGACAGTCTTAGCGACATAAAGACCGGAAGTGCTACCGACAGCTTGTGGAACAGTTTGTCAGCTACCAAAAGGAAGTGGCTGTACAGAGGCACCTAGTCATCTGGGAACATAACTGAATAAAGAAAGGCAGCGTTTTCTAGACCTTTTGAGAACATTCAGCAGTGGTATATAAAGTCGTCAAACGCGGATTTGTGGCTAAAGTTAATTTGTGGCTAAGTGATTCAGAGACTAAGTTGTTCAGAGTGATGCTGGAGCCGGAGACAAGGAGATACTGTTGGGCCTAGATAGACTTGAATGAGAGCAGCGACAACTCATGTCTGACCTTCCTCGTCGATGCCGTGAACCCACAAATTTAACTTATATATATATATATATATATATATATATATATATATATATATATTGTAAATAGCCTGTATTTAGTTGAGAAATGCAGTTAAAGCATTAAATACAAAAAGGCTGGCAGTCTTTTATTTAAGGCAAAGTCCTTACAATATGTTGAGCAATTCATATATGGAAAATTTATTATTCAATTCATAAATTTTCAAAATTTCACATCTTATTTCAAAAAAAGTTTTTGATTGTATTGAATAGGTATGGTATACTTTGGTTTTAGGTTCAGAGGCGAAAATCATTGCCTCCACCCAAAGTACGGCCTATATCATGGGAAGAATACGTTAGTGCTGGAGATAAATACATACATTTAGGACGACCAATGGTATGTAAAGAAACAAGACGTCATTTCAAGGCAACTCTAGCTATGGTATGATTTGCATTTTCATCTTTTAAATTATTCATGGGTATTATTCTTTTGTATAGAAAATTCATCATGAAGGACCAGTGGCGTATGCAGGGGGGGGGTGATGGGGGTTATACCCCCCCATTGGTTCTGATTACATATATTATTTAATTAGGTTTAAGCTTTGCCCTGATTGCTCAAAGGGTCATTCCATGTCAAATCAACACATTGATTTTACTTCACCATTTTAGATTTAAATGAAATTTGGTGCACAGTTACTTTTCATATAGATTAAGAAAAATACCAAATTTTATCGAAAAACATCAACCCGTTTTGAAAATGTACCCCTGTGAATGTTAAAAAAATCAGTCAAAAACACTTGACAGACCAATTTTCAAAATGACCTAGAAGCTTTCCTAATTAAGCTAGAGATCTAAGATTGGTGGCGTTTTAAAGCAATTTTCAAGACATTTTCAATGATATATAACACAATTAGGGCTTAAAAAATTTATTTTAATAAAATTTAAATTTAAAATTTGAATTTTTCAAAATGTGCATCTTCAAAAATTTTCAGAATTTTTTTAATAATACTTTATATAGTACTGAAATGATTGAATACATTTATAAGTTTGAAAGTGGGATCTGTATGGGTTCATGTTAAAATATTGCATTGAATACAGTATTCCTGATTTGAAAACACTAAATTACTTAATACAATATGTTTTAAAGCTTATAAAATTAAAAAAAAAAATTATTTAGGATGTGGAAGTAATCATATTTGTTTTGTATAATATCAAATACATTAGTGCATGTTTTTATTGCTTGAAGTGTATGCACTACCCATCAAAATATAAAATTGCTGATTAAAAATACTAAACTTGGTGCACTAACGGATGGTAAATTAAAAACATATAAACATTGCCTTGTTAAAATATTATGTAATCCTGTAAAAATTTTGAGAATTTTTTGAATAATACTTTATATAGTACTGAAATGATTGTATAAGTTTGAAAGTGGGATCTGTATGGGTTCATGTTAAAATATTGCATTAAATATAGCATTGCTGATTAGAAAACACGAAATTACTTCATTTTACAACTAATTACATTGGTTTTGTGTAAATATCAAATAAAGAATTGCCAGATCATACATTTTTTGCATTAAGTTCTTGTACAGTTCATTTATTTGTAAAACTTCATTTTCTGACAATCTGTATACTCTCCCTGTTGGAGTTATAGGGTTTACTAAATATAAGATTTGAATGACAGAAACCCACAGTATATCTGGCCTACTTGGGGAAGAAAAAGAAGGTGAAGGTCCTGCTGTATGTAGAAAAGAGACCTTTACTTCATCATCTGTTTCATTTTTTGCCAACACATATACAAGCCACCAGTTATGTTCATATATAACACACACATAACCTTTCACTTCTGAAAGTTGAAGTCTGTCTTCCGATAGGCATACTTTTTCAATAACTGATTCAGATGCATGAGAAAACTTCTTGACTTTAACTTTTGATGTACTTGAAGCTACGGGGATAAATCCATGTAATTTCTGAGTACCTTTAATAGTAATGGATTTACTGTGACAATTTAGTAGAAAATTTTCTGTATGGATGTATTCATCTTGATTGACGTATAAAAAAATGACAAGGAATATTTTCTACAGCCAACTGGTACAACTGTATTGTTGCCATAATTTGGTTTTCATATGGGCGATGTAAGCTTGCCCTAGCTGCTAACCTCTTTACTGTGCCACCAACACCATTACACGGTCCTTTACCATGTGCAGTGGCAGAAAAGTGCCACTCAACTTCTACATTAAAATCGTTTTTGTGGAAACACAAGTTGGTAAAATTCTTCTTGTTTTTATATTGGGCAGCTGAACCATCGGATTAGTAAAAGATCCTTTTAATCCTTTCAAACTTTGTTTTCAAAAAATCAATCATGCAATACACTACTAATGTGTTATTTTCTAAGCATTCAGATATTACAACTAAACTCACATGTTTAATCTTTCCTTCGCCTTTGTAATAAATTACAAAAGGGTGAACAGTGGCTTGTTCACTGGTCCAGTGATAGCTTTGGACCTCATCTTGTAAGATAAACGTGTAGTTCTCAGAAAAGTTGTACGGTACAACATATTCCGCATCTGTCAAATTGTTCTCGATTTCATTAATAAAGGAAGGTTGCTCTTTGACAATAAAATCATGGTGAGCAAGAACAGGAAGCTTTTCACAAAACAGATCAATGAATTCTGTTGTGGATTTCTCTAGAGTTTCTAAATTACACCGATCAACAGAAATCCATTGTTGAAAAGTTACTTTTTCAACCATGTTCTTGTCAAATACATTCTCTAACATGTCTTAAATTTCTCCACTTCCAGGATAAGACGAACATTCTCCCAAGTAACAAGCTATTGAAGCAGGATTACATAATATTTTAGCAAGGCAATGTTTATATGTTTTTAATTTACCATCAGTTAGTGCATTAAGTTTAGTATTTTCAATCAGCAATTTTATATTTTGATGGGTAGTGCATACACTTCAAGCAATAAAAAGATGCACTAATGTAGTTGATATTATACAAAACAAATGATTACTTTCACATCTTAAATAATTTTTTTTTCTAATTTTCTAGGCTTTAAAACATATTGTATTAAGTAATTTCGTGTTTTCAAATCAGGAATACTGTATTCAATGCAATATTTTAACATGAACCCATACAGATGCCACTTTCAAACTTATACAATCATTTCAGTACTATATAAAGTATTATTCGAAATTTTTTAACATTTTTTCAAGCGGTGCATTTTGAAAAATTCAAAATTTAAATTTAAATTTTATTAAAATAAATTTTTCTAAGCCCTAATTGTGTTATATATCATTGAAAAGGACTTGAAAATTGATTTAAAATGCCACCAATCTTAGCTCTCTAGTTTAATTAGGAAAGCTTCTAGGTCATTTTGAAAATTGTTCTGTCAAGTGTTTTTGACTGATTTTTTGAACATTCACAGGGGTACATTTTCAAAACGGGTTGATATTTTTTGATAAAATTTGGTACTTTTCTTAATCTTTTTGAAAGCTAACTGTGTGTCAAATTTCATCAATCTGTGAGGGCAAGGTAAATTTTTGTTGAAAATTGTATTGATTTGACATGGAATGACCCCAAAACTACTTTCATAGTAACCCCTCCCCCCCTTAGAAAATTTCTGCGTACACTACTGTGAAGGACTCAACTGTGTTTACCTTTTAACGATGGCTGTTGCTATCTCTCAAAATTCTCTGTGGACCACCTCCTTCATCAGCACTACTTCTAGGACTGTAGGCTTTTTATTACTAAGCCCAATCTACAAACCTTTTGAAATATCAAAAATTTGTATCTGAACACCCTTTTTAATATAAATTGAACTCATTTAGTTTTTATTTTCTTCATTGCTGTATATATATATTTTGAAAAAAAAATTTTTTAACACCAAACATTTTGTATTGTTTGGGTATTTCAAACCTCAAAGGATGAATTCTCCTACCTGCAAGGTGTAATTTTCTGTTATTAACTCAATCACAAACCTAATTATTCACTGATAATTGTTAATAAATTAACACATGCTGAGTTTATAGAACCACGTTGAAACCTGACAATCAGACATAATACGGGGCAATTGTTTTAAAATAGGTAATATTAGTTATTCTCTATTTTTCACAGAGAAGGTCAAGAAAACATATGCAAGCTTCCATGATTAATCTCATGAATTGCTATCTAGTCCTTCAAATATTTACTTATAAAACCTAACTAAACAGTTATGATATGCCATATTATAAGGACTTTTAGAGAAACTAATTAATGGTGTGATTAAATATTTTTTAAAAATAACTGAGTTTTTCATGTTTCTCATTATGTCCGTAAGAATACGTGTGATTTGCATTTAATAAATGTTCAATAAGTTTTTAAATGTGTATTTCTATATTTTGTGCTAGTTTTTTTTTGTCTGTGAAATTGTACTCATACTGCATTAGGTTATATATAAAGGTTTTGTTTGATTTTAAGATGCTAATACAGTTGGCTCTCTGTTTAATGACGATCTCTATTTAAAGATATTTTCCAGTCCCGGCCCCTCCGACGTAAGAAAATTCTATTTAAAGATGACGTTGTTTCTGTTTAACGACGAAATTTTTTTACATGATGAACTTTTTTTTCAACATTTTATCTGCAGGAGGAGAACCTTCTATGGAGGAAAACAAGTTTGGTTTCAATAACATATCTGAAATTTCCTTGATGTTTGCAATGTTGCAGTGGGAAAAACGGGGTGGGGGGGGGGATTACTGTTACTCGGAAGATCGAATATTCTTTCATGGAGCTCCTAGTGCAGGAGCTGAATCACTCTATTGTCCCTACCATCTGTTGTCATGTGACTTCTGAACTGTCTAATAGCAGCCCTCTCTCACTCCTTCTGGGAAACAGGTGTTCATGGTTGCGTGTAGGAGCTCATTCCAGTACGAATATGAGGTGAGCAGAGCAAAATGGCATGAAAGCGAAAGTATCTTACGCTACATGAAAAGGTGAACATTTTTTAAGACTGGGAAGATAGTGTTGGAATAACAAAAGTCCAATTCGCAAGACAATTTCAGCTACCCGAGTCTACTTTCAAAGGCATTTTAGCAAGCAAAGAGAAAATTCTTGAAGCAGCACAAAAATTTGGTTTGGGATCCAAATCCAAACGGCAGAAAATTCAATGTGGCCGATCAGAAGAGTTTAAGGCAGTCCTGCAATAATTTCATGAAGCAAGAGCCTCCAATATTCCAATTTCAGGAGTGATATTTAAAGAAAATGCTATTGTTCTCGCAGAAAAGTTTGGAATGCAAAATTTTCAGGCTTCGGCTGATTGGCTAGCAAAGTTCAAAGAAAGATATGGGCTTGCATTTAAAAGCATATCTGATGAAAGTAATTCCGTAGATGAAAAAATAGTGGAAGAATGGAAAATGGTGCAGAAGGGGATATTAGATGGATATGATGAGAAGAATATTTTCAATGCAGATGAAACAGGCCTATTCTACAATATGGTGCCTAATAAAACTTGAACCTATATGATCGAAAAGTGCTTTGGTAGAAAACACAGTAGGGCATGATTGACTGTTTTACTGTGCACTAATTCGGATGGATCTGAGAAATTTCCACCACTAGTTATAGGCAAATCAAAGCAACCAAGGTGTTTTAAGAATATCACCAGGAAACCTTTTGAGTATTGGATTAACAATAAAGCGTGGATGGCATCACAAATTTTTATTGACTGGATTAGAAAATTTAATGCAAAAAGTCATCAAAAAAGAGAAAAGATTTACATTTAATCGACCGTTGCATTGCACATACTCCAAATATCCCTAGACTTACAAATTTGACTATTCATTTCTTACCAGATAATTGCACTAGCAGGTTGCAGCCATTAGACCTCGATATCATTCACAGTGTGAAAGCAAACTACAGAAAGTCTTCAATTAGGAAATTAATAAACAATTCGGCTGACAGTATGAAAATTGGAAAATTTATGATCTTGGAAGCAAAGCACATGATAACATCAGCATGGAAAGAAGTTTCTTCTTCCACAGTAAAAAACTGCTTTCGCGTTGCTGGAATTCAGAAAGAACTTTTAGTGGAACTACAAAGTACGGATGTAGAAATCAACGAAGGTGACATTACCCCTGAAGAATGGAGAAGTCTTGTTGAAGATGAGGATGTTTCAATTCAAGATTTCTACAATTGTGATGAATCTGTTTTAACAACAGATTACAGAAATGCAGAACAAATTTATGAAGATATAGTAAATGAAAACACAGTGTCAGACGAAGAAGGTGGAGTTGAAGACACAGAAAACGAGATATTGCCACCGTCTTACACAGGTGCAACTTCTGCTCTACATGTTCTCCGACGCTATATTACATCGAATATGGAAGATGACACATTTAACATTTTAGAAAATCTGGAAAAGAGAATAACAAAAAAAAGGCGAAAAATGAAGCAATCAACACTTTGACTTTTTAAAAATCTATTTTATTGAATTTATTGTATTGTTTGTACTCTTTTTTTCAATGTAATTTAAAATAACTTTTTGGGAATAAAATAATATTGATAATAAAAATAACATTTTTAAACACACCAATATATTAAGAAATATATTGGTAGTCCTAAACCTGTAAAGTGTGAAGGGAAATGTCATTTTTTTACAAATTCTGTTAAAGGACAATCTCTACTTAAGGACGATTTTTCACGGTCCCTTGAAAGTCGTTAAACAGAGAGCCAACTGTATTCAGACCTGCCAACTTTCCGGATTTACCCTGGCAATGCTGGATTTTTAATGCCTCTTCCGGGTTTCCGGAATGGACACTATTATTACCCGATTCCGAAACGTAAAAAAATAACACTGGTTTTAACAATCCCTCACAGTAATGCAGAGTGTGAGAGGATTTTTAGTTATATAATAAAAATATCTACTCAGTTCAGGTGATCTATGTCGAGGGACACCTTAGAAAATTTGCTAATATGCAAATCGAACCCACAAGGACACTGTTATGAAGAACAATTTGACAATGAATTTTAAAAAGAGCAAAATCAGCTACAGTAAATGCTACAAAAATTCCAAGATTTTCTGCAATTAAAACCATTTTAAAGAAATTGAAGTTCTCAAAATATAGACTGCCGGGGTCCCTTCTAGTGTAAATATGATGTACATTAAAATGTATGATTACAAATTTCAAATATATAACTTTTGTTTTATATTATAATTTCAAGATCAGCTGAACAGTAAGGAAATACTTTGAACTATGTAATATTATTAAAGAGATCATATAAACTATAAATAAGTGTACATTATAATATTTTTATTATAATTTTTTACTATACTGTTTTGTGTTATGTCGATTATTTTATGCACGGTAGAATATTGCAGGATTTTGCTCTTACTGAGGTTGGCAGGTCTGTGTATTATAAAATTTGGTTGCTTTGTTTGAGATAATTAAAAATGATTGTTATAAATATAAGATTCTTATTTAAGCATTTCAATGACCTTTTGAAATTATAATTTTTCATGTACTTCTGCTTTTTTTTTTTTTTTTCCATGTGTGATTTGATACATCTAGTTTAATTTTTTCTGAATTTTAGTCTGAAGACTTCCCACTATCTGTTGAGTCGTAAGTTGAACTTTTATTTTTTTTACTTTTTTTATTTTAGTTATTCTTATGAAAACTGTAAAGTTGTTAAAATTATACCTTTACAAACCTTATCTGTTTAACTCTGATGTTTTTAATTATTTTTCAGGTTGCTAAATTTACTTGAAGTAATAACACCTTTTAAGCACTTCAAAAAATTAAGAGAATTTGTTCAGATGAAATTACCTGTTGGTTTCCCTGTAAAAATTGGTTAGTTTTTGTTTTCTTTGTCTTGCATGAATATATATTCTTTAGGAAAAAAATGAGCCTTTAGGATTGGAAGAACAATTTTCTACTGGTAAATTTCAGCATTATCATGCTATGTCATTAACACACGAATAATTTTTCTGAAAGGAATAAAGTATATTTCACTACATGCACAGATACATTTAAAAAATATGTGAAATTTTTCTTGTGATGTAATTTGATGTTTCATTTTGTTTAGAGGCTTCCTACAAAATGGTGTGAATCTAAAATTTATCAATTTGACAGTTTTTATCCTCTGTTTAATTTTGTTATTTTCCATTGTCAAAAAGACTTCATTAATATATGGCACACATTTATACGACAGCAATATATATATATATTTTTTCCTTCCAATTTCATTACATTTATCTATCTTTCCCTATCAATATAGAACACTTGGTGAAAATTGGAAAATACAAACAAAATGACACTGGGGTTTAGTTTGCATATAACATTTTAAAAACAAATAAATTAGTGAAAAGGAGATTAGTGTTTATATTCGATTAGTGATCTGTTTCTCAAGGGCCAAATGATATGATGAATTGAAAAATATTCAGAACAACACCGTAAAATCTTGACTATAATATGCATGTTTGATTTTGCACGAAATTTTTGGAAAAAATTAAAATTCTATAATACGCACCCATATTTTTTCAATATTTTATTTAAAAATTGCACAAATATTTATTAACATAAATAAAATTTGAAATAAAAACATCAAATTTGGTAGAAAAAAAACTTAAATTTTTAATTCAAAACAAACAATACTGTGAAATTATCAGTCTTAATCACTTTCACCAGACTACAGCTCATCTATTGTTTGTCGTTTATTCAATGTTTAAAACTTTTTTTTTTTTTTTTTTTTTTTTGCACAAGTATAATACGCTCCCTCATTTTTGTGGACTAAAATGTGAAAAAAAAGTGCATATTATACTCAAAATTTTATGGTATATAAATTTGCATTAGTTATTTTTAACTCTCATAGTAATGTGGTATTTAAATCTTTGATTTAATTTGAATATTTTATCTAAAAATAAAGTAAGCACCAATACAGTTGATTCCGGTTAATCGGACCACATCAGGATGCGATCATTTTGGTCCTAATAACCGGCTGGTCTGATTAAACATACCCTATATTACAAGATGGGATTCGGTCCGAATAAGCGGCTGGTCTGATTAACCGGTGGTCCAATTAACCGGAATCGACTGTACTTAGATGTTATAAATCTCTGTACTACTTCTGTAATATTGTACATGAAAGTTTTTCCATTCTAGATATTCCGATTCTCCCTACAGTCACTGCTTGTATCACCTTTCAAGATTTTCAGTTTAGTGTGGGCATCCCAGATTCTTACTTTGAAATTCCATCTGACTATGAAGAAGATCCAACACGCTTCCCCGATTTATGATTATCATTTTCATTCTCATTTCCTGTTTCACTTGAAATTGCACTTATGATGTTATGAAAACAGAAGATTTCTGTAAATACTCTCCCCTGCACTTACAACTTTACACAATTAAGTGCACCTTGCTCTTGATTCATGTGGAGTTGTTGACATTCCTTAACTGGGTTGTTCATAGTGTATGAAACAGATGTTCAATAATTTTTGTCTTGTTCAAAAGTAATAGTCAAGTTTTTGTTCAGGGAGATATTTCCTGTATTATGCATATCAAGTGAAGTGTATGAATTTATTATCAGGGAATATACATCATTATGCTTTCTCATGTTAATGAAGAATCGAGAGTACTTTTTCTGATCACAACTTCAGATTTTGGTTGCGAAATTCTAAATTTTTTTAAAATTTGCAATTGTCGAACTTTTAATCATCTTAAAATTTTGCTTATATCATAAATCATTTGATGCTCAATTTTTTAAAGGCATTAATTTCTTTGAATTCTAATTAATTTTTCTTTTTTTAATTTGTGATTGAAGTATTATTCACCACTTTTGTACTCAATTATTATTATTATTTTTTGTTGTATTTAAAAAATTGGAAAGTTTAATATAATTTTGGAATACTCTTCTATTTATGTGTTCAACTTCCTCTATGAGGTATGTTTTCTTTTTTTGTAATTGCTGTTATTTTTACAGGAGTTTATTTTTTATTAATTCTTTTCCTAGAGCTTCTAGCAGTATCTTTATAATATTCTTATTATTTGTATGTTATTGTGCCTGCACACTGAGCAGTACTTAAATTTCTGGCATCATATTCAATCTTAGAATTGAGAAATGAACAAAATTCACAATGCACTGATGTCATCAGTATTTTTTGATTAAAAAGAAAATGTATCATTACTTTGGATCCATAGTTCTAGGTATGTTTCTTATTTCTAGGATCTGCCTATTTAGATTGTTCAAAATATGGCTTATAAATTCTAATAGCATTTCCAGATTAGCCTATGCCTCTATTTTGGGACCAGATTTTGTCTCTCTCATTTTTATATTATAATTAAAAGTATAAAATTATGTACCTCTAAATCATATCAATGAATAAGTTTCTTTGTGATTTCAAATATGTTAAAGGACAGTTTTTGCTATTACTTTTCCTTAACATTTGTCATGTAAAAAGTAAATACTTAATTTTGTTTTAAATTGTCAAAAAAAAAAAAAAAATGTGATCAACAGAAGCTTAAATTAATATAATATATTAAATGTACTTCATCTGAACAAAGCTCTGAAATTTTTATGTATATTACTACAGTATTTTAAATTTATGGTGTATTTCTTTCAAATTTCTGAACATATCCTGTGTTTGTTTTTCTTAAACTATTCTTGTTACTATTATTTTAAGCTTTTCAGTTTGTGTCATTATAATTGTATATATTTTAAGGTTCTGGTTGTGTGTGTATCATAAAGTGTATTTTAAATTTGTAAATGTGTGTGTTTCGAGTTTGATTCTCAGCAGCCCCTTGAGGAAATGTATCAAAAATACAATATTCATATATATATACTCACTTAAATGGCTGTTGATCTGTCAACGTCATTCCCAGTGTTCAAGATTTATGTTCTTATCCAAAGATTTATGTTAGAGAAGAAATAATTATTTTCATTTATTGTTTTTGATATTTATTTACATCATATTTGTCTACACTAGATTAGTGTAATTTAAGGCCTGTGATGTGTCCACAAACCTAATATATTTCTTGGTGCAATACTACTGATATGATACTAAGTACTTGTTTGGCAAATAAAGTAGATTAATGCTAGGGAGATTTAGTCCATTGTTCTATGGCATCAGACTTAGGTACATTCATCATAGGTTTTTAAGATTGAAGAAAATAAGTGGTTGATTCCAAAAGAAGAAAACAAGCCTCATTATGGGTCATGCAAAAAACTGCATTTCTGAAATGAAAGTATTTAGCCTAGTAGTAAACTATTTCTTATGCCAAACAAGTTCTTAATATCTCATGTTGTAGCAATATATTTGTCGTCCTTTTGTGGTGCTTATTTATGTTGCTATATGTGCTTGCATTGAAGTTGCCATGAAAAATTGTTTATTTGTGCTAATTATACACATAAATCAAGAGCCATGTGTATTCCACCTGGTTGAGATCAGGTTCAGCTCAATCATTCAATTTCATTATACAACTCTTCATATTCAGACCATCTTGTGTGTCTAAAAATACATGAAACTTATTTTTCTTGAAAACAATGACAAACTGATAACTTTTAAACAAAATATTTTCACTTAAATGTGAGCGTATTATACTGATGAAAGTATATAATTCCATTCTTCCAAATAATACATAATGCTTGAATGGAATGGAGAGCATTTTGATGTATTAAAAATTACAGCCACCTTATTTGACTTGAATATTGCTGGTAAATTTTAGTTTTTTTACAATTTTTGTGTGAAAGCTATTGTTTTATTTTAAGTTAAAGCTATAAAATTTAAAGGATAAAAAGTATTTATTAATTGAATTTTTAATGTTTAATTTTTTTTTCAAATTCTAGTTTTTAAATTATAAAAAATAAAATTTTTTAAAATAAAGCTATAGTTATCCACTCAAGATTATTAATTACTGTACCATTATGAGACCAAATACTCTCATGCAATAGGAAGATAGCCTAATTTAAGATAAAAAATAAGTAAACCATAACTACTATACTTAAATTTTTAGGCTTCACTAGTAAAACAGAAATAAAACTTGCACAAAATTTGAGGTATATCATCAAAATTAAATTTTTATGGGTTAGGGCTGTAATATTTGTATTCTCGTGCCTTTCTGTTTGCAATTAGAGCTCAGCAAAATATATAACAGGCGTATATATGAATGTTAATGCTTGAAAGCCTAAATGACTAGTTGAAATATAAACTGATTGATTTATAAAATTCTGAAATAACTTACTCCTATAGCAACTGAGAACCAGAATTTGAGTTTCATAGTAAATTAAATAAATGGAAATATAAATATTTAACTCAGGGTGGGGTGGGATACAATTGATAAATTTGTTGGCTATTTTCAGAGTTTCTTCTGGCAAAAATTTTTTAAAAAGAAATTTGGACCTTTTGAAGTTTTATTAATTATCAGCAAGTAATCTCTGGAAATGAATGCTAAATCAGTAAGACAATATTACACCTGTTCTGTGGGGCTGAATATATGATATATGTTTATTTAAAAAAAGAAATGTTGCAGATGAATAGTTTTCAAAGAAATTGTTTTTCAGATAGTTTCAATTTTTCCTTTGCTTAAATGCTGCCTTTAAAAATACATCATTTTCAAAAGTGATCTTCTTTTTCTGCAATTAAGAAAGAGAATGTTTCATATACATGGTTGTAATTATTCCATTTATTAAATGGATCAAATTTATTAAAAGTAAATGTGATTCATATGAAGTATAACAAATGCTTTTATCTGTGTTGAAAGTTTGCAGCATTTTTCTTTATTTGATGAAAGCTTCATAGTGCCTTCCTATGCATATATAATTTAAATGCCCATCATACTTTACTATATTTTACTTTTTCTCTCCACGATTTTCTTATTCTGCAGGTTTCATATGAATCTTCATAAGTCTGAAAAGTAGTGGAAAACAGCTGTTGTCGGGTTCTGAGTAATTAGGCATAAATAGGTGGAGAAGCTTGGGGAACAATATTGCTCAAAATTGTAGTTTTCACCTAGACCTTATTGCAAAATTTTTTACCTAAACTTTTTTTTGACATTGAATATTGTACTAGATCATTCGTTGAGAGCATCTGAAAATCCATTAAAATCCATTTATTTGTATTGTGTATGCATTTTATGAATGCCATTAATCTTTCAAACATGTGCCTTAATATTTCTTGGTTGTTAAATCAGCTTTGAAAGTGTAAGAAATATTCTGAATACAAATAAATTATTTAAATCAAAATATAAAAGTATTCAAAATCATCTTTAGTTAATTAAATAAAAATGAAAGTAAAACTCTGGAAAAGTATTCTGGTGTAAGTATGAAGCAGATTGAGTTTTCATTTTTTTAATAGGCGAGAATATTAAAAAGCCATTACAGTTTTGCTGCCAAGTTGGATTTTTTTTCCTGTTTCATTGTTGCTGAAATTCAGTTTTATACTGTATATTTGATTCTTCTACTTTGGTATGAGGAACTTTGCCATTAATCCTTATTAGTTTTTAATTTACCATTTGAACTGAAAACTGCAATTTTTGTTTTGTGTATTAATGTTCATCTTAAACTTTTTTTTCTCTCTCTTGCTTTGTCAAAACTTACTTGAGAAAAAAATCAGAAGCCAAAAATTTCAGGAGCTGAAAATTTTATTAGTTGAAAATTACTTGTACCCAATTTTTAAGATAAACAAATAGCAACCATGTACTGATTAGTTATCAAATGTCATGTCAAAATGCTCTGCTGTTTCTCATTCTATTGTTAACTGTATATCGCCATGACAACCCACCAGAAAAAGCAAGAAATTTATTTTGCCTTTCTATGTCATCCTTGTATGTTGTGGAGGTGTTATTGCACAAGTGTGAAGTTCAATTTTAGCATCACATCTCCATGTCAAGCATGTTAACAGTTGTTGATCACATTTATGTTAGTTTTTTTTTTTTTTTTGTATATAAGATATGTTTTATCTATATTTAATGTTTAATTAAATGTGTATTATTTTATATTTGAAGAGTTTAAATTCTGATGTTGAGAAAGTTATATGCAGGTTTTCCCCGCTGTTGCCTTAGTTCCTTCTTTACACTTCCTGTGCAGGATCCCATTAAGTACATTTTGTAGTTTATTATTTTAGGAGTAGCTTTAATTAGAGTATATGTATGTAGCTATATTATTCTGAAGAATGTTTTGAATTATTTATGTACAGATGTTATTTGATTTTATGATTAGCTTTTAAGATTTAAATAAAAGAGTTTTAACTTTTTTTTAAATATGTAAAATGTGCCTTTTTTTTCTGAGACTGACCAATCTAACCAGTATACTGACTCACCAAACTACCTCTCACTCTTAGTGTACATTTTACATAATCAGCACTAACATATAAGTGAATAAAAAATGTATACATTCACACTCATGTTTTTGTGTGCATTTATCCGTACATACAAACCTACCATGGCTACCTCTTGTAGTTAGAGATCAAATTTGATAATTTGTTTAATGTCATAAAATTATTTTTTTTGTTGTTCTTAAATTAGTTTAGTTACCTGCTTTTGGTTGATTGATTGGTTTTAGGAACACTAGGTCCTCTTTCATTATGATGACTTAAACCTTCAGTTTAACACTGTAACAACATCTGGTGACATTTTGACTCCTAAGTGATTTATAGGGAAAAGACTCATTCTCTATAGAAGATTATTAAACTCTCTCCCCAACATATTGATACATTATCTTTTATTAGACAACATTGGACAGTTACCAGATTTCAAATGTTAAAAAGTTACAGGGAAAATTGTTAAAATGATTTATAAAATTCATATACAGTGGAATCTTGGTGGAATCTATCGTTATTCAAGAGACCAACTGAACTGAACGATAAATGTGGGAAAACAATACATACGGGAACATAACAAAGAAACATGATCATCGGGACTGAGTGAAACAAACGACACATACAGTAAAAATATGATTCGGGGAATAATCGATCGAGATTCCACTGTACTTGCATAAATGTTTCATTTTAATGGTCTTATGTGAAATTTTTGTATGTTTAAAGCCACATGTTTTGTTAGCATAACATTAATTTTTTTGTATGACCTAAAATTTTGAGTAGTCATATTATCTTTTAAAATAATGAGCTGATATTGCTCCCTCCATAGGACAGGAATGTCTGTATTATAGCTCGGTTTTGATGTTCATTAAGTTTCAACACAACTCATATGCTAATAATTGAATGATTGCTTGTATTTTAATGTATTGCCAGGTAATGTCTCTAAAAATCATCTGTGCATTTATAGCAGGTGGATCTAAAATATAAGATATGAACAGGTCCTCTTGATGGTGCTTCTCCGAAAACTCTAGTCATTTGAGTTAAGATCTCTGTGCATCATGTACTTCATTCTAACTCAATAGTGTTGTGATGGTGTGGCCCACAGTAAACCTCAAACTGAAATAATCGTGTAGCAATAGAAACCAGAGACTCTATGTTAAATTAAAGTCCTTTATTGGACTACTAGATTATGTACATCAGTATATACAGTAAATATCAATTAATAGATAAGCACGTTACAAGTGCAAGCAGAGCTGGCTAGGCTCATAGCTAAACAAAGCTCGACTCAATAGCCCAAATCTCTGGAGCTTACTGGTCACAGCTCAGAGCATCGCTAGTCAACATTACTCGAAAGCCTACTCTGGTCTCTCTCTCTTGCTGAGCAGAATTGGATGATGACTGGAGTGCCTTGACCATCAGGTTTTAACTCCTGTATGCAAGATGTTATGTAATCAAAGATAATGTGCTCAATAGTTAATATTTAAAGGCTAGGTAAAATTATTAAGAGTTGCATTTACTATCAAAGTACAAAATTTAAAGTTTAACACCTTCAAAAGTTGAAGGGTAAGAGAAATTTAAGATTAAGTAGTTAAGTTAGTATCAAGATTAAGAGATTAATTTAATAAAGTTAATTTAATATTAGAGACAGGAAGAACAATTTAACAATGTTTATGATAGGTGGCCCTCAGTAAAAGAAAAAAAAGGCCCTGTTCAGGGTCATACAATTCGTAACGAGATGATTGCAGAATTCCACGGGGGAAAAAAGAAATATCAAGGTAGGTAATTTGGAAAAAGCGATACCACCTGGGACCGAACCCACAACTTAGGGTTTCGCAAGTCAGCGCGATGCCTCTGCGATACAGCAGGACACAAGCAGGTGTTCGAGATAGAAAGAGTATCGCGATGGGGAAATTAATGTTAGCTCCTAAGGAGACACGCCCTAGGGCGTTTGCGATTAGCAGGGAGACAATGATCATAATCTGGTAATTCTGCAATTATTTCATTACGGATGTTTGGAAGGCTCTCATAAAATTCCTTACATATTTTATGAGCCTGTTTCGTGAGTGTAGAAATGCCGAAGTCTCTCCTAATCGTCGAATTCGACAGATACCGGAAAGCTCGGCGGATTCGCCTGAGAGTTTTATTCTGGAGAACTTCTAATTTATTAATATGCGTTTGTGCGGCAGAAAACCACACAGGGACAGCATAAAGCGCAACAGGAAGCACACACTGCTTGTATAGTAGAACTTTGTTTCGCATAGACATGTGATGACTAAAGAATAGAGTGCGGAGTTGCATGGTGACAGCATCGCACTTGCTGACAGTGTTAGTAATATGGGGCTTCCAAGTTAGTTTTCGATCCAGAGTTACGCCAAGATACTTCACTGTGTTTTCCCATTCGAGTGGGGAGTGTTGCTATAGCGATTACTAAAGTAGATCGCGTGACACTTCGAGGGATTGATTCGAATTTTCCAGCGCGTGAACCATTGCTCTAAAGCAGTGCTCCGCAACCGCTGTGCCGCAAGGTGATCTTGACTGTGCCGCGGTGATTTTATCGATAATAATAATAAAAAAAAAATTAACCACCATATTAGTTAGAAATTTTAGTGAAGTCAAATATTCTTCTAATTTTTTGCCAATATGTAATTTTTCTGGGTTGTAATTATACACAAAACAAAAACACGTAGTTATCATACATTGTATGTATCCTCGAGCGTCGGCAACTTTGTGTAGGATCTTCTGATTTTAGGAAACGAGGATTTCAGATTCCCTGACTGCCCATGTGCGTCAACTTTGACTTTCTCGCGTTCAGTTTGCTTGTGGAGAAGGTTTGGAATAGCTGGCAACTAACTTACCGCTATTTTTGGTGTCACCAATAAATTTTTCATTAAACCAAAGGAAAGCCATATTAGGCGACTTATTTTCTTTCCTACATAAATTTTACTGATTTTTATTTTGAGTTGGGAGACTCATTCATCCTTGCACATACATAAAGTGTTTTATTAAATACTTCGAAGGTTAAAATGATATTTTAAAGTCAAGTAAACAATTTTAGCTGTTCTGTAAAATATTTTTATTTATACTTTTTAATTTGAATTTAAGTTCTAATTATTGAAATACTCGATTATAAACAATCCTGCAAACATAAGGCAAACACCTGACAAATTTATCATTTGTTCAGTAAACGTTTAAAAATAAATATTAAATACAGGAATTATAAAGTACATTAACTGCAAATAATTCATGCTGATAATCATTTCCACATGAAATCAAGTTTCAGGCGTACAAAGCAAACTGCTAATCTATATACCTCCAACACAACAGATACAACAAAGTATTCTTACGCGTCGTGATTACCATTTGAAATATGGTGTAAAAAAACAGAACATTTATGAAAGAAAGTATAACGAAGATTACATTCGATATGGATTTTCGTGTTGTGGTAAAGGAACGCCACCTAAATTCAAACCATTGCAACTACGCTAAGAAGGCTAAATCATTTTTCTTAAGGCTGTTAGATCGAAGGCTATCACTGTTATCATCAGTCACAGTTTCTGATAAAGCCTTATAAGCTAGTTACCATGTTGCAAGATTAATTGCACGTCAGAAAAAAAAACATTATTGGTGAAACTCTCCTTAAACCAGTATGCATAGAAATTGTTAAATCCATGTTTGAGCCTAGAGAAGTTAAGGAAGTGAAAAAAGTACCGTTGTCAGCTGATACTGTTAAAACACGTATCAACGATATATCGAACAATATTTTAATAATACTAATTGGAAAACTGAAAGTGGCTCAGAAGTTTGCACTTCAGATTGATGAGTCAACAGACATTAAAAACCGAGCTCAACTGATAGCCATTGTACGCTTCGTTGATGAGGGCACTGTGACGGATGTCGAGTTGAAAATCCCCTTTTGTTTTCAAACTAGAACCAGCTCCTTTTTTTTTTTTAAACATACAGTTTATTATGAGACGGAGCACAGCACAGACAAGTACAAGAGACGATATATATAACAGGTAGAAGGATACTATTTACAGGAACAAATTATTAACATAACCTTAACGCTCTGAAGCAATTACCAGCTACGTTCGGAGTCTGCAATCACCTCCGAACTTTTCTCTCTAAAAAAATATATGAGACACGACCGGAGTCTTCAATCACCTCCGTCGTTCTTCGTGACAGTTTATCAGATACGTCTGGAGTCTGCAATCACCCCCAGCGTTCTGCGTAGTACCCCTTACCCTACGATAGGGGGCGTTATTCCTTGTTATAGTGACTCGCCTGTCTCTACACCCTCCCCTCAAGATTGGGATTATACCTCAAATAATCTTAATCTGAAACTTAAGTGACAGGCGAACCACATCTTAACTACTATTATCAGGATCACTTTTACCTGCTCGATTATATAATGTTGACTAAAAAAACATATACTTAGCTAGATATTCATCTAATCTTACTTCATGCAGAAAAAAAACTCAAAACATATACAAAAGAAATAATTATAGCTAGATAAATAAGTTAAAAGAATTAATTTAGTATACCAAAATATTGACTTTCATATCTAAAATGCTTAGCAAGAAAATAAAAAAATTAATTAAAAAAATGTTGAATGAAAAGTCAGTGTTCAGGAACAGTTTATAATGGCACAGTTTATAACCAGGAACAGTCTCTGGTGCAATATTTTAGTCCGGCATCAGTCTGAACAAAGTGTCAGCATCAACAACTTTGACCCTTGAGTAACCTAAAACACAGAGTTTAAGCAATGTTAAGTCTATCAGTTACATAGTTTTTTTTCTTTTATTGTAGTTCTTCACAAACACTACGCATTCATTGCGATCATTTTGCGCTCGTGACCCATTCTGTAGGACCGAATCACTTTCCTTAGACACAGAATTCACAACGGCATTTGATTTTGCCACTTCTTCCTTCAGCAACAAAATCGTAGCATTTTTCTCCTCTACTTTAGCATGTAATTCACCGCACAGAGTCTTTAAATTTTGTGATTCGTCACCGGTTTCCGCAGCGGTTTTCACACACTCACGGAGTGAAGTCGCACATTTATTGTACGTAACGTTGGGAACATTGGACTTATCTAGCACGTTGCTAAAAGCAAATGAGTTGGCCTTTGACGGTTTTGACTTCTCCGTCTCACAAACATGCAGTTCTGAAGCACCCATTACATTTTCCACATCATGCATGTCACTCCTAGCTTCACTACCATTGAAAAAACGTGAATCACTTTTCGATTTCTCTACTTCGATAACAGGACTTTTCGAAACACCACTTTCACTTCCTAGTTCATGCACATCTTTCTTATTTTCAAACTTATGGAAGTCGTGCGAATTACTTATTTGTTCATGGTTTCGCTGCTCGGAATATTCGTACAAATTATTCCGCATTTCAGGTTTCACATCCGACTTTAAATTAAACATATCAGACAGTTCTTTTTCAACAATCTCTACCACAATTTTATTTTTCTCATTCTCTATTCTATTTCTCTCTATCTTCCGTTTAACTTTGTCGAGAACCGCTTTTAACGATTCACTGATCCGCTGTTCTTCTCTCAAATTATCAGCATCTGGTATCAGGTTACTCCTTTCAGTCTCTCCCCGCGACAGCGAGTTCACCAAAGCAATGCTGTTTACACCACCAGATGAATCGTCATTAACAGGAGGGCAAAAAAATGTTTCACTCCCCTCAGACCCTTTCGTGGAGATTCCACCGTCCGACCCGAGCTCTGCAGTAACAACGCCTCCTTCAAGAGAGGCGTTCATCAGATCATCAGACAAATGGGATAACTACGTTCTATAGGCCACGCCTTCCAACGTAGGCTTGCATAGTAATGACCAAAGAAAGGTGAAAAGAGATAGGTGGAATTTGGATCCGGGGAGTGGCTTGAGAATAGGAAGTTTAATATGATAGCGAAAGCGATGCTCAATGAGAGCAATGCTTAAAAAAGTAAGAAAATACTTAAAAATTAAGAAAAATTTATAATTAAGAGCTCACTGCTTACCGAAGTAAGTAGTAAGATTACAAAAAGTAATGAAAAAAGAAGTTTAAAAATTAATTAAGAACAGAGAACGGCTCTGGGCCGTTTTCTGTTAGCAGGATCGGCAAAGTCATAGTTGGCGAGATTTAAAAGGAGTTCATTATCAATAGAATTATGGAAGTTAGTAGTTAAATTTTTGAGGAAATTTGGAATAGTAAGGAGGCCAAGCTCCTCGTGGATTTCAGCATTCCTGAAATACCACGGTGCGTTAACAATTTGTCGAATAGTAATATTTTGTGCTACAGTGAGCTTTTTAATATGAGAATCTGCTGCGTATGTCCATGCCGGTGCTGCATAAGTAATTAGAGGTCTAAGAAATGTAAGAGAGGCGTTGTTTCCCCCCTCTCTCTTTAGGGGGTGTTGGCAGTAATGGGGTATGATCCTCCCGAAAGCAATAAATTGTGCGCCTGTGGGGTCAACAACCCGGGGCCGTGAAGCTTTTCTGATAAGGCTACGAATATCTCAGCAGGTCTGAAAAGGAGCGGTTTTTCGGGGTTGCTAAGAGGAATTGGAATTCTCGCCACTCTGGCTTTAATTGTTTCTCCAAAAGCAGAAATCAGATTAATATTGCCACTAGCTGTGATAGGAATATCAGGCATATATCTCGGGTTCAACACGGAGATTTCAGCTTCGGAGTCAATAACTATATCTGGTATCTCTTTACCCGCAATCCAAATATTGACACTTTGCAATGGTTGCTTTACTATTTTGTCGGATTCTAACCGTGTAAATCCGATCTTCGCTATCATGTCGTCGCTACCATTTTCCTCTGTCGTCTCATTCTTTGAGCTATCGAAGCGTTTTTTCTGTTTACCCTGTTGCGAACAAAATCTGGCAAGGTGGGTATTTTCTCCACATATATAACAGTCTTTGGGCGGATATCTATTTTTATTCGTGCTGTTTCTCAAATGTGGTGGGACATATTTATATTCTTCAGAAACATGCGGCAATTTATTAGCTGTACCTTCAATAGTATTAACAGTTGTTTCGTTCAACGATTTGCCTATATTGACAAAATATATGTCGATTTCTTTAGATAACTTTTTCGGTTTCATCCAACTCTCTCCTATCTTCACATTAATGTAGGTGGCGGTTTCTCTGTCTAAAGTTTCGAAGATTTTGTCGGAAATTATCAGTTGACACAATGTATCAAAATCTTTAACTTCACGCAGCTGACAGTAATAATGGAAATTTGCAGACAGCCTAGATGCGAATTGAACGTGCGACTCTTTAGGCTCGCGTCGTGCTCTTCGAAAATTCATGAGACATTCGTAAGCTGTTGGTTGATACTCTTTCAACACAAGTTTCTTAATGGTATCATACGATCTTAATTCATCATCGCTAACATAAGATAGTAAGTTTGCAGCTTTATCCCCCAAAATGTTAATCAAAATTTCAGATTTAAACTCTTCCGGTACGTTTTTGGTAACGAATGCTCTCTCCAGTGTTTGAAAGAACAAACTGAAGTTTTCCGATTTGCCAGGAACTGGAATGGTTAAAGTTTTCACACTTCTTATTAAACTTTCTAAATTTCCCGGACCTGCATAGACATCTCTACTCGGGCGAGATTCATCTCTAGACGCGTTCTGACTTCTAATTTTTTGCAATTCAATTTCTTTTTCCAACTGCGCTAATTTAATTTTCTCATATTCAATTTTATGAGCTTCAAGTGCTAAGTGTGCATCTCTAGTTTTTATCTCATTTTCTTCCTTCGTTCTTCTATTCTATTGAGATCAATAACCCCTCTACAAATTCTGGATTATCTTTAAAAGATTGACTTTCCTCAATTTTATTTTTTAATTGCATCACTGTTAAACCGACAGTTGGTGCATCATCTATTTCCCCAAGAAGTTCTATCAAATCTTCTTTTCTCGAATTTTTATACATTTTGGCTTTATATATATTTATATATCTTCCTTATATACATCTATATATCTTCCTTATATATATTTATATATCTCCGATGAAATTATACTTCAAGTAAAATCATATCAAATATCTCCTACCTGATTTCCATGACATCTGAATGACGTTTTCATTAGCTCTGTCAACAGTCCTTTGCTTTAGTTCACTCTGATTAAGCTCTGGTTCTCGTAAGAGAGCGTGTTGTGACGGATGTCGAGTTGAAAATCCCCTTTTGTTTTCAAACTAGAACCAGCTCCTTTTTTAAAAAACATACAGTTTATTATGAGACGGAGCACAGCACGGACAAGTACAAGAGACGATATATATAACAGGTAGAAGGATACTATTTACAGGAACAAATTATTAACATAACCTTAACGCTCTGAAGCAATTACCAGCTACGTTCGGAGTCTGCAATCACCTCCGTCGTTCTTCGTGACAGCTTATCAGATACGTCTGGAGTCTGCAATCACCCCCGGCGTTCTGCGTAGTACCCCTTACCCTACGACAGGGGGCGTTATTCCTTGTTATAGTGACTCGCCTGTTTCTACAGGCACCATAAAAGAACACTATTTATTTAGCAACGAGCTTCCAGAGCAAACTACCGGCGAGGAAATTTTCCGAGTACCCGATGATTTTTTCAAAACCTATGATATTTCATATAGTAATTGTACCAGTATTTGCATGGATGGTGCTGCAGCAATGATGGGCAGTAAAAAATGTTTTATTTCGTGCGTAAAACGACAAAATCCTAATATAGAAATTACACACTGTTGCATACATCACGAATCATTGATGATCAAAAAGTTGCCTACGGAGCTACTGCAATCGATGAATCGATGTATTACTATAATAAGCATTATTAAATCAAGAGCCCTAAATTTTTAAACTAATCTGTGAAGAAATGGGTTGGTTGGGGTTTTATGGCGCAAGATCCAAAATCTATACTAATATATAAAGAGAGAGGGGATTTTGTACGTGGAGGGTAATCTTCAGAACCACTGTAACTATTTGAAAAATTCTTTCACTGTTTGAAAGGTACATTATTCCAGATGGACATAGGCTATATATTATGTATATATAATCAGTAGAAATAAAGTTAGGGGCTTAATCCTAACAATCTCCATTGTTACCGCTACTGTCCTCTACCGCTTTTTGTGCCGAAATCTTCAACGATCCTTAGCGTGGTGCTATCTATACTAATATATAAAGAGAGAGGGGATTTTGTACGTGGAGGGTAATCTTCAGAACCACTGTACCTATTTGAAAAATTCTTTCACTGTTTGAAAGGTACATTATTCCAGATGGACAAAGGCTATATATTATGTATATCTGATCAGTAGAAATAAAGTTAGGAGCTTAATCCTAACAATCTCCATTGTTTCTGCTACTGTCTTCTACCGCTTTTTGTTCCGAAGATTTCAACGATCCTTATCATGGTGCTATCGCGGTGGGCTTCTGTTCTGACGCTAGCGGTTCGAACCTAGCCGTTCTCCGGCACGCCTTTTACGGTTAAAAAATTTATTTTAATTATTAACTAACATAAAATTAATTTAATGTATTATTTAGGTTAGTATTAAGGTAAAAATATATTTACAATTTATTGGCTATCAACTGGAAATTTATTGGTATAATATTTTATTCAACCCGGACAAAGTCGGGACGGGCCGCTAGTAGGATATAAAGCGCCAAACACAAGACAAAAGCCGCAATATGGTACATATAGAGGCGCCCGACTCGACCAACGAAGGAGATTCAGACACCAACATCTTTTTATAGTAAAATACATATGAGCATAAGAATATAAAAGTAGTAAAAATGCAGTTTAAACATTATAAAAAATATATTTAAAAGTTAATAATGTATAAAGGTCATAAAAACAATCATATATTAAATTTATAAGATGGTTTGATGATATGAATGGTGAATATAAAGAGATAAAAAGCGCAATATTTTAACAATAAAATCAATGAGAGAAGCAAATACTCTTTATAAAATTAGTGGAAAATAAAAAGGTAAATAAAGAAGGGTGTGGTGGCTCCCCCAGCAGATCCGACAGAATGGCTGAACTGCACCCGAAAAAGCTCTTGTATTGAGACTGCAGATTTGGGCAAGACGTCAAGATATGTGACACTGAAAGCGAGGACTTACAGTGTTCACATAGAGGGGCATCCTCACCCATCAGCAAATGCCGATGTGTCAAAAGAGAATGCCCAACTCTCAAACAAGTAAGTACTACGTCTGCACGGCGCAGTCGAGCAGATGGCCAAGAGCCAATGTATGGCTTTATCTGTCGTAGCTTATTCTGAGATTGCAGGTTCCAATCTAACTGCCACTCATGCCAAACGAATTTCTTGACAGCGGACTTCAAATCGGTGATAGGAACAGGCTGAACCAGACGATGCACGGCACCTTTAGCCGCAGCATCTGCTTGCTCGTTACCCGTTTGCTGACATAACCCGGCACCCAGCAGAACAAAACACTGAAACCACGACGACAGAGGCGACGATGCAGATCCACCACCGGAGATAAAAGGGAATGGGAGTATGACACTTCACCATTCTCCAAAGTCTCTAATACGCTGATGGAATCTGTATGCGCAATATAGCGTCTACTACCCTGGCGGGTTGGTTGGGGTTAATGGCGCAAGGTCCAAAACCGGACATAAAGCGCCAAGTACAAGACTAGAGCCTAAAAAGATTTTATATGAATGCGTCAGGCTCCTACCAACAACGGAAATTACGGATAAACACTCACCATGATAAAAACATGTCAAATTGGTAAAGATGATTTGTAAAGGTGTTAAAAATATAATATACTAGCGGCCCGTCCCGACTTTGTGCGGGTTGAACAATTATCGATGTTAAGTAGATATTAAGAAGGCATAATTTGTTTTAAAACTTTATAGTATACCACATTTTTCAGATTTTCTGAGGTTTTAAAACAAATTAATTCTCCACATTTCCTGACCTAGAGAGACCAACATGTAATTGTTCATGAGTAAACCAATCTTCCCGAAAGTCAAGTCCAATATATTTGTATGTTTGACCTTGGGATTTATTCATGGTGATGGTGTAAGGACTTCGCCTAAAATCAAGACTGACAGCCTTTAATATTTACAAAATGCTTTATTGGCATTCTAGATTAAATATAGGCTTTATACAATAAGTACAAAATAAACATGATCTAAGGATCGTTCGCGGGTTCAGGATATCATGATGGAAAACGGCAGGCTCACGATCTCTGGCACGCGTCCGTCGACGAGTGTTGTCCACACCTGCAAAAAAACGTCAACTGCCCCCATTTACATCAAGGTGGCGAATATATATCCTCGCCCATCTCTGTGGGTGGCTGAAAGCGTGCTCCCTTTGAACCCTTTCAGAAACCGTCTTCAGACCATTCTGCGTCTTCCGCTAAATGGCTGGGTGATTATCCTCTGGACAGGCTTTGTCTGCAAGCAGGGGGGATTTCTTAAAGATGACGGCCTCTCAAGTGTTCAACGGGCGACGCGGCGTCTGCCACAATTTGGTGACAAAGCGACTGTCACCGATGAATACGGTAGATTGATAATGGACGTCTTGCCGTTAGGCTCTCTCAGGAATCCCGAGTGTGAAAGGAACGTAAAGTCATTACAGACTAAAATTCCTCCCCTCCCCAGATGTTTTTTTCTGCAGAAGTTTCCACCTGCAAAAAAACAGAACAAAAACATTGTCCTTCTCAGGACAATTTCAATTATAAAACTTTTCCGAAGGCAAATGCACGCCCAAATGACATTACGAGTAGACCGTTAATTTTGATCAAACTCTGGCTTTACCTTCATGAAAGAAAATTTTTAACTGTACTTCAAAGTATCATTTTAAAAGCACATCAAAAGGAATTTATAATTAAAATTTACGCACTTTAAAATCTCTAATAAGAGAACATGCCGTAGCAAAGAAATTATAAAAATTACACAATAATATAACAAGTCATGGCAAAAATTTTAAATAAAATCGTATACTAATACATGTCATATCAAAAAATTTAAATTCATAGAACACTAGTACGTACACATGACACTACATAAAAAACATTATAACTAGTAAATCACTCAACTGGGATCCCATAATTTACCTTAATTGTGATCACATGACACAAATAAATTCTCAAATTGATATTAAACACAGTTATAATGAAACAGCTTTACACAAATAAAATTAAACACAAATCCAAAATGGATACCTAAACTTCATACAGAACATATCATCACGGTTACTAATACACATGAAAATTTTAAATTCCTTATTATCTTTTTAATACATTTAACACTTATCGTCATAAAAACAATTTAATACTCGGCATTCCGTAGATCCTGGATCAGGGAACTTAATTCGTTCACGATTACCTGTGATCCAATCTGCCGTTTCCATTTAAGTGGACAGTCATCAGTGACCTAAATTTAAATATTCATTTTATCCTACTGTAGGATTCACAATCGATTTAGGGTCGAATTTTTCAGTACTGACTGACATAAAATTATAACAAAATAGCTCATTGGCTCATTCCTTATAAAAAAAAAATTAATTCACAAACCTCATATTCCTTTTAATCACTTTGTTTCTTTGACAACACTTACATTTATCTGTTGTCGTAACAACTCTTCAGACAAAACTTATCGATTTCACAATAAATCATCCAATTGCGGTGTTCAAACACCGTACGGAGTGCATTTTGACTCCAATTACTACCTTCTTAGGTATACACAAAAACATACACATTTGCATTTAAAAGTTAGCCAATACCTTTCTGAGGCATTCTACTGGCTTATTCAACAAACAAAACAGAACATAAAATGTTAAAATTGAACATTAACTAAACCCTATCTGAGGCATTCCAACACGGCATACATAAAACCGTCATATGGCGTTTGCCACTACAAAACCGTTATATTATGATAACGTCAAAGGAATTTCACCTGAATTTTCCTTTAAAGCAAATCTCAACTTCTATGGTCGAGTCGTTCAAATTTACAAACAATTACATGTTACAATTCATAAAAAAAACATTACTAAAACGAATACACATTAATTTCTGGTCACATTTTTACACTGAAACTACAATTAATCAACATACTTATAATATACATTTAAAATTTTACGACTAAACTTCGGCTTAGCCTGGTGTTCGGCGGGAATTAACAGTGTTAAGACGTTTCTTATTATTCTTAACATTAGGGCATTTCCCCTTTTGACATTTGTCACAAGCCGATACGTAATCATTTATGTCTAAGTGACAATATGGCCAGTAAAAATACTGAGTTAACGATTCTTTCATCTTAGCAACGCCTAAATGAACATTAGTTTGTTCGTGGCAGAGTCTTTTTAATTTCTCTCGATACTTTCGAGGCACAATAAGCAGTTTTCTAGTGGTTCCATCGTTATATTTTTTCTGGTAAAATAACATCTCTTTTACCACTACGTACTTATTTTCTTCGGGCGTCTTCTTTTTCGCCCTATCAAAAATTACTTTTAATTCTTCGTCCTCACTTTGTGCAACTCTAAATTCTTCGGGTGAAGTCTTTAATAAGTCGGGAGTAATTATTTGTTTCTCCTGGAGAGGCAAGATAGTCGCGCTCTCTTCAGCAGTGATTTCTTCTACCGCTTCTGCTCCGGGGATCACTTGCTCTATTTTCGTTATTTCATCTCCCGTGTCTAGTCTTTCTCTATCTAATTTTAGTTTATCGGCCCGAGTTTGCACCGTATTTTTCACCGGAACTTCTACATTCCTGTTGATCTCAAGCAAGGCTGCCGTTTTATTTCCTAACAAATAGTGTTTCTGCTCGAAATCCGTATTGCTGACAGCTGCTCTAGTTATGGTGTGGCCCCATTCACATTTTAAATCGACCTCTGCTATAGGTAAGCAAACGGATGAATCTAACAAAGGTGCACTGACATAAACGTGCTCTCCTGTGTACATATGGGGTTGTACAAAATTTTTAGAAATCAGATCAATGCTCGCTCCTGTGTCTCTCAGAATAGACGTAGATTTTCCATTAACGACTCCCTGACTGGTATAAGGAGTCATCACGCCACTCGAGTCTCCTCCACTAGTTTCTGTTGCCGCGATAATTTCCGTCTCTTTAAGTTTAGGGCACTGTGGTCTCAGATGGTCATAAGAACCACACTCGTAACAACGGAGCTGTTTTCTTTTCTCGAAAATTCTTTCCTTGTTTTGTCCACTAGAAGCTTCTTTTTCCACATCTTTTTTTCTTTCTTCTCTTCCTTAAATTTATGGTTATTGTTAAATGGCTTATTAAATTTATCTGTGGACTTTTGATTCTTTGGGAATTCTCTTGTTCTGAAACTGTCTTGTAAACTTTCATACTTATCGATTTTTTCAGCTAATTCTAAAGGAGTATTAATTTGCATCCACTGCTCCAAAAAATGATCTTTTATATCGGCAGGTACCTGTCTCTTCATTTGTTCTGTTATGTGTAAGTCTCTCAGTTTCTTAAATGTAGTGATTTCTAAATCCGCTATCCATTCATCATAATAGCCACTAAGCTCATGGGCATAATTCCTCCATGACTTATCTGCGAGTTTAGGATGGCGATAAAACAATTGTTTTAATTTTTCCGTATTCATCCTAAATCTCTGGAGAATCATCTCTTTGACGTAGTCATAATCTTTTGCCTGTTCTGGCGATTCTCTGGCCATCATGTTGGAAATTTCTGGGGTTAGTACCCCTAACAAATATGGCACCCAATCTTCTTTAGGGACTCCCGCCATCTCTGCTCTTCTCTCGAAATTAATTAGGTACAGGCCCATTTCGTCCCGTTTCTCGTCAAATTTCTGTATGGTTTTAAGGAGCTGAATGTTCTGAGTTGCGTCTGCATCTCTGTCCCTCCCATTTCGGGCTCTATTGTCTCATTATTTCTTAATTCCAGTCTCCTCATTTCGAGAGTAAGTTGGTCTTGACGAATTTTGTCTTCTTTTTCTTTCCTATCTTCAATAATACGCTCTAGTGCGAGTCTAGCGTCTTCTTCGACGTAATTTTCGTTTTCTGTAACGATCTTCTTAATTTCGAAGACCCTAAGCGTATCGTCAGCTTGTCCTCCTAACTCTTCTAAAAGTTCTAAAAGATCCTCTTTCTTACCCTTATTTAAAAAGGACATTTTTCTAACTTTAGGGTAACTAACTGTATGATAAACAATAAAATTTTTCCTCAGCTATTAGCTATACCTTCCGACGGTATGTGTCCTAACCGGAACTAACAAGTTCAAAACTGATCAATTTTAGACCGAACTATAATTTTAGCCCTTATGAACACCAAACTAGCACCGCACAATATAAACATTCACAATTTACTCAATACCTATCAAATCAAAATACCGAACTCTTATACTGAATACACATAAACAGAATTCTCAAGTTAATCCACACTTTATAGTTATATATTCTAACTCTATATAGATTTCCAACACAGTAATACACAAATACTAAATTATCACTGTTAATATCAAAGCACAAGAACTTAAATATATCCGTTACTATTAAAAGAAAAAAATACTAAATAAACACTGTTATTATCAAAAGCAAAAAAAAAAAAATAACTTTCTTTAAAAATAGAGAAAAACATACAGTATTTGCAATTAACAAAACACAGAAATTGGTTAAACTTATTGAAATTCCTAACAAACAAAATATTGGTTCTTTACTTGAACACTAAATGGTTACTCATTCATATACCATAAAAACACACAGAAATTGGTTTTACTTATCACAATTCCTAAAACAATAGTTCCTACTTAGAACTTCAAATGGTTAACTCATACACCATTAAAACACAGAAATTGATTTAAATCATCCAAATTTCTAATATAAAATATCAGTTCTTAATACGAACTCTAAATGGCTACTTATACATATACCATTTAAAAAAACACAGAAATTGATTTAATTCATCAAAATTTCTAAAATATCAGTTCTTAATACGAACTCTAAATGGCTACTTATACATATACCATTTAAAAAAACACAGAAATTGATTTAATTCATCAAAATTTCTAAAATATCAGTTCTTAATACGAACTCTAAATGGCTAACTTGTACATATACCCTTTAAAAAAAACACAGAAATTGATTTAGTTCATCAAAATTTCTAAAATATCAGTTCTTAATACGAACTCTAAATGGCTACTTATAAATATACCATTTAAAAACACAATAAAATAATTTTTACTTATTGCATTTATACAAAACCATTATTTAGTTTTTAAATCAAAGCCAGAATCTGATAAAAAGAATCAGCCTACCTGTAATCCTTTCGATCATCACTGATATCCTACCCCACTTCTGACACCATTTAATAACAGTCTGTAAGGACTTCGCCTAAAACCAAGACTGACAACCTTTAATATTTACAAAATGCTTTATTGGCATTCTAGATTAAATATAGGCTTTATACAATAAGTACAAAATAAACATCATCTAAGGATCGTTCGCGGGTTCAGGATATCATGATGGAAAACGGCAGGCTCACGATCTCTGGCACGCGTCCGTCGACGAGGGTTGTCAACACCTGCAAAAAAAACGTCAACTGCCCCCATTTACATCAAGGTGGCGAATATATATCCTCGCCCATCTCTGTGGGTGGCTGAAAGCGTGCTCCCTTTGAACCATTTCAGAAACCGTCTTCAGACCATTCCGCGTCTTCCGCTAAATGGCTAGGTGATTATCCTCTGGACAGGCTTTGTCTGCAAGCAGGGAGGATTTCTTAAAGATGACGACCTCTCAAGTGTCCAACGGGCGACGCGGCGTCTGCCACAATTTGGTGACAAAGCGACTGTCACCGATGAATACGGTAGATTGATAATGGACGTCTTGCCGTTAGGCTCTATCAGGAATCCCGAGTGCGAAAGGAACGTAAAGTCATTACAATGGCAAAAGAAATTTTTATTGGAAACTGTAACGTCAGGCACTGAATTGTGTCCGGGGCCACCCGCATGCCGATTTTGATACGATTTGGCCCCATAGCCTATCCGCTACAGATTCCACACAAAATAAAAACACAAAAATGGCACAAAAATTTAATAACTTTTTTAAAATTAAAAATTCAAAAATTCGGCTACGTCGGGCACTGAATCGTGTGCCGATTTTGGTACGATTCGGCTCCATTGTCTCGCAGCGGAAGCTGTCGAAATGAGCAACTTTTAGAGGCAAAATCATTAAAACATTAATTAAAAAACTTCGGGGCCTGATTTTCAAAAAATAATATGCCAATGTTTTAATCTGAACTATCAACTATATGTATACAAAATTTCAGCTCAATTAAAGCAATACGTTTTCACTTATAAAGGAACAAACATAGACCTATTAGAAATAATCAATAAATTTCACAGTTTCAATGAAACACACTGGTTTTTTAATAAAGTTCAATAATTCAAGTTCAATTTACGCAAATTGTGCATAAAATTGTACATAAATTCAAAACATAAAGTTTATAAATAAAGTTCTGAAGTATTATACCAATAAATTTCCAGATGATAGCTAACTAATTGTAAATATTTTTAACTGAAATGTCCCATAAAAAGCGTAGTTTCAAATGTAATTTTCTTCAATAAATGGTTGTCAATTTCAAAAATTCTTTTTGTATTTTTCAATACCTCCTTCACTTGAATGTTTAAAATATTAAATGTTTTACTGATAATAAATAAAAATGTAGTTTAATACGTTGCTATGGTTACTTGATTATGGTTGACAAAGAAAATACAAATGTAAAAAATGTGACAAAGGAAAAATTGTAAAGGTGAAGCATCAGCTCAACATTTAGGCCCCTAACTTTCTTTCTCCTGATCAGGTATACATAATATATAGCCTATGTCCATCTGGAATAATGTACCTTTCAAATAGTAAAAGAATTTATTAAATAGGTGCAGTGGTTCCGGAGATTACCCTCCACATAGAAAATCCGATCTCTCTTTATATATTAACTAGCTGAAAACCCGCGCTTCGCTACGGAGTACATTCAAATTAAATACAACGGTCAACGTATGCAATTTATGCCAAAAAATAAATATATATATTTATAATAAATGCGATGATCAATGTATACAATTGATGTAAAATATATATCTATCTATATATATATATATTTATAAAAAAATCGTAAGGGATATGCATTTTTTTGGGATAATATCCAATCGTCTGCTGCATTAGAAAGAGAAAAAAATATTTTTTTGTCTATTTAGTTGTTATGCACGTGGCGATAAATTTATTGAAAGTACCAGAAAAAGAAATCACGTGATCAGCATTTAATAAATTGAATTCTAAAAATTAATCTTTAAAAATTCACGAAAAATCAGGAAATGGAGGTAAAAATTCAAAAAGAATTTCATTTTGAAGGATTTTTTATGACCTTTCTCGTGATATAAATTTTAGAACCCTCAATGTATTATTTTAAATGCAAACGTAAAAAAAAGTTTAAAAAACAGCTTAAAAATTTAATTTAAAAAAATCTAAGAAGAATTTTTGAAAAATCTTTCTTAATGCACCCCTACACTATTAGAAGAATCGCCATGCAAAATTTCAGCCCTTTAGGTCCAGCGGTTTGGTCTGTGCGTTGTATGTCAGTCAGTCAGTCAGTCAGTGAATGAATGAGTCAGTTACGGAACTGTTTTATATATATAGATAGATTAAACGTTTGTCACTTGGAGAAACGTTTAATTGACAAAACGTTTACAATATAGACGTTTACAATATAAACGTTTACAATTGACAAACGTTTATAGATACACATTGGTATCTCAAAATTAGAGTAAGAGATGAAATAAAAATACAAAAATAAAAAAAGGATTTTAAGTAAAGAATGTTTTTTTAATTATTTTAAGCACCTAAAATAATATTCAAATTAATATTACGTTACTTAATAATTGTGTGCACGTCCGCCATCTTGGATTTTTTTTGCGCCAACTTGGCGATTTTACCGTGTTTTGAGGAGTGGAAAAATTCTCGCCAATGTGTTTTAAGCGGTGTTTTCAAAACGCTGGACTTTGAATTTTTTTAGCTGTTTTAATAAAAACCACCTGTTTAAATTATGAAACTTAGAAAATTTTTTGAAAAATCATTTAAACGTTGGACTTAGATTTATTGTTGGGTTTTTGATAAAAACCACTTTTTTCTGAAAAAATCATTCTCAATTATTGGAAATTTTGAGTTTTTCTTTTAGCTTTTTTAATAAAAACGACCTTTTTAAATTGTGAAACTTAGAAATATTTTTGAAAAATCATTTAATCGTTGGACTGAGATTTTTTTTTGTCATTTTTAATTAAAAACTACCTTTTCAAATTATGATCCATATGAAAAATTTGGTCAAATGAATTTTACTTACAGATAAAATTTCAATGCCATCTATTCAGTTTGCCCTAACTCTTTGACTAATAGCAATGAATCACCAAAATATTATGCCAATATATTGTTAATTAGAAAAAAATACAGCATTTTCGTACCACCTAAATAACTTGCAATTTAAAAATTATCTAAAATTCAGCTTTGAAAAATGTAAAATAATTATGAACCCATAAATTTATGGTGCATACAATAAAATCGGGACAAGGATTATTTGACCATTTATCCTGCTGTGTTGGAAATAAGAAAAAAAAAACCTTTTCCTAAACCAATAACTTAACCTTAACTAACTTTTTAACTTAGGTTCCTGGGGAGAGAGAAGTTGAACTTCAGTTATTTAAATTTATTTGTAATCCACTACAACTTGGAATTATAAAATATTTTAAAATATATTGTATTTAAAATGTATACTGTATTTTACATTTTACGAAAAAATGATGGCAGATAATTTTTAATTCAAATAAATGAAATGGTGTATCATTATAGTATACTAATTGACAATCGATAAACAAAATTAAAAGCAATTTAAATTTAATAAGTTAACGAAAAACTGATAATGGATTCAAAAATTTTCAACAAAAAGACTTAGTTTTAAAAATAATTTACTCTGTTGACTCCTAGTTGAGACAACATAACAAGAACTTACTAATTTAACGGTATTTAACTAAGAAAAACTAATAGCACCACTTATCAACACCAACCGTTTTTTATTTTTAAACTCAACTACATTCTAAAGAGAAACTATGTATATAACTGTTGCCACAAAATTATGTTTAACAATAATTACAAAAGTAACGTTTTAAAATTATAAAAATATTTGAGAGTTAAATTTAAATTAATTATTTACATTTTATGCAGTTACATTTACTCCCCTACCAGTAACGAACGTTACGCTATAAAGGTTGGACACAAGTAATGGTGTTCATCATCAAATAATAACAAAATTAATAAATAATATAAAATATCAGTTTTTGAATCTCAACGGTGTCTTAAGAATTCTACCAGTTCGGGATTGTCTTAAAGCTGATTTGATTTTGGGTTGAATCACAGTTGCTCTGGTTTGAATATCAGCTGGCGTAGGAGTATTGTTCACACAATTTGGAGTTGTAGGTTTCTCTTGTTCAGGAATTTGTTGTGGTAGAATGTATGCTGGCTTCAATCTGTCAATCGATACATTTACTTCTTTATTCTTTATCCTGAGAGTAAAATATTTTGGTGAACGATTGATAACACAATATGGACCTTCATATGGGGGTTCGAGTTGCTTCCGAACTCTGGCAATACGAAGAAAAACGTGAGAGGTTGATCCTAAATCTTTATGTACAAATATTTTGGGAATACCTTTCTGTTGAGTTTCTTTTGGCCTGATTAATTCCATATACTTTTGCAATTTATTTATAAAAGTTCCAGGTGGTGTATGATTTATTTTTGCTTCAAAGAATTCTCCAGGAAGTTTGATATTTTCTCCGTATACCATTTCTGCTATTGTATAGTTAGTATCGTCGTGGATTGCCGTTCGTAGGCCTAAAAGGACTGTTGGTAACGTTTCACTCCAACTTATATTATTATGAGCTTTTAAAGCAGCCTTTATTGATCTGTGGAGCCTCTCTACCTTGCATTTGCACTGCGGGTGATAGGCTGTAGTATGTGAAAGCTTAATGCCGCAAATTCTTGACAGGGTTTGAAATATTTCGGATGAAAATTGAGTTCCTCGATCAGTAATTAGATGCAAGGATATTCCAAATCTAGCTATCCAATTGCTGTAGAAAGCTTTCGCTACAGTTTCTGCCGAGATGTTTTCTAACGGAATAGCTTCCATCCAATTTGTGTATCTATCTATACATGTCAGACAATAGGTGTTGCCATTTGATGGTGGTAATGGACCAACAAGATCAATATGTACTTCTCGAAATCTTTCTGATGGCTTTTGATATTCTCCTAATATTGATTTCGTATGACGAGATATTTTCGATTTTTGACATGGAATACAAGATTTCGCCCAATTCTGGACATCTTTCTTAATATTAGGCCAAATAAATTTTGAAGAAATTAATTTTATTGTTGATCTAATTCCAGGATGGGATAATCCATGAAACTGATGAAATATTTTCATACGATAACTCTTAGGTATATAAGGTCTAATATGTTGTGTTGAAGTATCACACCATAATTTTTTTCCAGATGGAAGGAAATACTGTTTCAAATTCAAACTTGTAGATTTTTGCAATGTCTCAAATTCAGCATCTCGCTCTTGTTCTTCCGCAATTTGATCATCATTAATTAAGGTGATTTCTTCAATTCTGGACAATGTATCTGCTACTACATTATTTTTTCCTGTAATATGCTTAATATCCGTTGTAAATTCTGAAATATATTGAAGTTGCCTAATTTGCCTTGGAGATGCTTTATCGGACTTTTGTAAAAATGCATAGATTAAGGGCTTGTGGTCTGTATACACTGTAAATTTTCTTCCTTCTAGCAAATGTTTGAAATATTTAATGGATAAATAAATTCCGAGAAGTTCACGATCATATGTGCTGTAATTTTGCTGTGTGAGATTAAGCTTCTTGGAATAAAATCCGATTGGTTTCCAACTACCGTTTTCAAATTGTTGTAAAACTGAGCCTACTGCCCAATCCGAAGCATCTGTACACAACGATAAAGGTAATTCTGGGTCTGGGTGGGACAGAAGAGCAACATTTGCTAAATCTGTTTTACATTTTTCAAACTGTTCAATGGCCTCATCTGTCCAAGTTATTTTTCGATTATCTCTTTTCTTTGCACCTTTTAAGTATTCGTGTAAAATGGCTTGAGTACTAGCGGCGTTTTTCAAAAAACGACGGTAGAAATTAACCATTCCTAGAAAGGTTCGTAATTGATGAACAGTTTCAGGCAATTTAACATTAAGAATAGCTTTAACCTTTTCAGGAAGAGGTTTTGATCCCTCACTTGTTATTAGAAAACCTAAAAATTCCAATTCATTAACTCCAAAAACAGATTTAGAAATATTGAGTCTCAATCCATATTTTTGCAATCTATCAAAAACTAATTTTAAGTGTTTTTCGTGTTCTTCTTCAGTTTTTGACGCAATTAAAACATCATCCAAATATGGGAAAACAAAATTTAGTTCTCTAAATACCTCATTTATGAATCTTTGAAAAGTAGCAGGAGCGTTACGCAAACCGAAACTCATTACGTTAAATTCATATAGGCCGAAAGGGGTTATAATAGCAGTTTTTGGCTTATCATCTTCATTAAGAGGAATCTGGAAATATGCTTTATGCAAATCAATTTTAGAAAATATTAGAGTATTTTTTAAAATGTGGTTGAAATCTTCTAATCGGGGTATGGGGTAACGATCTGGTATTGTTTGTGCATTCAGACGCCGATAATCTCCACAAGGTCGGAAAGAACCATCTTTCTTAGGAACCATGTGAAGAGGACTGGCCCATTGTGATTTAGAGGGACGAATAATATCATTTTCTAACATATACTGGAATTCCTGTTTTGCTATTTGCAATCGCTTTGAATCCAATTGTCTAGCTTTGGTATAAAAAGGTTGTCCTCTAGTTGTAATAAAATGCTCAACATTATGCTTAAATGCAGATACTGATAAATTAGGTTTAGTTAAATTTGGGTATTGTTGTAACAAATTAGCATATTTAGAATTTTTATCTAGAGTACTAATAGCATTATCAAAAAACACAGCCGTTACATTACTTCGAACAGACAGATTAGTTATTCCATCAATTAACTGTTTATTATGAATGTCAACTAAAAGTTTAAATTTATTTAAAAAATCAGCTCCTATAATCGCTTTATCGACTTTAGCTAATATAAACGGAAATCGAAATTCTCTTCTAAGTCCTAAATTTAAAGTTAAAATCTTAATTCCATAAGTAGGAATTTCCGTTCCATTCGCTGCGTATAATTTAAAATCATCTACTGTTGTATTATGATGAGTCGCAGGAATGAGGCTAACGTCAGCACCTGAATCTACTAAGAACCGCAGTCCTGTGTTTATGTCCTTCACAAATAAACGAAACTTGCGGCTTTCATTAATATAAGCAACAGCGGTAGCCGCTAATCCTGTTGCGTCATGGAGTTTTCCGACCTCTCTCGCCAAGCACACGGCGAATAACATTTCTCAGGTTTTTCTCGCCAAATTTAAAATGAAAAAAACAATATTTACCTTTCGGATTAAATCGCTTATTTGAACGGCTACGACTTCGAGATATATTTCGGTGATGATATCTAAATTTTGATCTAGAACGGTCATTTATGTGCATTGAATCAATTTTTTGTTCCAAAGCAGCTATTCTTGCAATTAAAGCATCATTAGAGTTAATTTTCGGTGAAACAGCATAAATTTCTTTTTCAGATTGCATCTCATGAATTTTGTCAGCCATTGTGGCCAATTTATCTAAATTTTCATCACATACGAGAAGAATATTTTTTATACAATCAGGCATTTTATCCAGCCATAAAGATTTCAGCACTTTTTCCGGAAAATCGTCTGTTGCTAGACTTTTCATTTTCTGCAAAAGTTGACTTGGCTTATAATCTCCGAGTTCTAATCCAGTAACCAAACTCTGAATTCGCTTGTTTTCACTTTCTTTGAAGGTATTCATAAGTCTTTCTTTCGCCATAGAATATTTTTCGGGCTTAGTGTCTTTAATAATGTCCCATATATTTTCAACATACTTCGGTTCGAGCTGGGATATCAAATAATTAAATTTAGTTTCTTCCGTGGTGATTTTATTTATTTGAAACTGGGCTTCCACTTGGTAAAACCAAATGTCCGGTTTTTCTCGCCAAAATGGAGGAATCTTAATGCTTACTTTATTCGCTTCGGCATCCATGAAAGTAGTTATTCCAGTTCCGCTTTGCGTAGTCATATTAATAAACAAATTGAACTCTCGGGTCACCAGTTGTTGACTCCTAGTTGAGACAACATAACAAGAACTTACTAATTTAACGGTATTTAACTAAGAAAAACTAATAGCACCACTTATCAACACCAACCGTTTTTTATTTTTAAACTCAACTACATTCTAAAGAGAAACTATGTATATAACTGTTGCCACAAAATTATGTTTAACAATAATTACAAAAGTAACGTTTTAAAATTATAAAAATATTTGAGAGTTAAATTTAAATTAATTATTTACATTTTATGCAGTTACAACTCTTTTGAGTCTAGTCAATTTGACTCAGCTTTCCAGGTCAAGGCCAAGATCTGACCTAAAATTATTATACTGTAATTAAAAGATCACATCAGAAATAACTGTTTGATCTTAAAATTAGAGAATTTGACATTGGGTTATTTTTACCAGAACGCAATAATTATCGCCATGCGAAATGCGCCAAACCCTGGCGGAAAAATCCAAGATGGCGGCCGTGCACACAAATCTAGAGTATCCCCCCTAACTTTATTTCTACTGATCCGATATACATAATATATAGCCTATGTCCATCTGGAATAATGTACCTTTCAAACAGTGAAAGAATTTTACAAATAGGTGCAGTGGTTCCGGAGATTACCCTCCACGTACAAAATCTGCTCTCTCTTTATATATTAGTATAGATATAGAAATATAGATATAGATATAGATTATAGAAGTATAGATACACATTGGTATCCCAAAATTAGAATAAGAGATGAAATAAAAACACAAAAATAAAAAAGGGATTTTAAGTAAAGAATGTTTTTTTAATTATTTTAAGCACCTAAAATAATATTCAAATTAATATTACGTTACTTAATAATTAAAGTTAAATTTTTAAAAGAAAAAGGTGTGCCAGAGAACGGCTAGTTTCGAACCGCTAACGACAGAACAGAAGCCCACAGCGATGGCACCACGCTAAGGAACCTTCGAGTCTTCATCAAAAAAAGCGGTAGAGGACAATAGCGGTAACAATGGAAATTGTTAGGATTAAGCCCCTAACTTTCTTTCTACTGATCAGATATACATAATATATATCCTATGTCCATCTGGAATAATGTACCTTTCAAACAGTGAAAGAATTTTTCAAATAGGTGCAGTGGTTCTGGAGATTACCCTCCACGTACAAAATCGCTCTCTCTCTCTCTTTATATATAAGTACTAGCGGCCCGTCCCGATTTTGTCCGGGTTGAACAATTATCTATCTTAAGTAGATATTAGGTAGATTTAATTTATTTTAAAACCTCATGGTATACCACATTTTCTGTTTCGTTTTTCTGAGGTTTTAAAATAAACTGATTCTCCGCATTTCTTGACCTAGAGAGACCAACATATAATTGTCCATGAGTAAAGCAATCTTTTCGTAAGTCAAGTCCAATATATTTGTATGTTTGACCTTGGGATTTGTTGATGGTGATGGCAAAAGAAATTTTTATTGGAAACTGTAACGTCAGGCACTGAATTGTTTCCGGGGGCCACCCGCATGTCAATTTTGATACGATTCGGCCCCATAGCCTATCCCCTACAGAGTCCACACACAAAAAAAACACGAAAAAAGAACCATAAATGGCACAAAAAATTTAATAACTTTTTTTAAAATTAAAGATTAAAAAATCCGGCCACGTCAGGCACTGATTCGTGTCACCCGCGTGCCGATTTTGCTACGACTCGAACCCTTAGTCTCGCTATCAGCGAGGTCAGCCACGGAAGCTGTCGAAATAAGCAACTTTTAGGGGCAAAATCATTAAAACATTAATTAAAAATACTCCGGGGCCCGATTTTTAAAAAATAATATGCCTATGTTTTAATCTGAACTATCAACTATATCTATACAAAATTTCAGCTCAATTGAAGCAATACGTTTTCACTTATAAAGGAACAAACATAGTCCTATTCGAAATAATCAATAAATTTCACAGTTTCAATGAAACACCCTAATTTTTGAATAAAGTTCAATAATTCAAGTTCGATTTACGCAAATTGTGTATAAAATTGTACATAAATTCAAAAACATAAAGTTAAATAAAGTTCTGTAACATGACACCAATAAATTTCCAGTTGATAGTCAATAAACTGTAAATCTTTTTTTTACCTTAAATGTCCAATAAAAAGCGTAGTTCCAAATGAAATTTTCTTCAATAAACCCTTAACCGTAGCCAATTTCAAAAATCCTTTTTGTATTTATCAATACCTCTTCCACTTGGATCTTTAAAATATTAAATGTTTTACTGATAATAAATGAAAATGTAGTTTCATATGTTGCTATGGTTACTTGACTACGGTTGACGAAGGAAAAGTTGTAAAGGTGAAGAATCAGCTCAACATTTAGCCCAACATAACTTTCTTTGTACTGATCAGATATACATAATATATAGCCTATGTCCATCTGGAATAATGTACCTTTCAAACAGTGAAAGATTTTTTCAAATAGGTGCAGTGGTTCTGGAGATTACCCTCTACGTACAAAATCGCTCTCTCTCTTTATATATAAGTATAGATATAGATATAGATTATAGAAGGTTTGGTATCCCAAAATTAGAATAAGAGATGAAATAAAAATACAAAAATAAAAACAGGATTTTAAGTAAAGAATGTTTTTTTTAAATATTCATTTTTTTAAAAATAATATTCTTAAAATAATATTCAAGTTAATATTACGTTAGTTAATATTTAAAGTTAATTTTTTAAAAGAAAAAAGCGTACCGGAGAACGGCTAGTTTCGAAACGCTAAAGTCAGAACAGAGGCCCACCGCGATAGCACCACGCTAAGAATCGTTGAAGTCGTCGGCACAAAAAGCGGTAGAGGACAGTAGCGGTAACAATGGAGATTGTTAGGATTAAGCCCCTAACTTTATTTCTACTGATCATATATACATAATATATAGCAGTAGAACTCCTTCTTCGTTGGATGAGTGGGTAAAGGCGGTGAGAGACTTTGATCATACACACAAATAACAAGATCGTATTCTTTTTAGCTGCTAAACTTTAATTCCTTTTTAAAGCAGCACATTACACAACATATACAATAAATGAAAATACAACATATGCAGCTCCTCACGTCAGCCAACATGGCAGCATCTCCTTCTATATCCCCCTCCACTAGCGAGACGTTGAGTTGAGTTGTCTCTTCCCAGTTCTTACAACTCCCATCGGGGCAAGCACATCCGTCACATGAGTGTCGATGTTGCTAAGAAAATAAAACTCGGAACAAGTATTTGTTCTATCACACACAAGAAAAGATATTAAGGTGAGAGCTCTTCATTATGCAGCTCCCACTTAATATAAACAATATACATACAAATTTATAAACATAATACATATATTCCAATAAAACATTAACCAAATAACATAATCAATAGCAATATTGTATTACCACACCATTTAAGATCAAGTATATACATGAAAAGATAAATTCTTAAAATTAATTAGGAGAATCAAATTTTAATCTAGACAAAGCATCAGCATTACCATGGCAACTACCCTTTCTATATGTGACGCTCATATTATAACGTTGTAGAGCTAATGCCCAGCGAGAAAGCTTTGCACCATGAGGGGCACTTTGAGTTAAATAAGTCAATGGGTTATGATCAGAAATTATTTGTATTTCAGCACCAAATATCCACGTATCAAACTTTTTCAATGCCTCAAGGACACAAAAAGCTTCTCTCTCAATGGTTGACCACTTCATTTGGCATGAATTCAACTTTTTACTAAAGAATGCAATGGGTACTTCCTTTCCTTGTCCATCTTTTTGAGCTAAACATGCACCGATTGCTGTGGCCGATGCATCTGTATATAACTGGAAGGGTTTATCAAGATCTGGAGTATGTAAGGAAGGCATTTTGACCAACTCCTCCTTGAGTTTCGCAAAAGCTTGGTCAGCATCAGTACTCCATGGTATGGCGGTTGGCACACTTTTCTTAGTCAAATTTGTCAAAGGTAACACAATTTGTGAAAATTGTGGTATATAATCACGGTAGTAGCTAGCTAGTCCAAGTAAACTTCTTACTTCTTTCTTCGTAGTGGGCTTTGCTAATCTTTTTATAACCTCAACCTTCTCTGGATCTGGGGAATGTTGACCGGATCCAATCAAATGGCCTAAGAACTTCACTTGAGTTTTACCAAACTCACACTTTTCTAAGTTTACTGTTAAACTTACTTCCCTTAGTGTCTTGAAAACGCTGTTTATGTGATTAAGATGTTCCGCCCACGTTTTAGAAAATATGGCCACATCATCAATATATGAGCGACAATATGCTTTATGAGAAGCTAGGGCCTTGTCTATCGATTTCTGGAACGTACTCCCAGCATTTTTCATTCCAAATGGTAACACGTTCCATTGGTAATGGCCAGAATGTGTCACAAATGCTGTATAAGGCTTGGATTCTTCCTTCATTGGAATTTGCCAATATCCCTTGGTGAGGTCGATTACAGTAATAAATGTTGCTTGTCCTACCTCAAATAACAGATCTCTAGCTATTTTCATGGGGTAAACGTCTGGGATTGTAAAACTATTCAGTAATCTAAAATCAATGCATAACCTAACGCTTCCATCCTTCTTAGCGACACAAACCACTGGATGAACCCATTCACTGTAACTTGGCTCAATGAGGCCCATATCTAATAACTCTTTGATCTGCCGATCTACTTCTTTTTGTAAACTAATAGGGACCCTGGCGAACAGTTCTCCGTAACTTTGACAGAGTGTCCTTCAACCTTGGCGTGTCCGGGCTTGGAACTGAATATATCTACATATTTCCGGAGAATATCAAAGAGTTCCTGGGTTTGTTCCCCTGATAAACTAGTACTTTTCATATTATGAAGGTGTTTTTTGATATCTTCAATATTTTTATTCCTCTTGTCAGCAGGTGCATAGTGAATTGTCCCAAAATCTTCATCTAGTTCGAAAACCATACCAACATGATTTATTCTTTGAATGTAAGGTCGCAGCTTATTTATGTGGAGTTCCCTGATACTCCCATCTTCCATTTCAACTTTTGCAGAATGTGGTCTAGTAAGTTATATAACTGTGGCAGGTCCAATCCAAGTATTTAAAAGTTTGTGAGAGGACGAAGGTAACAGTACTAAAACCTTTTCGCCAACAACAAAAGATTTCTCCTTCGATCGAAGATTATAATTAGAAGAATATCGTTCTTGAGACTTCTCTGCATTCTCAGATGCAATTTCATGAGCTTTTCTTAGGTTTTCAGTTAAATTTTGTAAATAATTCACAATTGGACGAGATGCAGTGGTTGGAATACACCGTTTGCCTGTCCAAACTTCTTTTAACAAAGATAAAGGACCCGGAGGTAATCTCCCATAAACTAACTGGAATGGTGACAACCGAGTAGTGCTATGTGGTACTTCTCTATACGCGAATAAAAGATAAGGAAGATGCAAGTCCCAATCTCTGCCATATTCTTGAATATTTTTGTTCATCATCTCTTTTAAAGTTCGGTTCCAACGTTCGACAGCACCCATACTCTCAGGATGTCCTGGAGTGGAAAAACGTGGAGATACGCCTAGGAGATTTTCAAAAGCCTGAGTGAGCTTGGATGTAAAATTTGTACCTTGATCGGTACAGATCATTTTAGGGAATCCGGTCTGAGTAAATATCTTCATTAACACGTTACATGTAGTTTTGGCACTAATTTCTCTTACTGGTATGGCTTCTGCCCATCTAGTACACAGATCCACAGCACATATTACAAAACGATGTTTTCTACCCGATGGAGGTTCTAATGGTCCTATACAATCTACGCTCCATACTTCAAACGGAGTTTCAGGTCTGACAATAGGTTGTATAAGGATCCTATTCTTATATGTAGCCACTTTTCTCATTTGACATTCTTTGCAACTTCCACAATATCCTTTTACGTCTTGCTTGACTGTAGGCCAGTAAAATGAGTATTTAATACGCTGAGTGGTTTTCTTTTCCCCAAGATGGCCAGCTAGTGGGATTTCATGTGCCATTTTTTAACACAATGTTCCTCTTTTCTATTGGTAACACGACTTGCTTAATATTTTCGCCACAGATACATTCATTATGCTGTAAAATTCCATTGTCAATAAAATAAGAGTTTTCTCGTTTTTCTGCCCATTCAAAACATTTCATCATTTTTCTGAAGTTTGACGAACTCTAAGTTTGTCTCTTCTATTGTGCGATCATCTTTTGCGTTTTGTAGAGACTCATTTCCGCTCACTGCTAACACTGTACTGGTTACATTCGGAAGCATGTCCTTGTCATCCTTATATCCCGACACTTCACTATTCGGTTCTTTTAATTCTGAGACTGACGTCTCCGAACAATGGCTATTCCCGTGGAGTTCGATATTTTCTTTGAGCATAGTGTACGCTGAAAAGCTTAGTAATAAATCATTAGTAAGTCTCTTTGAAACGGCACAGGTGACTGGAACATCCCCATGTAAATCTCATTAATTTTCATTCCAAAGATTCTGAGAGGAGTTGTTTCACTTTCCCCAAAAGCTGAATTTATTTCTATTTTGCCTTCTCCTTCATAAGGCATATCGGCTACCAAATCTTCTCGCACTACGGATATTTGTGCGCCCGTGTCTACGATACCATTCAGAACTACTCTTCCACATTTGATTTCGACGATTTTTAAATCATCCACGCCATCATAAATATCCACTGATTTGGATACTGGAATGGAAATTTTAGCTGTCAACACATCTGATTTATCATCTTTTATAGTAGTTGACTTTTGAACTAGGTTATTTTGTGCGGTAACAGGAATATTTTTAGACTGATGATTTTTCGTACAAAACTTTGAAGTGTGACCTTCTTTTCCACAAGTAAAACAAGTTGGTTTGAATTTAGACCTATATAAATCCTCATTTCGGCGTTGTGGTGTCCATTTGGTTGTGTTTTGAGGTGAAGAATATGGTTTACTCTTGAATGTCCGTTCTGGAGGTGGAGTATGAGGACGAAATTTTTCATTTACCTTGTCCTTAGAAACCGTTCCCAAGGATTTCTTTGCTGTACTGCGTATACTATCATATTCATCTAATCTGTCCGCCAACTTGGACGGGGAAGTAAATTTTGTCCATTCATCTAAGAGATGTTGTCGCACTTCAGGCGGTACCTTTTTCTTGAGCTGATCTGTAATGATTAGATTCTTCAATCCTTCAAAATCTTTGATATCTAGACCTCCAATCCATTCTTCGAAATAATTTGTTATTTCATAACAAAAATCCCTCCAAGATTTCTCAGATATCTTCTGATGCATCACGAACTTTTTCCTAAAACTTTAAGGATTCAATTTAAATCTTTTTAGCAAAATTGTTTTAATATACTCGTATTCCTCAAATTTCTCGTCCGATTCTCTACTAATTAACTGAACGATTTCAGATGGTAATAACGTTAAAAGACACGATACCCAGTCTTTAGTATCTATGTTGACTCTTTTGGCCTGTCTTTCAAAGGCAAAATTGTTTTAATATACTCGTATTCCTCAAATTTCTCGTCCGATTCTCTACTAATTAACTGAACGATTTCAGATGGTAATAACGTTAAAAGACACGATACCCAGTCTTTAGTATCTATGTTGACTCTTTTGGCCTGTCTTTCAAACAGAGATAAATAAATCGTGATGTCATCTTCACGCAAATTAAATCTAGGCATAAGCTTAATTAATTCTGAGCAATGTTGCCCACTGTTATTGGAAACCGTAGAAGAGCTTGACCGACTTTTAGATTCGATTTCGAGCTTTCTCAATTCAAACTCCATTTGTTCTCTTTTCTGCTGAGCTTCCAACTCTCTTTGCTTCTGCTGAACTTCCAACTCCATTTGATTTTTCTTGGAGACTTCTTCCTCGAGTCTGGTATTAATGATCATCTCTAATGTTCTCTTTACAAATTCTTCATCATAAGATTTACTTTCTATAATAATTTTTCTGATATCTACTATTCTCATTTCGGGAGTTGGTTTTTCCCCCATCTCTTCAGCTAAATTACGTAAATCTTCTTTTTTACCCTTAGTTAAAAATGCCATGGTGCTTAGCGTTTAGTAACCCCTTATTTTATAAATATATCTAGCCAAAAATATAATTCTTAGAACAAACAGGGATTTTTTTTAGAAGCCCCGAAAAATAATATATATATCTGACGATAAATGACTCATGGGGTTAAATCTAATAATACACTTCTAAACATATACTACACTAATAAACACCAACAACCAGTTTTATTTTTAACACTAACTGTGTCAACCCTTGAATACAGTAATTAATACAAGTTCAAATAAATACCTAACAACACCCGAATAACCATTAATGTGTAGTTAGTAAGTACTACACGTAAACAAACTGTTCGAACTAACGTGCTATAATATTGTAACCACAGAAACAAAATATCATACACTTTCAAAAAAAAATATTAACAAATCCAAGAACAAACATTAAAGTTTTGTTTTCACAAAACTGTAAAAAAAATAATCTTTAAATATCAAAACATTCGATAAAAATATTGTATGCACAACTCAATTTTGTAAAATTTCCAATAATGAATGTTAAATGTCACCAACAGAACCGATAATATTTTATCAGAACACTATATAAAATAATCAAACGTATTTATTTTATTCCACGCTATTCGTCAACCTTAAATATCCCACCTAAAATGTAATTATACAATCCTTATGCTAAGAATATCCATCAAGAATAAATCCCAAGTACGTATATCATACAGTAAAATAAAACCAAAACGAAATCCACAATTCTATCGAAATTATTCCATTTATAATATGCATAAACAATGATTTGTTACACACAAAAAAAATACATAAAATCGTTCTTATTTAAGTCATTTCCTGAAAACCGTTTAAAATAACTTGGCATGGGGCCAAAACAGAACCAGAAGTTCTTAATAATACACTGATGTACAAAACAGAACCAGAAGTTCATAAGAATACACTGATGTATGATTTTACATAGGTTGACTTTCGAATTACTAAATGTAATTGCTAAACAAAATAAATTCAGACAACAAATCTTAACTTATTTGATATGTAATATCTTCAAATTTAACTGCAGTGCATTAGATGAATGTCGTTTGCAAAAACTGATTAAACATGCGTTTAACAAAACTATTCTTAATTATCTGGGGCGAAAATTCCAAATCGAAAGAAAAAATGTTTTTCCCTTTGAAAGAACAACAACACTAAAAATTAAAATAAAATATACAAACAAATAAAACTCGGAATACTGACGTATTCTTTTTGGATTTTCTCTGGTGAGAATTCGTTTTTTCTTCTCTGACGAGAAACAGAAACTTTATGTCCCGGGATGGAACAACTTTAAACACTCTATTCCTAGATAATTTCGCCCAGACAATTAAAATATTAAAATGCGGGAGCATGCATTTACACAAAAAATAAGAGCTCTCACCTGATACGATCCTTCCGACTGCGCCAGTAGAACTCCTTCGTTGGATGAGTGGGTAAAGGCGGTGAGAGACTTTGATCATACACACAAATAACAAGATCGTATTCTTTTTAGCTGCTAAACTTTAATTCCTTTTTAAAGCAGCACATTACACAACATATACAATAAATGAAAATACAACATATGCAGCTCCTCACGTCAGCCAACATGGCCGCATATCTCCTTCTATATCCCCTCCACTAGCGAGACGTTGAGTTGAGTTGTCTCTTCCCAGTTCTTACAATAGCCTATGCCCATCTGGAATAATGTACCTTTCAAACACTGAAAGAATTTTTCAAATAGGTGCAGTGGTTCTGAAGATTACCCTCCACGAACAAAATCGCTCTATCTCTTTATATATAAGTATAGATATAGATATAGATTATAGAGGGTTTGGTATCCCAAAATTAGAATAAGAGATGAAATAAAAACAGGATTTTAAGTAAAGAATGTTTTTTAAAAATAATATTCTTAAAATAATATTCAAGTTAATATTACGTTAGTTAATATTTAAAGTTAATTTTTTAAAAGAAAAAAGCGTACCGGAGAACGGCTAGTTTCGAACCGCTAACGTCAGAACAGAGGCCCACCGCGATAGCACCACGCTAAGAATCGTTGAAGTCGTCGGCACAAAAAGCGGTAGAGGACAGTAGCGGTAACAATGGAGATTGTTATTAAGCCCCTAACTTTATTTCTACTGATCAGATATACATAATATATAGCCTAGGTCCATCTGGAATAATGTACCTTTCAAACAGTGAAAGAATTTTTCAAATAGGTGCAGTGGTTCTGGAGATTACCCTCCACGTACAAAATCGCTCTCTCTCTCTTTATATATAAGTATAGATAGATAAGAGTATATAAAGGTGATAAATATATATAAAGGTGATAAAAACAATGATATATAAAATTGATAAACTAATTCGATAAAAAAAGGTGGAGATATATAAAAGGATTAGCGTAAAAAAAGTTAACACTAAAATCAATGAGAAAAGCAAATGCTTTTAATAAAATTAGTAGAAAACAAAAAGCCAAAAAGAGAAGGATGGGGTGGCTCCCCCAGCAGATTCGACAGATTGGGTGAAATGCATCCGAAAAAGCTCTTGTACTGAGACTGCAGACTTGGACAAGCCGTCAAGATATGTGACACTGAAAGTTGAGACTGACAGTGTTCACATAGAGGGGTATCATCGCCCATCAGCAAATGCCGATGTGTCAGGAGTTAATGCCCAATCCTCAAACGTGTAAGTACTACGTCTGCACGGCGCAGTCCAGCAGATGGCCAAGAGACAATATAAGGTTTAATCTGTCTTAGGACGTGTTTGACAGAACTTTCAGTAAGTTTAGGGTTTGTTCCGACTTCCGCCGTAAATGAATAACGTGCGGAAGGAAAGTTAGCTTTCTATCGAACAATACTCCTAAGAAGCAAACAACGTCCACCACGGTGATAGCTGAATGACTGAGGTAAATCTGCCGGTCAGGATGCAAACCTCTTCGTTTACAAAAATGTACGCAAGAGGTTTTTTCCACCGAAAACGCAAAACCGTTCTCCGAACACCATGTCATGATGCGAGAGATTGCAATTTGCAGTTGTCGTTCAATGTAACGCATATCCTTGCTTTGGCAGGAAATCTGCAAGTCATCCACATATAAGTTGCCATGAACAGAGGGTGGTAAGCATAGTAAAATATTGTTTATCTTCAGGGAGAAAAGTGTTGCACTAAGAACACTTCCCTGCGGAACTCCTTCTCCTGTATGTAAACATCGGAAAGTGTGGTACCAATGCGAACTTGAAATTCTCGTAGTGACAAGAAGTTTGCAATGAAAATCGGCAAGTGGCCACGGAAGTTGTTATTATAAAGGTCACGGAGGATGCCATATCGCCAAGTCCGGTCATATGCCTTTTCGATGTCAAAGAAGACAGACACTAAATGGTTTCTTCTGACAAAGGCGTTGCGAACTTCGGATTCTAAGGCAATAATGTTGTCCATCGTAGACCGGCCACGCTGGAAACCGCTTTGTAAGGGTGACAGATAAAGTTCGGTTTCCAGTACGTAAACTAACCGATTGTTTACCATGCGTTCTAGTAGCTTACACAAACAGCTAGTGAGTGCAATTGGTCGGTAGTTGTTAGGGTTAGTGGCATCCTTTCCCGGTTTAGGAAAGGGAATCACTATTGCCCTACGCCAAGAGTTTGGGAAAGTATGCTCCTCCCATATCTATCTAAATATAAAAAACAGTTCCGTAACTGACTCATTCACTGACTGACATACAACGCACAGACCAAACCGCTGGACCTAAAGGGCTGAAATTTTGCATGGGGATTCTTCTTATAGTGTAGGGGTACACTAAGAAATGGTCACTGCCGCGAAGATCAGTTCCAACTCAGAAGTTACAAGATGGAAATAGTGACGGTGAACAGATGGCAAGATCGATTACGTGAAATGTTCGAGATGGACGTGAAAGTGAGTAGGATTACCATTATTGAGGAGGCAAAGATTATGGTCAGTTAATAACTGCTCCACTTGCCTTCCTTGAGGGGTGTTACAGCTACTCCACAGCACATTATGAGCATTAAAGTCTCCAAGTATAATGAAGGGTTCCGGAAGCTGAGTTACCAAGTCGTCTAGAGTCCTTTGATCAACAATATCGTTAGGCGGTAGGTATAAAGCGCATACGGAAATTAATCGCGTTTGCACGCGCACAGCTACTGCTTGGAGTGAAGTATTTAAGGAAAGGACAGTAAACGGATAGTTGTGAGAGGTCAGGAGAGTGACACCTCCAGACGCTAGCACACCCGAAACATTGTCCTTCCGAATAGTACTGTAACGACGCAACTTGGCCGTGTCTGCTAACTTCAGGAAGGTTTCCTGAAGTGCGACACAGGCCGGATGGTAATCTGTGATCAAAGACTTCGGATCGGATAGCTTATTTCGGAAACCGCGACAGTTCCAAGATATTAGAGTCGCCATCACGACGAAGAAGGAGAAGGAACGGCATGTGGAAGAGGGGAAGTGTCCATAGACACCCCAGGATCGGAATCTGAAAGATCCGAATTAGAAGCGCAGATTTGGAGGGCATCCTCCTCCTTTCGCGCAACATTGCGAGGGTCTTTCATGTTATGGGAATGAGAACCTCGCACGTTTTTCAAAGCTTCCGTACGTTTAAATTTTTTTATTTATGGGTAATTTGGAGGCAAAAGATGTTTTTGGAAGGTTCGTATTAGTTTGTTTAGAAACCGAAATTTTAGAGGATGGTTTTATTGTCTTTTAGTCATTTTGAGTATTGTTATTCGGTGGGTTAAATTCTGTTTGTGTAGAGGCAGTGACCATAATTTTCTTAGAAGCGGCAACGGAAGCATATGAGACTCCGACTCTGGGGCTCCTAGCTTCGACCTGTTTGCGCGCTTCTAAATAAGATAAAACATCTCCGGCCTCCCATTCAATAAGGAGTATCAGCCAAATAATCTAAATAAGATAAATTATTGTGGGCTCTGAGCTTTTGGATCTCCTTCTCGACGATCCACTTTGGGCATGATTTTGAGTACGAGGTGTGCTCTCCATGGCAATTGACGCATTTCTCTGGTAAACTGCATGTGTTTGAAGAATGGTCGGGCTGGGCACAACGGGCACAGACAAGAGAACCACGACACGCTGCTTTCGAGTGTCCAAAGCGTTGGAACTGAAAGCAACGGAGAGGGTTCTGCACGTAAGGTCTTACGGGACACCGAAGATAGCCTGCTATGACGAAGGATGGTAGTTTTGGCGTCGCGAATGTCAGGATCAGATGCTTCGTAGGAAGTATATTTCCATCCCGACGAATCATAATTCGACGCACACCAGACACGAGTTGGTGACTTAAGTTTTCCAGTATCTCCACTTCAGTAGTATGGAGGAGTTCAGCCTCAGAAATTACACCTCGTGATGAATTTAATTACCCATGTGGGGTTACAGTTACGGCAATGTTGCCGAACATTGTTATCTTCGAAAACTGCATAGCTTGATCTGCAGTCTTCACTTCTACGAGAAGGTCTCCAGAACGAAGTTTTTTAACGGTTTTAACACTGCCTACAGAGGAGTATAAACATTTTTGTATCATGAAAGGTGACACTGTTGTAAAGTTGCCTTCGGTACGTTTTAGAGTGAAAAACCGAGACGTTTGATTTTCATTTGCTGCGACAGATGATGCATGACTTTTAGCTTTGGTTTCAGAATCCATAAAAAAGGGCCGTATGTTCGGTCCCCGGCGGCACCACCCACCATGGAGCCCAACAATGGGACGCCGGTTACTTCGCCAGTGCTAACCGGGAACTATACGCGCGCGGCCAATGGCCGGTTGCTTCGCCCTGAGCCAGTGACCTTAGTCTGACCGACCAGCCGATTGGTACACACGGGACCAATGTGCACCTCCCGTTTACCTGAAGCAAAGGCCAAAGTAGTGTGTTGGAGCGTTATCTTACTAAAGCCCACATTATGGCGAAGAATAGAAACCCCTCAACTACCAGGATCCCCATTTCCTGGGACACGGGTCTCCACGCACGGCAAACACGTGGGCAGTTAATTGCCATTAGAAGCTAGAAGCAGCAGAATGGATACAGCTTCTGATGAGGAGCCCTCACCTCCGAAGAGGTAACCGCAACGAGGGAGAAAAAAAGAAAAAAGTAGAAGGAAGAGTAGAGGGGAAAAGGAAATCAGAGATAGTTCGCTGGGGTACCTCGGGATTGTGACAACCGTGTTTACCTAAAGAAGGTAAACCCCCTGAGGGGGTGATGAAATGGGAGCGGATTATGAATCCCTATTGTTATACACTGAGGTACGTTGGCTATCCCGGGGCAAAGTTTTGGCTAGATTGTTTGAGCTTCGCAACGAGGTTCATGTGTTTTTGTGAAAACAAAATATGATCGAAGTACACCAACTTTTTGGAGATAATTACTGGATGGCCAAACTTGCGTATATGGCTGATGTATCTTTGAGCACCAGAATGAACTGAATAAAAAAATGCAAGGTTGAAGCGAAAATTATCTGACGTGTTCCGATAAGTTAATGGGGTTTTTTTAAAAATAAGCTCGAACTTTGTCAGAAAGAGTTACAAAAAGGATCGCTAGAAATGTTTTAAAGGACTTACAAGTCCATGATTAAAAACAAACAATTCTGGATCTGACGCAGTAACATTTAAATTTATTGCTAAAGAGATTTAATCACTACTTTTTCACAATTAATATGGAGCAATACAATTGGATAAGAAATCCTTTCCTAGTTGGTGCCGAAAATTCAGCAGAAGCACTTTCCCTTCGAATTGGAGAGAAATTTATAGAATTGAGGAACGACGGGACGTTGAAACTAAACTTCAGTGAAATGTCATTGGCTGATTTCTGGATTTCAGTTAAGAAAGAATATTCTCAAATTTCTGACAAGGCCATTGCAATTTTGCTCCCTTTTTCTATGACATACTTATGCGAACAAAGCTTTTCGACACTGGTTCTAATTAAAAATGATAAACGATCGTGTTTAAAGGGTCTTGACCTTGAACTTCGGGTAGCACTTTCTAATATCGAGCCAAATGTAAAACGCATTAGTTCATCAAAATAAGCTAAAATCTCTCATTAATAAATTAATTATTATGTTTAAATTAACTTTGATTAATAAGGCTTAAGTAAAGACCAAAAAACAAATTTTAATATTAAAATTCAAAGAGAAATTTTTTTACTTGTAATCTATAACTTATATTTTTGTTCTTGTGTTGGTGTGCAATTTAAAATGATTTGCATATAACTTAAATAATTGTAATTATCTACATACATAGAGCTATTTTATCGTGTTTTTATCTAATAAAAACATATACGTATTGCTGTAATTTATGTATTTGTAAGCTTTTACTTATGGTGTGCCGCGGAATTATCGAAAAAACATTACTGTGCCGTGGAAGATAAAAGGTTGCGGAGCTCTGCTCTAAAGTGTCTATGTGACGCTGAATTTGAATAGACAGGTAGAGTTCATTATTAGAGGAGGAAAGGATAGCAGTGTCATCCGCATACATAGCGAGGAGAGTATTATCTCCACGCGGCACATCGTTCACGAATAAATTAAACAAGCTCGGTCCTAAAATCGAGCCTTGTAAAATTCCTGACGTGATGTACCTGTTCCGGGACAGATTGTTGTGTATGCTGACGGCGAAATTTCTATTATGAAGGTAGTTATGAATTAAGTGGATAAGACCGGCTGGCAGATTAATTTGAATAAGTTTAAAGATAAGTCCTGGGTGCCAGACCTTGTCGAACGCGCATTTGATATCCAGGAACAGAGCAGCGGTAGGTCGTTTATCCTGTAACCCATCGCGGGCAAATTCCACTACCCTTAGGAGCTGTTGCGTCGTGTTATGCTCAGACCTAAAGCCAAACTGCTCTGGGATGATGATGTCATGCTGGTCGAGGTGCTCGGTGATTCTGTTAAGAATGACGCGCTCCGCCACTTTACTGAGGGAGCACAGCAAGCTGATTGGATGGTAACTCTGGGGAAGATTACGGTTCCCCTGGCTTGGGGATAGGGCAGATAATCGCAGTCTTCCAACACGTGGGGAAATAATTAAATTTGAGAATGGCGTTAACAATTACAGTAAAATAAAGAATAATGTTGGTTGGGAGGTTTTTAAGAATTAGGTTATCGATGTTATCTATGCCAGGAGCCTTTTTATTTTTAAGATTTTGAATAATGTCAGTTATTTCAAAAAAGTTGGTGGGGGAAGTAGAATCGGTGGGGGGGGAAAGAAAATTTTGAACGGTCGTGAGGACGAGTCTATCATTCTCCTCATCGACCAAGTCGTAGTTCGGAGAGAATTGTTCTCTGTAAGTGTCAGCGATGGTGTTTGCCTTGTCTAAGTCAGTCATAACAACTCCATGAGGGCCTTGAATGGGCGGAAATTGAGTATACTGTTTACGTAAACGTCTGACAAATTGCCAGACGGAGTTATCTTCAGGATTTAACCCTTGAATGAATTCAGCCCATGTGGAGTTACGGAAAGTTCGAATATCGCGACGGACACGTGCGCGCAGGAGATGATAATTATTCCTGTGCTGGGGGAGATGGGTAAATTGAAATAATTTACGAGCCGCGTTACGATCTTTAATTAATTTAACAATATTAGGTGGAAGGTTATGATAACGCGGCTGCTTCAATGCATGCGTAGATTTAGCCTTGGCGTAATCAATTGCTTCCGTTAAGCTGTTGGTGGTGTGAGATTTCCCCTCCTCATGGCCCAGGAAATTTATTAACCTCGGCTTGAAACAGAGTAAGCCCATCGGCGGACTGCGAAAAGGAAATAGTTTCCCCTGCCGAGGGGTGGCTTACAAAAGGGGCCAGCTTTTCGACTCGCAGGCGAGGAGCGACTTTACAATAGCGAGGCGCCCCGATGTCTACAGCGAAGACACTATAACACAAAAGACTAACAAAGGCAGACCATCCCCCTGATGAGACGACTTAATGACCCAACGTGCGCTGAAGAAATAAAGAACAAGCACCGTTTTGCACACGGCCTAGGCGGACCAGCCTATCCGAATCAAGCTTGAGAGACGGAGGATATTAGAGATCCCACCAGGGAAAAAGGTTTTAAAAGCGGATGCAGGAGATTTTTACAGGAGACGAGTTTTGAGATGAGATTCGAAGCCTGAGTTTAGGAGTGATAGCTGATCTCCTAGCTCCACTCACTTTGAGTGACTTTGATAGTTTTGGAGGCTCAGCCCCCTGTGTGAAGAAGACCTTTTTCTCGCTGAGAAGGGTCGTTTGGAGATCAAAGCTTGATCTTTCCTATTTTCGAAGCAGCTAGCTTCTTTGGTGAGAGCGTGGGACGAGCCGTCCACTACTCTGTGATAATTAGATCACATTGCGTCTGGAGTTCGACTCATTCCAGCCTGTTCCGATGAGTGGAATTCGTTCCCAGCAACTGAGACTTCTGCAATTAGAGCTTTATTGCCTGAAGGCCCGATCTACGATCCGTAGCGACAGAGCATCCTGCCAGCTGAACGGACAATCTTTAACGTGCATCGCATACTGCAACGGACATTATTAATGTAACTTTGATGTTCCAGAACACAACCTAATCGTGAAGTATTTTAATCCAGAATCTCTAATAAATTGATATTCAGTGTAAAAAGTTCTTATTAGTAAGCTGTTTATCACTATACATAACCGGTGTGACGCTACCTAGCGTGTCGGCTTTGACACCAAGCACGGAATATGTTACAGTGGCATACTCAATGTCCTCGGGACTTCGAATTATGGGGAAGTATAGGGTGGAATATTGAAGAATTTCTTGGAACTGCTTCCAATTAATGCGGGTGGGTGGGTGGGGGGGTGTTAGGGTTTTGAATATCGACCTGACGATCAAAATTAATTAAAACTGGGAGGTGATCAGAGTCATTCCCTTCGGGATTGTGGGTATCCATATCAGATTCCACAGTCTCGAATGGTTGAGTACTAGGAATATCAGCTTCGTCGGTTAGTCCGGCGAATTTATTGCTGGTAACAATATTACTTTCAACAGCTTCGTTGGATAGTTTCCTTTTACGTTGAAAAGGAAAAATTACAAGTTTACGATCAACCATAGTTATCCTCACATGATACTTAGCAATAAGTTCATTAATATCTTTATGACTATTCTCATAAAAAAGCTCAAAAAGTCTGAGGGCCAGATAAACATTAATATCGGTAACATGATTCATGAGCACATTATGCAGTGATTGCAAAAACATACTCACGGCAATTGAGTCTCTGTCAGCATTAGCGTTGATGACGGCTTTGGCAAAGTCCAAGAACTTAGAGATGAGTTCGAAGTACTCCAAATTCCTTGGGAAGTTGACATCAAAGTAGGTTAAAAGCTCATCGACGGTAGGCAGGGAGGAAGGCATAGTCAGCTCCGCGGAGCTGGCCGGGACGGTCCCTGGAGTCGCTGCAGCGCTCGCAGAATCCGCACCATCCATATCAGCCGTAAAAAACAAATTCCATACACCACATCCAATTTAGAGCAAAGCGAAAAGCTGCCACTAAAACTGGCCCGTCACACACAAGCGGTATTAAAATCCCCGTGAGGTCACAAGTACAGAAGTAGAGGCGATTCGAATAAACCACGTGCAAACGCACGTGTGAGGCTTAGTAGGAGCTCAGTGAAGTGCGACCGTTCACCTCGGAGTCCGGAAGCGAAGAGAAAATGTGATGTGCCATGTGCGTCTCTCTCTCTTCTCATCAGAGTTCTGTCTTTTATATCTCTCTTCCTTCTAGAACAATCTCGCATGTTCACTAAAAACACTTTCAAACGTCATCACTTCCGAGCCTTTCGATCCCCCAATCGATGTTTTTCGTTCATCCCTCTGCATAGCCGGAGGGAACGTTTCCTGTTCTCACCCACTGATCCGCTGGTTCGGAGAACTTGAAAGAGACCTAATCGACGTTTCCCTAATTGAAACCGGGAACTGAACGAGGCCCCGCCGTCTGCACGTCAGGAGGTCCAGGGCCTTTTTATCGCATGGGCAAATCGGGACTTTGCCCAGGGCCCCCAAATCCCCCTTGGTGTATGCACCTAGTACTTCTAATAGTATGTATAGCCCATGGATAGTTCTTATTTTTATAAATGTTCGTAAGGGGGCCCCCCAAATAGCATCTGCCCAGGGGCCCCCAGCGTTCATAATCGGGCCCTGAGGAGGCCGCACTTAAAGTAAGATGAATTTCAGGTCCTTGTTTGCCTGAAAAAATATACCATTCTCTGGAACAGAAAAAAAATCATTAACCGGCCTTTCACTGGAGTTCCCTGATGCCAGGACTGTTGAAACGATTTAGTTCTGCACCTAACGGTTTATCTTTTCTGCCCAGTTCGCAGAATAGTAACGGAGGAGTGGAGACCAGATGTGGACAAAGTTGCCGACATCACAGTGTGTTTTTATTATTTTCTATTTTGGCACTTTCGTGAAGATTATTATTAATACTTATATTTTTATCACGGCATAGTGTTAAAGTGGCACCTGTTTTTCCATGTTTTAAATATCCGTTTCATACAGTACACATGAAAGATATTTCATAGATTGCAGATATTTTCTACTAGCTATGTTTTTAGTCCCTAGAGAGCCTGATCCTTTATGTAATCTTTACCGTTAAATGAAGAAATGTGAAGTTGTCCTTTGTGATAATCCTATCGCTATAAATAAATGACTCCATTAGTCGTAAACAACATACTCAGACTGAGAGATCGTTCTTTTTGCTTTAATAAGGCAGCACATTGATATTTTGTTTTTCGTCTAGTGTATACAATAGTGCAAATGTTTGTCTATATTTAACAGGTTTAGAAGACATAAATTGAGGGGCCGGGACATAAATACAGGGTGGTTATAATTAAAATTTCCCTCTAAGCAGCATCCTACAACTCAAATGGGTGAACAAAATGTAACCACATTGTGTATAGGGCCCGATTATGAACACTGGGGGCCCCTGGGCAGATGCTATTTGGGCCCCCCCCCCCTTACGGACATTTATAAAAATATATACTATTAGAAGTACTAGGTGCATATACCAAGGGAATATTGGGGCCCCCTAGTATCAGGGGACCCTGGGCAAAGTCCCGATTTGCCCATGCGATAAAAAGGCCCTGTGTATATAGACTATGCACGAGATGCGCTCACAGAATTTCGAAGAAAAACAAATTAGTTCAAAAATGTCCACCAGGCGGCGCTTTTCGTGGAAAAACGATAGCAAAACAAACGACTAAAGCGAAATACATAAACAATTTGAACGTTTATTGACTAATTTTTGATCACCTTGTTATCGAACCACATTAAATAAAGGTAAGGAAATAAATAGCAGTACGCCTTTGATGTTTGGAAAAAAAAAGGAGTTGAGTTTGCGGAAACAGGTACAGATTAAGACGAAATGTCACAAGAGGAGCAGTTAATCGTGTCCAAGACGATGTAAGGAAAGGCGCTCAATGTAACCACCGTCAGTCACCTGCAAAGTTTCAAGGTGATGGACAGTGTGTTCAACAGCAGATCGTAACTGATCAGTTCTGACGGTGGTCTCATTGAGCACCTTTCCTTACATCGTCCTGGACAGGATTAACAACTGCTTTTGTGACGTTTCGTCATAATCTCTACCCGTTTCTGCAAACTCAGTTTTTTTTTCTTTTTTCAAACAGCAATGGCGTACTGTTATCTATTTCCTTACCTTTATTTAATGTGGTTCGATGACAAAGGTGATCAAAAACTAGTCAATAAATGTTCAAATTGTTTATGCATTCCATTTTGGTCGTTTATTTTGTTAAATTTAATGTTTTTTTCCATGAAAAGCGCCATCTGGTGGATATTTTTAAACTTTTTTTTTCTCCGAAATTCCTTGAGCGCATCTCGTAGCCTATATCAGTGATGGCGAATTTTTTTGAGAAGTGGGTCAAATTTTGTTCATTATTTTTTTTAGTACTAGCTCGTGGGTCACTAAGTCAGTGGCATCACTTGGAAAGGGGGAGAGGAGGATGGTTAAATACTACTTTATTTTTGGTTCTCACTTTTAAAATCCTCTAAAAACTTTACATTTCCTTTTTGTTGTACAACTTTTACTTTTGCGAGTGAAGAGCAAAAAACAAAGGTTGACGTCAAAAAATGATATAAATGGGTTGATTCCATGAATTACCGCACCAAGTGACACCATGCCCAGTCGGCAGTCGCCCCATCACTGAGTATTTCAATAAAGAAGTTCACATATATTATGGAATATTATTTATTAATAGATATAGTTACATGTATGTATATGTATAATAAAGTTAAAGTATATTTAATGAGAAATCTGTTGTTGTTTATTTTCAGATAGTTTCTTAATATTAGATTCATATTCCGTATTCATTAGTTTAACGCATTTCACAGTCAATTCATTTCCAAGTTTATTTCTATTGGTAGATTTTACAAAATTCGTTGAAGAAAATAATTTTTCGCACGAATATGTGGACCCAAACATCGTTAAAAGAGCATTAGCAAGCTTCTTCACTAATATAAAATTATTTGGTAAAGAATACCATACGTTTAATATAATATTTTCACTTTTTAGTGTGGGATCATTATTATCTGCACTACTTTCAGACATTTTCCCTTCTACTTCGAAAATCAAGTTTTCAAATTTATTTTTCCATACTATGCTGCTTTGAAATTCAATTAATTCCATTTCTAAATCATGGATACCTAGCCATATAAATTTGGTTAAATCCATTATTTCGAATTCCGTTTTGTATGGATATAAAATAAAGTGAAATGTATTTTCCAAACTTTTAAATTCATTAAATCTCTCCTCAGAATCTTGTTTTATTTCCTGTATAATCATTAAATATTTTTTTATTGCATTTTCTTGAACATCAAGCGTATTTTCAAAAATTATTGTGTTTTGAAAACGTGTTTGTAACCGAGGAAAATATTTCATGATTTTCGTTTCCAAATCCTTAGTAAAGATGTCAAGTTTCGTCATAAATATTTTAATATTTTCAAACATCGTTAAAACAATTTGTCCAGTTTTTTATTCAGTTCATTAAAATGCTTAGTGATGTCGCATAAAAACATTAAATCATTTAACCAATCTATATTTGAAAGTTCGTCAAAACTATTGTTTTTTTTTCATTCAAAAAGAGCTTAATTTCTTTTAATAAAAAGACAAACCGATTAAGAACTTGACCGCAACTGAGCCATCGAACGTTGTATGTCAAAATCTTTGAATACTGGCACTCAATTTCCTCTCATAATTGTGCAAATTGTCGTTTATTAAGACCTCTTGCGTTTATAAACTTGATGACTTTTATTACAAATGGCATTGCATTGGAAAATGTTTTTAAACCTTGCTTCGCACATAGAACTTGCTGGTATATTGTACTGCAATGAAGTTCAATCAGAAAATGTGTAATATTTTGCTTAAGATACTGGATAAAACCAATGTTTTTCCCCACCATATTGGGTGCACCGTCTGTTGTTACAGAAACAATTTTCTGTAAGTCAATATCCATTTCTTTAAATGCAATATCAAATTCTTTAAAAATATCAAGACCGGTACACTTCCCTTTAAGCGTTATTAGTTTCATTAGCTCCTCTTTCATTATATTGACTGATTTATATCGAGCAAAAACTGCTAACTGGGCATAACCATTTACATCATTACATTCATCTAAAGAAATTTAATTCATTTCTGCATAATTTAAGTCGTTATGTATTTGTGAACAAATATTTCTTTCTAATTCTATTACTCGATTTTAAATTGTATTGCGACTTATTGGCAACTCATTTATACGCTTTATAATCAAGTCTTTTTCTTTAAAATCTGCAAACAAAGTAGCACGACATTCTAAAAACGTTTGTTTTACAAACTCTTCTTCTGAAAAAGGTTGCTCGTGGATAACAATGCAATGGGAAACTTGAAAACTAGCAGCTGTAATGTTATTTTTTGGAATCAAAAAGTATTTAAAACACTGATTTGTGAGTGATTCTCTTTTTTCATTTGTAAAAAATATGTTGTTCTTTCTTCATCTGTTGAAAGGCTGATATTAGAATGCAGCTTTTCAAAACGTCTTTTTACATTGTATGTACGTGTAGTGATTTTTTTCGTTAAAAATTACACACACAGTCGTTTTATTCTTTTGAATCACACCATATTTATCAAACCATTCTGTTTGATATGGCCTGGAACTTGTATCGTTTGTTTTTATTTTTTTAACCACCAACATAGTACAAGGCTACAACTAAAAATATTTATATTTAGAATACTCTAATTTGAGAAGAAATTTCTTATTAACGTACTTGATATACATACATATGTAGATGAGAAACTTTAATAATAAAAAAATAATAATATTGAATTATTAAACACTTCTACACACGTACAACAAGGCTGCCATTTAGTTCAGTACTGGTTCATCTCCCTGTTCTACGATGCAACGAATATGTATGGGCGTCAAGTTTATGACCTAACTGTCATGAGTCACACACGCTTCGCGACAAAAGGACGAACACGACGTTTTACGACCATGTACGTCATACACAGGTGCAGGGATACGATAGAAAATCAGCTATCCAATATCCACTTGGAATTTTTTTTTATAAATTCATCATTAGATATATATACTTTATTTTTTTTAAAAATATTTTTGATTGCCTGTTCTCTCTTTTATCATATAAAAAATAAGTTTATAAAAATCAACGCGTGGGTTATTTACAAAACCTGTGCGGGTCAGTGTCTGACCCGCAGGTCATAGGTTCGCCATCACTGGTCTATATACCCAATGCGGTTACATTCCGTTCACTCGTTTGAGCTGTAGGATGCTGTATAGGCCAGCTGCACACGAGCGGTGCGGCGCCTTTGGGGATTCGCAACAGCCTTCAATTCACACGACATGCGAATCCGTTGCGGTTTTGGCTGTTCCTTGAAATTTACGTCACAGATCAGCTATTTAAATGATTGAATTTAGACAGTAGGAGTCCAGCTATGGAATTAAGTGTACTCGAGATGTTTGGTTGGGGTTTAATGGCGCAAGGTCCAGGAAGGACAAGCTGCGCCAAACACATGGTAAAACCCGGAAAAAAAAACACCTAAGTTTAAAATATATATATATATATATATATATATATATATATATATATATACATACATTATACATGTATATAAGACATAGGTAAGGAGGCATTTTTAGATCATAAAAGATTAAAAAAAGATTATAAAAATATATACATATGAAATACAGTGATACAACCAGCTAAAAAATAGAATAAAACCGTATCATGAACTGATAAATATATGAGGATGATAAAAAAAGTCATGAGAGAAACTGGAGCAAGGTTATAAATGAGACAATAGTTTAAGATATATTATATCAGAGGATAAAACCCTGTTCTTTTCAAAAAACCGAAAAGAGCAGGGTGGGGTGTTTCATCCTGGAGATCGTTCAGTGTTGGTGAGGTGGAGCTAAAAAATTTCAGATAAAAGTTAGTGAGGCCAGCACAGTCCGTTAAAATGTGTTTGATGGTAAGGTCATAGTTGCAATGAAAGCAAATAGGGGGGGGGGGGTTCTCCCTCTAGCAGATGTTTGTGGGTGACTCTAGAGTGTCTCAATTCTCAGGCGCGTGATTATGACGACAAATTTCCTAGGATACAAAGGAGGCCAGACAGAGATGGTGGGCATTATGTGATGAAATTTGTTATTTACCTCTAATTCCCACACAGACCGCCATTTATCCCGAAAAAAATTCTTTATATTATTATGTTTAATGTTGGAGAAAGGGACATGGTGACTTAAAGGAGTGTTAGGATTCTTTGCTGCGGTGTCTGCCAGCTCATTTCCGGGGATCCCTACATGGGCTGGGATCCAGCAAAACTTAACACTGTAACCACGGCTTTTTAATTTATAATGAAGGGTAAGGACAGTAGAAACCAGGCTATGACTAGTATTACCAGATTGGAGGCTTTCCAGGACACTTAAAGAGTCTGAGTAAATGATAAAATTTTTATTTTGATGATATGAGATAAAATCAAGGGCCTGAATGATGGCTAAAATTTCAGCGGTGAACACAGAGCAAGACGAAGGGAGGTTAAAACTATGTATAGTTGACGTATATACAAAGGCACAACCAACGTGGTGTGTTGTCTTTGATCCGTCCGTATAAATATCTAGATACTTATAAAACTCATTACGGTGTGAAAGGAAAACTTGTGTATACATACAGAGAGGGTCGGTATAAAGTTTGGTAAAACTTTTTAAAGGGTTGATATATGGAACACAGTTTTTCTTCCAAGGCGGAAAGTCCAATAAGGTGCGCATACAGACATCTAAATCTCCAGGATATGTTACAAATGGTAGTGAGCTGCCGGATATAAACGCGAACTGCAACAGATTGCAAATTTGTATTAAGGGTTTGAGTAAGGGTTTAAGTAATTTGTATTGTGACCCTCAACTACCAGGATTCCCTTTACCGGGGACACGAGTCTCCACGCACGGCAAACACGTGGGCAGTTAATCGCCATTAGAAGCTAGAAGCAGCAGGATGGCTACAGCTTCTGATGAGGAGCCCTCACCTCCGAAGAGGTAACCGCAACGGGGGAGAGGAAAAGGAAACGGAGGAAAAGTTCGCTGGGGTACTTCGGGATTGCGACACCCGTGTTTACCTAAAGAAGGTAAACCCCCTGAGGGATCTGTAAAGTATTAGAAAACAGATTCGGATCAGTTTGTGTGAGGATGTACACATGATTTTTTGGGAGGCGGCAACAGAAGCGTATGAAACTCCGACTCTGGGAGTTCTAGTCTCAACCTGTTTTCGCGCTTCCATATATGAGATATTTTTGTGAGCCCTAAGAGTTTGTATATCTTTTTATACTATCCACTTGGGGCAGGAGCGTGAGTATGATGTATGGTCGCCTTTGCAATTGACGCATTTTGGTTGGTTGGTTGGTTGGATGGGGTTTAATAGCGCAAGGTCCAGAGAGGACATGCTGCGCCAAACACATGGTGAAATCAAGAAAAAATACACATATATAAGTCATTTAAAACCACAATCAATCAAAACGATGATAAAATAATTGACGTTGTAAAACCTTACTATATAAATATGATAATAAATAGTCGTGTCATAAACGTAACTGTCAAATACACTGAAGTGCCACTGAATTAGGGATACCTACCTAGTAGCGAGTTGGGCCTCCTCTGGCCTTGATAACGACTGCCACACGACGAGGCATAGATTCAACAGGTTTCTGGAAACGTTCCACGGGAATGGCTTGCCAAATATTGGCTAAAGCTGTTCATAATTCAGTAAGGTTCTTTGGTGCTATGTGATGGCCTTTCACGCCTTGTTCCAAAACATCCCAAAGGTGCTCAATAGGATTTAAGTCTGGGCTTCTAGGTGGCCAATTCATGACAGAGAAGTCAGAGGAATGCTCATCCAACCAGCCAGTAGCCAACCGGGACTTGTGAGAGGTACAGTTGTCTTGCTGGAAAACTCCATTACCGTGTGGATAACAGAACAGCATAAACGGATGGAGGTGATCACCCAGCAACTCTACGTACCGAATTGCATTGAGGGAGGTTGGTACACGCACCAAAGATCCCAAACTGTGCCACGAAAAAACACCCCAGACCATGATTGAGCCACCATGCCCTTGTACAGTTCCAGCCAGGCATGCAGGATCCATGGCTTCATGACGCCATATTGTCAGCCTCCCGTCGGCGTTAAGTAGTCGGAATCGAGACTCATCACTCCATGCTACTCGTTTCCTGTCCTCTACACTCCAGTCTCTGTGCTCTCTTGCCCAGGTAAGACGTGCAGCCCGATGGCGAGTATAGAGCAATGGTACTCTCGTAGGTCGACGGCTCCCGAAACCCATACGGTGAAGCGAGCGTTGCACAGTCCGTTTACTGACTGTACGACTGGCACCGTCATTAAACTGGGTGGTAATTTGAGCTAATGTTTGGCTTAGCTGGCTATTTACTATACGCCTGAGCCGTCTCTCACCACGCACTGTCAAGGCTAATTGTCCTTTGCAGTTTGCCCGATCGCTAGTTTTTTTTCCACCATCCATGTATTCTTGGTATACTCTTGACACTGTCGACCTTGAAAATCGTAGCTGTCTGACGATTTCGGAAATTGAATGGCCCATGCGTCGCGCACCTACGATTTGTCCGAAATCGAAGGCATCTAAATCAGGCAGTTTACCCATACTGGCAATTCCAACAACTAATTCAGAACAACCACAGTACGCGTTATATATACAGTTACCACAGCGCCCTCACTTGCGCATACATGATGCGCAGCGCTACAGAATTTGCATAGGCTTTGCTATCCCTAATTCAGTGGCACTTCAGTGTATGATAAAATAACAGCATTATAAAGGAATAAAAAGTATGATAAAAAACATTGATTCTAGATCATGAACGAGGAAGATAACATGCAGTACTGGTAATCTCAAAGCATCTAGATGGGAGCCCCCCCCCCCTCCATCTAGATTGCAGTCAAATATTACAAAAAGATACAAAACAAGGATAAAACTATTAAATCAATGGGTAAAACCCTGTACTTTTCAAAAAACGGAAAATAGCAGGGTGAGGTGTTTCACCTAAAAGATCTTTTAAGGTGAGTGAAGCAGAACCAAAGTATTTGGAGTAAAAATTGGTTAGTCCTGTACAGTCGGTTAAAATATGCAAAATCGTAAGGTCACAGTTGCAGTGAAAGAAAATTGGGGTATCTTCCCCCTCCAACAAATGTCTGTGAGTGACTCTAGTATGTCCAATTCTTAGACGGGTGATCATGACGTCAAGTTTCCTTGGATATAGTGGAGGCCAGATAGAGATGACGGGTTTGATGTGATGGAGTTTATTATCTATTTGGAGATTCCATACCGACCGCCAGTTATCGAAAATAAAATTTTTAATAGTGTGTTTGACGTCAGAGAAAGGGACAGGGTGATTTAAAACTGTTCTGGAATCTTTTGCTGCTGTGTCCGCAAGTTCATTGCCAGGGATTCCAACGTGAGCTGGGAACCAGCAAAGCAGAATACTGTAACCACGACATTTTAACCGATGATGGAGAGTTATGACAGATGAGATCAAAGGATGACTATTGCTGCTAGATTTGAGGCTCTCAAGCTCGCTCAATGAATCTGAGTATATGATAAAATTTTTATTCTGATTATTGGCGATAAAATCAAGTGCTTGTTTGATGGCTAAAATTTCCGCAGTAAAAACAGTGCATGATGGATGAAGTTTGAAACTATGAATATCTGAATTAAAAACAAAGGCACAACCGACATGATGTGTTGTCTTTGATCCGTCAGTATAAATATCTACGTATTTAGAAAAATTACGACGATGAGACTGTAATAGCTGTGTTTGAAAGTATTTAGTTTATTCTTTCGCCCCTAGATGTCAGCCAAATGTAATTGTATTTTTGAATAGTTTTGTATTCATAGATTGGCAACTCATAGTAATGTTTTGTCTTTTCAGCAGAGTTAATTTTGATTCGATGTAAGACGGTTGTGTTCTATTTAGCTTCGTGCTAAGATTAGCATTGCGATGCTCTTCTGATTTTCTATCTACGTTTATGTGTGAAAATAAAGTACCTTGTTTTTCTGTCGTCGCGCCAGATGATTATTTGCAGCCGTTGTTTTTATATTTCCTGAACTTTAATCCGAAGATTTGAACACATGGCTTCCGCCGGGTCATGTTGGTGACCACGAACGCGATGGATTAACGTAATGGATTATTGAGAGGCTGTAACTAATTAGATTCAGACAAGGTAAGAGAGATTTTAATTAAAGTTTTGATTTGTAACAATTTGATTTGTAACAATGGTCAAAAAAGGTACAGAATCCGATATAGATAGAATTAAAAAGAAAAGAATTGTGTTTAGAACGGCCACAACTAAATTATTAAACAGAATAGAAACAATTTTAAATGATGATGTTATGGAAACGGAAACAAAAATGTCTGAATTAACAGAACTCCAGGATCAATTGAATTCTAAAGTTGAAAATTTGAGAAAACTTGATAAAGATATTGAATATCTCACTGATATTGAATTTTTAGAGGAAGAAATTTTAGCAAGTGAGGATTATCAGGAAAGAGCCTTGAAATTTGACAAGAAAATCACTCGATATTTGAAAAGCACGAGTGAAACTCCTAATCTTTCTTCCGCGCAGAATTCTGTTGCGTCGACACCTAGCACGAGTGAAACTCCTAATCTTTCGTCCGCGCAGAATTCTGTTGCGTCGACACCTAGCACGAGTGAAACTCCTAATCTTTCGTCCGCGCAGAATTCTGTTGCGTCGACACCTAGCACAGTACTTTCGGTTCGTAACCCTAGTGTTCTTCGGCTGCCTAAATTAGAAATTCTTCGATACTATGGTGATCATTCTAAATGGCTGGAGTTCTGGGATCAGTTTAAAAGTGCAATTGATAGTAATGACTCTTTAAACAATATAGAGAAATTTAACTATTTAAAGTCATTATGTGGTGGAGCAGCGTTAAATGCAATTAGTGGGCTGTCATTAAGTGATAAAAATTACGAAATTACAGTTAATATTCTTACACGGAGATTTGGCAGGTTCGACCTCACGGTTAATGCCCATTTAACTCGATTGTTAAATTTGGAAGCTATTAAAAGTTCTTCAAACGTGTTCGCGCTTAGAAAAATGTACGACGAACGCGAAGTAAACATTAGATCATTGAAGGCATTAGATATCGAAACTGGGTCATGGCAAATTTTGTGTTGTATTTTATTGAAACTTTTGCCAGAAGATTTGGCTTTGGAATTCAACCGGAAACGAAAATCAAAATCAGAATTTGATGTTGCAGAATTAATGGGGTTCTTGAATTCGGAAATAGAATTTCGTGAGTCTACAATGTATTTAAATAAGAAAAGATCTACTTTGGTTTCAAGCGAAAACAACCATTTTAAAAATAATAAATTTGCGGGTGGAAGATTTCAGAACACTAAGCCAGCTGCCGCATTAACAGCTTCCGTTAAGAGCACTTGCATATTTTGTAATCAGATTCATGATGAACATAAATATTTAAATTTTTCGATTGAAGATAAATTAAGAAAATTGAGGGCTGAAAGATGTCATAAATGTTTTAAACGTAATCATTTAGGTTTTCAGTGTAGGATAATAAAATTTCCTTGCAAGAAATGTGGTAATAGAAACCACCATGAATCCATTTGTGCATCAAGTGAAAAGGAGAATAGTGAAATTTCAGCTGCTAGCGCGGTAGAAGAACGCAAAGATTCCGACATTTTAGTGAGCTCTATATCTCAATCGGGAACGGGAACTGTATTTTTGCAAACTTACAATGCAGTTGTAAAATCGGGAAACAAAAGTAAACTGGTACGAATTTTATTAGACACTGGCAGTCAAAAATCATTTGTAACGCATAGAATTGCAGGTGAGCTGAAGTTAAAGATAGAAAAAAGCCAACCAGTTCGTATTTATGGATTTGGGGGTCAAAATATCAGGAAAGAACCCATTTTCGAAATGGCAAATGTCGAACTGCAAAACAGAACTGATCCCTCACGACGCTTACAAATATCAGGGTTTCTTATAGAGAAAATTACAAATGTTACAGTACCGGTGCCTACAAAATGGTTAAAAAAGATGGCTAATTCCTATGGATTAGATCTTGCAGATAATGGAACCGTTGAAAATATTGACGTCTTGATTGGGGCAGACTACTTGAGTGAAGTCATGAATGGCAAATGCGTCCGCCTTTCCAAAAGGCTGCTAGCTATCGGAACGACGTTTGGTTATACAGTTCAGGGACATTCGGGAAATACCATTGAAACCCCAATAATTATGAATCTTGCAGGAGTTGAAATTGTCGATTCTTTGAAAAATTTATGGGGATTGGAAGCTCTGGGAATACAGCAGAAGAATGAATTATCCTTTTCAGATCCAGAGGTACTTGAACAGTTCGAGAAGAGCATCACGAGGAAAAATGATCGGTACGAGACAAGATTGATATGGAAAAAAGATCATGAAGTTTTGGGTAGTAATTTTCATATTGCAGAGAAACGTTTGTTACAGTTAAAGGAAAAAATGGAGAAAAATTCCAAATTACTTGAAGACTACAAAAGAATAATTGATGAGCAGCTAAATGAAGGAATCATCGAGCTGTGTGAACCTGAATTTGAGAAAAGTGAAGATGCATCGTATTACATGCCGCACAGAGCTGTAGTTCGAAATGAGAAGGATACTACCAAAGTCAGAATCGTCTATGATGCTTCTTCTAAAGCGAAAAATGAAGTTTCCTTAAATGAATGTCTATTAAGTGGCCCTAATTTGAATCCTGATTTGCTGGAAGTAATTTTGAAGTTTAGAAAAGGCCAAATTGGATTTTGCTCCGATATAGAGAAAGCATTTCTCCAGATTTTTCTAGCCCCAGAAGATCGTGATTTTTTACGTTTTCTGTGGTTTAATGAAGATTCTTTGAATGAAGATATACCTGAGAAAAACTTTAAATGTTTCAGAATGACTCGAGTTCCCTTCGGTGTTTCTTGCAGCCCTTTTCTTTTAAGTGCCACGATTCGTTATCACTTAAAGTCTTATGAGCAAAATCACAGTGAAGCGTGTAAAAAGGTTGGAGAAAATGTACGTCGATGATCTTATTTACAGTGTAGATTCTGTAGAAGAAGCACACAATCTTTCGTTAAAGGCTCAGAAGATAATGTCTGAAGCAAATATGAAACTCAGAAAATGGGAGACTAATTCAACTGAACTTAAGAAACTCTGGAAGGATAATGGATTGAATGTTAGACCAGTCGCTGAGAGTTGCAGTAAAGCCCTGAAAGTTCTTGGGATGATTTGGAATTGCGAAGAAGATTGCTTGAGGCTTGAAATGGAACCGGTGCTCCGAAGTTTAGATGGTGCTGAGGCTTCAAAGAGGGGTGTCCTTAAAATAGTAGCAAATATCTTTGACTCATTGGGACTTTTTGCTCCATTTACTATCCGGATGAAATGTTTTCTTCAGGAGCTGTGGGAAAGAGGATTAGCTTGGGATGAAACACTTTCTCCTGATTTGAAATCTCGATGGGAAGAGTGGTGTAGCGAGCTAAAGGACATTACAAACATCGTCATACCTCGCCCATATGATATACCAAGCACTAAAGACCCTTTTCAAGTTTGTATTTTCTGTGATACTAGTCCAAAAGCCTATGGAGCAGTTGCCTACATTAGAGCTCCAGATCAAGAACTGTGGACAACCAGTTTTATTCTAGCAAAATCTCGTGTTGCTCCCCTGAAAAAATTGTCATTGCCTCGCCTCGAGCTAATGGAAGCTGTTATCGCATCGCGACTTGCAGAATATTTAGAAAGACTTTCCATATAGATACTAAAGATATCTATTTATTTACTGACTCTGAAATTTTCCTCTATTGGATCAAGAGTACTGCAAAGATATGGAAACCTTTTGTTTCGCATCGGGTCACGGAGATCCATGAAAAGACTTTGCCCCAAATCTGGAAATTTTGTAAAGGTGCAGAAAATCCAGCTGATAAACTTACCAGAGGATTGAAGACAGCCTCTTTTGTGACAGACGAGCTGTGGTGGAAGGGCCCAAGATGGCTCTCACAATCTAGTGAAACTTGGGATACACATTTCCCAAAGAATGTTGAGAATCCGTTTGAAGAAGTTGAAAAAGAAAGAAGAAAATCCAATCACCAGACAGTTAACATTGTTCTTAATGAAGATCTGAACAATGAAATTTTATCAAGATTCTCCTCGTGGACCAAGCTACTTCGAGTGATAGCTTGGTGCCTCCGGTTTTGTCAGAAAACAGTTTGCCGGCAGAAGGGATTTTTAACATCGAATGAATTGAAGAAGGCATTACAAGCGGTAGTAAGACAAGTTCAAGCTAGCGATTTTTTTGAAGAAATAAAAGCTTTGAAGTCTGGGAAACCCCTTAAAACTTGTAGCAAGATAATATCTCTATACCCCTTCCTTGACGAAAATGGCCTACTGCGGGTTGAAGGGAGATTAACCAAGGCTGAAATATCGGTTGATCAGAAGCATCCTATCATTCTTCCGAAGAAACACTACGTTACAAGCCTTCTGATAAAACATTATCATGAAAACCACCTGCATGGAGGGGTTATGCTTGTACTCTCTGCGATTCGGCAAAAATTTTGGATAATCAATGCAAAGGAGGCGATCAGGAGCTGTATATGGAAATGTGTTAAGTGTCATCGATTTAGAGCGGAATCAGCCACTCATCTGATGGGTGAATTGCCGAAAGCAAGAGTGGTTCCTTGCCGAGTTTTCTCAAGGATCGGTGTTGATTTTGCTGGACCCTTTTTCATAAAGATGAAAAAGGGAAGAGGAGGTCAGACAACAAAATGCTATGTTTGTCTTTTTATATGCCTCGCTATAAAAGCTATACATCTTGAAGTTGTGAGTGATTTGTCCTCGGAGGCATTCATCGCATCACTTAGAAGATTTGCAGCTCGCCGAGGTCGACCACAAGAAATCTATTGTGACTGTGGTACCAATTTTGTTGGCGCTGCGAGAGAAATTAAGAGCATGATGCTCTCATTCAAGACCGATGAAAGGTTTCACAACTATCTAGCTGACCAAAACATTATTTGAAAATTCAACCCCCCTGGTGCTCCTCATCAAGGAGGCCTGTGGGAGGCAGGAGTGAAGTCGATGAAACATCACCTTAGACGACGGATGGGCTCACAAGTTTTATCAATAGAAGAATTCCTAACACTGATTTGTCAGGTTGAGGCGTGTTTGAATTCTCGTCCCATCATTCCTGTGTCGACTGACCCCAATGATCTGACTGCCCTCACTCCTGGACATTTCCTCATTGGAGCCCCCTTGACAACCATTCCTGACCACGACTTAGCTGATGTGAAAGTGTCTACTCTAAAGAGATGAGAATTGACCCAGCAGATGTTTCAGAGTTTCTGGAAACGTTGGGAAACAGACTATCTTTCAACTTTGAATCAACGTGCCAAGTGGCACAAGACTAAAGACAATCTCAAAATTAGTGACTTGGTGCTAATAAAAGAGGACAATCAACCACCTCTGAGGTGGAAACTAGGGAGAATTCTTCAGGTCTTTCCTGGAACTGACGGTAAGGTGAGAGTAGTTACTCTAAAGACTGCAGATGGTGAGCTCAAACGCCCCATAACAAAACTCTCTCCATTACCCTTCAATGAATAAGTATAATTTAATATTTGAAAACTTTCAATTTCTTATTGCAGTGTACTTTAACTTTTAATTTTTAATATGTTACTTACTCATTGATATCCTGAAAATAATAATATGCTGTATTTGTAAACTTCGATTTTTTACAATTGTATACTTTACGTAATTTGAATATTTAGTGTTTCATATTTGTTACCTGAAATGTTTTTATTGTTTGTTATTGACTTTAGCATTACCCCAGAATGGCATGAAGTTAGTTTTGTGATTGCAAAATTGTCTATATTGTAATTGTTCATGCAAAATCCTCATTTGTATTTAATAATTGTTTAATTTGTAGGATATATTTGATTTAGGAGTGCTGAATGGATATTCATCTCGGGGGAGGATGTTTGAAAGTATTTAGTTTATTCTTTCACCCCTAGATGTCAGCCAAATGTAATTGTATTTTTGAATAGTTTTGTATTCATAGATTGGCAACTCATAGTAATGTTTTGTCTTTTCAGCAAAGTTAATTTTGATTCGATGTGAGACGGTTGTGTTCTATTTAGCTTCGTGCTAAGATTAGCATTTCGATGCTCTTCTGATTTTCTATCTACGTTTATGTGTGAAAATAAAGTACCTTGTCTTTCTGTCATCGCGCCAGATGACTATTTGCAGCCGTTGTTTTTATATTTCCTGAACTTTATCCGAAGATTTGAACACATGGCTTCCGCCGGGTCAAGCTGTTTGTATATAGATGAATCAGTGTCACTTTTATTAAAATAATGGAAGGGATTAATATATGGTATACACTTTTTCTTCCAAGGAGGGAAGTCAAATAAGGGACGTTCACACACATTTAATTCATCCAGAGTGGTGTTTTCGATCAAAGAACGCATACGTAACCCAACGTATCATTACCATTTACGTACCATTTTGGTGGCAAGTTGCAAGTGTCTGAGATATGATCAGGTTGACTACAACGAGCACGGACTGCGGAACCACGACAAGACGCTTTGGAGTGTCCAAAGCGTTGACACTAAAAGCATCGGAGAGGATTCTGTACATATGGTCTAGTAGGGCACTGAAGGTAGCCGGCTATGACGAAAGGTGGTAGTTTCGGTGTGTCGAAAGTCAGGATTAGATATTTAGTGGGAAGGAATTTACCGTCCCGACGGATTGTTATGCGAAGCACAGCAGTTACTAGTTGGTCCCGCAAGTGTTCTAAGATCTCCTCTTCAGATGTATGGAGGAAATCAGCTTCAGATATGACACCTCTGGATGTATTAAGGTAACCTTGCGGAGCTACATTTATGGCCATGTTCCCAAACATATTAATTTAAAGTAACTTCTCAGCCTGTGCTGCATTCAATGCCTCTACCAATAGATCTCCAGAACGGAGCTTTTTAACAGATTTGACGTGACCTACAGATGCGTTTAATAATTTATTTATTATAAAAGGTAACACCATACCAAAATTGCCTTCCTTCCGTTTCAGTAGAAAAAAACGCGACATCTGTTGCTCTCTCGAAGGGAGAGAAAGAGTTTCATTGTCTGAGCGATCCGCCCAGGTTGGTTGGTTGGTTGGATTTTTATGGCGCAAGGTCCAAAATAGGACATGAAGCGCCAAACACAAGATTAGAGCAAAAAAACAGTATATACAATACACGTACCAGTGGCGTAGCTACATATTCATCGCCCTGGAGCAAGTAAAATCACGGCGCCCTTCTTGTTTCTCTGAAGAGTTCTGGCGAAATTTGTTTTCTATCTAATCTGATTTCGATTTAAAACCTTACTTAATAACAATTTATTTGAAATTCAAGACATTTCAACAATAAGAAATTCAATTTAATAAATATGAATATAATAATAAAACACATAATTCTTTAAGTACGGAGTACTTACTAATATTAACTACATATTTTATAAACTGTATTGACAAAATGTTCTTATGCATGTTCAGTTTCCACACACACAAAAAAAACTTCAAAATTATTGTTTTCTCGCTTTCTCGTTTGCAAATCGGTCAATCACTTTCTCCAGATCAAATTGACAAGCTATTGTTCTTTCAATTGATATAGTGGCCAAAGAGCTAAGACGATGTTATGACATGGTGCTTATTAAATACTAGCTGAAGTACCCGGCGTTGCCCAGGATTTTAAGTATGTATGTTATCAAAATCAATTTAAAAACTAAACACAGTATAAATAACATAGAAAAAAAACACATGAAATGTTACACTCATCTCAGAATTTTGGTAAATTCAGCATTTCATAATTGTTCGACTAAAAGCTGAAAAGTAAAAATGTCAAAATATTGTCAATTTTGTTAATCTCAATTTTGTTACAGCACACCTTACTAATAAATTAATTCATACAGTACAACACTTCAATAGCATGCAATTTCATACAGTATACTTAAAAATAAAAAAAATTCAAAATTACCATCATTACATGAATGCAAACCACTAAATACATTAGTTATACTCCTTTCGCTAACAACATAACATAACATGTATATTTTATCTTTATATTTTTACATTTAGACATTACTAAGTATTTTATAATTGCAATGCATTTCATAAGTTAACTAATGAAATGCATTGCATTTCATTAGTTAACTTATGAAACAAACTGCATTACAGTTTGTTGCACCAGATACGGCTTTTCGCTTTACGGCCAACTTTTCCGGAACGCATCTAGGCCGTAAAGCGAGGTATTTAACCCGGTTTTTTACATATGAAGGAATATGTGAAAAACACGTTTTGCCCCCCTTCACCGTTGGGGGGCGAATTTTGAAAAATTCTGAAACTGATTTTAGGTAATCAAGTTCCTTACATTTTAAAGCAAGAATCTTAAGGATATCTGTTTTTTTTTTCTTTCAGATATGAGGGAATATGGGAAAAATGCGTTTTGCCCCCTCCCCCCCTTTTGGGCCAAATTTTGAAAAATCCTGAAATTGGTTTTTAGGTATTCATGTTCCTTACATTTTAAAGCAAGAATCTTTAACATATCAATTTCCTTCTTTGAGATATGAAGGAAAACACGTTTTGCCCCCCCTCCCCCCTTGGGGGGAGGCGAATTTTGAAAAATCCTGGAACTGATTTTTAGGTATTCGGCTTCCTTTTATTTTAAGGTAAGAATCTTATGGATATCCGTTTCATGTGAAAAACACGTAAAATCACGTTTAGCCCCCCCTCCCCCCCTTGGGGCCGAATTTTGGAAAAAATCCTGAAACTGATTTTAGGTAATCAAGTTCCTTACATTTTAAAGCAAGAATATTTTGGATATCAATTTCCTTCTTTGAGATATGAGGGAATATGGGAAAATACGTTTTGCCCCCTCCCCCCCATGGGGGCCGAATTTCGAAAAATCCTGAAATTGGTTTTTAGGTATTTATGTTCCTTACATTTTAAAGCAAGAATCTTATGGATATCTGTTTTCTTCTTTGAGATATGAAGGAAAATGTGATAAAACACGTAAAAACACGTTTTTCCCCCCTCCCCCCCTTGGGGGCCTAATTTTGAAAAATCCTGAAATTGGTTTTTAGGTAATCATGTTACTTACATTTTAAAGCAAGAATGTTATGGATATCAATAGCCTTCTTTGAGATATGAAGGAATATGTAAAAAACACGTTTTGCCCCCTCCCCCCCTTGGGGGGCGAATTTTGAAAAATCGCTTCTTAAATGACGCCTTCAGCACAAAAGTAATAAGCTCCTAAAATTTGATATCTGTATCTCAAATAGTTTTTGCTGGGCGTTGATACGTGTATGTATATATGTATATATAAGTCAGGACTTCTTCCTTTATAGATATAGATGTTTTAATTAATTTTAGCTTTGAAAAACTTCGTTCTGATGTCGCTGTCGTCGCCGGTTAAGTTAAAAAAAATCATGCATGCTGTAATAATGTCAGAGAAGCTATACTTAAAGCTGCGGTGGGAATTAAAAGTAGTTCAGTGACTTCGCGTATAGAAGAAATTTGTTTTAATTAAATATAAAAGCACATTTTAAATCGAAGCAGTTGAGGTCCCAAACTAGGTGAAATATCGGAAAGATATGCCGATTGCAACAATTCTGATCCTCTCAGGATACTTTTATCAGGTAACGCAAAGAGATATGCAGGTGATAAACTTTTAAAAAGTGTACACAATTGTCGAACGGATTTAAATCTAATAGTTAATTGATTAATTATTAAATCCACTACTTTATAAAATACCTAGAATTTGAAACATTGTTCACTGTTTTGAATGCGTTCATCTACTTAAAATCCATCAAATAATTTTTTCACACGACCCAATCATTTTTGGAGAAAACAAGGTTCAATATTCCATAGAGCTGATAACTCAAGGGCATCGTTTTTAACAAACTCCTAATTATTCTTAAGTTCTGGAATGGGTTAGGAGTGATGAAAGCATCTCAACGGATTTCTCTATATATCTTCATGAGTACTATGCAGTATTTTCGAGACTGTATTAATAGGTTCAAGTATTTTAGTTTGTACAATTATCAAAATAATTGTTGAAAATTGTTCAAAATAATTAATCCAATTTTTAGCTTCACGTAATAATCATAATTTTTTTTTCCACTCAATGATAAATATGTCAATATTTTAATTACATCAAAATAACGAGAACGTAGTGTATCAAGAGCCTGAACACAAGAAGACCATTGTGTTGGGCAAACTTTTTTTTTTTTTTCAAAGCGGAGGCACTTGTCGCCTAACATTCGCCTATACTAAACCGCTGTTTACCGTCCATTTTATTATGGGGACAACATGTAGGCGGACAGCATTACCCTCTATGAAGGGACGACACAAACGGAGGTATTTTTCGTGGAGCGACGCCGGAATTCGATCCGAGCACCCTCAGCACCGAAAACCAGCGTGCTGTACCACAGGGATGCCACAAGCCCATGTGTTAGACAAATTCTTTCTAATGTTTCTGCTAAGTAGGTTTGATTCGTTTCCATTAATACTGCCAAACGTCTAACAGAACTGAAAAAAAATGCAATTTTTTTCTAGCTGTTCATAAAATTGCCTGACTTCCTGTACATTGGTAACACTGTCGTTGATCACTAAATTCAGATTATGAGAATAGCATTGTACAAATCTGGCAGCGTGGTTTCGTTGTCTAAACCCTGACAACGAAAATTTGTTGCTTATAACCCTGAGTAGGCAACACTCATATTCGCAGCCACATCGTAATGTTTACCCCTCCCAATTTGGATTCAATTTTTAAGAGGCGTTTTTAATGAGCACCTAGGGTCTAAGAGGTACCACACTGCAAAATTTCAACGTCCTAGAACTTATGGTTCCAGAGATGCAGTTATGAGTCAGTGAGTGGTATTTGACTTTTATATGTATAAATATAGCCAAAAGGGATAACAATTTAGATGAGCAATATTTGCTCTAAATTTGGTGTTGGGTTTCTTTTCCAGTTTATATACATTTTAAATTTTAATTAGCGTACTGTCAAGCCGCAGAGATATTGCTTGCAACATCTCATCAGAAACACCCCTCCCAAATATAAACTAGCAAAATTTTAGCCGGAGATACAGTGATCAGTCAGGAAGTATTTTATTTTGGGGATTAAGTCTCTTTGATCCCCCCCTTAAAGATTTAATTTTTAAAAATATTTCTTAGGGAGCATCTAGGGCCTAAGAACAACATCATACACAATTTTAACGTTTTCGAAACCATGTACCAGAGGTAGGTTTTTTTTTTGCTGTTGTTGTCTTTTGGGGGGATTAAGCTTCTTTTAACCCCTTAAATTTTGTACTAAAAAATTCTTTCGGCGCATATAGGGCCTAAGAGAAACCACCATACAAAACTTCAGCTTCCTAGGTCTCATGGTTCTAGAGAAGGAATCGGCAACCTGCGGCTCGCGAGCCGCATGCGGCTCTTTTGATGAAAAAGTTGCGGCTCTCCAGTTCCATACGAAAAAATTAATAATTTACTATCAAAACCCTTAAAAAATAAGAAAATAAATTTTTAAGTACCTAATTTCTCAATAGCTTCTATTTTCATAATAGTTAATTACAAATCGTTCCGCTTAACATGACCGTAATGAGATGAATTTGAACTATTGTTTTGTTCTTAGAGATGAGACTCCGTGACCATGTTTATCTTTCAGCCAATTGCATTCCATTCTAGAGTCTAGACAACACGTCTAGACGTGTTGTCAGTCAGTCATCCTCGGATAGCGCGGTCGACGTTACGTTGCATGTATGTTAATTTAATCGCTTGCGGTTTTTGCGTGTCTATTTGCTTGTTGTTTCAAGAAGAATATGATTTAAGGTCGATTTATACAGGCACAAGAAGGGAACGTAACGGGAACGATCCGAGCGCGCGACGAGTCGTCGTAATCATTTCCTAGCTGTTTTTTAATTGAACTGTTTGTACTGCGCCGTGACACTTCCTATTCTCGGCAGATTCCCGGCCGAGAATCGGCGCCAACGATTCGAAGCAGGAAGTCGTTCACTGCTCGGCCGTCTCTCGTTCATGGCAGAAAGTAAAAAGTGGCTATTCAAGATATAATTTACATACTGTTATTTATGTTTGATATTTAATATGGATGATGAAAACTCATTGAGCTGGTGAGAGGTTTTGTACGATTTGGCCCATCAAAATGTATGAATTCAAAGTTCAAAATGACAATTCGGAAGGCAATAGGAGAAAATTATACTTGAAATTACAATTGGTTCACTAAAATATAAAATTTATCAATTTGTATGAATAATGAAACAATGAAAAAATTATTTACACGATTTAGAAAGTGTAAATTGTTAAAAACAAATACTTACATGTATGGATTTGTTGGTTATAAAGCATTTTTTCTTGCTTTCTGAGCAGCAAAATTGTATATTAAAAGTGAAAAGTCCAAAGATGATGAGAGATCATTTTCATTAGAAATAAGTGCCAAGGAGGACAGGCGTACAATCCGTATTCAAAGCATTCTGATTGTACCTGCTTTGTAATATTTTCAATTCTTGTGGGAAAAGTGGGAAATAAAATCCATTATAATGATAGAGAGAACAAGTAAAAGCCATTTTTTGTTTACCTCACTCCTTCAGCCTTCAAACCCCTTTCTTCCCAACAGGTTTGGAGCCAGGGCCGCCCAGAGGGGGGGGGCAACTGGGGCACTTTGCCCCAGGCCCCCAACTGCCGGAGGGGCCCCAAAAAAATTTAAAAAAATTATTTATTAGATTTCCTCCGAAAGAAAATTCTGAAACTTGTACCGTACTTAAAAATTCAAAATAATCTCCTGAAAAAAGAGCCCCCCCCCCCCCAAAAAAAAAAAATAAAAAATAAAAAAAATTATTCGATTAATCAGATTTCTTGGGGCTCCCAACAAAAGTTTGCCCCAGGCCCCGTAAAGTCTCTGGGCGGCCCTGTTTGGAGTGCATTTACTTATTTGTCTTACACTCCCTGGAGAAATGTCTTGTCTATTGTTTGCTTTGAATAGAGCAAACATTTGACCAAATGGTATTAGTATTCATTCACAAGGAGATGTTCACGTTTTTCTCAGTTTGCAACTATTCCGTGAAAATGAACAAAGTCCGACAAAACGGTTTATAATTCTTCAAATGACTGTATGTAGTGACTGACAGATAGTAGAAACTGATATTGAAAAAAAGGATTGATAATCAAGGGTTTACTATAACTGAATTGAAGATAAATCATGTTTTTTAACCGAGAATTTTTTTCGAACCAAAAGGGTAGTTTGTCAATTAAGATTCTTTCTGCGATTCTTTAGAAAAAATCGAAACATATATATTTTTATAATTATAGAAACCGCGAAAAATGAGGGATTTCTTTAAAAACTCGTAACATTTAGAAAAGTGTTGCTATGAGAAATAAAAATGGTGGCCCTGGGCGGTTACCCAGTTTGTCCACCCCTAAGCACGACCCTGGCTCTCCTCTTCCTCCTCCTCCTCTAAAAGTGTGATAATGGCTAAATCTTTAACTGAAAAATGAAACCGCGCCATGACGTTACAAATCTTTCACAACTAATGAAACACGTTCCCGCCACTTTCTACTCCCGTCTCTGTATAAACACATGCATCCGGAGCTCGGGCTCGGCTCGTTCCCGTTACATTCGCTTTACGTGCCTGTATAAATCAACCCTTAGAAGCGAATTATCTTCTCAAAGGTATGTACGCGCATAATATAATAAAATCAGTAGCAGAATTGGATTACATATCTGAGGATCGTGCTAACGAAGTAATAATGGTAAATAAATTGTTTGCCGTTTTAGATAGCTAAGTAAAATTTAAAAAAATCATTTTTTCAGATCCGCCGCCAGCATGACATCTGGTAAAAAAAGAGAAGAACTGAAGAAGACAACCGAGAATTCAATCAGGATTGGACGGAGTCGTTTGCATTCATATGCAACACAGACGGCCTTCCGACTTGTCTCATTTGCCACGAAAAACTCGCACACAATAAGAAGTCAAATTTGGAGAGACACTTCACTACAAAACATACCCAGTTTGCTGGTAAATATCCAACCGGTGACGCACGAAAAAAACTGTTGAAGAGCTAAAAAAAAACAACAACAGAAAAACTTCCATTCTAAGTAACTGGGCGCAATCTTTCAATAATGTAAATCTGGCAAGCTTTGCAGTATCATTAGAAATTGCAAAAAGAGGAAAACCATTCACAGATGGTGAGTACGTCAAAGATTGTTTTATACGTGCATCTGAAGAACTGCTTCGTGATTTTAAAAACAAAGCAGAAATCATGAAAAAAAATCGAAGATTTGCCCTTATCTGCTAAAACAGTACAAGATAGAACTACTAAAATGTCTTCAAATGTAACACATATGGAAGTGGAAGACATTCAACTGGCTTCTGCCTTATCACTTGCTGTAGATGAGTCTTGCGACATAACAGACACGGCACAAGTTACCCTTTTCGTCAGGTATATGTCGTCCCAAGGTCCAAAAGAAGAACTGCTAGGATTGCTACCGCTCTCAGGGCAAACTCGTGGAGAAGATATAGCAAATGCTGTGCAAAAATGCCTGGAAGACAATAGAATCGATATAAATAAAATCGTTTCTATAGCAACTGATGGAGCCAGAAGTATGACAGGAATACATAGAGGGGTAACATCAATTCTTCAGAAAAAAATAAACCACAAAATTCTAACGTTTCACTGCATAATTCATCAAGAAGCGCTTTGTGCCCAAACATTTACGGCCGAAATAGTTGAGGTCATGAACTTGGTAATTAAGATTATTAACAGCATCTTAGCAAAATCACTCTACCGTCGACAGTTCAAAGATTTCTTTGAAGAAATAGATATTTAAAGATTTCCTTGAAGAAATAGATAGCCAGTTTTCTGACCTACTTCTGCACAATAAAGTGCGATGGCTTTCCAGAGGTAACGTATTGCAACGTTTTGCTTTATGCTTGAGGGAAATAAAAACATTCCTCAATGAAAAAAGCATTGACCATAATGAATTGGAAGAAGACAAATGGCTGCAAAAATTCAACTTCATGGTAGATACCACAATGAAACTAAATGAACTAAATCTAAAACTGCAAGGAAAGGGCAACCCATCCTACGCCTTGCTTGAAGAAGTAGTTTGTTTCGAAAAAAAATTACTTCTTTTTGTTGAAGACATGGAGAGCGGTAAATTACTTCATTTTAAAAATCTGAAGCAATATCGCGATGAGACCAATGCAACTATTGACTCGAATTACTTCAGCATAGCTTTAAAAAACATGAAGGATGGATTCGCTGTGAGATTCGAGCAATTCAAAACAAACAAAAGTACTCTCGCGTTCATAGCAAATCCTCTGAACAGAAATACAAATGAGATCAACATTAAGCCATTTGGAATTGATACTGGATCGCTTCAAATGCAATTGCTAGATTTGAAAACCAAAGACTTGTGGAGTGGAAAGTTCACAGAACTCAAGAGCAAGTTGGAAGAGTTGGAGGTCCAGAAATGCATGCACATCGCTCAGCACAAGTGGACAGCTCTAAAAGAAATTCCGCGAGTTGAGGCCCTCATATTCGGCGCATAGAATAGTCTTCCAGAATGCTACAGTGAGGTGAAGAAGTTGGCATATGGAGTACTGACGATCTTCGAGTCGACATATTCGTGCGAGCAAGCATTCTCTTGCATGAATATAATAAAAAGTAAAGTTAGAAGTCAACTAACAAATAAAAATCTAGAGTCGTGCTTGAAACTTAAAACAAGTTATAAGCCAGATTTAATCACACTTTCAAAAGGCATGCAAAGCTAATGCTCCCATTGATGTAACTATCTATATTTGTGTTTTTATATGAATAAATATTATTCCATATTTAAAGCCGTTTATTTTAAATCAAAAATCAAATATATATAAACAAATACTATAATATTGAAACGAAAACTTTTAGTGGCTCTTTAAAAACTGGGAGATTTTGTAAATTGTAACTTTTGGCTCTTCCGTTTCAATAGGTTGCCGACCCCTGTCCTAGAGATACAGTGTGTATGTGTTTGGAGGGGGGAGGATTAAGCCCCTATTAGCCCCCTTAAAATTATAATTAATAAAATATATTTCTTAACGAGCACCTAGGGCATAAGGGCAACGACCACGCGAATTTCAAGCATCCTAAGATTTATGGTTCTAATGATTTGAGTTTCTTTTAACACTCCTTTTGAATATTTTTTGTGTATTTCTGTTTTGTCCTTAGCAAGCAGTTTTTAATTACATCTAAAATTGTTTATAATTGAAATTTCGTTCTTCATCTGCCCTTTTTTTGAAAATTATCTCATGCGGTTTTCACATACATATTTATATTTTTATAACATGCTGCTTCTGAAAATGTTTGCGCAAACTTTCAGCTATAATACGTAACTATTAGGTAGTACCTATTATTCTTTATGTTGGAACATCAATTGACATAATTTATAAACAAATCACTTATTTTTAAAATTATACTTCGGTGAATCCAACACGCAGTAGATAAGTAATATAGTAAAGTAATAGTCATACATTGTACGAAGTCACTTAAACAGTACAATAAATTACAATCCACAGTCTCAAGAAGTTTTAAAATTTGTATAACACAAGAATCATCTTGAAATTCTTACATTCCACAAGGTAAAACAAAGGGAATATGAAGCGGTAAATACTAAGCTTGCTTTCAAAAAATCCCGAATATTTGCCTCTGTTCTATGCAGATGTTAAGGCTGCTAAGAATAAAATCTCTGTTCGGACCCCTGCATGTTTTTGACTCTTGTAATACGAGGAGTCAGTAAGTTGACCGTTAAAGAGTTCTACCCCCGCCTGTTTAGAATGACATTTGAAGGATTGTAATGATTCTCGCCATAGATGTGAAGATGCTTCGACCATCTCCCTTTTCCTGATTAGACACTCAACTGGTAACGTTTCATGCCGCATTTACACAGGAGCGAACGAGTCACCTCTCGTCCCCCAGAAGACATTCGTGAGACATTAGTCACGCTCCTGCATTGACGCGAAAGACCGTTCTTACATTCCCACCTCTTGCTGCCAACAAGACTTCTCATCGCAACTTCCCGACGCTATTCTTCCATTTGACCCCCCCTCCCCGTCACCATTCGTCCCTTTGCGATAAGCGATCCGGTCACCATTCTTCCTCTGACCCTCCCCCCCCCAAACGTGGGGGAGACGTGGTCCTCATCCCTTTGATTTGGGCCAGAAAAACCGATCCTGAAGCGAGCGCCACGATTAGGGAGGAGAATAGCGGGGTTATCGGCGAGGGCTCCGTTTACACATTCATCTTTCAATCTCCTCCGCCATTCGACTCTCCGCTTTCGCGCCTGTGTAAATGCGGGATGAGAAAATCTAGTAGTGTCCTACACCGGGCAAAAATTCAAAGCGCGGCTGATCAGATGTTTTTACCAGACTCTACTGGCAGAGTACGATGGGTCCGGCTCGAAGTATAAAAGTAGAATTTAGACAGACTTTCAAAAAATTATTGATAAATTATTAAACATATATACAGTGGCTCCCAAAAGTGTTCGTACACTTACGATTTTCAATGAAATAAGGGTCTATCCATTGATTAAAATGAATATTTCAGAATGGGTATTTAATAATAAGATCTATAATCTATTCTTAACAAAACTACATGAAATATTTTGAAAACATAGTAAAACTTTATTTTTAAGAAACCAATAATCCAAAAGTAACAAAAACTTTTATCTCACAAAAGTCATCGTACACTTGTAAAAAATCTCTACATATTAGTAAATATTCTAATTTTTCGTTAAATTAATATATAGTAGTATATCCTTTAGCATCCACAACAGCTTTTAAACGTCTGGGAATAGATTGCTTTAGTTCTTTTGTAATTTTTACATCAATGTTCATCCATTCTTCCATCATAATTGTTTATAGTTCGCTTTTCGTGTGAATGTCACGTTTTCGTACTCGAACCTCCAGTTCTCTCCAAATATGTTCTATTGGGTTTAAATCTGGCGATTGAGGTGGTGTTTTCAAAACTTGTGGACAATTATAGAGACACCAGATGCGAACGTTGAGAGCCATGTGCTTAGGATCGTTATCTTGATAAAAAACAAAGTTGTTTCCAATACCCAAATTTTGAGCTGATAATTTTAATTTGTCTCTTAAAATATTTATAAAAACGGCATGATTCATTATGCCATCAATAAATACCAAATTTCCTAGTCCTGATGCTGACATGCACCCCCACACAAGGATACCTCCACCGGCATGCTTAACTGTTCCTACTAAGTTCTTGGGATTAAGTTCATTTTTTTTTCTTCTCCATACAGTTATACGTCCATCAGAACCAAAAATGTTCACCGGCAAATAAGACATTATTCCAATAGGTTTGGGGCTTATTTATCATTGATAGTGCGAAGGGAAGCCTAAACTTTCTGTTTTTCTCACTCACAAAAAATTTTCTATGGGCAGAACGCCCATGTAATCCAGCTGTTCTGAGAACTCGTCAAAAATTTTCAGGTGAAATTGAAGTAGAAAATGTTTCATTGAATTCTGCAGAAACTTTTACAGCACTCAAACGTGAATTTTTCACAAATTTTCTAATTATAAATCTCTGATCACGTTTTGTTAACTTTGCCGGACGGCCTTTTCTTACCTTGTTTTCGATCCAATTCTCCTCTTTAAAGCGTTTATTCACATACTGCACAGTAGAATGGGATAAATTAAGTAATTTAACAATATTCCGAACTGATTTACCACTACTACGATGAAAAATAATCAATTTTCGAATGCTGTTTGTTGTTTCTCTACAACTACGAGTCATTTTTAAATAATAAATAGAATATTACAGAGTAGGCAAGCAAAAATTAAAGCCAAACGATATTTTAAATGCCACCACAATTCAAAAATAAAAATAAAGCGCCAGGTGATAATTTTAATTATGAATTTATTCGAAAATATTTCAGTGTACGATGACTTTTGTGAGATAAAGGTTTTGTTACTTTTTGATTACTGGTTTCTTAAAAATAAAGTTTTACTATGTGTAAGGTATACACAAGATTCGATTCACAAGAATCGAACTTTTGAGTGAATGAATTAAAGAAGCTGCTTTAGATATGCTAATTTCGTCATACGCGCTTAGTATAAATACCATGCAGCGTCATTAATTAAAAAAAGGTGGTTAGGGTTGAAGAAGGTTGTTAAAGTTGATAGATAAGCGATAGGGAGCTACGAGGTATACAGCTCCAGTACTATCCTGAGCTAGTGCTTAGGAGGCCCAAAGTTTACGTGGCAGAATTGCTGGTTTGACTTACTGTTTGTGAGTATTCGAAATGTGTATTTCTATTGAATGATAATATATATATTCCGTACAAGTAGTACGCATGCTTATTGCTGTAAAAGCCAATTATATATGTGCAACGAACTCAATAAACATTTTTTCAGGTATAAACTGTGTTTGTTTCAAATTCAAATAGAGTGCCCCCTTAGTTAAATTACTCTATATATGTTTTCAAAATATTTCATGTAGTTTTGTTAAGAATAGATTATAGATATTATTATTAAATACCCATTCTGAAATATTCATTTTAATTAATGGATAGACCCCTATTTCATTGAAATTCGTAAGTGTACGAACACTTTTGGGAGCCACTGTATATATATATATATATATATATATATATATATATATATATAAACTTTGATTGATATATATGTTTGAACTTAAAAGGTTTTTTTGTTCTAACGGGAATACAAAACTCTCAAGATTCATTTAAATGAGTATTTAGGATGAACACTAAATGAAGATTACACTATAAAATTCTGATAATACAATTAAATTTAAAAATAAAACCCATCATTTTTCCAATTTTGTTTCGACATGCCAAATTACTTGCATTTTTTTCCATAAACACTGCCTCTTAAAATTCACAATAAAAATTTATAATGGCAACTAGATTCAAACTAATTGAAGAAGTTCAGGCATCGGGGCACGGTGTATAATGTATGACTGTCTCTATGAACAGTTTTCAAATGCATTTATAAAATTGTTCAATACATTCAAAATATCCATGGATCCGTTCTTAATTTTTCTTATAATTTAAGATGTAAGAAAGTTTTAAAAATTATTAGTAATACTATTCACGTGAAAATTTAAAAAAAATATTTATAAACTGACTTTTTTTAACGAGAAATTACTTTTAAAAGAAATTATTTCAAAAAACCTCGAATCTTGAAGGAATTGCTCAGATGATTCTAGTAAATTTTGGGGCGATATTACAAATATTTGAATTCTAATTTCGATTTCAGTCGCATGAGTTATTTACCCGGGCAAACGCAGAATCGCACTAACATAATGGACAGAGTGATCTTATGATATCCCTCACACTAGTAGAACCGGATATAAAAAAGTTTATATTTGGCGCCAGTGGAATTTACTGGCTACATGTAACTTCTTTGTAGTAAAACACAACTTATAATGCGCATAGTAAGTGCCGATAGTAGTGCTTTTGAACATTTTTAGCAATAGTCATACATTTTTATAGGTTTAGTAGAAGTATATAACGTGTTAAATTCACTATTAACGTGTTTGTAATGAAAATTTTCTGAAATCAAAATTATGATGTCAAGTGCATTCTAATATATTTAGGTGCTCATAGTTTTATTTACTTAAAAATATTTCATTTTTTTGTATATTTTATAGGAAATCTGGCAAATCGAATTTTTTTATACAAACGTTTTCACAAATTTTTATTTCACTCTTTCAAATTTTGCGCCCCCATGATTCGTACGCCTGGAGCAGTACGCTCCAACTGCTCCACGGTAGCTACGCCCCTGACACGTACCAAATGTGGAAATAAGAGATTGGTTACCAACACCATGGGATATGTAAACCACAAGAAATTCATTTATGAGGGCAATAAAATTATGTGTGAACACGATAAAAATAAAATATGAAAAGAGAGATGGTATATACAAGTGATAAAACCGATGACATGTAAAGATTATAAAACCAATGATATAGAAAGTCATTAAAAGATATGAAAATTAAAAATAAAAATAAAAATAATATCAAGATATAATGATATGAACGGTGATGTATAGAAGTAAAAGTTTCACACTAAGAACAACCAGAAAAGCAAATACTCTTTATAATACCAGTAGCATATAGATAGGGAAACAGTGAAGGATGAGGGGGCTCCCCAACAGATCACACAGATTGGGCGAGACGCAACCAAAAAACGTAGTGTAGTGGGAATGCAAACTGGGGCAAGACGTCAAGATGTGAGACACTGTAAGAGGTGAGGAACAGTGTTCACAGAGAGGAGCATTCTCTCCCATCAACAAGTGGCGATGTGTCAACAGAGAATGTCCAATTCTTACACGTGTTAGTATAATGTCTGCACGGCGCGATGAAGCAGATGGCCAAGCACGAACATTTGGCTTAATCTGTCTTAGCTTATTGTTCGCTTCAATGTTCCACTCACTTTGCCACTCATGCCAAACTAACTTTTTGACAGCGGACTTCAAATCAGTGACAGAAATAGGCTGAACCAGACGACACACGGCACCTTTAGCAGCAGCATCTGCTTGCTCATTACCCGTTATGCCAACATGACCCGGCACCCAGCAGAACAAAACACTGAAACCACGACGACAGAGGCGACGATGCAGATCCACCACCGGAGATAAAAGGGAATGGGAGTGTGACACATCACCATTCTCCAAAGTCTCTCAAACGCTGATGGAATCTATATATACGATGAAACGCCTACTTCTCTGACGGAAGATATACTTCAATGCCTCGTGTACAGAGATAAACTCTGCTGAAAAAACAGAAAGACAGTGGGGAAGTGTGTAGCTCCTAACATCTCTGCCACAGACATAGGCACAGCCAACGTGATCTTCTGTTTTTGAGCCATCGGTATAAACTTCAACATAGTTAGGGTAACTAGCGAGGTGTGACGCAAAAAGCTGGCGATACACGACTGGATCCGTACTTGACTTTACAAAACCCTGGAAGGGCCACAAGTACGAAATCTTGTGATTACGTCAAGGTGGAAAAAGTGAAGTCGGTTGCAGCATAACATCCACATCACAGATAGACGACGAAGAAAGGAACGTCCTCATACGAAGTCCAAACGGTGGTATACAGGATGGCCGATTTTGGTAAAGTCGGTCATTTCTGACTGTCAAGTAGAGCAGAATGGAGTGAGTGATTAGGTTGCGAGAGGATACGGAAGTACAACTGAAGCGACAACTGCTTGCGAATAGATGGTAAAGAAGGCTCACCGCAGATGACATTTAAACTCTTTACGGGAGATGTTCTGAAAGCACCAGAACAGATTCGAAGGGCAGAATGATAAATCGTGTCGAGTTTCCATAGCACAGAAAAGCGTGCGGAACCGTACACAGCGCATCCATAATCTATTTTCGATCGAATGACCGCGCGATAAACCCGGAGCATAGTTGATCGCTCAGTTCCCCAGGACGTGTTGGATAGAACTTTCAGCAGATTTAGAACCTGCTCGGACTTCCGCCGTAGATGCATTACATGCGGAAGGAAAGTTAACTTACTATCAAACAACACGCCCAAGAAACGGACTACGTCCACAGCGGTAATAACTGAATCACCAAGGTAAATCTGCGGGTCAGGATGCAAACCTCTACGTTTGCAAAAATGTACGCAAGAGGTTTTTTCGGCCGAAAATGTAAAACCGTTCTCCGAACACCATGTCATCATGCGAGAGATCGCAATTTGCAGTTGTCGTTCGATGTAACGCATACCCTTGCTTTGGCAGGAGATTTGTATAAGTCATCAATGCAGGAAGTCATCAATGTATAAGTTTCCACGAACAGATGGCGGTAAGCATTGTAAAATTCCATTTATTTTTAAAGAAAACAGTGTTACGACACAGTCGGAGACCGCATCATCGATAGCACCGTCGACCATAGACTGGGTGATTACCGCACTGTCTGTAAATCGCAAATAGTTCGCAGATTCATATTTGAATCGCGCAGGGCGACAGACTAAAGATCCCGTGCCGGAAAGTGACACAAAAACAGGGAAACGGTCACTTCCGTGAAGATCAGTCCCAACCCAGAAGTTACATGATGGAAATAGTGACGGTGAACAGATGGCAAGATCGATAACGTGAAAGGTTCGAGATGGCTCGTGAAAGTGAGAAGGATCACCATTATTGAGGAGGCAAAGATTATGGTCAGTTAATAACTGCTCCACTTGCCTTCCTTGAGGGGTGTTACAGCTACTCCCCCCCACAGCACATTATGAGCATTAAAGTCTCCAAGTATAATGAAGGGTTCCGGAAGCTGAGTTACCAAGTCGTCTAGAATCCTTTGATCAACAACATCGTTAGGCGGTAGGTATAAAGCGCATAAGGAAATTAATATTCGCGTTTGCACGATCACAGCTACTGCTTGGAGTGAAGTATTTAAGGAAAGGACAGTAAACGGATAGTTGTGAGAGGTCAGGAGAGCGACACCTCCAGACGCTCGCACACCCGAAACATTGTCCTTCCGAATAGTACTATAACGACGTAATTTGGCCGTGTCTGCTGACTTCAGGAAGGTTTCCTGAAGTGCGACACAGGCCGGATGGTAATCTGTGATCAAAGACTTCAGATCAGAAAGTTTATTTCGGAAACCGCGACAGTTCCAAGAGAAAAGAGTCGCCATCACGGCGGAGAGGGAGAAAGAACAGCAGGTGGGACAGAGGAGGTGTCCATGGACACCCCAGGATCGGAGTCTGAAAGATCCGAATTAGAGGAGCATATTTGGATGGAATCTTCCTCCTTTCGCGCCACATTGCGAGGGTCTTTCACTTTTTCGGAAAGACTCAATCGCTTCACTACACGATCCGCCCAAGAAGCTGTAACCAAATTACTATTACTTGCAGCCAAAATTCACTTTTCGAGAACCACGGATTACTTCCAGTTCGATCGGGGCCCCCGCCAGACCACACATTTCTATCGTGACAAGTGTAACCGTCGGATTCTTCGCAACTAAATGATAGACGCCGGTGTGTAACGTGAACCTGATTCACAGTCCCCGACAGAATCGAGGAGGATCTCTCGCTACTTCGCGACGTCTGCCATAAAGATAAACGCAACCAAGGGCCTCTACCTGTGGGACCGATTAAGGAAAACGTCCCTCAACAATAACCGACATGGCACGCCACTCTTCTGCACCGACGCAACCCCAACAGGGTCCGTTCCCGAGCCCAAGTGGTGTCTCTCACGGGAGAGGCCGAAGAGTGGTACAGAAGCCAGTAACGTCAAGGTTGGGTGGGTCGATATCGGTTTTGTTACCATGAAGGCTCCGAAGGGGATAGATAGCACAAAACCTTTTTTCGTCCATTTTATTATTTTTTACCTTTTTTTGGTTTTTATTTTTTTCTAACGAAGAAATGACAAACAAAAAAACACACCTAGAGGTTAAAAAAGAAAACAGCAACTAAAGATATTAGTGGAAGCTCCAGATGGAGAGGAAAAAAAGCCCAGAAAGAAGACAACAAAAAAAGCCAGGATAGGAGAAAAGAAAAATAGACTGATCGCTATGGGACACTGCGGACGCGACACCCACATTCACCAAAGAAAGTAAACCCCACGGAGAGAGAAAAAGACACTAATGTACCTCGGGGTTGTGAAGCCCGTGTTTACCTAAAGAAGTTAAACCCCCTGAGGGGTCGTTTGTGCTGGAGAAGAGATGGGTTTATTTCTATTGGGTTCGAGTACAGTAGGTTTAGGTTTTTCGGGTGGTTTAGTTTTGCTTGATGTGGAAGCGGATTGGGTTGATTTCTGATGAGATTGTAATGCAGGTAACGGGAAAGTCAGAGATTTTTGTATTGCAGGGACATGATCAGTTTGAATGCCTATTGATGTCATTTTTTAAGGGTCGCCGCTGTCGCATAACCGTCGTACTGTTGGAGACCGGGATTCGAGAATTTGCCGTGCTTCTTTATAGGCTAATTTATTTCTGACTTTCAACGTCTGTATTTCCTTCTCGTTGACCATTTCATGCAAGATCTTGAGTAGGCTGGATGGTCGCCATTACAGTTAACGCATTTGAAGTCTCCGGAGCAGCTGTCGCTTTCGTGACCCACTTGTGCACAACGAGGACAGGTAAGAGAGCCATGGCAAGACTTCTTTGAATGGCCGAATCGCTGGCATTTAAAACAGCGCAGCGGATTCGGTACATAGGGTCTCACAGGACAGAGCAGGTAGGCAGCCTTGAGATGCGATGGATGATTTGGACTGTTGAAGCTCAAGATCAGGTGCTTTGTAGGTAGCACCTTACCATCACGGTGTATTGTTATGCGGCGAACGTTTATAACATTTTGACTGCTTAAAGTTTTCCAGGATCTCAGGATCAGGAACGTTGAGGAGTTCTGATTCTGAAATAACACCCCTCGAATAGTTAAGTGTTCTATGCGGTGTAACTGAAACAGGGAATTTACCGAAAGAAACGCATTTAGATAGAGTGGAAGACTGTTGTGCCATAGAAACATCAATCATAAGATCCCCGGAGTTTACTGATTGCTGGTACATCTCCCACAATTGTTTGCACAGTTTTTTGTATGAGAAATGGCGAAAGTGAAGTAAAAGTATTCCCAGAAAGTTTTAAAATGAAAAATTTGGCAAATTTTACAGGGGTATACGTTTGTTGCTCCCTCGAAGACTAAGCAGAGGAAGATTGATCTTCCATTGGTGAGTTATCCCTCACCGTAGGATTTACCTTTAAAGTTTCCATAAAAAGGGGCTTTAAATTCAGATCCCGGTCGCACCACCCACCATAGAGCACAAGGAGATGCAGGATCCTGCACCAGTACTAGCACCAGAACTATACGCTCACGAAGCAACTCTGAAGCAGACTCCGCCCTTAGCCCAGTAATCGTAACGATTGCTTGGTTCCTAGCCGAAGACAAAATCAACGACCAGCCGATTGATACAATAGGGAACCACTTTGTACCTCCCGTTTACCTGTAGCGGGGGCCAAAGCAGTGTATTGGGATACCAAAACTCTCCCTGAACTGCCAGGATTCCCTTTTCCAGAGACACGGGTCTTCACGCATGGCAAACACGTGGGTGATATACACGCCATTAGAAGCTAGAAGCAACAGAACGGCAACAACTTCTAATGGGAAGCCCTCGCCTCCGAAGAGGAACCACACCGAGGGAAAGTAAAAAGTAGAAAAAAGAAAGGAGAGGAAAATGGAAAGGAGGGATAGTTCGCTGGGGTACCTCGGGATTGCGACACCCGTGTTTACCTAAATAAGGTAAACCCCCTGAGGGGGATACGAGAACAGGAAACTGACCTAGATAGGTACAAGTAGACAGAATAGAAGCCTGTTTTGGTGATGAAACCTCAATTAAGAGGTCACCAGATCGGAGTTTTCTAATAGATTTTACTTCGCTAACTAAAGATTGTAATGATTTGTAAATTATAAACGGAGAAACGTTGTTAAAATTACCTTCTTTTCGCTTGATTACAAAGAAATGGGCACTAGACAATACGGTACAATGACTTGAGGTCGGTGACTCATCCCTCACCGTGGGATTTTTTTAAACATCTATAAAAGGGGCCGGATAATCGGACCTGACGGCACCACCCACCATGAAGCCCAACAAGGGGATGTAGGTTCCTACACCAGTGTTATCCAGGTCTATACGCACACTGACCACAGGAGTACGATAGCATGAACCCAGAGCAGGTGAGAGAAGTCTAACCCACCAGCCGATTGATACCCAGGTGAACACGGAGTACCTCCCATTTACCCGAAAGTAAGCTGCTTTCGGGCCAAAGCAGTGTGTTGGGCAACCAAAACTGAGCCTCAACTACCAGGTTGGTTGGTTGGTTGTTTGGGGTTTGATGGCACAAGGTCCAGAGAGGACAAGCTGTGCCAAACACATGGTAAAATCCGAAAGAAACATATACATAAATAGAAATTCTACACCATAATACATAAAACCGATGATAAAAAAAGCACATATAAAATACAGTAATAAAAGCAATCAACCTATGGAATAAGACCATGTAAAAAACACAAATATAAAGTCTAAAAATTGAAAGTGTAAAAAAAATAAAAACATTTACAAAAAAAAATTAAATTAGTGGGTAAAAACCGATACGACGGATGAAAGTGAACAGCGCATGATAAAGATGTTCACCAATTAAAAGTGATAAAGATGGAGATGAACAGTTAAAAAAGTTTATGTATAAATTTTTAAAACGTTTACAAGATGTTAAAATATGAAGGACTGTCAAAGGGTATTTGCAGTCTGGACAAATCGGAGCACTCTCTCCTAACAGCAGATGTACATGAGTAAGGTGAGTGTGTCCAATGCATAATCGTGACTAAATGACGTCACTCTTCCTGTTTATGATAGAAGGCCAAGGTAAGATGTTTGGTTTGATGCTGTGAAGTTTGTTATTAACTTGCAAATTCCAGTTTTCCTGCCATTTGCACCGAATTATATTTCTGATGGCCTGTTTCACGTCACACATGGGTAAAGGTTTGTGTAAGGTATTACTGGCCGTTTTTGAAGCTGCATCTTCCAACTCGTTGCCTCGTATTCCAACGTGACTAGGTTATCCAACAAAACAAAACACTACAGACGTGCCTAGAAAGATGTTTTTTCAGTTTAAACACTTCAAGGGCAAGGGAGTGAGAGGGAACATCTGATTCGAGGGTCCGTAACGCGCTCAAAGAATCAGAGTATAAAATAAACTTCCTCTCCCTCCTAGTACACATACACTGTAGAGCTTCGAAGATGTCTTCCAACTCAGCAGTATAGATCGTACATGACGGATGTAGGCTGCGACTTATGGCGGCATTTTTTATGACGTACGCGCAGCCAACATGATCAGGTGACTGATCCATCCGTATACATATCTATGTGGTCCGGGAAACTAGCACGATGAGCTGCGAAAAGCTGTTGGTATACCACATCGCTCGTGTTAGACTTGCAGAAATTCTCAAACGAATTCATAAAGGTAAACCCAAGAGTCCGCCATGGAGGTAGATGATAACATGGATTTTCCATAACTTCCACGTTATGCAGATTGGAATCATGCAAAAAGCTTTGCATTCTAGCACCAAACGATGGAACACAAGATGGACGATTCAGGTACAGGCAATCATGACGGGAGTCAAGTAATTGCTCTGGTAAGGGATGCAAAGGCTGGGAAAGAATGCGGAAGTAATACACAAGCGACGTCTGGCCCCTGATGAGCTCTAAAGATGGTTCATGGCAAACTGCATAAAGACTTTCAATTTGAGATGTACGGAAAGCACCTATACAAATACGCAGAGCTGTGTGATGGACAGTATCTAACTTTCGCAACACAGACTGTCTGGCAGATCCGTAAGCTACACAGCCGTAGTCTAATTTGGTACAGATGGCAGCTCTGTATATACGGAGCATAGATGTGAGATCCGCGCTCCAAGAAGTATTCGAAAGAATCTTTAACAGTTTTATCGCGACTTCACACTTTTTCCGGGCATGCAAGACATGCGGAATGAAACTCAACTACCGGGATTCCCTTTTCCGGGGACACGGGTCTCCACGCACGGCAAACACGCGTGCAGTTTAATCTCCATTATATGCTAGAAACAACAGACTGGAAACAGCATCTAATGGGGAGCAAGAGGCAAATGCAACGAGGAAGGAAAAAAGGAGAAGGAAGAGAGGAAACGAAAAGGAAAGGAGAGATAGTTCGCTGGGGTACCTCGGGATTGCGACACCCGTGTTTACCTAAAGAAGGTAACCCGCCTGAGGGGTGGATGGGTGGAGATTGGTTTTGTTACCGTGAAGGCTCCGAAAGGGACAGATAGCACAAAACCTTCTTTTGTTAATTTTATTATTTTTCACATTTTTTTTTTGGTTTTTATTTTTTTTCTAACGAAGAAATGACAGCGAAAAACACACAAAGGGGTTAAGAAAGAAAACAGCATCAAAAAATGTTAGTGGATGATCCAGTTGGAAAGGAAGAAAGGCCCGGAAAGGAAACAATAAAACAAACAGGACAGGAGAAGCGAAATAGAGATGGATCGCAATAGGACACTGGGGACGCGACAACTACATTCACCAAAGAAAGTAAACCCCACGGAGAGAGGAAAAGACACTAGGGTACCTCGGGGTCGTGGAGCCAGTGTTTACCTAAAGAAGGTAAATCCCCTGAGGGGTCCGTTTACCTAAAGCGGGAGTCAAAGCATTGTTTTTGGATACCAAAACTGTCCCTCAACTGCCAGGATTCCTATTTCAGGAACACGGGTCTCCACGCACTGCAAACACGTTGGACAGTTAATCGCCATTAGAAGCTTGAAGCTGCAGAATGGCTACAGCTTCTGATGAGGAGCCCTCACCTCCAAAGAGGCAACAGAAACGAGGGAGGGAAAAAAGGAAAAAGGAGAAGAGATTAAAGATTCCCTAGGATAGTTAATCAGCGAATTAACTGTCCTAGGGAAAGGAGAGTTAATTCGCTGGGATACCTCGGGATTGCGACACCCGTGTTTACCTAAAGAAGGTAACCCGCCTGAGGGGTGGATGGGTGGAGATCGATTTTATTACCGCGAAAGCTCCGAAAGGGACAGATAGCCCTCACCTCCGAAGAGGTAACCGCAACGAGGGAGGAAAAAAAGGAAAAAGGAGAGGGGAGAGTAAAAGGGAAAGGAGGGGTATTTCGCTGGGATACCTTGGGATTGCGACACCCGTGTTTACCTAAAGAAGTTAATCCCCCCTGAGGGGGCAAATGGCGATATTTGGGGAAAAGAGGGGAATGGTTGGTAACAATCCCCTCTACCGTTGCCTTTCGTTTTTGTCACTTTCCACCTCTCATGATAAAAGAACTCTTCGAGAGTGACCACTTTCTCAGGGATCTTCTGTAGTTTATATATTTTGTTTTTAGTTTAATGTATTCATGCATAGCATATTTATACATACATATACGCCATCGGAGTGCGACGCCATTTTTAGCTTTGGAGACCTGAACTAACTGTTCCCGTGTTAACGTCCATAGAGGAAAATTTCGACGATTTTTTACATCAAAGCCAATATTTTTAAACTTGTGAAACCTCTTGAAATGTATACCGAAGAACGTCAACTTAATTTTAAAAATTGAATTAACCTTGTTCCAAAAGCAATATTTAAAGAAAATTGAAAGGTTTCTTTGGAAATCGGCTGTTTTACGCTTTGTGCGCAAACATTTGGCACAAAGTTGGCTGCTTGTCGCCAAGTGCGAATGCTTTTGTACATCTCAGATTTATCTCTGTATTGGCGATCAATATCTCGCTAGGCAATGAAAGGGCGGAAGCTATAATTTTCATGAGTTATTTATGTTTCTGGATTAGAATTCTCCCGTCGCTATTATTGAAAGTATTTCATTTTAATAATGTAGCTATCATTATTTTATGCAACGTATATCTAAAAGTATTATCGTACAACCAAAGTATTTGTTTCAAAAGTATTTTATATTTCCACAAAAACTAAATACAATATATAAAACTAGTTTACGTTCAGTACAAAACTGAATTTGTTACCTCACACTTTATTTAAATAAGCTCTGTTTTGCTGTTGACTGCAGTCATCAGAATTAGAAGCACAGCAACTTATTTTTCCATTTCCCACTGAATATTTTATTGTAAAGAAAAAAAAAAGTGAGCTGAATTGTATCAATATTTTTTTCTTATATTCTGGTAATTCTGTGTTGTGTATAAAATTAACTTTTTAAATTTTAGTCACTAATTTATTTATTGATTTTTGAAATTATTTAGTTTGGTCTGTTTGAAACTTGACAAGCAATTTAAAAGTTAGAGTTTTCGTATTTTTATTCGTTGTTAACCTTTCTCAAATATTAGTAAACTCAATAGTATGCCCCATATTTCACGACTAAAATATATAATTACGCCATTTCCTCATTCTGACATAAGCATCAAAGATCAAAATCTGTGTAACTATGCTTCTTGCTCTTTCTGAAAGATTTAGCCATAAAGTCAGAATTATGATCCAATTTTCAAAAGTTTGAATTGATTTCCATTTGATATCTAAAAAGTCAAGAACTTCAAAATGCTTTAAATTTTCTAAACAGTTCTGGATTTTTAACATACTGTAATTACCTATGCAAATCTATGTTTATAATAAAAATAATTTTCAGTAAGTGTCATATATTTCTGACGACTACATGAATAAAATATATTTAAAAATTAACCATTAAATTTATATTATTTAAAATTTATATTATTTAAAACTTATACTATTTAAAACTTATATTATTTAGAATTTTAATCATTGGTATTAGCAGATTATTTGCTATCGTTTTATTTCTCTCAAATTCCATCTCACTTATTTCAGAACTCCAATATAAATTTGTAAAAATTAAAATTTATTTTTCGGTGATCAGTAATAAATTTGATACTTAATCCTGTGTATTAATACATATCATATTGTAAGACAGTCTAAAGTAATTCTGTTTTGTGCATAAAATTAACTTTTTCTGTTTTGTGTTCATAATTTATAAACATATTGTAATTTGTAGACAAGAGTAACTGGGTGAGTCATGGGTGAAATTTTATCATTAACAATTTACAACCTCATCTAACTACCACAGGAAATAGTATTTAGGGGTAAAAACTGAATAAATTACTTCTGTATAATGAGTGTGTTTTATTGACAAAATTTCCCACGTGAAATTATCCAGTATTAAACTGAAGAAATACTAAAATTTTACGATTAAAGAATTTTCAAGATAGCAAAGACAAAATAATATAAACTATACATTTATATGTATCTTGATAGTTAGATTTCATGAATCCTGTAGATTATCTCATTATATATACATTTTTAATTCATCAGCCAGCAAGACTTAACACTTAAAAACAGATATAATTTAATCTATTAAAAAGCGTAACACCAGCTAACTAGGTATGAGAGACAAGCTGCATAAGCAGTTAATAAAAACAAACAATTTCGTTTTATGCAATAAAGCATTTTAATGTTTTTAATTATGACCTATAATATATAAACGTCACATTTCGCACTTAAACGATGCTTATTTATTGATTTCGAAAACCTTCAGGTAAGTTCTTCGAAAGTTATCGTAAGTGGGAGAATTTAAAATGCTTCAAATCAAAAAGTCGAATTTATAAATATCTCTAAATACTTAATGATTTCTAACAGAGCATGTTGAGTCTTTAAAAATGCAAACCAAGATTTGAGAAAAAAGAATCAGCAACAAAATTGAACACAACATGGTAAGTTTTAATTTTTCATTGATGCATGAACACAAGCATGTATTAATCCAGACAAGTCGTAATAGAACGTCTATAATTCAGAAGGCTTAAGAGCATCTTAATCCTCTCGTTTGATTAAGTTGAAATTTTCGCACAAAAAAAGTAACCAATATCTTTCGTAGACACACAACTCGTCACTCTCGCAAGAATACGAACTTTTCTAAGAATTCCAAAATGATTTGGCATCTTTTTCGTACAATTTTGATATACAAGTTCGCCATACAAGGGTTATCATAATATTCTATTTGAATACGGATATCGCCTTCCTGGCAGTTTTTGGCATAGCAACATTCGAAACTGAATAATATTTATTGTTTTTCTCGTTAAAAACGGCATTTCCAGATGTAATATTTTCAAAAATCATAGATCTTCAATATTTAAAGGTTTACATAGTAGGAAATCCGCTAAGTATGAATAGATTTCGAATAAAAGTCTCCGCAAAATAGTGGCCATGTTGATCTCCATAGGGTTTCTTCGTTTTGTTCTCCAAATGTCTCTAAGATGGCCGCCACACTCCGATGGCGTATACGCCATCGGAGTGCGACGCCAATTTTCGCTTTGGAGACCAGAACTAACTGTTCCCGTGTTAACGTCCATAGAGGAAAATTTCGACGATTTTTTACTTCAAAGCCAATATTTTTTAACTCGTGAAACCTCTTGAAATGTATGCCGAAGAACGTCAACTTAATTTTAAAAATACAATTTACCTTGTTCCAAACGCAATATTTAAAGAAAATTGAAAGGTTTCTTTGGAAATCGGCTGTTTTACGCTTTGTGCGCAAACATTTGGCACAAAATTGGCTGCTTGTCGCCAAATGCGAATGCTTTTGTACATCTCAGATTTATCTCTGTATTGGCGATCAATATCTCGCTACGCAATGAACGGGCGGAAGCTATAATTTTCATGGGTTATTATGTTTCTGGATTAGATTTCCCCCCGTCGTGATTATTGAAAGTATTTCATTTTAATAATGTAGTTATCATTTTTTTCATGCAACGTATATCTGAAAGTATTATCGTATAACCAAAGTATTTGTTTCAAAAGTACTTTATATTTCCACAAAAACTAAATACAATTTATCATAAAACTAGTTTACGTTCAGTACAAAACTGAATTTGTTACCTCACACTGTATTTAAATAGGCTCTGTTTTGCTGTTGACTGCAGTCATCAGAATTAGAAGCATAGCTGACCCGTTCTTACCGGCAGGTGGCGGGACCTTCTACGTCGTGTTTTGATTATTGCCTTGGCCTTGGAGGTTTGGCATGTAGGAAAGAACTAGATCCATGGTCATGTGTTTTTTTGTACTCTATTCTCCCTTTTAGGTTGGAAGTAGTCGCTTAAAAGTGCTATTCAAAAGAAAGCTTTTATAGCTGATGGTTGTAATATTTAGACAGTGGTGTAATTCGCCTCTGAATGTGCTAGTTTCTTCATGTAAATCTTAAGAATAAATGTTTTGTGATGTACAAAGACCATGATTTTGCCTGAATCCACACTGACTACAAAACAACGCCGGCGTAATCGAAAAGACCCGTCAGGTAAACTAAGATTTTAATTATAATTTCTAGTTTGGAATTTTGAGACGGGACATCTTTTGGCGCCCGGAACAGGGACGCCGGTCTTGAAAGTTGTTTTGAAGTAAAATATTGATATCCTTTAACTGATTGGATAAATGAATGGAATATATTCTATATTTTTGAAGATGTTTATTTAAACAGTATTGAATTTTGAATAGATATATTCTATATTGAAGAAATGTTTTATAGTATTGAATAGAATTGTTTTCTATAAGTAACGTTTTTTTGAATAATCTGAAGTTAGTGAAGAATAATTTTATCTTGTTTGAATTTGCAACGTTGTGTTTTCATTTAATAAACTTTCGATTTATGAATATCTGTTGAAAGGGAAATTAGTCTTAAGCTATGGATCAGCTAATTAAATTGCGTGGCTCTTATCGAGGTACCTTTACAAAATTTGCAGAAAAGGTGAAGGACTTTTTGAAATCAGAAGCCATTGATCTTGATTCTTGCGCCGGATTTTTGGCACAGCTGCAAGAAAAATATTCTAAAATTGAATCCTTTGATGAGGAAATTCTTAACACTTTGCGGAGCGACAAGAATTGTACTCAGAAAATGTTGAATGATGAAATCGAAAGTGCTGAAAATTATAGTGGTACATTTATTGACTTAAAAACGAAACTTGAACGACGATTGAATTCTTCAGGAGATTTGAATGGAACACATATTGAAAGCGAAGCAAATTCCAAAAGAAATTTTAAACTACCAAAAATTGAATTACAAAAGTTTGATGGTAATCTAAAGGATTGGCTTTCGTTTTGGGGGTTATTTGAAAAAATTCATAAAGATGCAAATATTTCGGAAGTAGACAAATTTCAATATCTTCTCCAATCGACTCAAAAGGGTTCAAGAGCTAGGGAAGTGGTGGAATCTTTTCCTGTAACAGCTGAAAATTATCAACAGGCTGTTGAATGTTTACACACGCGTTTTGGCCGAGAAGACGTATTAGTTGAAGTTTATGTCAGGGAATTGTTAAGCCTTGTGCTTGGTAATACTTTAGGTCAGGAACATAAACTACCGATTTCGAAACTTTACGACAGATTAGAGACACAATTAAGATCTCTAAAAATGCTTGGCGTCACCAGTGACAAGTATGCGTCTATGTTGTACCCCTTAGTTGAATCCAGTCTACCAATTGAGCTTTTACGCATTTGGGAAAGACACTTAAATTCTGTTTCTCTTGGATCTAACGATAAAACTTTTAATAAATTAGAAACATTGATGCAATTTCTACGTAATGAAATTCAAGGGGAAGAGAGAATTAATCTTGCTACAAGTGGCTTTGGGTTTGAAAACAAAACAAAGAAATCTTTTCAAAATAAATCCAAATATTTTCCAAATCAAAATAAAGCTATCCCAACTGGTATGGAACTTTTAACCTCATCCCAAGGTAAACAGAGTAGAGAACATGAGTGTGTATTCTGCGATAAGCCCCATCCCAGTGCGGAATGCAGAAAGGTAGTAAATTTAACTTATGAACAAAGAAAGCAAAACCTTATGAACCGGGGAGGCTGCTTTAAATGCTTAAAATTGAACCATGTTTCTAGTTCGTGTAGAAGTAAATATAACTGCACGATTTGTGGAAAATCCCACCATAGTCTCCTCTGCAGAAATAATCAAAAATTCACTCCCAAAAAACAAGGAGTTAGGAGTGACAAAGCTACTTCCGTGCAAGACGAAACATTGGCTAATGTTTCTTCGACTCCAAGAGTTTTGTTGCCAACACTCGTTGTCGTTTTGAAGGGCCACAACAGGAGTTTGAAAATCCGTGCAATAATCGATTCCGCATCACACAGATCCTACCTGTTAGAAAGCACTGCGGAAAAGGTCGGCTACAAGTCGATTAGGAAGGAAAAATTGAAACATTCCTTATTTGGCGGTTCAAGCACGAATACTTGTGAACACAATGTCTATAAAGCTTACCTTTCTGATATCGGTGACAACTACCGCTGTAATTTTGATGTTCTTAACCAGACTACAATTTGTCAAACTATGCCACCTAGCACACAACTGTGTGAAGATGATTTGTCCGATATGGGGATACGTTTAGAAGATTGCCTTGGCCCCATAGAACTTCTCATAGGTGCAGATGTGGCCGGTAAGCTAATGACAGGGAAATTGAAAAGACTTAAATCTGGTCTTACAGCTGTGGAAACAAAGTTAGGTTGGACGGTCTTGGGTCGTACAAAGGGACGTTCGGAGCAGACTGAAAACTTTGTAGTTACTTCGTTGTTAGCTACAGATGTACGAATTGCAGACCTGTGGGAATTAGATAGCCTTGGAATCAGAGATCCTGCCGAAAAACAATCCCAATTAGAACTTGAAGAGGCATCTGGAAAACATTTTGAAAAGACCCTAAGCAGAGATGGAGATGGCCGATACGTGGTCTCATTGCCATGGATAGAGGGACACCAAGTTCTCTCAGATAATAAGGTTGTTGCTGAGCGAAGACTGAAATCAATTGTGAATGCTCTTAAAAATAAGGGCTTAATTGAAGATTATGAAGAAGTCTTTAATGAATGGCTTGGTGAAAAAATAATCGAAGAAGTGAAACCCGATGAGTTAGAGAAGACAAATTGTCATTACCTGCCTCATAGAGCAGTCATCAAGGAGCATTCGACGACGACAATTCGACCTGTTTTCGATGCTTCCGCGAAAGAAAAGGGTAGCTTCTCACTTAATGATTGTCGAACTAAAGGCCCAAACTACATCAAGTTAATTCCGAGTGTTTTGAATAAGTTTCGTTTGAACAAGTACGGAGTGATTGCAGGCATCCGGAAAGCTTTTTTGCAAATTGGAATAAATGAAGCGGATTGCGACTTTCTCAGATTTCTGTGGTGGGAGAATGGTGATCCTAACAAAATGAAAATTTTCAGACATCGCCGAGTAGTTTTTGGGATGAACTCCAGTCCATTCCTTTTAGGAGCTACCCCGAACTACCATTTAAGTAATGTTCCCGTTTACTTGCAAGAGACAGATTCCAAACTGAAGATGTATATGTACGTGGATAACTGCGTTACGAGGTGCGACTCAGAAGAAGAAATGATTAATTTTATTAAAGAATCAAAAGAGATCATGTAATCAGCATGTTTTGATCTTAGGGGTTGGATGGTTAATGGTCTGCAACCAGAAACATCAGAAAATCTAGAAGAAACTGTCTCTGTTCTAGGATTAAATTGGAATGTTTCGGAGGATACTCTATACTGCGATCCGAAATTTAGTGATTACGAAGATGTAAATTTGAGTAAGAGAATTATTCTGTCTTTAGCTAGTCAGATATTCGATCCGATAGGTTTTCTTTGTCCCGTGATTTTGATTCCAAAAATTTTATTACAAGAATGTTGGCGAAGAAAATTGCCGTGGGATGCCAGACTACCCAGTGATCTCGAGAAAAAATTCCAAAAATGGAAAAATGAATTGAAATTCTTGCAAGATATCAGAATCCCTAGAAGAATATTGAGAAATTCTGATCTGGATACTAATTTGTCATTTCACGTGTTTTGTGATGCGTCACAACACGCTTATGCAACCTGTATATATCTTAGACAAGAAAATAATTTTGGCGCTAAATGTCAATTGGTGCAAGCTCGTGCTCGTGTAGCACCTTTGAAATCTGTCTCAATTTCCAGGCTTGAACTCCTAGCATGTTGTTTGGGAGTTAGACTGATGAACTCTATTAAGAAAGATTTTCCTTACGAGAGAGCTCAGATTTTTTACTGGACAGATTCCATGAATGCTTTGTTCTGGATAAAAAACCAAGAAGCTTGGGCGGTGTTTGTTATGAACCGTGTTATTGAAATCAGATCTTTGAGCAGCACAGATGAGTGGAAATTTGTTCCAGGAAGTATGAATCCTGCCGACCTCCCGTCACGTGGTTGTAATGCTGATATCCTACTCAAATCTGTCTGGTGGGAGGGTCCTGAGTTTTTGAAAACACCCATCAGTGAATGGCCAAAGCACAAAGCGTCCCCTGAAATGCATATCGTTAACTCGGAAAAGAAGAAATCAATTATTTCCGCCTTGAACACAGAAAACACGGGAAAGTTTTATGAAAGATACTCTTCTTACATGAAGTTATTGAGAATTACAGCATGGATATGCAGATTCATCTCGAACATACGAAATTTCCATCGTACTTCAGGGGAACTTAACAACAAAGAATTGAAGCATGCTGAAATAATCTTGATGAAGATGGTTCAGAGAGAAGAGTGTCCTAACGGAATTGAAGGCCGTTTGCAGAGATTACATCCTATGGTAGATAAAGAAGGACTTTTAAGAATAAAGTCTCTTATCCTCAGAAGCAAAGATAGCACAGATTTTCGCTTGCCTATTATTCTACCTGGAAATCACTACATAGTGCAGAGACTAATAGAGTGGAAACATAAAGAGTTGAATCACGCAGGTGTCCAAATATTAATGAATAACCTACGGGAGAGGTATTGGATACTGAGATGTAGAAGATCCATCCGACAAGTGACATTGCGTTGTGTTAGATGCAGAAGGTTTACTGTGAACTCTGTTCAACCAGAATCCCCTGCTTTGCCAGAAGATCGAATTAGAGATGCAGCCCCGTTCGAGGTTACCGGTGTTGATCTAGCTGGTCCTTTACATTTGAGACACGGGGGAAAATGTTGGATCGTGCTGTACACTTGTGCAGTTTACAGAGCGGTTCACTTCGAATTATTAACGTCATTGTCATCAGAAGCATTTTTGCAAACACTGAGAAGGTTTGTTGCGAGAAGAGGCAGACCTTTAATTATATACAGTGATCGAGATACAAATTTTTGTGGAGCTTCGAAGTTATTCGCCGACCCTGCACATGCAAAAATCCGTAACGAAGCTCTTGTAAAGAACATAACATGGAAATTCAACCCTCCAGCTGCACCATGGTGGGGTGGCTGGTGGGAGCAGTTAATAGGCTGTACAAAGCAAATTTTGAGAAGAGTATTGGGACGAGCAGCCTTGGACTTTGAAGAACTTTATACGGTTATATGCGATATTGAAGGCTTGATGAACTCTAGACCACTAACTACTATCTCCGAAGATACTGATGATTTGGTTCCCTTGACTCCTAATATGTTTTTACAAGGAATTACAGAAACTGGACTTCCCGACCTAGATAACCTTGAAAACGTGAATCTAAAAAGAATATTTCGATATTTGTTAAAGTTGAAGAAAAATTTACGTAGCAGATTCAGAGTCGAGTACCTGGGGCAATTAAAAAATTCTAAAGGGATGGCCAAGAACAACAAGAAAATTGCTGTAGGAGATATTGTTCTGGTAGGTCACGATAACCAAAGAAGAATCAATTGGCCATTGGCTAAGATAGAGGAAGTATATCCTGGTAAGGATGGATTGGTTAGGGTGGCTAAAATTAAGACGGAAAACGGTTTTTTAATACGTCCAGTACAAAGACTGTATCCTTTGGAAATTTCTACTGAGGAAAGTGGCAACATTCGAACAAAATGTACTACACTTAGAGCTAAGATACCTCCTCGAGAAACTTCGAAGAGATGCACTGATAATTCGAAGCTGTCCCCGAGTACAGACCCCAGTGCTGTCAAGAAGACGGACTCTGTTGTGAGATCCAGTCAGCAACCACGAGTTACTAGAAAGGGCAGACTCATTAAGACTCCAAATAGACTGAACTTATGAACTCATTGACTGTTTTCTTTTCTTCCCATTTATTTGTTTATTGTAATGTTTATTAATGTTTTCTTTTCCTTTTGTTTGATTTTGAGTCCTTATGACCAAAACCAAAGGTGGGAGGATGACCCGTTCTTACCGGCAGGTGGCGGGACCTTCTACGTCCGTGTTTTGATTATTGCCTTGGCCTTGGAGGTTTGGCATGTAGGAAAGAACTAGATCCATGGTCATGTGTTTTTTTGTACTCTATTCTCCCTTTTAGGTTGGAAGTAGTCGCTTAAAAGTGCTATTCAAAAGAAAGCTTTTATAGCTGATGGTTGTAATATTTAGACAGTGGTGTAATTCGCCTCTGAATGTGCTAGTTTCTTCATGTAAATCTTAAGAATAAATGTTTTGTGATGTACAAAGACCATGATTTTGCCTGAATCCACACTGACTACAAAACAACGCCGGCGTAATCGAAAAGACCCGTCAGGTAAACTAAGATTTTAATTATAATTTCTAGTTTGGAATTTTGAGACGGGACAATAGCAACTAATTTTTCCATTTCCCACTGAATATTCTATTGTAAAGAAAAAAAGTGAGCTGAATTGTATCAATATTCTTTATTATATTCTGGTAATTCTGTGTTGTGTATAAAATTAGTACCCCCCGCTAAAAAAGTCAGTATATTGCAAATAATTCATTTAAACAAATGTAAAATACATCTTGGTTAAATATATCAGCAAGTAAAAAAAAATGAAAGTTCTGCATGTTGTCATTTATATTATTTCATGTTAAAATTTAAAAAAAAACCACTTACCGGTTATTCACTTTCGGATTCATCCAATTCGTCTGTAATCCAAGAACACGCCGTTTTTTTTTACCCATAAATAAGTTAATTTTAAAACCGTAATTAAATCTTTGAAAACCGTAACGTCTTTTCTTTCAGTTAAAGTCATTGGTAAATTAAAATTTGGACAATAATAAACATTAGCGATTAACCCAATATACAAACAATATTAAATTACAGTTCTCTTACCCGCTTTTTGAATATCCCTAAAGAAATCCAAATTCACTCTCTCATTCACAAAAGAAGCCATACCTAGCAAAGAAATGTACGTCCGATCTATGGAACTGCAAATCCCAAAAAGGATTTTCAACGGATTAATTTCTTTGAAACAGGCGCGGTTTAAAAATCCAGATTAAACTGGTCTACCGGTAAAACACAGGCCCTGATTGGCCATCAATTATTCAAAGAGGAAGTGATATATACAGCAAACTTAAACGGGCTTAAAAGCATTTAACAAACAGAAACCACATTTGGCATTTTATCGTCAAAAATCTAAAAATTTGGCAACAATCTAAAAAATATCGCCATCTTATTCAAATCGGGAGCAATAAATGGTTACCTTAAAAGCATAAAACAAACAAAAACCACATTTAGCTTTTCATCGCCAAATTGGCAAAAATCTAAAAAAATCTAAGAAAAGTTTCGCCAAGCCGCGGCACCGTGTATTGGGAATGAGCCATTTTCAGCAAGTCTCATATATTTCTGACGACTACATGAATAAAATTTATGTAAAAATTAACCATTAAATTTATGTTATTTAAAATTTATATTATTTAAAACTTATACTATTTAAAACTTATATTATTTAGAATTTTAATTATTGGTATTAGCAGATTATTTGCTATCATTTTATTTCTCTCAAATTCTATCTCACTTATTTCAGACCTCCAATATAGATTTGTAAAAATTAAAATTTATTTTTCGGTGATCAGTATTAAATTTAATACTTAATCCTGTGTATTAATACATATCATATTGTAAGACAGTCTAAAGTAATTCTGTTTTGTGCATAAAATTCACTTTCTGTTTTGTGTTCATAATTTATAAACATATTGCAATTTGTAGACAAGAGTAACTGGGTGAGCCATGGGTGAAATTTTAACATTATTAATTAAATTACTTCTGTATAATGAGTGTTTTATCGACAAAATATCCCACATGAAATTATCCAGTATTAATCTGAAGAAATACTAAAATTTTGCAATTAAAGAATTTTCATGGTAGCAAAGACAAAATAAAATAAACAATACATTTATATATTGATAGTTAGATTTCAAAAATCCTGTGGATTATCTCATTGTATATATACATTTTTTGCAACATTTGAGTAATTTTGAGCATAACTCAAACTCACGAGCTGTTTTATGCCTATTTTCGCATGTTAGGGTGGTAAATAACCTTTCAAATGCCTTAAGTTTTGGATTAACTCAAATACCCCGTATAATCTTTAATAGACACAAAGTAGCTGCAGAGAGTTCAGTTTTACTTTTCAAGAGTTTTCAATCATAGAAACTTCTTACAACAGGGAAGACTTTTTTTTCTTTTTCATATATATATATATATATATATATATATATCAGTGGCGTAGCTACATTTTCAGCGCCCTGGAGCAAATAAAATCGGTGCGCCCACTTGTTCTTGGAAGAATTCTGGCGAAATGCATTTTCTATCTACTCTTATTTCGATTTAAAACCTTACTTAATAACAATTTATTTGAAATTCAAGACATTTCAACAATAAGAAATTCAATTTAATAAATATATGAATATAATAATAAAACAAATTATAATTCTTTAAGTACGGAGTACCCACAAATATTTACTTCATATTTTATAAACTCTATTGACAAAATGTATTTCAGCGTGTTTAGTTTACACATAAAAAAACCCTTCAAAATTGTTGTTTTCTAGCTTTCTCGTTTGCAAGTCGCTAAATCATTTTCTCCAGATCAAGTTGACAAGCTATTTTTCTTTCAATTGATATCGTGGCCAAAGGGCTCAGACGGTGTTGACATGTTGCTTCTTAAATATGTTTTGATTAATTTCAGCTTTTAAAAACTTCGTTCTGATTTCGCTGTCGTCTCCGGTAAAGTTTAAAAAATCATGCATTCTGTAATATTGTCAGAGAAGCTACTTAAGGCTGTGGTGTAAATTAAAAGTAGTTCAGCAACTTCGCGTATAGAAGCAATTTGTTTTAATTGAATATAAAAGCACACTTTAAATCGAAGCAGTTGAGGTCCCAAACTAGGTGAAATGAAAGATATGCCGATTGTAACAATTCTGATCCTTCCAAGATACCCTTATCAGGTGACGCGACGAGCTATGCAGGTAATAGACATTTAAAAAGTGTACATAATTGTGGAAAGGATTTAAATCTAATAGTTAATTGATTAATTATTAAATCCATTACTCTATAAAACACCTCGACTTTGAACACATTATTCACTGTTTTCAATACGTTCATCTACTTGTAATTCATCAAAGAATTTTTTCACACAACGCAATCTTTTTTGGGGAAAAAAAGGTTCAGTATTCCATAGAGCTTATAACTCAAGGGCACCGTTTTTAACAAACTCCCAATTAGTCCTTTAGTTCTGGAATTGGGTTAGGAGTGATGAAAGCATCTCAACGCATTTCTCTATATTTTCATGAGTACCTTGCAGCATTTTCGAGACTGTATTAATAATTAGAGTATTTTACTTTGTACAGTTATCAAAATAATTGTTGAAAATTGTTCAAAATAATATATAAAATTTTTAGCTTCACGTTGCTCGTCATAATTTTTTCCATTCAATGATAAATACACTCTTAGACAGACACACACACACACACACCAAAAAAAGAAAAAAAGTGCACCAAGAAGGGGTAATACAAATTGGACACAAATTGATATGCATACAGGTTTCGACGGAAAATGCAAAATTTTAAAGTTTGGCAGCCAATGAATGAACATTTGACGCTGCAACGCATCTTAACTACGAAACTGGCAGGATATGAAAGAGGAGAAATTTCGATTCCAGGTCATAAATTCTTTGCGAATTTCATTCCGTGTACTCAGGTAGACAGTAACTATGCCTCGCATAAAGGTGCGCGAACAATATGCGCAGATGTCAGCAGGGCCCGATTTAGAAAATTCTTGACTATAGGCACAACTCGGGATGGGGGCCCCCCCTAACACTGATGTGGGCATAAAATTTCCAAAATTGACTCATAAAAAAATCATGAATCATTGTGAAAAAACCATTTTACCAAGAATTGGCTATTTGAAGCGTAGAAGCCTAGAACATTATCAAATAACAAAAAGCAATACAACATATTAACTTCATCATTAAAACAACAATACAATGCAACCAGAAAAACTTATCCCTTATATACATTATAACATATGATGAACTATACATATAACTAACTATACATATGATGAACCAATCAATCAAATTTGAAAGGATATATAAAAAAATTGCTGTTAAAAAAGGTAAAATAATAAAAAAAAATATTAATTGGAATTTTTTCTTTTAAAAATATTATTTTATTTATTTTTTTTTTTGGGGGGGGGGGCTCTTAGGCCCGGGCTTACCGGGCCTAATAGAAAATCAGGCCCTGGATGTCAGAATTTGAGAGAGGATGTATAGTTGGGCTCAAAGAAGCCGGTTGGTCTAATCGGCAAATCGCTCGACATTTGGATAGGAGCGATGCCACTATAGGACGACGTTGGCAGGAATGGGTGAACCATGCCCGAATACAGCGTCAAGAAAGAAGCGGAAGGCCTAGAGAAACGACAGAACGTGAGGACAGAGCAATCACCAGAGCGGTACTCACAGCCCCAGATTCATCATTATCATCGGTCGTACGTGCAACAGGTGCTTCAAGGGTGCTTCGACAGGTGACCGCAAGGACCATTCATAGGCGGCTCAGAGAAAGGGGGCCGAGCTCACGGCACCCCTTGAGATGACTACCATTGACCTCTGTACACCGACAAGCCCGCTTGCAGTGGTGTCGGGTACATTCGACCTGGAATGTCACTGGAGTAGAATTGTCTTCAATGTTGAGTCCCGATTCGAAGTGAGCCCCGATGACCAGCGAATAGGTGTATGGAGACGATCCGGACAGCGGTGGGATACCAACCTGACTGTCTTCCACCATAGGGGCCAACAACCAAGAGAGATGGTCTGGGATGCCATTGCATTTCATAGCAGGACCCCTTTGGTTGTCATCCGCGGCAACCTTACAGCACAGCGGGCAACACAACGGGGAGTGGACGATATTCTACGCTCCGTTGTGTTGCCCTTCGTATCACGCCATCCTGGGCTTACATTTCAACAAGATAAGGCCCGCCCGCACACGGCGAGAGTTTCTACTGTTTGTCTTCGTGCTTGCTCAACGCTACCTTGGCCAGCAAGGTTGATGGATCGCTCCCGCATTGAGCACGTTTGGAGCATTATGGCCAACCAGCTCGGGATTTTGACGATCTAACGCTCCAATTGAACAGAATTTGGCACGATTGGATGTTCTCTTTGGCACGCAGGAGAACATCCGCCACCTCTATCAATCAATGCCAAGCCGAATAACTGCTTGCACAAGGGCCAGAGGTGGACCAACGCGTTATTCACTTTTTCATTTCGTAAAGCTCTTTCTCTTGAATAAATCATCAACATTTTCTCAAATTGTAATCATTTGTTTTTCTGTACATGTACATCACATCTACCGATTTTCATCTCACTCGGATAACTCCTTGGTGCATCGTTTTTTTTTTGGGGGGGGGAGAGGAGGGGGGTCTAACAGTGTATGTCAGTATTTTAATTACATCAAAGTAACGAGAATGTGGGGCATCAAGGGCCTGAACACGGGAAGACAATCGTGTTGGACAAACTCTTTTTAATGTTTTTGCTAAGTTGGTTTGATTCGTTTTTCAACGCCTAACAGAACTGAAAAAACGTAATTTTTTTCTAGCTGTTCATAAAATTGTCTGATTTCCTGTACATTGGTGATACTGTCAATTCACTGTTAATTACCCGTATCTAACCACGAGCACTTAATAAAAAGTATTTAAATTCAATTAATCGTTAGTCTGGCTGTTAATTTTATTTCACGTATCCTGTGACATGCGCTACCTGGGGTGCTGAATACAACTCTAAAGTCACAGGTAAAATACTCTACACCCCTTAAAGATTTTTTTAAAAATATTTCTTAGGGAGCATCTAGGGCCTAAGAGCAACACCATACAAAATTTCAATTTTCTAGAAAGCATGTACCAAAGGTAGGTTTTTGTTGTTGTTTTGGGGGGATTGAGCTCCTTTTAATCCCTTAAATTTTGTATTTAAAAAAATATTTCCTTGTGCTCACCTAGGGTCTAAGAGAAACTATCATACAAAAATTCAGCTTTCTAGGTCTCATGGTTCTAGAAATACAGAGAGTGTGTGTGTGTGTGTGTTTGTTTGTTTTAAGGGGGGATTAGGCCCCTTTTAGCCCCCTTAAAATTCTAATTTATTAAAAAGATTTATTAACGAGCACCTAGGGCATAATAGCAACCTCCATGCAAAATTTAAACATCCTAAGACTTATGGTTCTAATGATTTGAGTTCCTTTTAACACTCTTTTTGAATATTTTTGGTGTATTTCTGTTTTGTCATTAGCACGCAATGTTTAATTAGATCTAAAATTATTTATAATGGAAATTTCGTTCTTCCTCTGCCGATTTTTTAAAAATTACTTCATACATGTTATAAAAATACATATTTGTATTTTATAACATGCTGCTGCTGAAAATGTTTGCCGCCAACTTTCAGCTATATTACGCAACTACAGAGGCTGTTCGCACATTTTTTAGACGATTTTGGTAAGCGGTAATAAAAAATCGTTTGCTGAAAAAGAAATAATTGCAATTGTACTATGTTTTTAAAAGTCAAAATTATCGTCTGCGGCTTGAAAGTTTTGTTTTTATTCAAAATGGCGTTTTTAACAAAGCAGTGGTTCGAAGGCTACATTTATGCTCTTTCCGAAGAGAAATATGCATACTCCGTTATCCAAAAGCGATGTGAGAGTCATGGTTTTGGGATATCTAAAGCGTCGATAGGTAATATCATCAACAAGAAAGGAAAAAAACGTCAAATTGGAGCCTCAAGTGGGACAAAACTTCCAAACAAGTATCCAAGGAAAAAACGGACATCGTCGACTATTACAAAGGTACGTTGTTTAATGTTAAAAGAAAATCCCCCTAGTCAAAGGACAGTTGCAAAATCATTAAAATGCTCGGTGTCCACTGTAAACAAAATGATAAACGTTGATTTAAATCTTAAGAAAGCGAAAAAACGCAATGTGCATCGTCTTCTTCCAAATCATATCGCTGAACGCAGGACATGCTGCAGAATTCTATATGAGAAACACTTATCCAAAGAAAAATGGAAAACAATTTTCACAATAGAGGAATCATGGGTGTATTTAAATGATTGCAACAAAAAAAGAGCCATTTATTATCATAAAAGGGGAGAAAAAAATTTAAGTACATGGTTCAAAGAATCGAAAGACAGTTTTTCTAAGGGATTCATGATTGTTGCTGGTTTTTCTTATAATGGCAAGTTAAAAATAAAGAGAGTGGGAAAAAATGTCAAGATTAACTCCAAATACTATCAGGAACATATTTTATCGCCAATTTTTCTGAATGAAATACCATCGCTTTACCCACAGTGCCATCAATCTGTGAGACTCCATCAGGTCAAAGCTAGCAGTCACACATCAAAATCCACTGTAAATTTCCTAACAGAAATGGACCAAAAAACTGGTATCAAGGCCATACCCTTCCCTGATATCCCTACTAAATCTCCCGATGTATCACCTATGAATTTTTTGCTTTCGGACTATTAAAATCTGCATTATCCAAACGTCGTCCCAAAACCCTTACAGGACTCTGGAAAGCTGTTCAGGAGGAATGGGATAGAATACCTCTTCTGACACTTCAAAATGCATTATTATCCTGGAAATTGCGGTGTCGAAAGATAGTCAAGAATAAGGGATGTTAAATAGAGCATTTAAAACACAAGAATTTTATGTAATTTAGTTATATTGTGAATACAATATACATCGTCTAAAAAATGTGTAAACAGCCTCTGTATTAGGTAGTACCTATTATTTATGTTACAACATGAATTAACATATTTCATAAACAAATCACTTACTTTTTAAATTATACGTCTGTGAATACAACAACACGCTGTAGATAAGTAATTTAGTAAAATAATAGTCATAAATTGTACGAAGTCACTTAAACAGAACAATAAATTACAATCCACAGTTTCAATAAGTTTTAAAAATTGTGTAACACATTCATTCAAGAATCATCTTGAAATTCTTACACTGCACAAAGTAAACAATGAGAATATAAAGCACTAAATACTAAGCTTGCTTTCAAAAAATCCCCGAATATTTGCATCTATTCTGCGTGTATGTTAAGGTTGCTATGTATTAAGGCCATCCGCACACGGGTCGTCTCGTACTCGGCTCGAACTCGAAGCGAGATGTGCGTCTTGTACGAACTATGCGAAGTTTACCCGCACACGGGTCGAATCGCACTCGAAGTGGTTTCGTCTCCAATTCGAAGCGGGATGACGAACTCATGTTTTTCTCAGTAGGTTGAATGTCTTCAACGTGCAAAGTACAAAACTTCTTGTTTTAATTTGTTTAAACTGAGCAGCTCCAGTGATGAGGAGAACATTCTTATGTTATATTGGTACCGTAAGATAAAAAGGAGAAGGTTTCGGAGGAGAGTACAAGTACATCCGTACTTGGAACGGAATTTTCCCCATCGGCTGTTTGTTGCGCCACATTAATTACAAGAAAGTGATGCAAAATTTTTAGCATTCTATAGAATGTCAAAAAAATTTCAGTTCGGTATATTTTAATGTTATAAAAATGCAAATTTTTTTTGTTAATTCTAAAATTATTTCAAATTTCGTTTTCAATCGGAGTTATAAATGCATATAGTTTTTAAGATACAAAAGTTTGTGCTAAGCTCTTGTGTTTGTGTAGGTGAGACGGTGGGACTTGGGTAGCAATCACCACGACAAGTCCAGGCTTTGACACTTTTTCATCAAAACTAAAAACATAATTTTTATGTTTACTGGTTTGAAAAAATAAATGTATTGAATTTCGCTCTGTGTTTTGAAATCGATTATTATTATTTTATGTATTTAATCAGAATAGATTTCGTGAAATTGTAATAAGATTTTTTAATGAATGATTGTAATAAGTTTTTGTAATTAATAAAGAAATACTATAATGTAATAAATTTTTTTAACTAAACTATGTAACATTAATAAAGTTTGTAATTAAATAATTTACCTGTCAAGTTGACTTCTCGGGCAACTTCATTTCACGCTTTTTCTGTACGATCTTTACTAGAATATTCACGGAGCGTGTGGTTATAAAGCTCCGGGTGTTTTCATCTTCTCCTACAAATTTAATGTTGAACATTTCCATTGATAATCGAAAATTCCGCGCGTCACGCTCGATTTTTCCCGTTCCAAACAGTTCGAGTGAAACGAGACGAGTAGGAATCGAGACCGCTTCGACTTAGCCGATTGCCAATCGCCCCGTTAGTGGAGTCCCATTCAATTACGTAGGAAGTTGAGTGGTGGGAAAAATCGCTTCGAGTTCGAGCCGAGTACGAGACGACCCGTGTGCGGATGGCCTAAGAAAAAAAATGTTTGTTTAGACCCTTGCATGTTTTTGACAGTTGACCCTAGAAAATTCTACCGTGACCTTCGAAACCCCTACCCCCGCTCGTTTAGAATGACATTCCAAGGATTGCAATGACTCACGCCGTAGGGGATGAAGATGCTCGGCCATATCCCTTTTCCTGATAAGACACTCAACTGGCAACGTTTGAGAATATCTAATAGTGTCCAACACCAAGCAAAAATTCAAAACGCGGCCTGGCCTAGTTTTATTTACTTAAAAATATTTCATTTACTTTTTGTATATTTTATAGAAAATCTGATAAATCGAAATTATTTATACAAAAGTTTTCACAAATTTTTATTTCACGCTTTCAAATTTTGCGCCCCTCATGATTCGTGCGCCTGGAGCAGTTCGCTCCAACTGCTCCACGGTAGCTACGCCCCTGTGGATTATGCTATGCATTTTTTGTTTACATTTACTAAAGTACTTATTGTTTTGCGTTTTAGAATTATTTTCATTTGGATTCTTATTTGACAATTTGACTAATTTCAACATGTTTAAAAGAAAAAAACTGAGTGGTTCAGATAATAGAAAAAATAAAGCCAAAAAAGATGCAGTTGCAGAAAAACATAAGAACGCTTTACAGAAGTTTTTAACTAAATCAAACGATATCGAATGCGAACCATCAACATCAAAAAGTTGCTCAACTAACTCAACATTGCCCTTGATCAAAACGACGATATGATCGAAAATATTGAAAAGGAAGTTTGTGAAACTGAGGTTATTTCAGAAAGTTCTCAAAATGAAAAAAATTCTGAAAATGAAGGAAAAATTGAAGAAGCACAGAAAGAAATTTCGGTACAATTATTGAAAGATGAAGATGTTGGAAAATGGCCACAGCCAGAAAATAGAAAGCCCATAATAGACATGTTGGTAAGAATTGGACCTGTGCAATTGATAAATCACAAATTTCCGAAGGACGTAAACACCAATAGAAAATTTTTGTCAACGAATTATTTTCGAATACTTCCTAACGGTGAAAAATATCTTCGAGACTGGTTAGTATACTCTAAATCTCTCGATGTGGTACATTGTTTTTGCTGCAAATTATTTTCCAAGGTCCAAGTAGCAATAAACCAGGAGGGTTTAAAAGATTGGAAAAATATTATCAATAGATTAAAGATACACGAAACAAGTAAAGAACATTTAAATTCCTATAATATCTGGAAGGATTTCGTAAACAGAATTAATTATACCTCAACAATCGATAAAATGCAGCAGAAACAAATTAATGAAAATACGAAATACTGGAGAAGTATTTTAAAGAGAATTTTTTCAATTATTAAATTGCATGGAACAGAAAATTTACCTTTACGTGGTACATCTGATAAGTTGCACACAGATAATAATGGAATTTTTTTGAAAATTATAGAAGTTTTCGCGGAATTCGATCCTCTTATGAAAGAGCATTTAAGAAAATTTTTAAATAAAGATGTTAATTACCATGCTAATTATTACGATTAATTATTACGATGTTAATTATTTGGGGAAGAATATCCAAAATGAAATTATATTTCTTTTCAACGATATAATTAAGGAAAGTATAGTCAAGAAATTAAAAGAAGCCAAGTATTATTCTATAATTGTTGATTGTACACCAGATCTTTCACACATTGAATAAATGTCTTTAATTGTCCGCTTTGTTAAAATACTTCCCTCCGCAAATGAAAATGGACATTTTTTGGAAATCTCAGAACATTTTTTAGGATTTATTGAGATTAACAACAGTACTGGCAAAGGAATGACGGAGAAAATATATGAAATTTTGAATAAAAATGAGATATCTTTAAATGATTTAAGAGGACAAGGATACGACAACGGCGCAAATATGCATGGAAAGAATAATGGAGTTCAAAGCCGTATACTGACCACATATCCGAGAGCATTTTTTGTACCATGCTCAGCTCACTCTCTAAATCTTGTAGTAAATGATGCAGCAAATTGTTGTACTGAAGCTGTGTCCTTTTTTGATAATGTACAGCGCCTTTACACGTTTTTTTCTGCATCTACACAAAGGTGGGATATCCTCAAGAAACATGTCAAATTATTGACCTTAAAAGGTCTTAGTGATAACAGATGGGCTAGTCGTTTAGAAGCTTTAAAACCAGTAAGATATCAGCTTGAAGAAGTAATGAAGCATTGGAAAGTTTTTGAACACACAAGAACCAATTACCACTGCAACTATTGCAAAAAATAAGTCTGATGCAAAGGGTCTGTTGAAAATTATTGGCAATTTTAAATTATATGTTCATTAATAATATGGTATGATATTTTAAACAACATAAATATTACAAGTAAAACTCTTCAGAACATAAATTTATATTTAGTAAATGCAAATTTCCATATAAACAGTTCAATTTGTTTTCTTGAAAAATATAGAAGTGAGGAGAAATTTGAAACTATTTTGTTGGAAGCAAAACAAATTGCAACTAATTTAGATATCGACCCAAATTTTGAAAAAAATCGAATTCGCAAAAAAAGAAACCTTTTTGAATATGAAGGCAATGACGAAAAAGGATCTATTGAAAAAGACAATTTTAGGATTCATTTTTTTAATAATATTCTAGACACTGCTATAAATGCGTTGAAAGATCGATTTGAATTATCTTCCAAACATACTGACAATTTTAATATTTTGCATATGATTAAAAAATCTAAAGAATGGGATGACACAGTTCTTATGAAAAATTGTATGGATTTGGAAATTATGTTAACCGATAATGAAGAGAAAGACATAAGTGGATTAGATTTATTTCCAAGAAATAAGATATATACAAAATTTGTATCAATACGAAGAATTGCCAGAAAAAATTTTGGAATTTATATGCAAAAATAAATTAACTTCCTCACTTCCCAATTTGTTTATTGCATTACGTATTTTATTAACATTACCGGTTTCAGTAGCTAGTGCTGAACGAAGTTTTTCAAAGTTAAAGCTAATAAAAACTTATTTAAGAACATGTATGACACAACAAAGATTGGATGGATTATCAACGATGTCAATTGAGCGCAAACTTTTAAATGAAATTGATTTAAGTGATGTAATTGATAAATTTGCTATTGTAAAAGCATGAAAAGCTCATATTTAGTTGTATTTTATATTTTAATAAATCATAGTTTTGTTGCAAATTTTTTTCCCTTTTATTAAAAAAATATTTCATTTGAAAGGGCGCTCTTAAGAAATTTTGCTAAGGACGCCAACCAACCTCGAGCCGGCCCTGCTGGCATCCTCTATTCCAACTCTGAGATATAGATATAGATAGCTTGGTTATTTCTGATAATTTGTTTATGTTATTGTTTCATTAGAATAATGCCATCTCGTACTTACCTTTCTGGTTCTGCAAAAAGAAAAAAGAACGGGATGTTGCTAAGAACAAAAATTGTATTATTGAATTGTTCATGAAACAGAAATCGGAGCTTCTAAATGCAGCTCCGACTGAAACAATTGATGAAACGTATTGATGTTTGAGGGTAAGTATTATCCCAGAAGTTTCAAATAAGGGATCACCTACTAAACCTTTATCTAGTAATGAAGAAAATCTTGAAAACAAAGGTTCTGAAGCTGGCGTTTCGTGCATTAAGAAAGCAAACGATCTTGCACTAAATGGCGAATCTCTTGTTGAATAAAGAGACACATGGTCTCAATGTTTTGATTCTGATTCAGCTTAATGGTATGAAATTAAGGATCATATGATTGAATAGCACATACAAAACCCACCTCCACAGAATATGGATTTATTAAGATATTATTTGTGGCTTCACTGTAATGGTACTCCAGGAAATGTTTTTCTCCAATTTTTTCACCGGAAAGTATATATGTAATGTTTACTTTCTGATACTTGTAATTTTAGTATATTTTCAAAATGTTATTGAGATTAGATTGATTCTTTATATAGTTTTACTCTGTTTAGGTATTCTTTACATTCTGAGTTTTTCATTGAAGGTTGTACCTCATATAACAAATGGGTTGAAAGAGTTGCATTAAAACCTGTCGCAAATGGTGGCATTGAACCAGAAATTTGTATTATTGAGGTAAGTTCTGAAATTGCATAATGACCATATTGTAAGACTTTGTAACACTAACTGTGGATGATAAAATATGCTCTTTTTCTATGAAAATGACTGACTGCTGATAAGTGAAGTGCTTTCATGTTAATGGACTGAAAGACCATGTGCAGTTATTTTATAGCGCATAAGTAATGAATGCATAGTTTTGTAAAAATGTTTTTGCATTTCATATATGAATGAAATCGTAAAAAAGGGAAATATTTAAGCTAAGCTACTGAAATAAAAAGCTACAAATTGTGATGCTTAATTCATATTTTTCTGTTACTTACTTTCATTATGTAAGATTTGCATGAAAATATAATTTAATAGTCATCTTAAAGTTTTGTTAACTACTATTGCTTTTTGTGTGATCTTATTATACAAATGATTTATTTGTATGTAAATGAAATCAGCATCAGTCAAAAACATCAATCAGAATAAAAGCTTTGTAGTATAATCACTAGGGGACTACTCTAGATTTGTGTGTTTGTCTGCAATCTTTGATTTTTTTGCGCCGATTTTACAGTTTTATTCCAAGGAGTGTTTTTTTTTTTAATGGAACAGATGTGTCACATGCACCCCTCGACAAACATATCCCTATTTTCAATCATCAGTAGTTATGAGATTGAAGAGAAATTTTTTAATTTTTAAAGCCCTGCCAAAAAAAATCTTCGTGTCAAAAGCAAGCACACATGACATCAATAATGAGTTTTACGAGTTGAGTTGATGCGATTTGATTGGTTAGAAGGGGTTGCCAGCGGGTTACCATAATGCACAAATCATCGCCAGAGAGAATAACAAATCGTGTCAATGCGGGGGAGGGAAATCTCTATAATAAAAAGGGGTCACGAATGAAAAAGTTTAAGAAGCGCTGGTCCAAAGCACAGAAGGGTGTGCAATCTTTTATAAATTCGAAACAAGCTGGTATTGTTTAAAAAAATTTCACTCTGTTTATAGTAATGTTTAATGAACCCATCAGAACAGGTAACAGATTTCCAGCTCTGTATACGCAATAACCTTGATATTATTTGCACGATCAAAGAATGCACTACTTGTAAACACACAACGTCAATTTAAAAATTCGAACATGCTAGTACAAATATGTTTAGCTAAGAAGTAGTTATATGTTGGTTTACACATGTATTTATGTTTAATTAAGACTTCAGGATGTGCTTACAAGTATAGCCCAAGGGGGGGCGGTGGCTGTTCCTCAACACCTCTCTATCATGTCTGGACCAGCAGTGCCCACCAGGGGACAGTACTACTGCCATTGGGAACCACAACATTAAACAATAAATGCGGGAACATATAAAGAAATATCATCAGCATTGGATGAAATAAACAATACATATAGGAAAACTGTTATTTAGGGAATGATTGATCAAGATTTCACTGTGTGTATATAAATATATATGTAGTTAATCGAGGACATACGCCATGGACAGATCAGCAGAGGATGGCGCTCCGACTTACCTGGCCAATGAGAAAGAGGCGCAAGGAACATTTGAAATCTGAACTGTTGTGCATTGTTACCGGTGCAGTTCCAATATAATATTCGTAGTGCTTGCATGCTCTTAACCAGCTGGGATATGTTCGGCCGTTGTAACTTCAAGGCACTAAGCCTTTTGTAAATATTTCTGTACATAGTTTAATTAAATGTTAGTATTCTTTAAGTGTTATTATTTAGTAATTGTTCTTCGAACGGCGAACTATCCCACATATATATATATATATAAATAATGTAACATGAGAGGCCGGCTGCAAAATAGTGCCCCAAAGATGCCAACCTCCCACATTACGAAGAAAATGATATTTTAATCCATGTAGTTTTGGCTGGAAAAACTGAGGCAACGCCTGGATAATTGGAACGCCCGTTTATTAAATTCACCGGTCTCTCCACCGGGATGTTCTTGGCAGGGAAATATTACAGAAGTTCGTCTTTTCTCGAGCTGCAGAAACCTTTTATCACATTCACTCCATCACATGAAAGTAGGGTGTGGCTTAATAGTTGATTGGTTAAAAGTTATTGTTTTTGCGCTGAACAAAGTTAATCAGGTAGCCACGCCCCGCCGATCAGGATTTCATTAATTTGGCAGCCATCCTGAATAAAATCACCTGGGGCTGGAAAAGACTGTTATTACGGAGTTTTTATAAGTTTTAATGGGAAGAAATTACTGGGATTTGGAACTATATTTTGGGATTTAAAACGAATGCCCAAGGGAAATTAAATAATTTAAGAGTTTAAAAAAGGGGTATGTAATTTTGAATGTTATAGAATACTAAATTGAAGAATTAATAGTTTAATGTTAAAGAGTATTAAATTGAAAAATTACTAGTAATATTCCGTTTCAAAAATTTAAACATGTTTAGCAGAGTAGTGGAAGAACAATAGCCCTTTAAAAGAATTATAACATTCAGCTTTTACTTAAAACAAATGTTTATTAAAAATACTTCAAGAAACTTAAATCATAAAAGCATACTACAAACGAAACATCAAGTACGCGAGAGCCATTCACTTTCGGCCAAACAGCCTTAATATATATACTACAAACATATTTGCATAAAACTGCTCAGTAACTGCAGCTCAGTTTACCTCACGATTAATCGCCTGAAAATTACACTGCCGTCTGGCGGGGAAAAAACTGAGCGGTCAGGCGAGAGATTAACCAAGGAGGAAATGCGGATTTCCCTATCAATGGCCCGCCTCTCACGTATGACCAGAAGCTAGAAACCTTTGATTTATTTAACATTTCTTAAAGAAGCTTCAAAGAGCCTAAAGTTTTCTATTATTCTTAAAACAAAAGATTAGTGTAAGGTAAACACGCTGCAGTTTTACAATATAGCAAAAAAAACATTGGTATATTATTGACACTTAAATATACTACTCAAAATGAGGTGTAATTCACGATTTGTGAAAAAACAGTCCATACTTACACCTTTAAGATTAAATAACATTTCAAAATTCTTCTACTTGAGGAAAAAAATAACATTTAAATAACAAACTTCATATGTAATCTTCCGCTTTCAACTAATTATATACTTATATAAGCATAAACACATAAATACTTTCATGTATTTACTTAAATATATGACTTTACTAAACAGATGTTAAAGTCAGCATGAATTTTCAATCCCCACCATTACCAAAAAAACTTGCCATTCAAAATGATAATGTGCATTTATATTTAAACGAAAATTCTATTAGTTAACATTTTCAGTCCAATTTTAGGCAAAGGTTTTGTAAAAATATCTGAAATATTTACTTTGGTGTTTACGTATTTCAATTCGAATAGGTTATCTAAAACTAAGTTTCTGAGGAAATGATATCTTATATCTATATGTTTCGTACGGCTATTCTCAATGGGGGATTTAGAAAAGTTAATGGCTGCTTGATTGTCGCAATATAGAAAGCTAGAAAATTTTATATCTAATACATTCATTTTTAAAAGTTCATTGAAAATGCGAATTACTCAGACTAACTCTTTAGCAGCCTCAGTTAAAGAAATGTATTCGCTTTCCATTGTGGATAAGCTAACACATTTTTGTTTGAATGTTCGCCAGGTAATTGGTACGTCGTCTATAAATAAAACAAATCCACCAATTGATATGCGGTCATCCCTATTTGCTGCATAGTTAGCATCACTATAGCAATTCACATTACAATTAGATATTTTAGACAAATTTAATTTATATGATTTTGTATAATGCAAATATCCTAACAATTTTAACAATGTATTCCAGTGAGTTAAACCAGGATTATTCTGGAATTGTGAAAGAATATTTACAGCATAACATATGTCAGGGCGTGTTCTATTTGCTATAAATGCTATAGAACCAAGGATACTGCGATATGGAAATTTTGACATTTTTATTTCTTCATCAGTACTAGGACATTGGTTTTTGGATAGAACTGTGCCTACTGCAATGGGCAAGGAGGTTATTGGATAACTAAACTCTTTAAATTTCTCGCATATTTTGTTAATGTAGTCTGACTGATGTATGTATAAGTCACTGCCTTTTTCCTCAAAATGTACACCAAGTAATTTACTTGTTTTGCCGAGGACTTCCAGGTCAAATTTCTTATTAAGTAGACTTATCACATATTTTATAAAATCTTTAGTTTTAGAAAACAGAATAATGTCGTCGACATACAGAAGTAAAACAACCTTTTTCTGAAAAATATAGACACAGTTTGCCCACTGTAGTTTTTGAAAACCAAGTTCTTCCAAAACTGTATGTATTTCTAAAAACCACTCACGTCCTGACTGGTGTAAGCCGTATAAAGCCCTGTTTAATTTGCAAACGTAATTAGGTTTACTTTCATCTAAAAATCCCTGGCGTTGGTACATAAAAATGCTTTGAGTTAAAGGGGCATACAAATATGCACATTTAATGTCTAATTGACAATGACACCAATTTAGTTTGCAAACTAAAATTGAAAAACAGAATCTAATAATTGAAAATTAACAACGGGGCTAAAAACTTCGTCGTAATGAATTCCCTCCTTTTGTCCAAACCCCTGTGCTACTAGTCGCGCCTTAAACCTAGCTATTTTACCTTTTGAATCGTATTTTACGGTGTAAACCCAGCGACATCCAATTATTTTAGCATTTACAGGTTTAGAAACAAGGTCCCATACTTTTCGGTCATACATGACCTTCATTTCTTCCCTCATAGCTTGATGCCATTTCTCAGCTTGGGGAGTTTTCAATGCATCATTGTAACAAGTGGGGATTTTAATTTCTAGTCATGCTTTTGATATATTGCAATCATCTCGTTTTACCGGCCCTGAATATAAATTATTCCCACTGAAATTAAAATAGTCTTTTTCATATTCAATATTATGTAATTTACAATAGTTTTCTGCATCGTTATCAGACCTGATTCTTACATTTGACCCTCAATCCTATAGTAAATATCTGTTCGCGAACCGATTTTTCGTGGAACAGCTTGTCTTGACCATTTAATCTGATCAATGGGAATTGGAGTTTTAAGCTCTGTATCGGTGCTTGATTTCTGATCTAATCCGTCAGTTTTAGCGATAATCGTTATATCAGTTGTTTCTACACCAATATCGAATTCGTCTGATTCGGAATCAGTTTCTAGTTCAGTATTAACTACTACAGTTTTCTGCTGAGGGTCCAGCATAGCTCCACTGTTATATCGATGTGCTTTGTTCTGTAATTTTCCACCGGCGATTTTGAAAAACCTATTGCGGCTTGATTATCGCATAACAAAGTACATTCGTTTATGTTTAATTTGAGGGCTTCGTTTTCTATTATATTTTTTAACCACATTACCTCTTTTGCCGCCTCAGCCAATGAAATGTATTCAGCTTCCATAGTTGAAAGGCTGATGCACTTATGTTTAAAGGTTGTCACGCTATGGGTACCTTATCCAAACAAATAACATAACCTCCGATAGACACACTGTCATCTCGGTTTGCAGCAAAATCAGAGTCAGCAAAACAAGTTAACTTTATCGTTTCAACTTTCGATAAGTCTAATTTGTAATTTCTAGTACTCTTTAAATAACCCAATACTTTTAACATGCAATACCAATGCTGAAGTCCAGGATTAGCTTGGAATTGTGCCAATATATTTACTGCGTACATGATATCTGGTCTTGTACGGTTGGCTATAAAAGCTAAACAACCTAACAGATTTCTATAGGGTATGTTGGCCATTTCTTTTAATTCAACACTAGTTTTAGGTTCGTCTAACTTAGATAAAATGCAACCTTTTGCTATTGGTAATGAACTAATAGGGAATTTATACTTTTCAAACAACATACAAACTTTATCAATATAATTTCGTTGACTTAACAATAGTTTTCCCTCTTGTTCAATGAATTCAATTCCTAGCAATTTACGTGTTTTCCCTAAAACCTTCAAATCAAGTTGATTCTCTAATATACATATAAATTCACTTATATCAGATTCACTTTTTCCAAATAAAATTATATCATCTACATACAAAAGCAAAACAATATTATTTAATGAGTAAACGCAATTACACCATGAAAGTCTTTTAAATTTTAAATTTAGTAGAATTTCATCTATCTCGAAATACCAAAGTCTACTACTTTGTCGTAAACCATAAATGGCCCTTTTTAATAAACATACCTTGTTTGCATCTTTCATTTCATAGCCTTTTGGCTGTTTCATATACATGACTTTGTCCAAGTCAGAATACAAATATGCACTATTAATGTCCAACTGAACATGAAACCACTTAAATAAACAAACAAAAATAGTAAAAAACAATCGTATCAGAGTAAAATTTATGACTGGACTAAACACTTCATCATAAGAATCACCTTCAGTTTGACAAAAACCTTGTGCAACTAACCTGGCTTTATAACACACCGGTTCCTTTCTATCGTTATATTTTACATTATACACCCATCTACTCCCTACAATTTTTGCATCTTTAGGAGGGTTAACTAATTCCCAAACTTCGCGATTCTGCATAATTTTCATTTCCTTATCCATCGCGGCTTTCCATTTCGATGCTTCGGGTGATTTTACAGCTGCGTTATAACTTTTAGGTATATCAACTTCAGTTAAGTGTGCTTCTAAATTTCTAGTCTTTATCAACTCTGAAACCTTTCCTGATTGAGGATTTTCACCACGAAAGTCAAATAAATTCTCATCAAGTGCTATTTTATGTTTAGCACAATATTTCTTAACATCGTTTAGAGAACGAAGTCGCGTGTTAGTTCCTTCAATTCGATAGTAAATATCAGTGCGGCTTCCATCCTTACGAGCAACCGCGTCTCTAACCCAAGGAATTTGATTAGATGGGGTTAACAGCTCACCAGTATCAGATTCACTTAAGGGACTTTCGGATACCTCAGATTCAACTTCAGGAGATCTGGTAAATGAAATATCCGCGTCATCGTCATCTGAATAGTCAGGCATTGAAAAATTAAAGTTAGTAACCTCTGTACTTTTGGGACCCAGACACGCTTCCACCCCTTTTTTAGTTTCATCAAACCTCACATTTAAAGTTTCTATTATTTTCTGCTCACTTTCAAGCCAGATGCGGTAACCTCTAGTTTTTAAAGCATACCCTAACATAATCCCTATTTTTGCTTTCATATCGAACTTACTAAGTTTCTGCTTAGGCACTCCCACGTACGCTATACAACCAAACACTTTGAGGTGAGATACTTAATAGAGTCTCGATATAGATGATCGAAAAACCCAATCAAGCAGAATTAATTGCGCTGTGGTGCTGAGCACGGTAATGGCTCAGAAATTAAATTTGTATTTCAACATAAAAAAAATTAAAGTTGAGCCAAAGAAAATTTAAGATAAAAAATTAAAGTAGTTCATTTAAATTAAAAACTAAAAAAGTAATACATCAACCGGTTACATTTCCAGTAAAAAAGAAACAAGTAATAAAAATACGATACAAGACTATAATATGTCAAGTATCACAAAAATAACTTGTTACAGCGATACACCGCCGCTGAACTACAGTCAGACTCGTTATATATAGTGCTTAAACAAGGTTAACAAGCTGCAGTTACATTTCTGGCAGCCAATCACAAAACAATGAAAAAATTTGAATACTGACAAAAAATTTGCATTTAGCGAATCAAAATGCAATGAGAGTTTATCTTTCGCCGGAAAATGACGGTGACGTCATTTTCCAACATGGCGTTGTTTACAAATAAAAGTTCGCCTCGCACGGCGCACCCCGCGGCAAAGCCAACATGAGGACACATAAATTAAAAGGAAATAATAGGTGTTTTTATATGTTTAGGTGCCTTTATTTGCGCATAGTTGCCGGGATATAATCAAAGTTAGGGATAGCGATCTTTATAAGTAAAATATACCGATAAATGGCGCTTACTTCTAACAAGGTCGCCCCATCGCGGCAACTCTACGCAAACAGCATCTAAACATGTTTTTAAAACTATGCTTTATAGCTAAACTTATGCTAAAAGAAAAACCTTATTTAAACTCGCATTGCATGATATTCAACAAAACAATTGACATAAAAACATGACACTGTACATACTTAGGCACTTTAGCAATGTATATAAAAAAACGACGTGATTTCACACATTATAAGCATACAAGTGAAAAATACATTTAAACATTTTATCATACAGTATAACATTACATTTTTTTGATAATTTTTAATACAATAAAAAAATACTGTGTATAATTACTAATACGTGATACATTGAAAAAATTGCACATTCTAAAAATCTGAACGTGTATAAAAGTCCTTTATAAATATAATAAACAATTATATTCTAAATTGGCACTCATATAGTCATTCTTTCACAAATACATGCTCATTAAACCTTTTCAAATTATTTTTCGTTTGTGGTTTAGTAAAAATATCGGCCAAATTTGCTTTAGTGGGTATATACTGAATTTTAAAAAATTTCTTATATATAAAATCGCGCACAAAAAATAATTTCACATCGATGTGTTTAGTGCGATGATTTTCATGTGGATTTTTTACAAATTCTATACTTGCTTGGTTATCCGCTAACAAAATTGGATTAGTGGCTGTGTCTTTAAAAATTTTTAGTTTCTGACACTCCAATACGATTTGTTGCAACCAAATCAACTCCTTTGCCGTTTCTGTTAGGGCGACGAATTCACTTTCCATGTTACTTAAACAAACAGATTTTTGTTTAAAACTTCGCCATACTATGGGGGATTTGTCAGCAAATATTATTAATCCACCCATTGAAACGCGATCATCGCGATTATTAGCGAAATCGGCATCAGAATATGCATTTAAGTTTAATGAACCTGTATTTGACAAATTTATTTTCAAACTCTTTGTATATTTTAAATAACACAAAATTTTTAACAACCCTTCCCAGTGTGCAATTCCAGGGTTTTCTTGGAATTGGGAAAAAATATTAAGGGCATAGCAAATATCTGGATGAGTTCTATTAGCAATGAACGCTAAACTTCCTATTAAATTCCTATAAGGAATTTTCGACATTTCTAACGCTTCGTCATCAGTTTTAGGACATTGCTCTTTCGAATAAATTTTTCCCACTGGTATAGGTAATGAGGCAATAGGATAATTGTATTCCTCGTAGTCTAAACAAATTTTTGATATATAATTACTTTGGTGAATAAATAGTTCCCCGTTTTTGTCCTCAAAATTCACCCCCAAAAGTTTTGTAGTTTTTCCCAAAACTTTATTCTCAAATTTCTGGCTAATTAAATTTATCGCTTTTTCTAAATGTTTAGGTTTTTTGCCAAATATAACGATATCATCCACATAAAGTAACAAAACTATTTTTCTTCCATAAATATAACAGCAGTTACACCAATCGAGTTTTATGAAACCTAATTCATTTAAAACTTCGTGGATTTCAAAATACCACTCGCGTGAACTTTGGTGTAAACCGTAAATTGCCCTTTTAAGTAGGCATACCTTGTTTGAATTTTCAAAACCAGGAGGCTGTTTCATATAAATAGTTTGTTCTAGTGGGGCGTAAAGGTAAGCACATGTGATATCTAATTGAACATGGGACCATTTGTAAAAACAGACTAGAATAGAAAAAAAGAATCGAATAAGGCCGAAATTCACTACGGGTGAAAACGTTTCTTCGTACGTTTCCCATTTCCTCTGTAGATGACCTTGGGCAACTAAACGAGCCTTGTAACGGGAAATATCCCCTTTGTCATCGAGTTTAAGGGTATACACCCAACGGCAGCCGAGTACTTTCGTATTTTCCGGCAAATCGACTAATTTCCACACTTTACGTTTTTTCATTACTTCGAGTTCGGTTTTCATGGCTTTTATCCAATGTTCAGAATCTTTAGTATTGAGTGCTTGTTTCAGGCTATTTGGGACAAAATGGGGCAAATCTAGTCATTCAACATGACTGCTACTACTTGCGGTTTGATCCGCGGAAACTATACCTTCGAAAGGATTTTTAGACGAAAAATCAAATAGGTTTTCATACTAAACTAGATTTTTATAATTACAATATCCTTTTATTTTTTTAAGGGTATTTAACCTTTTCGACGTACCTTCAGGATAGTAATAAATATCAATTCTAGAGCTATTTGAACGGGGTATACACTCTCGCGTCCAGCTTATCTTTTTGGGAGGCTTTCCCTCTGGGGTGTCTTCTGAATCCATCTGATATTCTATTTCGGAATCCGCTTGAGATTCAATTTCCGAATCCGTTTTAGGCATTTCCTCAACTATGGGAATTTCTTTTTTCGGGCTGGTTTCTCTACTTTTGGGAATAGTCTTGGTTTCACTAGAATTTGGTTCTTCGGGAGTACTACAAATAAATTGACGGTTTGGAAACAAAAATTCGGGATCGATATCATGATTTTCCGTTTGGGTTTCAGTTTTTCCCGACTCATCAATTCGAACATTGATAGTTTCAATTATTTTGTGTTCGTTTGGAACCCAAACTCTATATCCTTTAGTTTGAAGGGTGTCGTAACCTGGCGTGGTTCTTTTGTCATGTACAACTGGACACATAAAATCTTCATTCGTAAGCACAAAGACGAACGTTTATTGACGCAAACAAAAACACTCACACAAAACAACAGGATAGGAATAAAACAGAGACGTTCGTAAGGGGTCAGGCTACCGCTTGTCGGTATGACCTGCGTGATTGAGTTTCTCCATTCAACTGAACTTAGGATGCGCTGTGCCGATAAATGGCGACAGGGTTATGCGCATGAGAGGCGGAGGGGCGCTATCATAGCCTCGTCCCTGACACCTCCCCTCTAAAAGATTTGATTGGGTCTTCTTGAAGACAAATCAAATTGCTTCTTACATATATATATATACCATCACATTAACAACATTCACCTTGATAACAAACATGTATGAGAAATAAAAAAAATGAGACATGAGATTATTAAAAGCATAACACATAAACAAATAAAAAAAATGAAACCCATACTTTAAAAGGTTTTAGACATTAACTGATAATTAAGCTTCATATGCAAGGCACTAAACATACTAAATTTTTTTTAAAAAATTGAGCTAAAATATTTAACTTTTGAGAACTAACAAACTAAATAAAGGTTTAAAATAAGAATATACCAATACTAATCATTTCAATCAAACATAAGAAAAAAAAATTAAACAGCTTTTCCATCATCTGCGAGATACATCTACTATTTCCTGGAAAAGACAAGACATATAGGATTAATAATAAAGAAAAATAAATTGTTCATTAAAAGTCATTCAGTTCATGAAAAGTCATTAATTATCTTCCCAGTGATCGGCTTTTAAACGTGACAAGGAATCAGCATTCAAGTGTTCTTTTCCTTTACGGTAAGTAATCGTGGCATGAAAACGTTGTAAAGCAAGAGACCATCTTTGAAGTCGGGGGCTTTGAGATGCACAGTTCGTAAGGAACTTCAAAGGATTATGATCACTGACGATTATAATTTCTGAGCCGAATACATAAGTCTCAAACTTCTTTAAAGCAAAAATTACGGCATAAGCTTCCTTTTCGATTACAGCGTACTTTTCTTGCACTTCAGTCAGTTTCTTGCTTGCAAATGCAATAGGATGTTCGATGGCCTGTTCATCTTTTTGAGCTAAACATGCTCCTACAGCATAAGAAGATGCATCTGCGTATATTATGAAGGGTAGCTTGAAATTCGGGGAATAACACTTAGGGGCGTTACATATTGCTTTCTTAAGATTAACAAAAGCAACATCATGTTCGTTTAGCCACACAACATCGTTTGGAGCTCTTCGTTTAGTTAAAGTAGTCAAAGGACGAGCAATATCTGAAAAGTTTGGAACATAAGCTCTATAATAAGATAATAGTCCTAGGATACTTCTTACATCTTTCTTGGTTTTAGGCGGCTCTAAATTCTGTATAGCCTGCACTTTTTCAGGATCTGGTTCGTGTGATCCGGAACCTACGATATGACCAAGAAATTTGATCTTTCCTTTAGCAAAGTCACACTTTTGAAAATTAATAGTAAAGTTAGCTTCTTCTAGGGTCGTCATAACTGCGTCAAGATGTTTGAGATGCGTATTCCAATCATCTGAATAAATCGTAACATCATCAATGTACGACTCGGCGTACTCTTTGTGCTTAGAAAGTGTCTTATTCATAGTTCTTTGAAATGTAGCGGCAGCGTTACGTAGTCCAAAGGGAAGGACAACAAATGCATACTGTCCTCGGTGCGTGACGAAAGATGTTAAGTCCCGGCAATCAGGGTTAAGCTTTACTTGCCAGTAACCTTTCAGTAAATCTATGAGAGTGATGTACTTTGCTTTAGACACTTGATAAATTAAGTCCGTAGCATTTTTCATCGGAAATGAGTCTGTTTCAGTCTGGGAATTCAAGTATCTGTAATCCACACATAACCGAACAGTTCCGTCTTTCTTCGAGACACATACAACTGGATGTGCATATTCACTTTCAGAAGGTACAATTAGTCCCAGTTGTAATAATTCTTCAATCTGGCGATCGACTTCTTCCTTCAAAGCTTCTGGGATTCGAAATGGCTTTTGCTTCTTCGGTACACTTCCTGGTTTCAATTTGATGTTATGCTCTCCAACGTGAGCAATTCGTGGAACACCTGACCTAAGGCTGGAATGTTTCCGAAGGATCTTTATAACGTCCATTCTCTTGCTAGGTTCTAAGTGTGTCAGGTCCACTTCGGGATCAGGGTCTAAATGAGTGATCCTGGGGACGTTTTCAATTTCTCCAAAGTCAACATCAGCATCATAAATAACACCGACATTGTTAGCTGATGCCTGGAATTCCCTTATCTTATTGGCATGGATATGTCTAATGCCATTATCAGGTAGTTGCACCAAATAACTGTACGTGTTTTTCCTTTTCACAATCGTAGCCGGCCCGGTCCATCGTGCATAGACTTTATTGTCACTATCTGGAATTAGGACAATTACCTTGTCTCCTTCTTTGAATTCTTTATGACGGGTCTTCCTATTACGATAGTGTGCATACGCTTCCTGTTTTCCTGCCGCAGTGAGACCAGCATGTTCTGCAGAATTCTCTAATTTCGTCTTTAAATTGTTTAAGTAATCAGTAACTGATTTCAACTGTCCAAGGGGAATCAAGGTTTCATCGGTCCAAGTTGACTTTAAAATGGACAGAGGTCCTGTTGGTCGTCGACCATAGAGCATTTGAAACGGGCTAACTCCAGTGGTGGCGTTTGGAACTTCACGATAAGCCCATAATAAAAAAGGAATATGCTTGTCCCAGTCTTCCGAATATTCTCTCATCGTTTGATGAATCATCCCTTTTAGAACAGCATTAAAACGTTCAACAAGTCCATTCGAGCTTGGGTGACCTGGGGTCGAGAATCTAGGGCATGACCCAAGTCTCTTCAAAAATTCTTTCGTCAAAGCTGACGTAAAGTTGGTTCCTTGGTCCGTCGCAACCATTTTGGGTATTCCTGTACGTGTAAAAATCTGTAGTAAGGCGTCGCATGTAGATTTTGCCGTCACAGTCTTCAACGGAATCGCCTCTGGCCATCTAGTGCATTGATCCACGGCACAAAGAACGTACTTGAAGCCTCGGCTACTTGGTTCCATGGGGCCTATTAAATCGACATTTATCACTTGAAACGGTTCATCGGGACGTGAAACTGGTGTGATTGGGACTTCATCAAATGGGCGTTTCTTGGCTTGAAGCTGACAGGCAACACACGAGTTACACCATTCTTCTATGTCCGTCTTCATACTAGGCCAGTAAAAGGAGTACTTAAGACGTTCGGCCGTTTTCTTTTTCCGTAAATGGCCTCCCCATAAACTAGAGTGAGCAAGCTCTAACAACCGTTTTCTACGAGACATTGGAACTACTAATTGATCTACGCGTTCACCTAAAATTTTATCTCGGTGGTACAAAAAATTGTCAACCACATAGAATCGATTAATTCCTTTCTGGGCATCTTGCCAACATGACTGTAAACTTTTATCATCCTTTTGTTCGTTTCGAAACTTTTCTGAATCAGATATTTCATTTTGATCAATCTTGTTAACGGAATCATCCTTACTTACGTTCTTAGACATAGTTGCACAACATTCAATAGTACTCTCGACAATACTCTCGACTAAATCATTACATTTATACACATTACCAGCATCTGAAATATTACTTAAGTTCTCACTTCTATCATCATAAAGCATTTGTAGATTAAAATCACTATCTTCTATCAAATAAAATGCAACATTATCTGGAGTATCACATTTCATTTCATTATTCTGCAATACCTTTTCTCTACCACTTCCGTTTTCATTAAAAATTAAATTTACTTCTTTGACGTTACAATTTAATTCATTTAAAGCACTTACAGACAACAATAAATCATTTGACAACGTAGGTACCATAGCACATGTTATATAAATGGGTTCTTTAAATTTTAAATCATCTTCTACCTTTGTTAATGGTAAATTAATTAATGGTGCTCTTAAACTCTGGCCGAAAGCACATGTTAACTCTACACTGTCATGAGGTGTTTTATACTTTTCGGGTACTAAACTACTTTTGACGACAGATATTTGCGTCCCAGAATCTGCAACACCGATTAGAATATTAGAATCTACTTTCAACTTAATCATTGGCAAAGTGTCAACAAAACTTCTTTCGTTTTCGTTTTCCGGGCTTACGTTAAAGTACTTGTCAGACGAAATGCGAGCGGTTAAAATACTATCATTTTTGACATCTTTATCTTTACCCCTTTCATAATTAACGTGTAACAAAGTTCCATGATATTTTGACTTACATGAACCACATCGTTCTTTCGAATTGCAGTTTTTAGTTCTACAGCCCAATTTGTAACAGACAAAACAACGTTTCGCTTCTTTTAACTTTTCTTTTTTTTCCGTGGGAGTCAGCGGGCAACATTCAATCTCATGTGATTTATTGCAAAATAAACAACCCGATTCTCGAGCATCAACCACAGATACCCGATTCACCCTCTTTGGCTCATCAATGCTATGCGGTTTGGCCTTGAATGGCGCCTTATATGTATAACAACTGTCGTTCCAACGCGAAAATTTTCCGCCATTTTTTCCTGCGTCTAAATAAGCAGAATTTAAAGACTCTGTACGTTCCCGGCTTTCGATTTCAATTCTCAAAAAATCAATTAAATCTTCTACATCAAAATTATCGTCAGACCCTTTTTTGCGCGAATATTCCAAAGCTATATCTTTTGGTATAGATTTCATCAATAAGGGAACTAATAAATTTCCAAATGTTTCTGTTTTGACATTCAGGGAGTTTAAAGAACGTATTTGTATGTTAGCAGTGTCATATAATTCTCTTAATGCATAAATGTCACTCGAATTCTTAACCGGTTTTAGATTTAAGAGTTTTTGCATATGCATGCTAATCAAAATATCTTTTCGATTAAATTTGGCTTTCAGGAGCTTGATTTCTTCATCGTAATTCTCTGGGGTCAACGAAAATCCCTCCAGGACTTTTAAAGCTGAACCTCCAAGTAAACTTATCAAGTAATTAAACTTATCAATCTTCGATAAATTCTGGTTTAGTTCTATTGACGTGTTATACGAATTATAAAATGTTTGCCATTCATATGGGTTGCCGAAAAATTTGTTCATTACAATTTTGGGCAGTCGAACACTTAGTTGTGGGGAAACATTTTGTTCATCGCTTTCTTTCTGTGAAGAAACGCTAGAATCTGTAGAATTGTCAATACTATTTTTCCCTTTCAGAAATTTAGAACCTCGGTACTTCCATCTTATTATTGTATCTTCGTATTCTTGAACTGTTTCAATTTCGGTTTCGATTTTATTTTCATCTATGAGTTCACAAATTTTACTATCTAAATCAGACAAATTTTTAGATTTTAACCTTAGAAATTCTAGCTGCTCTTCGACATTTTCAACATTGTTCTCAGCAATAGCAGTTTCAATCAATGAAGTAATTCTAGTGACGGCAGTTCGAACGATTTTTCTTTCTTTCTTAAATTTAGATAGCATTATTTTAAGATCATCGTTTGTTTTTGTTACGTTTTGAGCATTATTTACATCATCGTCCGCCATCGTTGCATGCATTAAATATGGATAACTTAAAGCTCTTACCTTGAAAAAGCTTCTCAGATGAACGTGTTTATCATTCAGTATATCCGTAAAAGTAAGTCCAGTTTATTTACATGACCCCTCTATATGACACCAATCTGTCGTAACCTGGCGTGGTTCTTTTGTCATGTACAACTGGACACATAAAATCTTCATTCGTAAACACAAAGACGAACGTTTATTGACGCAAACAAAAACACTCACACAAAACAACAGGATAGGAATAAAACAGAGACGTTCGTAAGGGGTCAGGCTACCGCTTGTCGGTATGACCTGCGTGATTGAGTTTCTCCATTCAACTGAACTTAGGATGCGCTGTGCCGATAAATGGCGACAGGGTTATGCGCATGAGAGGCGGAGGGGCGCTATCATAGCCTCGTCCCTGACAAAGGGCATAACCAACAAGAATTCCTTGTTGTGCACGCATGTCGAGTTTATTACGTACTTGCTTTGGTACTCCAAAAAATACTTTTGTCCCAAAAGGTTTAAGATACTGTACTGAGGGTTTGTATCCGCTATACATTTCGCAAGGGGTTTTAGTTCCACTGTGCACTACTCGGTTCCATGTATGGGTAAAGTGCCTCAATGCTTCGACCCAGAAACCCTGACTTAGGCCACTGTCTCTTAATAACACATTAATGCCGTTTACGGCAGTATAATGAAATCTTTCAACACAACTGTTGTGTTCTGGAGTGTAAATGTTTGATTTCTGATGAGTTATTCCGAGGTTTTCACAGAATTCACGGAAATCATTATTAATAAACTCTGTACCATTATCGGTACGAATGACCTTTACTTGTTTTTCGGTAAATCTTTCCGCGTTACTTAAGAAAATTTTAAATGTTTTAAAAGTATCTGCTTTAGTTTTTAAAGGATAGCTCCAGACTTTACGCGAAAAATTGTCCACTATTGCTAGAAAATATTTATGGCCTTCTATAGACGTTGTTGGAAATGGACCACAGAGGTCAAGGTAAAGAAGTTGTAAAGGTTTAGTTGACTTAATTCCGCCTTTCCCTTTAAAACTTACGCGTCGCGATTTGGCCTCTCGGTACGCGTCGCAAGGTTTTAGTTCACCTTTTAATTTAGGAAGACCTTTAACGGCTTCGTTTCTAGCTGTGTTTTTAATATATTCCGCGTTAATGTGGGCAAATCTTCTGTGCCACACATCTAAACTATCTGTTAAAAAGGATACTCTTTTAGAATTTAAACATTCTTTAGTTTTAACATTAGTATCAATTGCATTATTCTTAAAATTCTTAGCTTTAGATTTACTTTTAATAGGTTGAGATTTCACAATATATAAACCATTTTCCCCGTGAGCAGTAAATACAGTTTCTTCATTATCTTTAACTTTAACTTTTCCATTTTTAAATGTTAAAATAGCCCCTCTTTTGTCAAGTTTAAAACATGATATTAAATTTTTAGATATATTAGGAACATACAAGACATTTTTAAGAGTAATTACATAATTATCAAATTTTACAATAACTTCGCCCTTACCTTCAACAGCAGTGTGTGTGTCCTTGATACAACTCCCTAACCTTTCGGTTTCCAAGGGAATAAATTTGGTGAAAAGTTCCTTCGACCCACAAACATGGTCGGTTGAGGCAGAGTTCAGGACCCATTCACAGGAAGGTTTAATGGTGGAATAAGACACGGACAGATAAGATTTCTTACTGTGAAAGTTCTCAGAATCGGTACTTGAGTCACGCTTCGGTGGGGATCGTCTCGTCATCTGTCTCCGGTGGGGTGTTGGAGATCTAGCTCTGCGTAATTTAGGACATCGGTTTCGTAGGTGATTCTTGCTTTTGCATTCATAACATCTCCGCGTTCTTGAGGGTGCAAATGATGATGACGTATCACGTGCTGGTTGTTCTCGAGTAGGGGTGGACGTCCATGCTTGATGACTGCGGTCATTCTCCCGTTGCGACAGCCTTGCTTGTTCAGCGAGAACTTCATTAAGGATTCTTGAAAAAATCAGGTCATCCTCTTTCTTTCTGTAGATTGTCTGTACTAGTCCCTCGTAAGGATCCGGAAGGTAACGAAGTAATTGAAAGACCTGGTCGAGTTCTGACACAGGTTCCTTTGCCTCCTTCAACTTCTCAGCTAGGGATGATAACTGGGCAGCATATTGCGAAATGTCGTCATCCTTCAACCTCGTTGACCAAAACTGGTGTTTCAGGTGCATAACACCTGCTAACGAATCTGGCTCAAAATGCGTTTTCAGCTTCGCCCACGCTTCACGACCATCGATGGCTTTCTCGATGATGTTTCCGTATTTAGTTGGCAGATTTAAAAATATACAGGCCAATGCCTTCTGCCCCTTTTCGTGAAGATCTTCGGCTACGGCTGTATCCTCATCCTTGACGGTAACGGCAGGTTCCAAGACCACTTTACTACTAAGTCCCCGCTCTATCAGCACCATTCTCATGGCCGAAGTCCATGACGAGTAGCTATTTTCTGTCAGCGGCGGGACTTTACTGTAAAGGTCAAGTTGCGCCATTCTTACTCAGGAATTTTTTCAGGAAACAAGATGATAAGCTAATTTAACGAGTCTGGGCCCATAACCTTCTAATAGAGTCTCGATATAGATGATCGAAAAACCCAATCAAGCAGAATTAATTGCGCTGTGGTGCTGAGCACGGTAATGGCTCAGAAATTAAACTTGTATTTCAACATAAAAAAAATTAAAGTTGAGCCAAAGAAAATTTAAGATAAAAAATTAAAGTAGTTTATTTAAATTAAAAACTAAAAAAGTAATACATCAACCGGTTACATTTCCAGTAAAAAAGAAACAAGTAATAAAAATACGATACAAGACTATAATATGTCAAGTATTACAAAAATAACTTGTTACAGCGATACACCGCCGCTGAACTACAGTCAGACTCGTTATATATAGTGCTTAAACAAGGTTAACAAGCTGCAGTTACATTTCTGGCAGCCAATCACAAAACAATGAAAAAATTTGAATACTGACAAAAAATTTGCATTTAGCGAATCAAAATGCAATGAGAGTTTATCTTTCGCCGGAAAATGACGGTGACGTCATTTTCCAACATGGCGTTGTTTACAAATAAAAGTTCGCCTCGCACGGCGCACCCCGCGGCAAAGCCAACATGAGGACACATAAATTAAAAGGAAATAATAGGTGTTTTTATATGTTTAGGTGCCTTTATTTGCGCATAGTTGCCGGGATATAATCAAAGTTAGGGATAGCGATCTTTATAAGTAAAATATACCGATAAATGGCGCTTACTTCTAACAAGTACGCTATACAACCAAAAACTTTGAGGTGAGATACTGAAGGTTCTCTTTTAGAGTATAGCTCGAATGGAGTTTTCTTAAATCCTTTGTGACATACGCGATTCCAAACGTATGTGAAGCAGAGCAATGCTTCGTCCCAAAATTTGTTTGGAATTCCACTATCTTTTAGTAATGACCTCACACCGTCTAGGGCTGTTAAATTGTAACGCTCACTAGTACCGTTCTGTTCTGGAGTAAAAATATTCGTGCGTTCATGTCTAATTCCTTGTTTCTCTAAAAAATTATTCATCTCATTATTACAGAATTCTAAACCATTATCAGTACGAACTGATAGTATTTTTCTTCCCAAAAATCTTTCGGCTCGAGCTTGAAACCTCTTAAAACAGTTAAACACGTCAGTTTTACTACGGATTGGAAACACAACTACCCTCCTAGAATAATCGTCAATAACTGACAAAAAATATCTACAACCATTCTGGGAAATGGTGGGTAAGGGCCCATAACCCTGATATACACCACCGTAATAAAAAATTAAATGGAGGTGTATAGTGCAGAGTAAAAAAACGCAATGCAATGTAGAGCTCTAATCTTTTATTTAAAAGTAAAAATGTCGGCAACTAAAATATAAACGAAACAGAAATAAAATAGCAACAGAGAAAGTCCCATCTGGACTAATGTAAAAAGCATTACTGCCATATACGGTAAATAACTCTTTCAGACAAGAGCACCGACTGATAGACGCCGTCATGCCGACTGCCTTAAGTCGGTTTGCGGCTTCCTTCACACGGCTGATGAACAGACCAATATCTTCATTGGGTTCATGCCTTGTCAGAAAGAATTCATCTAAAAGTCTCATAACACGGGCTCTCGTGCACGGCTCAAAGTGATCTGTCAGAATTCGCCAGGCTTCTTTCCCGTCGGTAGTCGATGATATCAAGCTTCGTAAATCAGGACGTAGTCCTTGGTAGATAAAGGTATATGCTCTATCCTTTCTTAACTGCCAGTCGGCAAGCTCATTCCAAGACGCACCAGTTTCAGCCTTTGGAGTTACACCGGACGTTTCGACTTTACTGTCAGTTGACTTCTCTCCACTAGGCTCCTCCACTAGGGGCTTCTCGACTCCTTCAATAAAACGCCAGCATCCCCAGTGCCTTAAAACAACTTGCATGTCAATTTTCCAAACTGACCAGTTTGTAGGAGTTAGTATCGGAATTTGGGATCCTTCCATCATGACGGCCCCCTTCACAGCACTTTCAGGAAACGGAAGTCAGCTTCGAAAAAAACAGCAGCTCTACTGGGCATAGACTCGGCCCATAACCCTGATATACACCACCGTAATAAAAAAGTAAATGGGGGTGTATAGTGCAGAGTAACAAAACGCAATGCAATGTAGAGCTCTAATCTTTTATTTAAAAGTAAAAATGTCGGCAACTAAAATATAAACGAGACAGAAATAAAATAGCAACAGAGAAAGTCCCATCTGGACTAATGTAAAAAGCATTACTGCCATATACGGTAAATAACTCTTTCGGACAAGAGCACCGACTGATAGACGCCGTCATGCCGACTGCCTTGGATGTTCTATCCACCGCTGATATAATGCGTTTCGCCTTCTAAAATTTGCATACTCCGTCAGCAAACCACGCTGCTAAATTATCTTATTGGATACTCTGCAAATCCCGTCACCCCAGTAGGCGTGGCGGCGAAACTCACTTCTATTCCGTCATTCCGTCCGCGTTTGATGGATGGGAAAAACTTTACTCGTACGTCTATCAATTATGCCTTTCTTGGCACGCATATCAAGTTTACGCCTCAGTTGCCTCGGCACACCTACAAAAGCAGGAGTACCAAAAGCTTTGAGGTGCTTGACTGAAGGTTTACGGCCCCCAAACAACTCAAAGGGAGTCTTTGTGAGGTTACCATGACAAACCCTATTCCATACATAGGTATGGCAAAATAAGGCTTCAGCCCAAAAACCATTCCCGAGTCCGCTGGATTTTAACATTACCTTTATTGCATCGACTGCAGTATAGTTGTAAAGCTCAGCGACCCCGTTTTGTTCTGGGGTGTAGGTGTTTGACCTTTCGGCTCGAATTCCTTGCTCTCCTAAAAAGCCTTCAAATTCTGAACTACAAAACTCCAATCCATTATCCGTTCTCACACTTATAATTTTAGAATTCAAAAAACGCTCTACTCTTTTCTGATAACTAGTAAAACATTTAAAAGCATCTCGCTTCTCCTTTAAGGGATATGTAGTCACTTTCCTTGAAAAGTCATCTATTATAGAAAGAAAATATCTATAACCACCTATGGCTACATTAGGAAAAGGGCCACATAAGTCCATGTGAAGTAGCTCGAGAGGTTTTTTAGAACGAATTTTGCCAATTGGTTTAAATGATTTTCTGCGAGTTTTCGCTAACTTACAAGGTTCACAATTTAAATGGCTGTTTTTAAGATTAGGGATACCTCTAACACTTTCATTTTTGCTTGTTTGAACAATATACTTACTATTTATGTGACAATACTTGTTATGCCAAAGATCTAAAGGATTAGTACTAGTGGTATTGAAAATTTCACGCTTTACATTTTCAGCTGGATATACTGGATATACACAATAAAGCCCGTTTAAAAGTTTTGCTACAAATTGCTTATGACCATCTTTAGCATATACAATTATTTTCCCGTCTTTCCCGATAAATGAAGCTCCACCTTTGTCAAGTAGTGGACCTGACATGAGGTTTCGCCCCAATTTCGGCGAATATAAAACATTTAATAAATTTACAATTTCTGACTCACCATTATTAACGAATTTCAGATGGACTGTACCGGTTCCTTCAATGTTGCAGTTCACACCATCAACAGCTACGGCTATGGATGTTCCCAGTAATGGTTTGTAGTCTAGCAGGAGGTCTTTATTGCCGCAGAAGTGCGAACTGGCAGCTGTATCCAGAATCCAGGCGGTGTTTGCATTCCCCTCTCCAGCGTTGGCTTCGGCTATGTAGCTCGTTCGGCTATGTAGCCCAAGGGAAATTAAATAATTTAAGAGTTTAAAAAAGGGGTATGTAATTTTGAATGTTATAGAATACTAAATTGAAGAATTAATAGTTTAATGTTAAAGAGTATTAAATTGAAAAATTACTAGTAATATTCCGTTTCAAAAATTTAAACATGTTTAGCAGAGTAGTGGAAGAACAATAGCCCTTTAAAAGAATTATAACATTCAGCTTTTACTTAAAACAAATGTTTATTAAAAATACTTCAAGAAACTTAAATCATAAAAGCATACTACAAACGAAACATCAAGTACGCGAGAGCCATTCACTTTCGGCCAAACAGCCTTTATATATATACTACAAACATATTTGCATAAAACTGCTCAGTAACTGCAGCTCAGTTTACCTCACGATTAATCGCCTGAAAATTACACTGCCGTCTAGCGGGGAAAAAACTGAGCGGTCAGGCGAGAGATTAACCAAGGAGGAAATGCGGATTTCCCACGAGCCGTTAAATCTCTAACCGGCTGGCAAATCTGATTAGCAACTGAAAATATGTTTTTCTGTGCTGCCATCTATCAGTCATTATTACATTTAATTGTACTAAGATATTTAATTGTGGTAAGACGACAGATTACACCACGCAAGGTTTGTTAGCGCTTACGATTCGTACTGGTAAAAATTTTACATAATACGGCCTCAACATCACATTTAGCTTTCATATGTCATCTTTTGTCCAGTTTTCGATGGAGAGCAAAAACAGTGATGAGTTTTTGTCAAACACTTTATGCAGGCATAAATGCAAATATGTATTTAGAGGCTCTCCATAAAGTCATTAAGCATATATATATATGAATGGGGAAAATTGCAGGCGTATGGAAACCTGTATTAATCATTTAATGAAAATCCTCAAAGACAAAACATGGGAGAGATTTAATAAGTTGATTAAAGGATGCAATTAAAAAAAGCATAGTGAAATTCATAGAAGTCATAGGAGAGCTCAAGAAATAAATGATCACATGATTCAAGAAGTAAATGAAAATAAGTGGCAAATACGCTCCCAAAGATGTGTAAAATTATTTTATGATGTACAAAAATTAAAAGATTGCGAAATATGTGAGTTGAAATGCACTTATTGTAAACAATGTATTCATGAATATTCTTGTTCATGCATTGAATATAGCATAAAATTGATTATGTGTAAGCATATTCATGCTATTTGCTTAAGAAATGAATCTGATGTGAAGTTATCTAAACAAGAAGAGGATGTTGTCATAAAAGACTTGACAGAAAGTGAGTGCTTTAAAAGCTTAACCTCCTCAGATGAAGGACTTAAAAATAAAAATGGGATTCAAGACAAAAAGGAATTATACACTGAATCTCTTAAAAGGTAAAAGCCTTTGTAACAATGTAAATCAATCAATAAATAAATACCTAGACAACATCATTGATCTAATCAATGATGAAAGAAAACCGAAACCGAACAGAGAGCCTGCGAATAAAAATATAAAACAACAGTAACATTTTTTTTCAACAAAAAAGAAAACAGACAGGTCGTCTGTATTGGCAAAACCATCCTCAAATTTTAAATTAGCACTTGTTGAAGCTACAAAAAGTGGTTGCCAAGCTGTTAACATTCATGACAGTAATGACCATACATATTAAAAACCGAATCACTGTTTACTTTTTATACGGTTTTGGCCTAGGGACAATTAAAAACCGATTTTTTTCCTATCCGATATTAATTTTACAAAAAACAAGCAATTATGACGTATGGTTTTTTATAAATTTAAAAATTTCTATTTTACAAAAGAAGTGTTATAAATTTATATGTGTATTATACAAAATTTAGGAAAGTCAAAAAGCATATTTCTTTATGTAAAATTGTATTAGTAATATTAAATAAGCTATTTCAGTTTATTAAATATTCAGAAGTATCATAGAATTCAGAAGTTTACTTGAAAGTCTGGTGCTCTGATACATTTAAAGACGTGTAAACAAACGTTATATGTCTTAGATAAATAATTAGACACAATAAGGACCGATAGATGGCAGCACTGAAAACAGTATTTTCAGTAGCCAATCAGATTTGCCAGCCGGTTAGAGATTTAACGGCTCGTGGATTTCCCTATCAACTAGCTTTTTAATGTTATATATATGTTTGTTTCTGTAGGTTGGTTAGTTGGAGTTTAATGGCTCAAGGTCCAGAGAGAACATGCTGCGCCAAACATATGGGGAAAACTGGAAAAAACACATGTATGTCATTTTAAAAACACTATCAAAACGATGTTAAAATTATATACATTGTAAAGCCATTGATGTATAAGTATGATAAAGGTAGTCATGTCATAAACGTAATTTGTTTCTGTAGATTCGTATAAGTTGAGGGTGTGGATCTTAAAATTTGTGACATTGTTTTCAGCTTCATATCTTCTTTGGTAGATGTGTAATAATTATTGCTGTTGTCTTCAGAAATATTTTCAAAATCATGTTTTTATAGCATTAACAAACTGTTTTAACAAATATGACAAGCTTATAATCAGTTTAACTTCTTAAACAAGAAAACAGTGATGTACATAATGAACTTTTGTTTCATTTTTGTCTGTTAAAGCTTAATTTTAGCCATCAAAAGTTTATGGTTTGGCTGGAAATTTCCTTCTGACATTAAATACAGGAGTATGAAATGTGTTCCTTAAGTTTAAAGAACTTTTACCTCCCATTGTTTACGGATATTTTTACTAGTAGTTTATTTATTGAGTAGTGAATATTACTTTAATTATGTCATAAGTTATTAATATCTTGCTAACTATGAAAATGTTTTTTAGCTTGTTCTGTTACTTGTATTTATTCCCATTGTAATTTTTTCCGATTTGTCTTTAATATAAAGATTAAATCCTTCTAACCATCGAATTTTAAACAAAATTAAAATTTAGATTATCGAGAAGTAATTGACAATGTGTTCCAATCCATTAATTTGTAAGACCACTAATATAAAGTTTTGTATTAAAAACATATTTAAAAAGTTATATAGTACACATATAGTCAAATTTTTATACAAAGGGTGAGAAAGAGCCTGATGCATGTGTATCGTTAAACTAATTTTACTGCTTACCTTCTGTAGGGAACTAGTATGGTAAAATGGATATTGAAGAATGCCATCGTCATCTATATGAAGTTGATACAGCTTTTGTGCCTGATATGGAGAAAGCTAGTTTAAGGTTTGTTGGCGAAGATAAGACTGCTGAGGAGCTAGAAATTCTGGAACTGGCTGGCAAATATTTATTTTGCTCATTTATGTGTAGTTGGGAATGCAGCAAATATGTATACATTATTTTTTTTGTACTGGGCTTTTTGTGGTCCAGTGGTACAGCAACGCTGGTATTCGGTGCTGAGGTGCTTGGATCGAATCCTGGCATTGTGCCACGAAAAATGCCTTCGTCCATGTCGTCCTTCATAGGGGGTAATGGTGCCCCCACAATAAAATGGGCAGTAAAATTGTGGCATAGTCTAGGCGAATGTTTGACGACAAGTGCCTCCGCATTGGGAAATTTTTTTTTTTTTTTTGCTTTGATTGCAGAGTTCATTGATTTGGGTAACTTGAATATGCCCATGAGCAATGAGAAATGATTTTGAAAATGCTTTTAAAATACCTGTAATATGCCTTCGCATAAAAATAATGAAATGTTATACATTTTGACTTGTCTGGAAGGTTTTGTATTTGCTGTTCAAATGTGTTTACATGTGTATTTAGTTAACTTTTATGCTTTTGAATATTGTGGGTGTAGTACTGTAGTTAAAGGATGTCGCATCTCAGGTAGTATTTTTATATGCGGCTCATGTATTATTAGTTTTTCTAAACATGGTGGTCTTAGCAGTAATGTATTTGGCACAGATATATATCTCTAGCTGTACTGTGCACATTATATATGTTATCAAAGATAACTTCCACTGCATGAGCCTGCGTTTAAATCACAGCCAAGGCTTGGATATTTCTCTGCTGTCCCCTCATAGAGAGCAATGTTGCACCATCTATTGTTTGTACTTCCATAATAAAATAGTCTACAAAATATTTTGGTATATATAGATAAATGTTAAATAAAAAATTCTCTCAACACCACAATAGAAATTTTTTGGTAGTAGCAATTTTATAAAAAAAATAGAAAATGTTAACAGAAAAAAAATAAACTTAAAAAACTTTTTAAAAATCTATGAATTGTAGATTTTGGGTATATATCTACTCGGTAAAATAACAAAAATTATCTTTGTCACCCTCTACACTTGTTTATGCTAAATCTCACTTGACAAAAACATCATATTCAAAAACTATTTATTTGTATTTCATCTGGGTTATAAACTTCTTATTAAAGCACTGAAAATTATCAACGTCGTTTTACACGTTCGCTGCCACTAAAATTGACATTCCATCCTCAGATGCCAACATTTCTATGGTGTCCACCGCAACATCACTATCTCCTTCTGATTCACTCGTAGAATCCCAACCATAATATTCATCGTCTGTGCTGTTATAATCAGTATTGTCAAACATAAGGACAATAAGCAGAGTGTGGTTGGCAGTACTGATGACAGAGGCAGAGATAAAATAAAATCTTCTTGTATTCAAAGTCATAAATAAAAAAACGTTAACTGATATATAAACATAATAAAATAAACTGTCTCAGGCACGCAGTCCATGAGACATCTCACTTGTACTAGGCAATCTCTCAGCCGGCAAAACAGAAGGCGAGAACAAAAGCCACAAGACTCGCTACACTGTAGCTATATATACACAGAATATTTGCATAAAACACAAGTATCTCGGCTTTAGTCAATTTTTTATTTCCTTTCCTTTTCTTGGGCTGTGAAGGTCCTGCCAAATTTGTACTGTCTGCCATTTTTAAAATTGCACAGAAAAAAATTGAAACACAAAATTTGAAAACCACGCACGTAAAATATAAAAATGCTTCACTAACATGCCTCAAAATCCTCTTCGTTCAACCTACAAGGCCCCACTAAAAATAGAGCATATAACTTATCTTTGTCAACCGTTGTCCCAGAGAGTCGCTGGCATACAAGGTAGCGCCATGCTGACGCTCTAGTGCGTCAGTGGGAGCGAATGTGTTAATTTATGAAACTAAAATAGAAAAGAATGACTGATAAGATGTCAGACAGGACCTTAGGTAATATTCGTACCTTATTTAACAATATATCATATATCTTAACAAATGTAAATGAAAATATTAAAAATTTGAAATTTTACAATTTGAAAGCCTATTATTTAATGAAATAATTCAATATGGTATAAATTTACTTGAAAGTGTCCATGTCTCCTCCAGTTTTTTCATGACTCATTTATCTAAAGGACTAAAAAAATTCCTTATTGATTTCTTTGTAATATGTTTTACTCCAAATATTTTAATATATATTTTTCTTTTTGTTTATATTTACAGATCATTCATATATGTGTCTGCTCAATTTCACCCAGAATATATATCTAGACCACTCAAACCATCTCCACCATACCTTGGTTTAATTTTGACATCCAGTGGTAAAATGCCAATTTATATGAACAAGGCTTGTTAGTTTCCGAACATTGTGGTCTTAGCAGTAGTGCATTTGGCACAGATATTACTAGGTGCACTGGGCACATGGATACTATAATTGATAACAGATATAACACACACTACATGAGCCTGCATTTAAATCTCAGCCAAGGCATGGATATTTCTATGCTGTCCCCTGATAGAGAGCAGTGTACCATCATCTATTGTGTGTTCGGCCATAGTAAACTAGCCTACAAAAAGCTTTGGTGTGTATGAATAAATGTTCACAGAATAAGTGGCTGTTGCATTGTGTGTGTTGTATACACACACACACACATTTATATATATACATACATACATATGTGTGTAATACAAATGTATGTTTATATGTACATATACATATATATAGGGTTATCTCTCTATTCTAAAAAAAAGTAACTGCCGCTGCTGTTGAAGCCGCTGTCAAAAGCTTGTCACGCTATCTCCTCCGAAACCGCTGGGGATATGGGGTAGAAACCGATACCAATAGATGCAGAACAATGTGAGGAAGAAAGTAAGACATGTCTCATCTTCGTCGGCCTTTAAGTTTTTTTTTATTTTTTGTTTTGTGAAAAGACATTGACTTTTTCATGTTCAGATTACGAGAACTCGCCAAAAAAGGATCGTAGAATTTTGATTTTTTTTACAATCTAAGACTACAGACATTACTCCTTCAAACAAGACCTCACTTGTTTAAAAATAATTTAAAACAGACTAATATTTTCATTAAAATTTAAAACCCACTTTTTCAACAAATTTATGCGTTTTGACAAATATAAGTTCGATGCTCTCAGATTTATTATGTTACAAAAAAAATATTTACATCATCTGGAAGACAAAAGCTGTCTCATTCATATAAACCTCAATTCAAGTCTCTATCTTAAAATTTCGATTTTTAATTGAATTTTAAAGAAATACTTAAAAAAAATCTTCTCATTCGCTTCCTTCGCAGAAGGACATGAAAGAAGATCCAATTTTTCACCCATAGGTGGGTTTCATCCACTTCGCATAAGGGTGACTGACAACAGTAAATGGCTGTTACATTGCCCGAGAATCACCCCTATGTATCTCGCAATTAGCCATAACAGAGGAGCGAGCCTAGGGGCAAAGCCCCTAGTGTATGTATATGAATGTCTATGTGTCTATATGTATGTGTATCAAGATTATGGATATTTATACAAAGCAAAAAACACGAAAAGAATGTTGTACTGAAATCACTTATACTCACAGTATGTCAATTTCTCTGTTTATCAGATGGAATTCTTGTGAAATAGACATTTGCTACTCAAAATAAATTAATCTACTCATTGAGAAATTGGTTGCTATATAACCAATTTGCTGACATCTAAATCAAAGTCTTAAAAAAGTGCAATTGCAGATTTCAGCAGTGATCAATGGACTGTGAACTAAAATTTATCTTATAACATACTAAAATTTAGCTTATGAACATACATAAAAGCGACATACACTGCAACAGTCAGCAGTAAAAGCAAGAATGTTTGCTATACACAAGATCAACCGTCAACAATCTTGAAATAAAGTGCCCCGATACAAAAAAAAAAGGCACAAGCTTATGTGTAAAAATAAGCCACTCATATACAAGTCATACCACCAACCTTTGTGGTTAGGGTACATTGGTGATGGTAGGAATTAACTTTCTAACTGCATTTCCTACTACATTCAAAATCAATACTTATTGGCTACCACTACAGATCATGGTTTAAAATTCTTCATAAACTGGGACTTATCAGATATCAATAAATCACAGCCAGATTTTAATGTCTAAATGCATGTGGAAAAAGGAGCTAGAATTGTTATTGCATCACTCACTGGCACTAGAGTAATATTACAGATGCCGAGAGGGAATCTAGAAACCCTTACCCAAGACCTTTGGTGCTGGCATGTGTCTCTAAACACCTCGATATCTTGCAGTTAGACAAAGCATTTGAGCTGTCAAAACTTTACAGAATTGACATGAACATTCATTATGACCACAATCTGAAGGCATTTTTAGACAGTGTGCAGTTGATAGTGGAGCAGTTACACTTTTCAATTAATCTGTCGTTTTCTGGGTAGTTTAAGAAATGAGGATATATGTGAGACTAATCCTTTAGCTTATAAAGGAAAAACATGTCCAGTTAAACCAGATATAGAGAGTAATAAGATTGATGTGATATGTGATTTCATTCGTTAAGTACTTAGAAAAAAGAAAGATAAGATATTTCTTTCGTTGATAGCAACATATGCAAAGAAAAGTGAAGCTGATCTAGAACAAGCTCTTATAAGATGAAAGGAATGAAAGAGTGATCCAAAAGGTAACCAGGCTTGAACTTAAGACTTAGAAATAACTCATGGTGGTGCAAAATTCAGAAGAGGACCCTAAAGAATTCCTGCCATTTTATAATTAATTGAAAAGTTTGGGAGAAAATTTTAGGAAATATCATAGGTATGCATCTTCAAATATATAAGCAGGAACTGCAACATGTTAGTAAATGTGAACAGCATTTTGTCCAATGTTTCGCCTTAATTACAGATCAAAGATTGTACACAGATTCCTGTCTTTATCGGATCGCTATAAAATCATATGGAAAAGAGGTATTTTGATGAAGCTGTCCTTGTTTTCACAAGATGTGAACATTATGATAAAGGATTGATGGCTTGCAAAGAATCTCTGAACTGGCAATCCATGCTATTCGCTGCCATGCATTAGAGTTATTCAGACGATGGAATAATTGCTTTGTGTATTGAAGCAGCAGATAAAATGAAAAGTAATTTGAAGCCTCATATTTATTAGAACATTATGTCAAGAAATATTGACGATAGTATCGTCACACTCATAGACTGTTGTGAGTGGAATGCTGTGTAACTTTTGATGTCGATGTATAGAGGTCAGAATATAGCTGAAATTTATTTTAAACCTGCTTTGGTCAGGCATTGCTCATTCTTGGCATCACCTTTAGAAAAGCTGTCGGAAGATTTTAAGAGTGGTCCAAAAGGTTGCCAGGTTTGAACTTATGACTAAGAAATAACTCATGGTGGTGCAAAATTCAGAAGAGGACCCTAAAGAATTCCTGTCATTTTATAATTAATTGAAAAGTTTGGAAGAAAATTTTAGGAAATATCATAGGTATGCATCTTCAAATATATAAGCAGGAACTGCAACATATTAGTAAATGTGAACAGCATTTTGTCCAATGTTTTGCCTTAATTACAGATCAAAGATTGTACACAGATTCCTGTCTTTATCGGATCGCTTAAGATCATATGGAAAAGAGGTATTTTGATGAAGCTGTCCTTGTTTTCACAAGATGTGAACATTATGATAAAGCATTGATGGCTTACAAAGAATCTCTGAACTGGCAATCCATGCTATGCGCTGCCATGCATTAGAGTTATTCAGACGATGGAATAATTGCTTTGTGTATTGAAGCAGCTGATAAAATGAAAAGTAATTAGAAGCCTCATATTTATTAGAATATGATGTCAAGAAATATTGACGATAGTATCGTCACACTCATAGACGGTTGTGAGTGGAATGCTGTATTACTTTTGATGTCGATGTATAGAGGTCAGAATATAGCTGAAAGTTATTTTAAACCTGCTTTGGTCAGGCATTGCTCATTCTTGGCACCACCTCTAGAAAAGCTGTCGGAAGATTTTAAGATGCATACAGATAGAATAGATGTTGTACGGTTTCAGAAGGAAAAAGAAGTCGAGTTAACACATATAATTAAACATCATGATGAAGAACTGGTCTCAGAACCAGGCAGCATTGCTCATTTGGCATCATCTTGTGCAGAATCTTAGTCGTCATCTGGGTCTATCATGAGTAGAAAAGCTCGAAAAGTAGAAAGAAACAGAAAGTGAAAAAGGTAGCGCCTTTAAGAAGGTAGTCCTTGCTCATAGCTGCCTGACCTGAAATTATTATGAAGATTGATAATTTAAAAGATAGCTTCCTTACCTTGGAAGCATTATCCAGTATGGTAATGACAAATAAGCTAAATTTTTACACCTCCAAGAAGTGAAGTTTTTTGCCAGTGTAGAATCTGAGATTCTTAATATCTGGTTACCCACTGAAAATGATCCTCAGAACTCAGATGTGGTCCTAATTGCACTTTTAATTCAAATACTGCACTTTTACAAGCTGAGAAAAAGAATTCTAGTAATATCGGAACAGATCCAGAATTAGCACCACCTCCAGGGAGAAAACTTGATGTGTCACTTCAGATGTTTATGTAATATATATAGAAAATGAGCATTATATAATGTGATAAACCTATGTTTAGTGATTATCCAGTGCTGATGTACTAGTTTATTGGTCATTATCCAGTATGAAAATGACTACTAAGCTTGCTGTAAAGCAAGAAGTGACGAAGTTAGTCCCCAGTGTAGAATCTGAGATTCCTATCTCCATCTACAATAAAAATATGGGATTCGTAGATCACTTCGATCACTTGAAGTTGCTATACGAAGTGGATACGAAGAGATTTTAATGTCGAAATGCATGTGGAAAAAAGAGCTAGAATTGTTATTCACCTCTCACTGGCACTGTAATTTTAGAGTAATATTACAGATGCCAAGAGGGAATCTAGAAACCCTTAACCCAAGACCTTTGGTGCTGGCATGTGTCTGTAAACACCTTGATATCTTGCAGTTAGACAAAGCATTTGAACTGTCAAAACTTTACGGAATTGACTTGAACATTCATTATGACCACAATCTAAAGGCATTTTTAGACAGTGTGCAGTTGATAGTGGAGCAGTTACACTCTTCAATTAATCTCAGTCTTTTTCTGGGTAGTTTAAGAAATGATGACATATATGAGACGAATCCTTTAGCTTATAAAGGAAAAACACTTCCAGTTAAACCAGATTTAGAGAGTAATAAGATTGATGTGAGATGTGATTTCATTCGTTAAGTACATAGAAAAAAAAAAGATAAGATATTTCTTTCGTTGATAGCAACATATGCAAAGAAAAGTGAAGCTGATCTAGAATAAGCTCTTATAAGAAGAAAGGAATGAAAGAGTGGTCCAAAAGGTTGCCAGGTTTGAACTTATGACTAAGAAATAACTCATGGTGGTGCAAAATTCAGAAGAGGACCCTAAAGAATTCCTGTCATTTTATAATTAATTGAAAAGTTTGGAAGAAAATTTTAGGAAATATCATAGGTATGCATCTTCAAATATATAAGCAGGAACTGCAACATATTAGTAAATGTGAACAGCATTTTGTCCAATGTTTCGCCTTAATTACAGATGAAAGATTCTACACTGATTCTTGTCTTTATCGGATCGCTTAAGATCATATGGAAAAGAGCTATTTTGATGAAGCCGTCCTTGTTTTCACAAGATGTGAACATTATGATAAAGCATTTATGGCTTACAAAGAATCTCTGAACTGGCAATTCATGCTATGTGTTGCCATGCATTAGAGTTATTCAGACGATGGAATAATTGCTTTGTGTATTGAAGCAGCGGTAGAATTTGAATCATAATAATTTTCTGTCACCACTTTTAAATTTGGAAAATGTGATAAATTATGTTTCTCCATATGCTTTCTACAGAGCGCCAATTTAGCTTTAAATGCATTTATTGTAATTGTTATAGAAGCAATATGATGATTTGTACTCTGTAGTTTCATATTTAGTTCCTTGAATTTTACAATTAGAAAGCCTAGCTCAATTAACCAAGGTTTTTTTTTCTTATTCAAAACAAATTTTATTCCTGGATAATAGAAATTCTTTCACCTGTGGTAATAAATTTAAAAACTGCTGAAATACCTTCCCGCTACTGATCTCTCTCAATAAAATATATAAAATCAAACGATCAAAAATATCTAAAATCAAATTTCTAATCTCAAATACTAAAATTAAGATATTTGTACTTCATGCAATTTAAAATTGCTATGCGAGCACCTCGTTTCCAATCCCTAGATTAGAGCCATTGACCATCCTCTCGTCATTTGCTTTGTTGTATATGTTCGCACTAGCTGATCCATTGGATCTCAACTCCTGATTTTGTGTTATTATAATCTTGAATCATAGCTGGTTTTGCTGCCTGTATATTCTCAATTTCGGGAGAAAAATGCAATGTGCTCAAAAGACTTTTGAAATCCAAATATTGAAGAGTTGACCTGTCTGCCTTTGCATGTGACGAACTCCTGAGGTAATTCAGATCAATTTTTTTCTTATCGTACCGAAAAGTGTAAAATATTAATTATCTAGCTCTTAGCTAGAGAATCTCTGCTAGATTTAACCCTCCAGGACACGTGCAGACAACACTGACGTGAGGACGTGCGTCAGGTCGAAGAGGCCCAGTCAATCAATTTTGCACTTTTTATCATTAAAAATGGATTTTAATTAGGTTTTGATCATTACAAATGAAAATGAATAGAAATAATAAAATTTTGGACAAGAATTTCAGAAAAAAAATATTGACTTCCCATTGAATAGCATAATTTACATACAGTAAAAGCATGTCCGTTGCAGACATTTTTTTCACATTTGGCACAAATAGTTTTTGATTTTCTATCTTTGATATCAGAGTAGTTTTTTTAGCATCGCAATCTCTTTGAAAATTACTGGCTATGCTATCAGAATAGATACTCGTGTAATTTACAACATTGCGCAAAATTGTATCATGAACTAAAATCTGCCAAGAATCTAGTGGAGAAGACAGATTTTTGGCTATACGATCATTTCCTGGAAGCTTGGTGATAATATTGCAGGATGGGCTCTTACGTTTTGTCGGAATTTTTGCTTATTCCATTTTGTGAGTCCATCTTTACGAATGAAATATTCTTTGGGGGAATCGTCTTCATCACTGGAATCAGTTTCTTATTCAGATGACGATTGATGGTCACTATGATGTTCATTGTCATCTATTTCTTCAGATTCTTCAGCTAAAGACTTCTCATCCATTGAAACTTCGGCCAATATAGCCCGTAAGCACTTTGTCTCTTCCTCGAAACTCAATTATAGAGACATGACAGTAAATAAATCCTCTATGATATAGCGACAAACCTATAACACCAGCACGCGCGCCGGGCCTGAGGAACCAGTTTTTGACCGGAAGAGGGGTAGACAAATGTTTGAAATTCCAGAATCTGAAAGAATGGGACTTAAGGGGCAGCTACACAAGGAATTGCTTATTTCTGAAAAACAGGGGTGTTTTTGTGGTCATTCCATTTTGCGGTCGGGCCTTAGAGGCCCGACGCGCATGCTCGCGGGTTAAGCTAATAAAAAAGTTGTCTGCTGTGATATTTCTTCCACTATTCTCTATTTCTTTCACCATATCCAGAACTACTCTCTTTCCTTGATTAACTTCTTTAGGCATATTTTGTCCTTTTTGTGTGTATACCTGAATATTGCATACATAAGAAGTTTTACTGTCGCAAGCAGCCCACAGCTCTATTCCATAGTTTCCTGGTTTTGATGGGATATACTGTCTAAATGGGCATTTGCCCTTAAAGGTAGCCAGTTGTTCATCGACGGTGATATTTTCATGAGGAATGTAAGCATCTTGTAACGTGACTGTCCAAAGCTCATATATATTTCTGATTGGTGACAGCTTATCATCCAATCGATTTTTGTGCCTATTATCATCATCATCAAATCGAATGCAACGGGATATTTCTGTAAATCTATTCCTAGCTATAGATTTATTGAAAATAGGGTGACCATCATTTTCATTCCACAGTTTCGTTATCGCTTCATTATGTGCTTTATACACTTCAGCATGTATAAGCAGTCTAAAAAAGCACAAGATTTCTTCTTTATCTGTGTCAGCCCAACTATCGCCATATACTATTTTTCATTCTTTATTTGTCCATTTCAGAATTTCTTCAACGATATTTGCTTTTATGAAGAGTTCAAAAGTAGATTGTATAGTGTCTACATTTCTTACCTTGTAATGTGTAGGCCCTGGTGGAGTTTTCGTCACATTCCGACTCGGCTGTCTACCTTGTGTGTCTCTTGTGGAGTTTCATACCATATTTCCTTTTTATTTCTTGACTTATAATTAAAAATATATTTTTTATCTAAGATTTCTTAGTCAGTTAGGATATAGAAAATTGTAAGAAATATATTTTCTACGAAGTTCTCAACAATGCAGTAAAGAATATAGATTTTATAAATTTTAGATACTTTTAATATATTTTTAGATACATTTTATTTGAAATATTTTACTACAATTATATAATTAAATAAAAGTTTATTTACTTACACAAAGCGAGTCATCTGAGAGATCATTGTCATCGTCAATATATTCAACAAAATCAAGCACTCCATGATCATCTGAAACTTCGTTGGTGTCTAATTCATCAGCTGATAATTCAGAATCATTTTCTTCATTCATAATTCTCGAAATTTCTCCTTCAGTTAGATATTTCTGCTTCCTGCATGCCATTTTGAAATACTTCTAACTGAGCATGCTATAAAATGTTCTATATTGATTGAAATTGTTTTTACCTGATTAGTGTTGCCATCTATCGATAGAACCAGAAATCTGTTATAAATATCCCTCAATTATAATATTACTCTAAATAAATTTGGTTGTTTTTGAAATTCCTACTAAATTTTTTGGGGGGTCACATGTGACCCCAATGGTACTCAGTGTATAAATTGGCAAAATTAATTAAAATTTATGACCTTAATGAAATTTTTATGTATAAATGGGAAGTTAGGGTCTAAATGAGGAAAGTCAAATATTTTCAGAATTTTAGAAATCATACAGTAATAACAGCTGTTTGACAAAGACACATTGGGGTCACTGGTGATCCCATGGTATTAGAAGGGTTAATTAAGGAATATGATGAAGAAGCAAATTATTTTACATGTGTGTTGAAACGTGCTGTTGCAGTTATTAAATTTTTGGCTATACGAGGATTGACAATGAAGCCATTGGTTCCAGGCACAATGGAAATTTCCTAGGCCATTTGGAACTGATATCTCAATTTGATCCATTTTTATCTTCTCATCTACAAAAATATGGTAATCGGGGTGAAGGAAATGTTAATTACTTATCATCAACAATTGTTGATGAATTTATTAATTTAATTGCTGAAAAGGTTACTGAAAAAATTATTGAAGAAGTTGCATCAGCAAAATATTTTAGTTTGATTATGGATCAGGGTTGACAGATTGGGCCCAGCCAACACCTCCTAAACGAACAAGCCGTAGCACGGAAAATGTGACGTCACGTAGTTAGGCCACTCACCGTCGAATTAACGTATTGTTAACATATTTCTAATTTCCCCGCAAAACGATTTTCTTTCTGTTGCAATTTCCATAAACATTGTTTCATCAAAATTCTGAGTACAACTGTGGATAAAATCAATTTTCATTTCATCTATAATTTTCAATTTAAAATATTTTCATTAAACCCCACAATTATGTTGCAATATATTGAACACATTTACATCAATTAAAACAGGGGTTCTCAACCTTTCAGGCTCTGTGCCCCCCTTTGAACACTGTTGTGAGGTCACGCCTCCCGCATCACCATGTCCATATGTGGTCAATTCAAGTAGTACAATCAGAATTTGAAACAGAAGATGGTTATTAAATGAAAATATAGAATAAATAATTTCATACACAAAATTTAATATTACTACACATATCTTAATTTGGAACATATTATTATTAGAACATATGAAATCAAAGAACGAAATACAGATAAAATATTTTTGAGGTAATCAAGGATATAGGTGAGGTTGACATGTAATACCCATCACTTTCACAACATTAATAAGAGGTCTGGCATTGTTTGTCCTTGACAAGTTTTTGAATATTAGGTTGTAACTCTGACAAAGCATACCTCAGGTCACTTTCAACGTCCAGCTTTGCTCGATATTTTGACTTTATGTATGCTAATGCTGAAAATCCAGATTCACGCAGATATGTGGCTGAAAACTGCCCTAACAACCCCAAAACTTCCAAAGCAACTTCTGGGTAGACAGGAAAATAGCGTAACCAAAGATTTTCAACATCCATGTTTTCGAATTCCGCGTTTGCTTGAAAATCACATTGTAGGTCGATTGCCTGTTCCTGAATATGATCAGGAAGTACATCCACGTCTATTATAAAAGGATCTCTTGCCAACTTAAATTCCCAGTTCTCTGAACTAATATCTGGAAAATAGTCTTCAATTTCATTTTTCAATGCTACCAAATGCCCTGATATAAGGTCCTTCAATTCATTTATCTGTTGAAATGGAAGATTTTTTTTTATCACCGAGGAGGTCGGTCAATCTTGGAAAAAAAACTCACGCCTCCCTTGAAATTCTTCTACGCCCCCCAGGTTGAGAACCGCTGAATTAAAAAATGAAAATGTTAATAAAACCTATTTTAATTTAATTTGATAGAATGGTTTTCATCGCAGAAAACACTAAATAATTGAAAATTAATTTGCAAAAATTTAATTACTACTTTCCCTTGATTTTAAAATATACCATTGTTGTAAAGGGAATTTTGCAAACAGTCAAATGATAAAAAAAGTATGGCTTGTAAGAAATATTGACAATTTTTTATTGTTTATATTCAGACAATACTCCTTCCTTCATGGGAGAATTATTTTTTAAATTTATTATTATTATTTTGCTCTATCATTAAATTGTAATATTTAAACATAGTAGTGTTGTTACAAACAGAAAAACAAACAAGAACAAAACAAACTTACATTATAATTTATTTATTATTAATCATTATTTACAGAATACAGTTAGTAAATATTTTTTACAGTAAACTGATAATTGAAATTAACTGTTTTTTTTATTCACAATTAAATTGAATTTCTATTCGCAATTGAAAATATTCAAAGCTAATTTCACACTCTGCTTTTCGATGTTTGTTGGGAAAAGAGATTTTGTTGTTAAAGTGTATGCATATTTCATTAAAGTGGTATGTTCATATTCATGTAATTTACGTAGTGCTTGAAAAGATGCTGTTTTTAACCTATTAGTTAATTGAGAATCATTGCTATCATGAGGAAATTCAGGGTAATACATACAGTAATCATTATTTTTCTGATTTGGCCAATTATTTCTGATACACTTCAAAATATGCACACTATCAATCATAAAAAATAGTTTTTTATTATTACCCTGTGGATTGGGATAAACAATTTGTACCTGGGGTGGTGTGGCAAATTTTGACATAGCTTTGCGATTTAAAGAATTATTGTCACTAATGAGACAAAATACATGGAAACCAATAGTTTCCAATCCATTTATGACCTTCCTCAGAAATTCATGGAGGGAATCACCTTTTATTTAAAGTCTTAACAGGCATTATTGCCACAACATCTTTATAATTTCATAATATACTCTGCACCATAAAAACATAAGCAGAGTTTGCAGCCCCACTATAATTATATCCACTAAAAAAACTTTTAAAAAGTAAAAAAACGCCAAGCTTCAAAACAAAAGATATGACTAAAAAATGGTGTGATATCAAATATCCAAGCTTATTAAGTTCTGGTATTTAATTTCCTAATCACGAATTTTTCACATCTAAGTGAAATGGTTAAGCATGACTTGTTGATAGAAACCCTTCTTCCCTAGACCAAACTCATCATAACCTGTTTCTGAAAATTTAAGTTTTAAAGCTATGTTTTGTTTTGAGATATGTGCACAATGCTCAACCGGTGGAGTGTTTTCTAAAATTTATCTCTTATTACCAGCCATAAATCAGAAACTTTAGCTGAGGTTGCATTACAAACACTTTCAGAATTAAGTCTGGACACAGCCAACTGTAAAGATCAAAGCTATAACAATGCTTCAAGCATAGGTAGTAGATATTCAGGATTACAAGCACGATTGAAAAACTTAAATTCTCTAGCTCAGTGCTCCCCAAACCGCAGGTCAGTCCCCCCATCGCCGCAGACCAGTCAAAGTTTGATAATTTTACCGCGGCCCGCTGAGGGGGGCTATGACTGCAATTTTAATTCATAATTTTGAAATGTTTATTAAACAATAAACTAATTTAAAATAGTTACAAGATTTCTTCTGTTACAAAGGTATAAATTAGCACAAAGTCGCACTAACCCGAGAGAAATACACCACAGTAAATATAATGGAAATAATTTAATGTTCCTTTGGCGGCCTGGGGGTTGGGGACCACTGGTCTAGCTGATTTTATACCTTGTACTGCCCATTTTCTCAATTTGGTAGGAGTCAACCCTATGGAATCTTGCAGTTTTACTTTTCAATTTTTCTGTCTGATGCAACAGGTGTATAATTTCTTCTTTGTATCTACATACAGATGGCAATGTCTTAGCGAAAATATTAGAAAAAATGGGGAGAGTTTTACCTTGAAAACTTGTAGTTCAACAACCTGGTATGCTGATGCACAAGCTGTTAAATCATTAAGGAAGAACTATACTTCTTTGTTACTAACTCTAGATTCTATATCTAAAGATGATGAACAAAATGCTTTAACGAAATTGGAAGCATCTTCCTTGCATAAAGAGTTTAAAAAATTTGAAACCATATTGAATATTGTTGTGTGGGACACCCTTCTACAAAGACTGCACCAAACAAGCATAGAATTGCAAAAACGAACTCTAAATATTTTACTGGTAGCTCCTTGTACAAATCATTAATTGACTTCACTCAGTCTGTTAGATATAATTTCTCAATGTAGGAAAATGTAGCAAAGAGTATGTGTGAGGATGAAGTTCCCGCTTATGAGTCTGGTTGAAAAAAAGTGATTCCAAAGAGTAAAAACCCTCGAGCAAAATTTTGGTTTGTTCTATAGCTGGGTGGCACCATTAGAAACATTGAAGGTATGCCATTTGTTGAAGCATTTCGCCGGTTTGAAATAATAGGGAAACTTTTAGCTAGTACCCAGAACGAAACTCATCCTACTGAACCCTCATCTATCACTGCCGCTTCAGGACCTAGTAGGATTTTTCAACAACCTTCCTCACCTTCCGCTCGTCAGAAAAACGGTTCAAAACGTAATTCCAACAATATCTCACCTGATAAACCTATTCCTCCCAACCCACACAGTGTTAAACAACCAGTTTACTCGTCGAACAAAAACAAAGCATCACGTACTACTGAATATATTGAAATGGAACCCAACAGAAATATAACCATTCGTGCTCTACCACCAGTAATATACCAAAAAAATAGGAAAACCAAAAATGGTTGTTGAACATAATAAACCTGGCCTAACAAACAAACCGAAAGAACCTAAATATTTAAAAGAAATTAACCTTCAAGCAACTTCCCAAGACATGCTCCCCTCAGGGGGTTTACCTTCTTTAGGTAAACACGAGTGTCGCAATCCCGAGGTACCCCAGCGAACTATCTCTCCTTTCCTTTTTCCTCTCGTCTCTTTGTTCTACTTTGTTCTTTCTTTTCTCCCTCGGTGTGGTTCCTCTTCGGAGGCGAGGGCACCCCTTTAGTAGCTGTTGCCGTTCTGTTGCCTCTTGCTGCTGTTGGGGTCTTTATCAGCCACTTGTTTGCCGTGCGTGGAGACCCGTGTCCCTGGAAAAGGGAATCCTGGTAGTTGAGGGTCAGTTTTGGTTGCCCAACACACTGCTTCGGCCCCCGCTTCGGGTAAACGGGAGGTACTCTGTGTTCCCCGGGGTATCAATCGGCTGGTGGGTTATACTTTAGTCACCTGCTTAGGGTTCAAGCAATCGGGCTTCTGCGGTCTGTGCGCGTATAAACCTGATCAGCACTGGTGTAGGGATCTGCATCCCCTTGTTGGGCTCCATGGTGGGTGGTGCCGTCAGGTCCGAATATCCGGCCCTTTTTCATGGAAATTAATAACCCCTTGGTTTCTCCCCCTCAAGTGGAGCACATTAGCAACGTAACTGAAAACACTAAATTTTTTGTAATTAAGAAAAATGAAGGATCTTTTCGTACCGACAATCCATTTCTTATACATAAATTTATAATGTCCGCTGTTGGGGATGTAAAAGACATTCATAAACTGCCGTCTGGAGACCTTTTTGTTGAAATACTGAAGGCGTCACAAGTTAAAAGCATTATGGGAATCGAGTCTTTCGGAGAGGCTACTGTTTCTGCATCTCCTCATCGATCTCTTAACTTTTCTCGAGGGGTTGTCTCTCATTCTGAATTTCTCTATACACCTGAAGAGGACATCAAACAAAATTTAGAACCAGAAGGCGTAGTACATGTTCGCCGAATTACTATTCGTCGCGACGGAGCTGTAGTACCCACTAAACATCTAGTACTCACTTTCAACTCGCCTGAGCTGCCAAAATGCATAAAAGCCGCATACATGCGTTATTCCGTTAGGCCATACATACCTAACCCTCTGCGCTGCTTCAAATGCCAGAGATTCGGTCACTCCCAGACGTCTTGTCGTGGTACTGTCACCTGCGCTCGTTGTGCAGGTAATGGACATGAGAGCGAGAATTGCACTAATGCCGTTAGATGTATCAACTGTAAAGGCGATCATCCAGCTTATGCAAGGTCTTGTCCGAAGTGGCATTTGAGAAGGAGGTTCAGGCTATGAAGATCAATAACAAAATTTCGTATAAAGAGGCCAGGCAACTGGTGTCCTCCAGAACACCTCAAGATAATAAATCATACGCAAATGCCGTTGCGAAAGCAGTAATCTCAGTCTCTACACAAACTGAAACAATAGCCGACATTACCCCATCCCAACAAGGTAAGAAAGATAGCAGCTCTTCTACTCCTAAAATTTCATCTCCCCCTTCCACCACTCTGAAACCAGGTTCTGTTCCCAATAAACCCCAATCCGTTTCCCCATCGAGAAAAAACAAGCAACAAACATTAAGTACTTCTGAATATTTTGTATTAGAACCCAATAGAAATAGATCCATTCGCGCTCTACCACCTGTAAAATCCCAAATACGTAGGAAAACTAAAATAGTTCTTGAACAACTTAATAAACCTAGCTTATCAACCAAACAGAAAGATCCGATATATTTAAAAAAAAAAAAAACTAATCTTGAAGCAGCTTCTCAAGACACGCTGGAGATATATGCTTCCGGTATCTCCGATACCGATGAGATAGAATCTAATGAGGTTCTATCTTTTGCTTCTCAACCTGCAGGGAGAGGAAACTCGGTCTCTCCTTCTGTTCTTTTGCCTTCTTTTAGCACGTGACTCTAATCTGGATGGGGGTTTCCCTATCCAGAGTTTTTTTTTTGCTTTTTTTCCTTTTCCCCTCTTGCCTTTCTTACCTTTTGTATATGATTACTTTTCTAAAATGACCAAATTTTTTTTGTTCAGTCTGAGACATTTTATCGTGCTTGTTTTTGTCTTCCTTCAAAGGCGACTGTTTTTTCACCTTTTAAACGTAGGAATTATAACTCACTGTTTTCAATCAGTTTTTATCACTTTTACATATTACTGCTTTTATCATGTTATCCATGTTACTGTTTTTTATCATCTTATATATAAATCATCCCTTCTGTTCTTTTATATCACAGCTTTGGTCACCTTTTTATTACTGTCTGTTTCGACGTTCATCGTTTTTATCACCTTTTTTTTCCATTTATGTGCGTTATGATTATCTACTTAATACTTGTTCACATACACTTTGGTTCTGCTTTTGACTAGTGTTTTGGCGCAGCTTATGACCGCTTGACATGTCATATTTTAACAATTATATCACTGTCACCGTTCAAACCTTTGAATCATTCATCACTTTTTATATTATTTTTTTTGTCACCTATATATATCATCCTTTGTGTTATTTTTATACAACATATTTTTTTTAATAAATAGTAATTTTATTATGTTTTACAGGGTTATGCTCTAGAAATGCTGACTTAAATGGTTTTCGTATTGCACCATGTGTTTGGCGCAGCATGTCCTCTCTGGACCTTGCGCCATTAAGCCACAAACAACCAACCAACCAACCCAAGACATGCTTGAGATCTACGCATCCGGTATTTCAAATCCCCTCAGGGGGTTTACCCTCTTTAGGTAAACACGGGTGTCGCAATCCCGAGGTACCCTAGCGAACTATCTCTCCTTTTTTGTACTTTTTCTTTCCTTTATCCCTCGGTATGGTTCCTCATCGGAGGCGAGGGCTCACCATCAGAAGCTGTTGCCGCTCTGCTGCTTCTAGCTTCTAATGGCGTGTATATCACCCACGTGTTTGCCGTGCGTGGAGACCCGTGTCCCTGGAAAAGGGAATCCTGGCAGTTGAGGGACAGTTTTTGTATTCCAATACTTTGCTTTGGCCCCCGCTTCAGGTAATAGGGAAGTACATAGTGGTTCCCTATTGTATCAATCGGCTGGTCGTTGATTTTATCTTCGGCTAAGAACCAAGCAATCGTTACGATTACTGGGCATCTCGCTAAGGGTGGAGTCTGCTTCAGGGTCGCTTCGTGAGCGTATAGTTCCCGGTTAGCACTGGTGTAAATATGTGCATCCCCATGTTGGGTTCCGTGGTGGATGGTGCAGCCGGGAACTGAATTTTAAGCCCTTTTATATGGATTCCTTTTCTCAAAATCCTACGGTGAGGTATAAGTCACCGCAACTAAATGTCAATTGTCTCGCACAAGCTAAATTTTTCATTATAAAACGCAGCAACGGTACTTTTTCTGATGTTTCTCCCTTTTTAATACATAAGACTCTTGTGGCAACTACCGGAGAAGTAAAATCTATTAAAAAGTTACGTTCTGGTGACCTTCTCATTGAATTATCTTCCAGTCAACAAGCAACTCAGCAATCTAAAATTACTACCTTTGGTCAGTATCCGGTCACTATATCTGCACATATGTACCTGAACTCGTCTTGCTGTGTTGTTTCGGATTCCGACTTTCTGCATACGCCTGAAAATGAGATTTTGGAGAACCTGCGTGACCAACATGTGTCTGCGGTGCGTCGAATTACTATTCGTCGAGGTGAGAAGATGCTTCCCACGAAGCACCTCATTTTAACGTTCGACACACCAAACCTTCCATCTCACATAAATATGGTCTACGTTAGGAACCCCGTGCGCCCATGCATTCCGAACCCATTGAGGTGTTTTCAATGCCAACGTTTCGGGCATTCTAAAATGTCCTGTCGTGGTACCATTACCAGCGCCCGTTGCGCAGATGTTGGCCACGCCAGTGGCAACTGTAGTGCTGCACCCAAATGTGTAAACTGTAACGGCGACCATGTCTCCTATTCTCGGTCATGTCCGAAGTGGCGTACAGAAAAAGAGGTACAGACATTAAAAGCATCGCAAAACATTTCATATACTGAAGCAAGGAAAATAATAGATTCAAGAACTCCAACAGTTGGCTTATCCTATGCTTCGGCAACCTCCGCTTTTGGTGCTAAAAAAGTAATGAAATCTATATGCACGCAGACCGAACCTGTTGTTTTATCGCCTGTTAGATTGGAAAAAAAGAATTCTAATTCACTTAATTCTTCACGTATGACTTCTCTTTCTACTCATGGCAGAAAAGTAAAACAATCTTCGCCACCCCCAGCTAATGAACATACTCAATACAGAAAACCAAATCAAAGGACACAACAAAAAACAGACACACCCCAGCAGACTACTTCATCGAAAAACAATAAACCCCAAACTGTCCAAACTCCCGCCGATCAAAATGTTATTACATCCAGTCCGTCATGTTCTTATCACATATAGATATGAATTCTCCAATCCCTAAAAACCAAAATAGGAAAAAAGTAGCCGTTCCTAGAAAGTGCTTTGGCCTTTCTAGGAAAGCGAAAGATCCAAGCTACATTTTAAAAAATAATCAATACGTCCGCAGGCTCGCGGACAATGCCGATTTAAAATTATATGTGTCCGAGGACGAGGAAAATGATGTTATTTTTGAGGAGTCTTAACTCCTCTTTTCTTTTTTGTTCTTTTATCAATTTTGTATTTTTTTGCTGTTACCATGTTTACACTGTTTTATTTTACGACTTTTTTGTATTTCTGCTTTTATTTCTAGTATAATAAGACGGTTTTATTACTTGTTTTATATGACAGCTTTTATCACCTGCTACATGTACAACTCCTTAACATCTGCTAATTTTGAATGTTTTTATCACTCTACATTTCATTGTTTTTTACCTTTTGTTCTGATCCCTTCTTTTTAGACACTGCTGCATGTCTATATTTTCATCCTTTTTTATGCCATGGTTTTATCACCATTATTTATTAATCCCCTTTCATCGCCTGTATCATCTTTGTAAATCATTTCTTTTTATAAATCATTCTTTTAGCATGTTTACACTGGACTGTGGTTTTAAATTGCTGACCTATGTTTTTTTGGGTTATACCATGTGTTTGGCTCAGCATATCCTCTCTGGACCTTGTGCCAAAAACCCTAAACAACCAACCAACCGGTATTTCAGATACCGATGAGATAGAACGCAATGACATTCTATCTTCTACCTCTCAACTTGCGGGCCTAGTCTCAGCCCGTACGAAAAGAACTCGCATTCGAGAAACGTCAGAAATGACGTCACGAAAGGGGCGTTTTCGTATGCTGGGAGAAAATCGATAGTCTCAGGCCACTTCTCGGACGCTAAACTCACTTCATATTTCTCACTTAGCGGGTAAAACTTTTCACTGAACTTGAGTCGGTGAGAATGTACTTAGCGTGCGAGTTAAGATGGCGCCGCTTGTTTTATTTTGATTGTGTTCAATTGAAAGTACATTCATTTTTGTAATTAAGAGAAATAAAAGGCCCTAGTTACGCATTTTAGTAGTAAGTAAACTTATTTGATTGATGAAATGCCTTTAATAATGTATTAAAGGACTGCAAATTTTCTTCAGATGAAACTGTTTTCTTGAAAGTAATGTTCTTGGTCTCTATATAAAATACCTCTTTCGTTATATTTGAAAAATAAATTAATCTAATCTAAAGTAATATTAATAATCTAAAGTAATATTATACTAAGAATGTTACGAATTTAGGAACAGATGTAGTATACGCAACGGGCCATCGCCAATTTGGCGCCAAAATCCCGTTCGGAGACCTGTTAGGCCTAAACTGCGAAATGTAAACAATAAATTGGAAAACAAACTTACTGCTGGCTTTATGAAACTCGTAGGTGCACACGGGATCTTCGCTTCGCTCAGATACCCTTGCTTCACTCCGCTACGCTTCGTTACGCATCCGTCCAAAAACATTACAGAAAATCCCCAGCCACTGGCTTCGCTACATACCGCTGGCTGTTGTACAGTAAAAAAAAAGCTTTCGCTGGCTGTAGCGGTCAGTGAGACAAAGCTTATCGCAAAAAAATACCATTCGATCTTAAAATCCTCCCTGCCAGAATATAAAAACCGCCAAACAACCATCTGATTTGGCGAAAAATCGCCTCTTGGCGTTCGTTGCGTATACTACATCTGTACCCGAATGGGATTTGTAAAGAAATACTTGAATTATTCACTGTTAAGACACTGAATTGAATGTATGTATTGGATTTTAAATAAGTTTAGCAGAAAATACTCAGATTGGTTTACTTAACAGAATCAACTATGTTTTGTTATTTGAAGGAGTGAAGAAAGAGAGAATTTAAAATGCCTCTGCCTTCAATTTTAAATTTACAATGGTTGTGAAATAGGCAGGCTAAAGTAAACAAAATGTGTTATTGTTGACTAAAGTAAGCTTTAAGAAAGTTGAATGATTGATCTTAATCTTTTAACCGAAAATTACTTAAATTCTAAAATTATTGTGTGTAGATCTATCTACCTTGTGGAATTTAATGTTACGTGAATCATATTACTAATAAATTGCCTGAAGTTACTATATATATTTCAAATTAATAAATAACTTCAGTTATATACCTGTTTTTAAAATTTTGTGATGATCTTATTCAATTAAAAATTCATGCTCTTCATAATTCCCGTGTGAATTATTATGGCTGTTTTATAATATGAAAGTTAGTTGTAACAATGCATAATGTATTGAAAACATGAAATATTTCTTTTACTCAAGCAATGAAGTTACATATTTTAGGGATATTTATTTAAATTTTTCATACAGTTTTTTTCTAATCTTATGTTTATTTTTGCTAAGTTTTATTATCCTAAATTTTCAGATGTTACTTAATGTATTTCTTGACTTTAAACATAAGGAGGATAAACATAGATTACATGTAATTTACATTATGCTGTTATGCATATGAACATAATATACATAACTATCTTGTTTAAGTTTATAATTGATAAATGTCTGAAAAAGTTAACATTTGATTGTATAACTGTACTAATAGATATAAAAATATCAAATGTATAATTAGCTTTTTATGTTGATCCTTTTGTGTGTTAAAGTTGCTTAAAATGTCTTAAAACCTTTTAAATATGCTATTGTTGTGATGTTTAAAATTGTAATCACTATTTTCTTCCCATATTGTAATATTGATTGCCATTTTATGCTTCTTCACTTTGATACTTGTTCATGAAAGGACCTTAGTTGAAAATTTATCTATTCTGCTAGTTGGGTGTAAACTTTAAAACAGAATTAAATAATTTTCTGTTTTGAGGTTTTAATCTTGCTGGCAATTTCATCAATTTCATGACTAAAGAAAGCTGTAGGATGAAATACTTTAAGAGCTACCGTATGATGTTAATAGATTATGGGACATTCCATGAATAAGTGGACATCAGATGAAAAAAATTTTTTAAAAATTTCTGCAAGTGTTATATAACATTATTTTCAGAAATAACTGAATTTTTGTAATTTGATAAGAATAATACCATTTCTCACAGGAAACATGCCTTAAAATACAACAGAAAATACTCTTTCTGCATTGACCATTTGACCTTAACTGGTAACACACATATTTTGTTTGTTGCAAGTAACATGCGTCTGTGATACGTGTACATAACAAAAATTTATTTTAGAGGTGCAAATTTAATGAAACTACATATAAATTAACTAAATATGTTTTATTTGATTGTTCCCAATACAATTAAAATCGGCATCATGTAAACAAAAATTACTTTTTTACTCCAGGAGCACAAGAGTTGCACACTTTTTTCAAGCACTCTAGGCAACACGAATTTTCACATTTTATACATTTGTATGCAGTTTGCCCCCGTTTTTTGATAAGGACAATATTGGCACGTTTTTCTCGTGGGAAGCTTATAAGAAATTTGAGAGGTGCTGTGCGTTTCTTCAGATTCTCTAAGAATGTCTCGTGCTATTTTTTTTAGGTCATCCGGAAGGTTTGGGATGGACAACCGACATTGCACTTGTTTTTCCAACAAACATTTGGCTAATGAATTTATAAAGCCAAAACGTGTCATTACAGGCATCTCATCATAGCTGGCATAGATAATGCCAAAATTTACAAGACTAACCGCTGTCATATTGTAAAATATCATCAGGGGCAACCGTCTCAACCTTCTATTCGGTGAATAGTTTGCGATAATTTTGTCTAAATTATCCACTCCTGATTTTGTTTAATCGTAAAAACTTATTATTTTTGGTTTATTACTGGATTGGTCGGTAAATTTTGAGTTATGCAAGGAGAATATCAAATTGACGGCTTTATTTTGTGTTGTCATTGAAGACAAAACAAAATAGTAGGAGACTACATTTTAATTGACTGGTTAGGAAAGAAAACTGTTCGCACATATGTTGCCCAAGTACTCGTTATTGAAAATGATGATATCGAAGTTCTCTGTATGCGTAAACAGGATACTCTAGGACTAATTTATGCATTTCCTTTCAAAGAAGACAAGTGTTGGATCACAAAAACTCAAATTAAGCAAAAGCTGAAAGAACCATCAATAGTAACTGATGGTTCAAACACTAGAATTAGAAGCCGGTTTGAATTTGAAAAACGTATATGTGCTGAGTAATGTATGCAAAATCAAGTCAGTTTCAATGTTATTCATAAAATGTGATCTTTTGTAAGTTAATTATAATAAATTTGTATTTCATATTTCAAGCCATTCTTAACAGAACTTTTGTCATTCCGTTACCACATGATTTCATTAAGTCTAATTAATTTTATAATATTAATTATTATTTTAATGTTGAAAAATGACAAACTTTTAGTACTGAATCAGGTCTTGCTGCTGACATTATTTTTTTGTTTTGTTACTGCAACAGTTGGCTGAATTTTTATTTGTTATTGAATGTTTTTATTTGTTATGTCCAAAATATATCATTCCGTTACCACAAAAAAAGTGCTACTTTTTAAATATAGATAATGTGTAATTTTAAATTATCTGCATTTTTCATTTTAAGTCATTAAGATGTTTATAGTTGGCCCTATTTTCTTTTTTTATTTTAATATTTAAGTTAGTAGAATCTGCGATATATGTTGTGAATGCTTGTCCAAATGTCATTCCGTTACTCATGGAAGGTCCCTTATATCATGTTAAAAGTTTTAAGAAACTTGTGTGTTGAACTATGAACATACTTAACAGGAATTATAGTAAAAATTATGTCCTCTATTTTGCTTTCCTATTGTTATTTAACCAATCAATGTCAGATTATAAGAGAATTAATATCCCTGTGTAATGTTTCTTTCAATAAGGCAAGCTTTCATTTTTTTTTTTTTTGCTCTTGAAAATTTTCTATCTAGTAAAATCTTACAAATAATTAGTATATTGATTACATTTCCCTGTTGCTGTAGTAGTTTGAAATACATAATATTTAGATTGTATGTTGTTGTTATATATGGCAATTTTTTTAAAAACTAAATCCATAAAAATTATATACTGCTGATACTGCTGGCCATTCATTTAAGGGGGTACCGTATGGGTAGCTAGCATTACCCGCATTTGTATGCAATATCAGTTTTCTTGATCTTATTATAGAGAACAATGAAAATTTTACACATTTTTAGCTTTAATTTATATATTTCAACATATATGAACACAGATTTCTATATTTTCTGTTTTTAATATCTAAAGAGAATAAATAAATTATTAAAAATTAATGTTAATTAATTAATATTTTATTATATCTTAATTCATTACATCTAGTTAAAAATACAGGTTTGAATCAAGGGGATAGATACTGCTTATTCCGCTGGCTTTCTCAACATGAAGTTAGTCAAATAATAGAAGTTAATTTGATTGAAAATTATTAGAGCTTTTCTTCTGTATCACTTGAAATGGATCATCTGGAGAGATGACCTCTGGATAAAAGTAATTGCAAGCAGAATCTTTCTGTGTAAAATTAAGAGATAAATCTATTTATGTCTAGCAGGTCTTGCAGGTTAAGGTAGTTTTATTGGGCACGTTACAAACACGATGCTACATACACAACATCTTAGATACAACTAACTGAGATAGAGTGTTGCCAGAAGTACAAAACTAAACAATGTGAAATCTAATTTCAACACTCCACCTGATTTCACAGTTCAAAAAGTCCCATACTATTCATGCACCAATTGTGCTTTTCTCGTGGCACAGGTTTTGTCAAAGAGTCAGCAACCATTGTCTCTGTTGAAGTTTTCTCAATAGCAATTTGCTTCATCTTGACAGCATTCCTTGTGACATGATGTGCAACATCAATATGCTTAGTACGTGCATGGAACATACTGTTTTTGCTGAGGTCGATAGCTCCCTTGTTGTCACAATATAATTTCAAGGGGTTATCCATGGATGGCAATTTCAGTTCAATAAGGAATTTCCTTAGCCATAAAGCCTCTTTAGTTGCAGATGATAAAGCCATATATTCAGCTTCAACTGTTGAACTGGCAACTGTTGGTTGCTTTTTGCTTTACCAAGTAATGGCAGCTCCTGCTACTTTGAAAACAAATCCTGAAGTTGATTTGCGATCATCAGGACATCCAGTAAAGTCTGCATCACAATATCCCACGATTTCTGTGTCACCTAAGCGAGAATACTGCAATTTTAATTTTGCAGTTTTGCGAAGGTATCGCATAACACGTTTGGCAGCAGCCCAATGTTCCTTGGACGGGTTGGAGCAATGCTGACAAAGTAAACCAACAACATAGGCAATATCAGGTCTGGTTCCCTTTGCTGCATATAACAAACATCCAATTGCAGATTGGTAATGAATAGAGAACTGGGTATCCTGATATTCGGTTGACTTAAATAATTTATGGTTAATATCAAATGGGGTAGATAGAGGGTTCGAGTCCTGCATGTTAAATCTTTGAAGAACATTTTCAATATATGTGCACTGATTCATAGTGGTGGTACCTTTTACACGATCTCTTTGTATTTCGATGCCAAGACAATATTTCAGTTCCCCTAAATCTTTCATTTCAAATCTTTTTGACAATTCTTCTTTAATCCAACACTGGAGTTTAGAAGAACTTGTAAATATGAGTAAATCCTCAACATATACTGCAACAAGTAAAATATCTGCACCTTTGTTCAAAAAATAGACACAGCAATCAAAATCTGCACATGTTAGTCCTAAATCTCTAAGGCTGTTGTCTAGCTTCATATACCAAGCACGTCCTGATTGCTTCAATCCATATATTCCCTTTTGGAGTCGACAAACAAATCTTTCTTCTCCCCTTTCTTTGGAGAACTCCAGACCTTCTGGTAATTCCATATATATTTCTTCTTCAATAGATCCTTGAAGAAAGACGACTACTGCATCCACATGGTCAATATCCCAATCATAAAGCGTTGCATAGGATATTAAAACTCTGAGTGTGTCGTAACGTACAACTGGAGAAAATGTCTCTGTATAGTCAATGCCAGCTTTCTGCGAACAGCCCTTGGCTACTAATCGAGCTTTATAACGTTCTGGAACTCCATCAGAATTACACTTAATTTTAAAGACCCACTTGTTGTTTATTGGTTTATGACCAGGAGGGAGAGTTACTAAATTCCATGTCTGGTTCTTTTTGTGTGCATTGAGCTCTTCCATAATTGCCCCTTTCCATTTTGAGGCATCTTTGTGGTTCAAAGCATCTTGGTAAGTCAATGGAATATCATTCCCTGTCTGATCAATATTATCATAAGGCACTGCTGACATCATTAAATGGCACTGGTATAGTTTGTCCGGTATCTGGTAATCATTGAAGTAAGCAGGTTTCTTACTTTCACGTGCTGATCTTCTGGGCAGATCTTCATTTGACGCCTCTTGGGAAGACTCCTGAATATTGTTTGCATCAAGTAAGTCAGCATCATCACTTATGCCTAAATCCCTTACTGGAGATGAACTGATTTGAGATGGCTCATTAATTGAGAACAACAAACCTTCATTGTAGAATTCAATGTTTGGTTCTCTTTTAGGTTCATCAATAGGAGTACACTTCTGTGATTCAATAAACTGAACATCTCGAGCTTCAATGACTTTAAATGATGTTGGATTCATAAGTCTGTAGCCTTTACTGTCCAAAGAGTATCCAACAAATATCATTTCTGTTGCTTTATCATCCCATTTCTTACGTTGTGACTTTGGGATATGACTGAAGGCTCTACAACCAAATATTTTCATGTGGCTTAAATTCGGTTTTTCGCTGGTCCGTGCTTCAAATGGAGTTTTGCCATTTATAGCAATTGTAGGACTTCGGTTTTTACAGTAATTGGCTGTACTTACAGCTTCAGCCCAAAAACGTTTATCGAGGCCAGCTTCATTTATCATTGCTCGTGCACTTTCAACAAGTGTGCGATTAAAGCGCTCTGCAACACCATTCTGCTCAGGTGTATGAGCAACTGTTTTCTGATGATGAATACCCTCTTTCTGAAGGTATGTTTCCATCTTAGAGTTCACATATTCAGTGCCTCTGTCACTGCGGATGGCGTTAATACTCTTCCCTGTTTGTTTTTCAATATAAGTTTTGAAGTCAACGAATTTCTGGTACACTTGATCTTTGCTTTTTAAAAAAGTTATGAAAGTCATCCTTGTTTTGTCATCAATTAGTGTTAGGGAATACTTTGCACCACCATGTGATTCAACTTCCATTGGTCCACATAAATCTGAATGGATCAATTCAAGTGTCTCTTTAGCTCTTGTTGCTTTCTGTTTCGGAAATTTTTGTCTGTGTTTTCCCTTTTATGCAAGGAACACAATCTTCCCCTACATCATGGAAATTAATCCCTGTAGCCATGGATTTCAATCTTTCTAAACTTGGATAGCTTAGATGTGCAAGTCGTTTGTGCCAGAGGTTAATAGATTCTTGTTTTACAGTTTCGGTTATCATGGCTGTGTTTTGCATGATGTCCAAGTGGTATAAGTTGTCACCACGAGCGGTACCAGTTGCAAGAACCCTTTTGGTCCCCTTTTTAATTAGTTTGCAACAAGTATCATCAAATACTGTTTGTATCTTGAGTTTAGTTGCAAGATACTTCACTGAAATTAAATTGGCAGTCAGTCCTGGAACATACAGTACATTATTCAGTGTTATTTCAACAATTTCATTTTGTCTCTTCACATTGAGAATTACAGAATCCTCACCTGTACTATGGAGTGTAGCTCCACCAGTCATAACAGGACATGGTGCTACTTCAACAAAATTTGTTAACCACTCCCTGTGAGATGTCATGTGTCTATCAGTTCCAGAGTCCACAATCCAAGGCTCATTAATAAAACTTTCTGGCTGTGTTGATAGCACCCATGCTTCTCTCACTTTAGTATGAGATTCTCTTTTTGAATCAAAGTCATGCCTTGTTTCATTTCTTTTATGAGGATTAAAATTTGTTTTTCCTCCTTTAGATCTGCAAAATTTTGCTTTATGACCTATCTTGCCACATAAGTTGCATTTTCCAGGGAACTTGAAATTGTCACTGTTAGATGTCTTCACTGCAAAGGCATTTTGTCCCTGATTTCCCATCTTGGAATATTCTACCATCAGTTTTTCGCACACCAAATCGGTAGTCAATTGCTGCACACTATTTTCAAGAGCCATAGTAAGGGGCCGGAAATATGACGGTAAATTAGTTAGGATGTTTGCAGCTACAGCCTGATCGGGATAGGTTGGTAAAATCGTTCGCATTTTAATGCCGATTGTCCGCATTTTTTCGATATATTCAGCCATATCTTTAGAGTTTTCAAACTTTGTAGAAAACATTTCTTGATTCAGGGATATAAATCTGTTAGGATTATTGTCCTCATATAATGCCGCTAGTCTATCCCACATCGCTTTAGCAGTTTCACAGTTCAGGATTTCCTTTATTACGTTTGATGAGACGCTACTCACAATTGCCGATCTTGCACGCCGGTCAATCACGGAATCCACGTTCTCACTGGAGATACACACGTTATAAAGTTCTCGATCTTCCAAATGGTATCTTATAGTAAATTTCCACTCACTATAGTTCATTCTTCCACGAAGTTTTTCGAAATTTGCAGGTACTGCACTAGGAATTACAGTCACTAGATCGTTAGGCATGTTTAGAATGTTCGTAGCGTTAGGCTTAGTTGACGATAACCGTTAGGCTTAGAGCAACACACGCGAAAAGTAATTTTCACTTTAGCGATAAAAACAAAATCAATTTCACTTAAACAACTACCAAAACGTAGATAACTGGGCCCATAACCTGTGTAAAATTAAGAGATAAATCTATTTATGTCTAGCAGGTCAAGGTAGTTTTATTGGGCACGTTACGAATACGATGCTACATACACAACATCTTAGATACAACTAACTGAGATAGAGTGTTGCCAAAAGTACAAAACTAAACAATGTGAAATCTAATTTCAACACTTTCTTTAAAAAAAGAATTATAGATTTTTAAAGTTCTAATGAAAATTTATTATTTTTATTTAGCTTCCCCAGCATTTAACCTAAATTAAACCCCTTAAAACGACCCCCTTAGAAAGTCCATTACAAAAAGGAATTTTTCAATTATGCTTGTAATCCTGAAGAAGTTTTATCTTAACATTATTGTTCGACATACTAGGTTTGAAATAACACTGTGATGAGTACATAAAACTAAAAATATGATAGTTCTACTTTTATTTAATTTATGTATGAATATATATAAATACACTTTCAAATACTTACTTTCACACATACACACACACATATGAGAAATGTATTCATCTGTGTATACACACATGAATAAATTTGTTATATACAAATTTATTTTGTTTATTTAGACCTTTTTTATTAACTTTGTATCTACTTATTAAATACAATTTATTTGCTAGTTATTCAATTTCTTTTGGTCAGATTTAATTTAATATCAATTTTTCATCCTCGTCTGTATAAATGCGCACTTATGCATAAAACTCAAATTAAACAAATGTGTAAAGAAAAAATAATTCAAATTGCTGTTTTTCTTCAGTCACTTGTATTCTTTTCCGAGACAGCACTTTACTGTTTCCATAGTAACGATATAGAAATTACAGAAAAATAAAGCAATGGCTTATCATTTATCGTTATCAGAAAAAACGTAGTAGCTAGTGGGCGGTGCTTATCCAGAATTCGAACGGTAAAAGCTTTCTCACTGCGTTCGGAAAAGGTGGCTGAGACTACCGATTTTGCTCGCAAGCGAGAACAGCGTACGAGGTGAACTGCATCTCGGACCGGGAGAATCTCGAATGCGAACTCTTTTCGTACGGGCTGAGACTAGGCCCGTTGGTCTCTCCTTTTCCTTTGCCTTAATCAAGTACGTAACCTTAACCTGGATAGGGGTTTCCCTGTCCAGAAGTTTTGACTTTTATCAGTTTCACTCTTGTTTTTCATTGTTGTTTTTTAATTGCTGCTGCGATATTTAAACCGTATTGTTTTATATCACTGTTATCTTTTCCTTTTACATGACTTTTTATTTTGCTTTTAGTATACGGCAGTTTTTAGTATTTGAAGTTATCACTGTCATTTCATCATTTTCTACGACTTTTTCTATTTCCTGTTTTATATGAAAGTTTTTATTACCTACTAGCTGGGCGAAGCCCGGCTATGCTCGGGCCATTCGTCTACCAGACAGACGGCTTTGAATTGATAGATTGAGAGGGAGAATTTTCATAAGAGGCATTATTAATTTGCAGTCCCCCCCCCCCCACACAAAACCACAAAAAGAAAAATTTGTTATTCGTATTAACACCCACCACCACCAGGTATGATATGAGCATACCTGCATTACAAAAAGATAAATTTTCATGTGAAAATAAATGGGCTGGCTACTTTAGCCTATATTCCTGCATTACAAAAATTCAAATTTCCTGAAATTTTTGTTATTGGTGACATAATAATGCATTGCACATTGAAATTATATGAGTGCATGTATTAGACAGAATTGCACATGTCTGTTGCGAGATATTCTGTATTCGGTTTAGTCAAAAGATAATCAGAATTGAAATATTAAACAGGTTTCCGGAGCATATGGTATTGTGGAAAGACTCGTGTGGAAATAAACCTCTCAATAAACACCAAAATATTCTAAATATAAATATTTATATAAAGGAAATGTGAATATGCATTTTAAAAATATTTTGGCGTGTAATCAACAAAATAAAGAAATGGTGAACTTCATACAAAAATATCTTAGTAGAATATTTATCTAAAACGAAAAACTAAACTAATCAGCAAAAGAAAGAAAAACATGAAATATGAACAGTTTTGGAAAAAAATCGGTAAAATGAAAATAAAAATTAAAGAATTATTTGTTGTTTGGACAGTTCAAACATGATTCTATATAATATTTAAAATCAAAACTGAAATCCACGTATAAACAAAACTGAAGATATATATATAGAACTATGAAATGAGAACAAAAAGAATCTTATGTCACATGTTCACGTTTAATGATTCAACAACCTCTCAAGATTTGAATTTTTTTTGGGTGATTTTTTGTGTTATGGACAATATTCACAAAACTCTTGCTTATATTTCAAAATCCTGAAGACAAATCAAAAATATTATATCAAAGAATATCTATACAAAATTTCAGCCATGTAGGTTTAACAGAATTTGAGATATATTAATTTGAAGATGAGAAATCTTGAAAAAACACATTTTGAGATAAAGGGGTTTAAAGATTCAAGTACTCAGCTTTTCAGAAATACTTACCATTTGCTACTTTTTACACTATTTTAAGCTCCCATGAGGAATAATTTAACATAATTAATGTAAAATAACTCTAAAATTAAGTGACTATACTACCAAAATTACTTTTTTAGTATATCTGCTTAGCATACAGAATAATTTATTTATGAGGACATTTTTCAACATGTAGGAATAAATTTTTCTAAAATGACCCAAATATGTAAAGCATTTTTTTTTTTTTTTTTTTTTGAGTTTTGTTATTTGCAGAGTTTTAATTTTGCTAAATGTACTTTTTTCAGTATAATTTGTGAGCAGCTGATGACTTCTGGGTTGATTTTATACACCTTTTATCTTTTCGAAGCATTTGTATAAAGGTTATAGCAGATGGTGACACTCCTGTATTTTTCTGGAAATTTTGGACATATGCAGATGCACTTGCAGTGAGGTCTAAAACTTCCATGAGCTATCAAAACTCACAGCAATGTCAATAAAATCAGCACCATGTAATTTACTGTTTTGATTAACAATCATTTAGGGACTTTATCACTGTAACTTTTCTTGCAAGTACAACATGCATCAAATGTCTGCTAAATGTTCTTGAGTCCATTACACTCAAATTCATAAAGAAGGAAAATAGCTCCATTCCTGCATGACCTTTCCCCTCAGGGGGTTTACCTTCTTTAGGTAAACACGGGTGTCGCAATCCCGAGGTACCCCAGCGAACTATCTCTCCTTTCCTTTTTCCTCTCCTCTCTTCCTTTACTTTTTCTTTCTTTTCTCCCTCGGTGTGGTTCCTCTTCGGAGGCGAGGGCACCCCTTTAGTAGCTGTTGCCGTTCTGTTGCTTCTTGCTACTATTGAGGTCTTTATCACCCACGTGTTTGCCGTGCGTGGAGACCCGTGTCCCCGAAAAATGGAATCCTGGTAGTTGAGGGTTAGTTTTGGTTGCCCAACACACTGCTTTGGCCCCCGCATCGGGTAAACGGGAGGTACTTAGTGGTTCCCTAATGTACCAATCGGCTGGTCGCTGACTTTGTCTTCGGCTAGGAACCAAGCTATCGTTTCGGCTTCTGGGCATCTCGTTAAGGGTGGAGGTCTGCTTGAGGGTCGTTTCGTGCGCGTATAGACCCGGCTAGCACTGGTGCAGGATTCTGTATCCCCTTGTTGGGCTCCATGGTGGGTGGTGCGGTCGGTCTCTGAATTTTCTCCCCTTTTTTATGGAGACTGAATCTTGCCAAACCCCCTCGGTGAGGAATAATTCACCGCAACAAAAAGACAATGTCATTTTCACAAGCCAAATTTTTTGTAATTAAAAGCAACGATGGTTCTTTTGGTGATGTATCACCATTCTTTATACATAAAACACTAGTAACAATTATCGGAGCAGTGAAATCGGTTAAAAAACTTCGTTCTGGTGACCTTCTCGTTGAGGTATCTACCAGTCAACAGGCCGCACAGCTTCTAAAAACCTCCACATTTTGCCAATTCCCTGTTGTCGTTTCAGCTCACGGTTTCTTAAACTCGTCTCGGGGTGTTGTTTCAGACCCTGAATTTCTGCATACTCCAGAGGACGAAAGCCCCTCAGGGGGTTTACCTTCTTTAGGTAAACACGGGTGTCGCAATCCCGAGGTACCCCAGCGAACTATCTCTCCTTTCCTTTTCCCCTCCCCTTTTCCTTCTACTTTTTTCTTTTTTTCTCCCTAGTTGCGGTTGCCTCTTCGGAGGTGAGGGCTCCTCATCAGAAGCTGTACCCATTCTGCTGCTACTAGCTTCTAATGGCGATTAACTGCCCACGTGTTTGCCGTGCGTGGAGACCCGTGTCCCAGGAAATGGGGATCCTGGTAGTTGAGGGGTTTTATTCTTCGCCATAATGTGGGCTTTAGTAAGATAACGCTCCAACACACTACTTTGGCCCTTGCTTCAGGTAAACGGGAGGTGCACATTGGTCCCGTGTGTACCAATCGGCTGGTCGGTCAGACTAAGGTCACTGGCTCAGGGCGAAGCAACCGGTCATTGGCCGCGCGCGTATAGTTCCCGGTTAGCACTGGCGCAGTAACCGTTGTCCCCTTGTTGGGCTCCATGGTGGGTGGTGCCGCCGGGGACCGAACACACGGCCCTTTTTTATGGATTCTCAAACCAAGGCTAAGGATAGTCTCGCGTCATCATCTTCGTTAAATGTAAATAATACTTCTCGTTTTTTTATTATTAAAAGAGTGGAAGGGAACTTCACTACTGTATCGCCTTTCCTCATACAAAAATGCATAACCTCTTCTATAGGAAACGTTGACTCAATAAAAAAACTCCGTTCCGGTGACCTTCTTGAAGTGTCGACTTCTGCACAAGCCACTCAGTTACTTAAGATAAAAATGTTTGGTAATATAGCCATAACCGTCACTCGACATTCATACTTGAACTCATCTCGAGGTGTTATATCTGAGGTTGATCTCCTCTATACCTCTGAAGAGGAGATATAGGAAAACTTAAAGCACCAACTTGTGTCTGCTGTGCGTCGAATTAATATCCGTCGGGATGGGAAGGTACTTCCTACGAAGCACCTCATCCTGACATTCGCGACGCCAAAATTACCCTCCTTTGTCATAGCTGGTTTTCTTCGGTGTCCTACAAGACCTTACGTTCAGAATCCTCTCCGTTGCTTTCAGTGCCAACGTTTTGGACACTCGAAAGCATCGTGTCGTGGGTCCGTTGTCTGTGCCCGTTGTGCCCAGCCCGACCATTCTTCAGACACATGCAGTTTGCCTGAAAAGTGCGTCAATTGCCATGGACAACACGCCTCATACTCAAGATCATGTCCGAAGTGGAGCTTCGAAAAAGAGATTCAAACTGTCAGAGCCCACAGTAATATATCTTATTTAGAAGCGCGAAAACAAGTCGAAGCTAGGAGCCCCAGAATCGGAGTTTCTTATGCTTCTGCTACCGCCACTAAGAAAGTAAGGTGCACTACTTCTACACAAACAGAAGCCTATCCCACCAACAATAACCCACAGAAAACAAAAAAACACAAATAAATCACCTGAAAAAGCCACTACTCCCACCAAAATAAGCCTATACAATACCAGAAACACCCTGTACCTCAAAACCATATTCTCATAGAAAATTAAAACGTTTAGAGAATTTAAAGCGAGTGAGTCATTCACAAAAGGTGAAAGACCCTCGCAATGTGGCGCGTATGGAGGAGGACTCCCTCCAACTTTGCGCGTCCAATTCGGATCTTTCTGATCCTGATGCTGGGGTGCCAATGAACACCTCCAGCCTTCCTGCTCGTGTTCCTTCTCCCTCTTCTCCTTGATGGCGACTCTAATCTCCTGGAACTGTCGCGGTTTCCGCAATAAACTATATGATCTGAAGTCTTTGATCACAGACTACCATCCGGCCTGTGTCGCACTTCAGGAAACTTTCCTGAAGTCAGCGGACACGGCCAAATTACGTCGTTTCAGTTTTATTCGGAAGGACAATGTTTCGGGTGTGCGAGCGTCTGGAGGTGTCGCTCTCCTGACCTCTCACAATTACCCGTTTACTGTCCTCTCCTTGAATACTTCACTTCAAGCTGTAGCTGTGCGTGTGCAGACGCGAACATTAATTTCCATCTGCGCCATATACCTGCCGCCTAACGATGTTATTGATCAAAGGACTCTGGACGACTTGGTGACTCAGCTTCCGGAACCTTTTATTATACTTGGAGACTTTAATAGAAGTCTCCACTAGTCAGACTTTAATAGAAGCTCATAATGTGTTGTGGGGGAGTAGCTGTAACACCGCTCGAGGAAGGCAAGTGTAGCAGTTAATAACTAACCATAATCTTTGCCTCCTCAACAATGGTGATCCTACTCACTTTCACGAACCATCTCGAACCTTTCATACCATCGATCTTGCCATCTGTTCACCGTTACTTTTTGCATCTTGTAACTTCTGGGTTGGGACTGAACTTCGCGGGAGTGACCACTTCCCATTTTTTGTGTCACTGTCCGGCATGGGATCTATAGTCTGTCGCCCTGCGCGATTCAAATATGAGTCTGCGAACTGGTCGCGATTTACAGACATTGCAATCATTACCCAGGCTATGGTCGACGGTGATATCGATCATGCGGTTTGTCTTGTCTCCGATGTTATAATAGAAGCTGCCGATGCAGCTATTCCTAAGAGTTCACCAAATGGTCGTAGAAATTGGAAGCCGTGGTGGAATCTCGAATGTCGAGAAGCCCTGAAAAAGCAAAGAAAGCAGTGGGGGATATTTCGGCGATATCCCACGACTGCTAATTTCATTGCGTTTAAACAAGCAAGAGCTAACGCTCGTAGAGTGCGTCGACGATGTCAAAAAGAGTCATGGAAGAAGTATGTTTCGGAACTGACATCATCCACTCCCAGTAAGCAGCTTTGGACCAAAGTGAAGAAATGCATGGGATTATATTCAGACCAGCCACAGAAATGCATCGTCCAAGATGGCGTTACTCTCTCTACCGTAGAGGAAATTAGTAACGCCATTGGCAGCGCTTTTAGAGCTGTGTCGAGTGTGTCGTCTTACCCGACCACCTTCATGCGACACAAACTGCGTGCCGAGTCTAGACCCTTGCGTTTTGAAACTCAGTCCTACCTGTCATACAACTGCCCCTTTACGGAGAAGGAGTTGGAGAATTGCCTTCGGCAGACTTGGATGACTTCCCCGGGTCCCGATGGCATTAGTTATGCTATGCTACAGCATCTCTCTCGCAGCTCGCTCCGTAATTTGTTGTATTTATTTGGCAGAATCTGGGAGGAACATGCTTTCCCAACCTCTTGGCGTAGGGCAATAGTGATTCCCTTTCCTAAACCGGGAAAAGATGCTACTAACCCGAATAATTACCGTCCAATTGCACTCACGAGCTGTTTGTGCAAGCTTCTAGAACGCATGGTAAACAATCGGTTAGTGTACGTACAAGAAACCGAGCTTTATCTGTTACCTTTACAAAGCGGTTTCCGGCGTGGCCGGTCTACGATGGATAATATTATTGCCTTAGAATCCGAAGCTCGCAATGCCTTTGTCAGAAGTAACCACCTTGTGTCTGTTTTCTTCGACATCGAAAAGGCATATGATCGGACATGGAGATATGGCATCCTTCGTGACCTTTATAATAACAACTTTCGAGGCCACGTGCCTATTTTCATTGCGAATTTTCTGTCCCTAAGAGAATTTCAAGTTCGCATTGGTACCACACTTTCCGATGTTTACATACAGGAAGAGGGAGTTCCACAGGGAAGTGTCCTTAGTGTGACACTTTTTTCCCTGAAAATAAATAATATTTTACAATGCTTACCACCTTCTTTTCATGGCAACTAATATGTGGATGACTTGCAGATTTCCTGCCAAAGCAAGGACATGCGTTACATTGAATGACAACTGCAAATTGCAATCTCTCGCATGATGACATGGTGTTCGGAGAACGGTTTAACGTTTTCGACGGAAAAGACCTCTTGTGTACAGTTTTGTAAGCGAAGGGGACTGCATCATGACCCGCAGATCTATCTCGGCGATTCAGCTATAACCGTTCTGGACGTTGTTCGCTTCTTAGGAGTATTGTTCGATAGAAAGCTCACTTTCCTTCCGCACGTTATGCATTTACGTCGGAAGTCAGAACAAACCCTAAACTTACTCAAAGTGTTGTCAAACACGTCCTGGGGTGCTGATCGATGTACTATGCTCCGAGTTTATCGCGCGGTCATCCGATCGAAACTGGATTATGGTTGTGCCGTTTACGGTTCCGCTCGCTCTTCTGTGTTGCGGAAACTTGATACTATCCATCACTCCGCCCTCCGAATCTGTTCTGGTGCTTTCAGAACATCGCCTATTAAGAGCTTAAATGTCATCTGTGACGAGCCCTCTTTACCATCTGTTCGCAAGCAATTGTCGCTTCAATTGTATTTTCGCATTCTTTCGCATCCTGCTCACCCACTCCATTCTGTTCTTCTTGACAGTCAGTTTGATCGGCTTTTCGAAAATCGGCCATCTTGTATACCACCTTTCGGACTTCGAATGAGAACGTTCCTTTCTTCGACGTCTCTTTGTGATACGGATGTCATGCTGCGACCGACTTTACCTTTTGCACCTTGGCGTGATCACAGGATTTCATACTTGCGCCCTTTCCAGGGTTTTGTAAAGTCAAGTACTGATCCTGTTGTGTATCGCCAGCTTTTTGCGTCGCACCGCGCTATTTACCGTAACTATGTTGTTGTTTATACCGACTTCTCAAAAACAGGAGACCATGTTGGTTGTGCCTACGTCTGTGGCAGAGACGTTAGGAGCTACACCCTTCCCGACTGTTTCTCCGTGTTTTCAGCAGAGTTTGTAGCTGTTCACGAAGCCTTGAAGTACATCTCCCGTCAGAGCAGGTGCTGCGGCTAAAGGTGCCGTGCATCGTCTGGTTCAGCCAATTCCAATCACCGATTTGATGTCCGCTGTCAAAAAGTTAGTTTGGCATGAGTGGCAGTTAGATTGGCACCTACAAGTTCAGAACAAGCTGCGACAGGTTAAACCTCGTATTGGCTCTTGTCCATCTGCTGGACTGCGCCGTGCAGACGTAGTACTTACACGTTTGAGAGTTGGGCATACTCTTTTGACACATCGGCATTTGCTGATGGGTGAGGATGCCCCTCTGTGTGAACACTGTAAGGCTCCGCTTTCAGTGTCACACATCTTGACGTCTTGCCCTAGTCTGCAGTCTCACTATAACAGGTTTTTCGGTTGTAGTTCACCCAATTTGTCAGATCTGCTGGGGGAACCACCCCATCCTTTTCTTTTTGCATTTTTGTTCTGTACTAATTTTATAAAGTGCATTTGCTTTTCTGATTGATTTTATTGTTAAAATTTTTGCACTTTTCATTATTTATGTAACCATTCATCTCATCTAAACATTTTATAAATTTTTATATATCATAGTTTTTATCACTTTTATGCATCATTATCTTATATATATATATATATATATATATATATATTTTATAACGTTTACACTGCATTTTTACTACTTTTTTATACCTGTTTTACACTCTTTTATGTCATTTTATTAAGAAATAGTGTTAGTTTCGTACTTGTAATTTCTGTCGTTGGTTCGTGTCAGGCGGTTTTCTATAAACTTATTTTTCTGCCTCTGTCTGTGTTTGGCGCTTTATGTCCTATTTTGGACCTTGCGCCATAAAACCCCAACCAACCAACCAAACAGAGGACGAAATTTTGGAGAATTTGCGCGACCAGCATGTATTTGCGGTTCGTCGCATAACTATTTGTCGAGGTGAGAAGATGCTTCCTACGAAGCACCTCATTTTGAGTTTCGACACTCCAAATCTTCCGACTCATGTAAACAGGGTGTCTCAAAACGACCGCATAAACTCTGCACAACTAGATTCCTCGGTGGGAGTACATAAAAACTGCCCAAAGAAGTGTTCCTGTACGATCCATAGTTTACGAGAAAAATATGAAAAACAAAGTATGACGTCACTGCCGGTGCAAGAAAAAAGAACTTTATTGTATATATCAACGACAATATTTGCATATCTTTCCAGACGATAATGTTTAAAACGTTCGCCGCGCATATCGCGTCATGCATACGCGCGGGCCATGGAATGACGTTAAGTCGCCGTTGAACTGGTGTTATGTATATTCTTTCATAACAGTCGAATTAGATTAAGATTAGAACCGAATTGATATTAAGAATTTAATTTATTGCTTTCGAATTCCAAAGAATAGAAAGGTAATCACTTACCCATCTCCCAGATTCGTTCGGGCAGCCATCCTAAAAAAAGTGTAAAGCCAATACAATGAAGATAAACCCTTTTGCTAATTTTGATTTAATATAAAGTCGAATCACAAGATTGTTATGCAGGGATAATTAACATCGGAAATAAAACAGGATATTAACATAGAATTATAACACTGGATTTACGAATAGATTCTAATGACAGGTTAAGCATTTTATCATTGTTCGAATTGAATGTATTCCTGCTCTTCCGAGTCAGGGCGGGGGCGATTCTGGCAACCCTAGAGTACGTGTAGACTGCGCCAGCAGCGCCTCTCTGCGACCTCAGATCACGTGGTTACATCGTCTTTTTCAACATCCTCCCGGCCGAAAATGGCCCCGGGCAGGATGCACACTTGAGATATAGGCCGAATCATGGATCCAGTCTCTGTTCGAATGTGGACCATTCTTGTTAGCTGATCTGTGCCTGGACAGGTGCGGATGATTCTGCCGGTTTTCCATTGTAATGGGGGTAAGCGTTCATCCTTGATGATCACTAGATCGCCCATTCGCAAATCTTTCCCGAGTCCCCACTTTGGACGGGACTGCAGGGTGTTGAGGTACTCCCGGTTCCAGCGACGCCAGAACTGGTCCTTGACCTGTAATAGTAGGCGATATCTGGAAAAAAGACTAAGAACAGAAGGATTAGCATTAGAATTCTGGGGTATTTCTAATAAAGGTATTCCCACCAGGAAATGGCCAGGGGTCAAGGCTCGGCAGTCCATTGGATCGGATGATAAAGGCACCAACGGACGCGAGTTTATGCAGGATTCAATCTGGCACAGAATAGTAGCCAATTCCTTAAAGGTGAGGAGAGTTCCTCTAGTTGTTTTACAGAGGTAATTCTTGGCTAGTTTGATGGAGGCTTCCCATAATCCTCCGAAGTTCGGACTATATGGGGGAATACAATGCCATCTGATAGAGGGCGCGAATGAATCTTGGACATGGGAATCCTTTAGTAGGCTGAATAATTTCTTTAAATACCAATTGGCTCCAATAAAGTTCTTGCCATTATCAGAGAAGATGTCGCTAGGCAAACCCCGACGAGCCACAAATCGTCGCATGGCGGCAAGGAAGGCTATGGTGGACAGGTCTGAAACAGCCTCAAGGTGTACAGCCTTTGTGCACATGCAAATGAAGAGGCAAATATAAGATTTAAAAGTACTTTCCTTTCTTTTGTGTTCACATTTTGTTAAAATCGGACCGGCAAAATCGATGCCCACCCTTTCGAAAGGTCGGGTTGATGAATTCTCGAGGGAGGCAAGTCTCCCATCAACTGCTGCATGGGCTTAGCATTGATGCGAAAGCAAATCATACAATTCCGGATTTCCTTGCGTACTGTGGACCGTCCATCGGGGATCCAAAACTTTTGGCGAATCAAAGAGAGAAGAAGGTTCGTACCAGAGTTCATCCTTTTTTGATGAAATTCCCTAATAATTAATGTAGTGATGAAATTTCTCTTCGGAATGAGTATAGGGAATTTTTGGTCATAAGCTAAAGCTTCATGTCTACTCAATCGGCCGCCGACTCTAAGAATTCCGGTTGAATCTAGGAAGGGATTCAGTGCGATTAACTTATTACTCTTTGGAAGTGGCTTCCCCTTTAATAGCAGCGCAATTTCTTCCTTAAAGTTGCATTGTTGGATAAGCTTCATCACGCATAAGGTTGCGTCTTCTATCTCGGTGGAGCTTAAAGGTCCTTTTACTTTGGGTAAATTTTTCACTCCTTTAATGAATCTGCACCCAAGAGACCACCCGGAGTAATTTCGAGAAAGTAGAGAATTTAGTAAGGAGGTCGTAAATCTCATTGTTCTGTGTCAGAAGACAAAGTTGTTCTGTTTCTCCTGTCTCCACAGCCATATGTGAGTCAATTTCACTAGATATACAATTGCTTGAGGGGAATTCAGTTGGTTCATGGAGCCAGTCTGGTCCATGCCACCACTCTCGATTCCTTTCCAATTGCTCTGGAAAAAGACCTCGAGTGGCACAATCTGCGGGATTTTGTTTTCCTGGTACATGTAACCAGGACTCCACTGGGGATAATGCTAGAATCTTCTCCACTCGGTGGGTTACGAATTGGTTCCCTTTAGTCGGTGGATTATTTAGCCAGCTTAGGGCAATCGTGGAGTCTGTCCACCGAAAAATCTTTTCTATTTTGCGATTCAGGGCTGGAATGGTGGCATATATTAATTCTGCCAACAATAGAGCACCACAAAGTTCTAATCTGGGTAGGGTGACTGATTGAACAGGGGCGACTCGAGTCTTTGCAGCAATCAAATAGATTTGTATAGGATCTGACAAGATACGTAAATAAACAACAGCTACATAGGCTTTACAAGAGGCATCGCAAAAGCCATGCAATTTACATTTATTACCCGCTGTAATACCAATATAACGAGGCAGTTGAATTTGTTGAAAATGCTTAATTTCTCTCTTGAATCTGTTCCATTTCTCTTTAATCTCTACCGGTAGGGGTTCATCCCAGTCCAATTTTGCCTTCCATAGATCTTGCAGAAGAAATTTTAAACTAATAGTTGCAGGAGAAAGTATACCTAAAGGATCGAATGTTCTTGCGATTACTGATAACAATTTCCGTTTAGTGTCAGTATCTTCTCCCTTGACTACTTTTACCTGAAGTGAATCATTTTGGACATTCCAGACCACCCCTAATATTTTTTGAAATGAATCTTTGAATAAATGCTCTGAATTTTCCACCTTCAATGAATCTGGTAGTTGAGCCAAAACTTCGGCATTATTAGAGCACCACTTTCGAAGTTCGAACCCTCCCGATTGCATCAAATTTTGAATTTCATTAACTAATACTTGGGCTTCTTCTACCGACTCTGCACCTGCGAGTAGATCATCCATGTAAAAATGATCTTTTGCCACCTCAGACGCGATTGGAAAATTACTTTTTTCATCGTTACATAATTGTTTTATTGTTCTGAGGGCCAAAAAGGGAGCACATGATGTGCCATAGGTGACTGTATTCATTTCAAAAATTTGTAGAGGTTCATTGGGATCTTTTCTCCAGAAAATTCGCTGATATTATCTATCTTCCTCTGCTACATTGATTTGTCTATACATTTTTGCGATATCCGCTGAAAACGCAATCGAGTAACATCTGAATTGAACTAGAATTGTAAATATGTCAGCCTGCAGTTTAGGACCCTTTAACAACACATTGTTTAAGGAGTTGCCATTAGATGTTTTAGCAGAGGCGTCGAACACGGCGTAACCTCGTTGTGGAGCTATTCTCATTGATTACCCCGTGATGAGGTAAGTAATAATTCTGGTCTCTAAACTCTTCTGATATTACGGGAGACATATGACCTAATTTACTGTATTCCTCCACTTATATACTGCATATAACTTATATACTGCATATAACTTATATACTGCTTATAACTTATATACTGCTCTCTTAATAATTTATCCTTTTTAAGCCTTTCTTCTAGTAAGTGAAATCTTTTTAGGGCTCGAACTTTACTCTCGCCTAAACTGACCGTACCCTTGAAAGGTAGCTTTACCGTATATCTACCAGAGGTTGCATCTCTTCTCACTGTCTCTGCATAAATAGTTTCTACCTCAGCATCCTCTGTCTTAAAATTTTCAGATTCTGAAACTGATTCTAATTCAAAGAATTTCTTTAACGTATTATTTATATTCACTGTGGAGACACACGAAACCAGATTTTGTCCTTTGGATATATTGTCAACAGTACCAGAGAGTAACCAACCTAACTTTGTTGGTAATGCGACTGGTGTTCCAGGCAAACCCACGACTGGAGCTCCCTCTACTAACAAAGCATATATTTCCGCTCCGAGAAGAATGTCAATCTCTTTTGTGAAATAAAATTGTGGGTCTGCAAGCAATAACTGTTTTGTGTGTGGCCAATTTTGCTACCTCAAATGGAAATTTGGGAGAGGAGAAGTGACCCTTTCAACTACGAAAGCCGTTACCGAAAACGGTTCATCGGAAAAATGTGGGTTAAAAGTGAATTCTGTTCTACACAAAGAGGTTTCCGCCAATACACCGTTGATGCCTACCAAACTGTGTGATGTACTACGCGACGGTAAACCCAATCTTGCCGCTCACTCCTTTGTTATTAACGAATTTTGGCTGGCATTATCCAATAAAGCCATACATTGAACAACCTGACCTGCCCTATTCTTTACATTAATTAGAGCTGTTGATAGTAATACATTACTCGAGAAACACTGAGCACTATTGGAAATCAAAACTTCTTGATTCGCGCTACCGCTCGCCTCACCAATCCCTTTATTCACCGCATACACATGTAAAAGTGTATGATGTTTCTCAGCGCAAATTTTACAGTTAAAATTTATCCGACAATTTTCAAGCTTATGATTCTTACGAAAACAATTTTGACATAATTTATTAATTTCCACAATTTTCCATCTCTCCATTACCGGCATAGAATTAAATTTCGAACACTTATACAACGCATGCGTCTGAGAGCAAACCATACACACATTATTTGTCACTGTACCATTATTTGGATTTTTAACCAACACACTATTTGTTAAATGCCTCTTTCCTCCACTATACTCCAGTGGTTTAGACGTTGGGCGGAATTTAGAGTCTATTTTCGTACTTTTGTTTTCACCCATACTTCTCGCTTCCCTTTCCACGAATTTTTTAAATAAGTCCAAATTTGGAATTTTATCATTTTCTTGCATTAGTTCCCATCTTTGTTTAAGAGGTTCATCTAATTTTGAAATCATAAAATTTATAATCATTAAGTCACTTAAATTGTTAGATTCTAACCCCAATGTTTGTACATTTCTTACCGCTTCATTACAGCTATCTATTAGCTCGAGTAATGTTTTCGAATTATTCGCCTAACTATTTTTGTAGCAAATATTTTATTTATCTGGCATGTTGCCAATTGGCGCTTATTCTCGTATCTTTCGCACAGAATTTCCCAGCAGTTCTTCAAATTTTCCTCTCTCAATGAAAATCCTCGAATTAATTTTGATGCATTTCCTCTCACCGCCGAATGTAAATATTGCAGTTTTTCAACTTCCGACAACTGCTCATTCTTTACGATTGTAGACTCGAATAGTTCTTTAAACGATATCCAATGTTCCGATTCACCGTAGAAATACGGCAGATCAAATTTCGGAAGCTTCACCGAAATCTGTTTTGATTTAGAACATGTATCGTTATCAGAATTTTTTTCTAACCTAGTTTTCTCCTCAAGGCTAAATTTAAAATCTTATCTTGATATCTCAAATACTTATCTAAATTATCATCATTCTCTTTCTGAGAAAAATTTGTAAATATTTCCGATATGCTACGTTCATAATCCTTTACTTTTGTTTTCAAAACCGAAATTCTTGCCTGCTGTTCTACGCTACACTTACTAACATTTTCACTGACCACATAAATTTCTTTACAGATTACATCAAACCTTAGTTCGGTTTTCGAAATCTTCGGTGACATTTTCAAAATTTTAAATCCTCTAATATATGAATAATTTATCTAGACTTAATTGAATACCCTTTAAATACGACATAAATGTGAATATTAGAATTGTAGAATTAATTCAAACCAAAACAAGCAAAACTATTACTATTAAACCATTTACATTATCAAACCCATAGAGCTGTGGCTATCGACGGACCAAAATACTGTTATGTATATTCTTTCATAACAGTCGAATTAGATTAAGATTAGAACCGAATTGATATTAAGAATTTAATTTATTGCTTTCGAATTCCAAAGAATAGAAAGGTAATCTCCCAGATTCGTTCGGGCAGCCATCCTAAAAAAAGTGTAAAGCCAACACAATGAAGATAACCCCTTTTGCTAATTTTGATTTAATATAAAGTCGAATCACAAGATTGTTATACAGGGATAATTAACATCGGAAATAAAACAGGATATTAAAATAGAATTATAACACTGGATTTACGAATAGATTCTAATGACAGGTTAAGCATTTTATCATTGTTCGAATTGAATGTATTCCTGCTCTTCCGAGTCAGGGCGGGGGCGATTCTGGCAACCCTAGAGTACGTGTAGACTGCGCCAGCAGCGCCTCTCTGCGGCCTCAGATCACGTGGTTACATCGTCTTTTTCAACAACTGGTATTTAAAAGGCTGCATCTTGCAGCTACCGGTAGTCTTCGTATGGTGGCCATGTACTCCGTTCGTGACTACTGCGACATGTACTTGATGTACGGCCGATGTAATGGAAATGCCTTACGAACTGCTAGGGAGTATGCCCGTCGATATCCGTCCCGCCGTCCTCCCGATGTCAACGTCATCCGTAGGCTGGACGACAGACTGCGAAATATGGAACGCGTCTTGCCAACAGCCAATCTTCACGATACTGGAAGACCGCGGAGCGGCCTGATGGTAGCACAGGCGGATGCACTGCTGCAGCGGATAGAAGAGACGCCCGAGGTAAGCACACGCGCATTAGCCCGTGAGATGACTTCGAGTAAAAGTACTGTGCACAGGCTTTTACGGTCTGAGAGGCTACACCCATTTCGGTACACAACCGTGCAAGGTCTCAAACCAGATGACTTTCAGAAACGCGTGGCCTTCTGTGAATGGCTGTTGCAGCAACAGAACACAGATAATGGTTTCATTGCACATATCCTGTGGACTGATGAATCATGTTTCACTTGTGATGGGGTATTTAACCATCACAACAGTCATATGTGGTCCCAGGTCAATCCGCATGCAATCCGGCCGCAGAAACATCAGGAACGTTGGTCTCTTAACGTGTGGGCCGGCATACTCGGGGATCGCCTGCTTGGACCATATTTGTTGCCTGAACGGCTCTCGGAACAGTCGTACTTGGTGTTTCTCAATGAGGTCTTAACCGAGTTCCTCGATGACATACCATTAGCGGCAATACAGGGACTTTGGTTCCAGCATGATGGGGCTCCGGCGCATTTCTGTGCTCCTGTACGTGGTTGGCTGGATATGGAATACCCCGGCCGCTGGATCGGATGTGGGGGTCCGGTTCTATGGCCGCCACGTTCGCCAGATCTTACACCGTTGGATTTTTTCCTATGGGGCCATCTCAAGGAACTGGTGTATCGAGACGTAGTGACAACACAAATGGACTTAGTTGCTCATCTGCATGCTGCTTGTACTTCGGTGGACCCCGCGATGCTGCAACGTGTCATGACAGCCATTCCACGGCGTGCTCAAGCCTGCCTCGACATGCAAGGCGGACACTTTGAACATCTGATTTAAATTGTGCATGCTGTTGATGTGTTCAATAAAGTGTTTTTTCTTGCACTGGCAGTGACGTCATACTTTGTTTTTCGTATTTTTCTCGTAAACTATGGATTGTACAGGAACGCTTCTTTGGGCAGTTTTTATGTACTCCCAACGAGGAATCTAGCTGTGCAGAGTTTATGCGGTCGTTTTGGGACACCCTGTATATGGCCTATGTAAGGAATCCCGTGCTCCCGTACATTCCAAATCCATTAAGGTGCTTTCAGTGCCAACGTTTTGGTCACTAAGCTCTCCTGTCGTGGTACCCTTACCTGCGCCCGTTGCGCAGATGTTGGCCACGTCAGAGATAATTGTACGGCTACACCCCGATATGTAAACTACCACGGTGATCACGTAGCCTACTCTCGATCGTGTCCTAAGTGGATGTTGGAGAAGGAGGTGCAGACATTAAAAGTCACGCGAAACATATCCCGAGGCGAGGAAACTGATGGATGCCAGGACACCAAATGTTGGGTTGTCCTACGCAGCAGCAACTGCCCTCAGGCCAAAAAGAACAACTGGTACACAAACCGAACCGTATTTATTGGACCTATAAGGACCCAAAAGAATGGTAAAACAGATAACACCAAAACAAACTCAACCCAGGTAGAAACTACAACCAGGAAAAAAACTGCTGAAACCTCCATTAAAACCACAATTCCACCAAATTTAAATTGTTCACCTCCTGCATGTGGAAAAAAAAGTAGATCCCCATCACCACCGACCGCTCATAAAAGTATTGTAGAAAGCAAACAGTCGTGTTCATACCACATAGATACAAATTCTCCAATCCCACCAAACAGAAATAGAAAAAAAATTGGTCATTCCTAGAAAGTGCGTTGGCCTTTCTAGGATGGCGAAAGACCCTAATTATATTTTAAAGGGTAATCAATATGTCCGCAGGCTCTCGAACAATGAGGAATTAAAACTATATGTGTCCGAAGACTCGGACAATGATGTTGTTTTTGAGGAGGCTTAACTCCTTCCTTTTCTCCGTTTTTTTTCGCTTTTATCGTCTTAACTCTACTTTTATCACTTTTGTACATATTGCTCATGCTATATTTTCTCATTAATTTCTATCACTGTTATTTTATCATTTTCTATGACTATTTCGAATGGTTTTATTATATGACAGTCTTCATTATCTGTTTTGACTGTATTTTACGTATTGCTATATAGGATTGTCCTTAACATCTGCTGTTATCGGATGATTTTATCACCATGCACATTTCACTGATTTTACCTTCCTTTTTTCTTGTCACCCTTTTTACCACTTTTGCTAGTTGTGGGTTATTTCCTGTGCATTTTTTCTACTGTCGACGAGCGTTTGGCGAGCATTATCCTCTCCACACTCCGCGCCAGAAAACTCCAGCGAAACCTTTTTAAATATGGTCGTTCATACCTTTCATTCGTTTTATCACTGTTTTATATCATCGTTTTAGTCACCTTTTATATCTCATTACTCTTTATTTATCATCGTTTGCATCAACTTTGTATATCTTTTCTGCTTATGCGTCACGTTTTTATCATGTTTACACAGGATTTTGGTTTTAAAATGATATAGTGTTTTTTTCGGGTTTTACCACGTGTTTGGCGCAGCATATCCTGTCTGGACCTTGCGCCATTAAGCCTCAAACAACCAAACCTGCATGACATTTGCCTAATGCAGTAATTGCTTGTACAGCTCTTCTGTTGACAGTATACGGGGATTTCACATCACTTGAGAGACGTTGAGATGATTAAATAATTATTTCGTGAGATAGGCCATATTTTTTCCCCAAACTTAAATTAAAACATTAATTTTTGCATGAAACACAACACGTCTTAGTAAAAAGTTGTTGAAGCACATCAAAGTTCACTATAGGATTACACGAAGATGATGAAACATCATTACACTAAACATGATTATTTTCACGTACAGATGTACATACATTCTTCTGAAGCTCCTTTAAACGATTAAAATCATTTTTATTTTCATCAGAAACAGTAGATAATACTTTGCTTCTTTTAATTTTCATCAAATTTGATTTCGCTGTAGTTGACATTCTCTTACGACCCATATTTCGTTGAATTTCAAGTATTTTCAAACTATTGCTTGAAATCGTGTCTGGATATGAACCGTAACTACTGACAGCAAGCATCAAATCGTTTCACTTTAAACACGACACGAAAAAAAAAGATAATATTGAACTAGAGAACCTAGAGGGAGCGAAGTTTTTCTCTTCCATGGATCTCTATTCGGGATATTGGCAGATAGAGGTAGACGAAGCAGATCGGGGAAAAACGGCATTTGTCACCAGTGAAGGCTTATATGAGTTCAAGGTCGTGCCGTTTGGACTTCGTAATGCTGCAGCTACTTTTGAGAGAACAATTGACAATTTACTGCGTCACCTTAAGTGGCAAATGTGCTTGTGTTATTTAGACGATATTGTAGTATTCTCTCAAACTTTTTTGGACCACCTTAAAAGGCTCACCTGTTTCCTTAAATGCATTCAGGCCTAATTCTGAATCCTAAGAAATGTCTGTTTGGTGCAAGGGAAATCAAGATCCTAGGCCATCTAGTATTCGGTGAAGGCGTAAAACCCGATCCAGATAAAATAAGAGCAGTTCAAAATTTTCCTGCCCCAAAGAGCGTCCATGACGTCAGAAGCTTTCTCGGACTGTGCTCCTACTACAGACGCTTTATCAAAGGCTTCTGCTATCGAGCCCAGCCTCTCCAGATTTTACCAAATTTATGTGGACCTCTACACAGGAAGAAGCTTTCAACGACTTAAAGTCAGCACACATTTCTGAACCAATACTAGGTTTATTTGATGAAACAGCTCCCACTGAATTACACACTGACGCTTGTGGATATGGCATTGGTGCTGTGTTCGTCCAACAGCAGCAGAACGAGGAAAAAGTCATAGCCTATGCATTTAGAACAATGTCAAAAGCCGAACGAAATTATTCAACAACCGAAAGAGAGTGCCTTGCAGTCGTATGGGCCATCATGAAGTTCCGCTCTTATTTGTTTGGAAAATCATTCACAATTGTGACAGACCATCACGCGTTGTGTTGGTTAGCTAATTTAAAAGATCCTTCCGGGAAATTGGCAAGATGGGCTCTAAGACTCCAAGAATACGATATTTCTATGGTATACAAAAGTGGAAAAAGACACAATCATGTCTATAGTCTTTCCAGAAACCCCATTGATGACCATGCCACTTCAGTAGACCCCTCAGGGGGTTTACCTTCTTTAGGTAAACACGGGTGTCGCAATCCCGAGGTACCCCAGCGAACTTTCCCTCCTTTCCCTTTTCTTCTCCTCTCGTCCTTCTACTTTTACCTTTTTCTCTCCCTCGTTGCGGTTACCTCTTCGGAGGTGAGGGCTCCTCATCAGAAGCTGTAGCCATTCTGTGCTTCTAGCTTCTAATGGCGATTAACTGCCCACGTGTTTGCCGTGCGTGGAGACCCGTGTCCCAGGAAATGGGGATCCTGGTAGTTGAGGGGTTTTATTCTTCGCCATAATGTGGGCTTTAGTAAGATAACGCTCCAACACACTACTTTGGCCCTTGCTTCAGGTAAACGGGAGGTGCACATTGGTCCCGTGTGTACCAATCGGCTGGTCGGTTAGACATTGTTCACTGGCTCAGGGCTAAGCAACCGGTCATTGGCCGCGCGCGTATAGTTCCCGGTTAGCACTGGCGCAGTAACCGGCGTCCCCTTGTTGGGCTCCATGGTGGGTGGTGCCGCCGGGGACCGAACATACGGCCCATTTTTATGGATATTTCTACCAAAGCCAAGCAAGCATCATCTGTCTCATCATCTGTCTCATCGAATGAAAGCCCAAGATCTCGCTTTTTCATTATTAAACGCAAAGAAGGCAACTTCACAACAGTATCACCTTTCTTGATACAAAAATGTATACAATCCGTAATAGGCCATGTGAATTCAATAAAGAATCTCCGTTCTGGTGACCTCCTTGTTGAAGTAATGACTGCAGTACAAGCTGCGCAGTTGTCCAAGATAAATATGTTTGGAAACATTGCTGTGTCCGTGGCTCCTCATGGATATTTGAACTCTTCGAGAGGAGTAATATCGGAGGCCGATCTCCTTTATACCCCCGAAGAGGAAATCCTGGAGCATCTACACGACCAGCATGTGTCTGGTGTTCGTCGTATTAATATCCGTCGAGATGGGAAAGTGCTTCCAACGAAGCATCTCATCTTGACTTTCGACACACCTAAATTACCATCATTCCTGATTGCTGGGTACCTTCGGTGTCCCATCAGGCCCTACGTTCAGAACCCTCTCCGTTGCTTTCAGTGTCAACGTTTCGGACACTCGAAAGCATCGTGTCGTGGTTCCGTGGTCTGTGCCCAATGTGCCCAGCCTGACCATGCATCTGAGACCTGCACAAAGCCAGCTAAATGCGTCAACTGCCAAGGAGATCACACATCATACTCACGCTCCTGTCCAAAATGGATAGTTGAGAAAGAAATTCAGACCGTAAGAGCCAACAATAGTCTGTCATACTTAGAAGCGCGCAAACAGGTCGAGGCTAGAAGCCCTAGAGTTGGTGTTTCATACGCCTCTGTTGCCGCTTCCAAGAGAGTTATGTGTAACTCATCAACCCAAACGGAGCCTATTATTACAACCAATAAACCAAACAATAGTAAAACTCAAACAACCCCACCTTCAAAATCTAATTCACAACTCAATAGAACATCCCGTTCTTCCAACTCAAAACCTTCCACACCTAAACCAGCTATACATAAAAAATTAAAAAGTGCTGAAGTTGCAAAGCGAGTGAGTCATTCACGTAAGGTGAAAGACCCTCGCAATGTGGCGCGTATGGAGGAGGATTCCCTCCAAATTTGCGCGTCCAATTCGGATCTTTCTGATCCTGATGCTGGGGTGTCTATGGACACCTCAACTCCTCCCGCTCGTGCTCCTTCTCCCTCTTCCTCTTGATGGCGACTTTAATTTCTTGGAACTGTCGCGGTTTCCGTAATAAACTTTCAGATCTGAAGTCTTTGATCACAGATTACCATCCGGCCTGTGTCGCACTTCAGGAAACCTTCCTGAAGTCAGCAGACACGGCCAAATTACGTCGTTATAGTATTATTCGGAAGGACAATGTTTCGGGTGTGCGAGCGTCTGGAGGTGTTGCTCTCCTGACCTCTCACAGCTATCCCTACTCTGTCCTATCGTTAAATACTCCACTTCAAGCGGTAGCAGTGCGTGTGCAGATGCGGAAATTAATTTCCGTGTGTGTAATATATCTGCCACCTAACGACGTTGTTGATCAAAGAACTCTCGACGACTTGGTGACTCAGCTTCCGGAACCTTTTGTTATACTTGGAGACTTTAATGCTCATAATGTTTTGTGGGGGAGTAGCTGTAACACCGCTCGAGGAAGGCAAGTGGAGCAGTTAATAACTGACCACAATCTTTGCCTCCTCAATAATGGTGATCCTACTCACTTCCACGGGCCATCTCGGACCTTTCACATCATTGATCTTGCCATCTGTTCACCGTCAATCTTTCCATCTTGCAACTTTTGGGTCGGGACAGATCTTCGCGGAAGTGACCATTTTCCTGTGTTTGTGTCACTGTCCGGCACTGGATCCGTAGTCTGTCGCCCTGCGCGATTCAAATATGAGTCTGCGAACTGGTCGCGATTTACAGACATTGCAACCATTACCCAGGCTATGGTCGACGGTGATATCGATGATGCGGTTCGTCTTGTCTCCAACGTCATAATAGAAGCTGCCGATGCAGCCATTCCCAAGAGCTCACCTAATGGTCGAAGAAACTGGAAACCGTGGTGGAACCTTGAGTGTTCTGCAGCTTTGAAAGTACAATGTAAAATGTGGGGGATATTTCGCCGATATCCCACCACTCCAAATTTCGTTGCTTTCAAGCAGGCAAGAGCTAACGCTCGTAGAGTGCGTCGACGTTGCCAGAGAGAGTCGTGGAAAAAGTACGTTTCGGAATTGACACCATCCACCCCCAGTAAACAGCTTTGGACGAAAGTAAAGAAATGCATAGGATTATATCCAGACCAGCCAATACCATGCATTGTTCAAAATGGCGTTACACTTTCTACCTTAGAGGAAATAAGTAACGCCATTGGCAGCGCCTTCAGTTCAGTTGCGAGTGCGTCGTCGTATCCGACCACTTTCATGCGACACAAACTGCGTGCCGAGTCAAGACCTTTGCGTTTCGATACTCAGTCCGATCTGGCCTACAACTGCCCCTTTACGGAGAACGAGTTGGAGAATTGCCTTCGGCAGACTCGGATGACTTCCCCGGGTCCCGATGGCATTAGTTATGCTATGTTACAGCATCTCTCTCGCAGCTCGCTCCGTAATTTGCTGTATCTATTTAATAGAATCTGGGAGGAACATGCTTTTCCATCCTCTTGGCGTAAGGCAATAGTGATTCCTATTCCCAAACCGGGAAAGGATGCTTCTAGCCCTAACAACTACCGTCCAATTGCACTCACCAGCTGTTTATGCAAGCTGCTGGAACGAATGGTTAACAATCGGTTAGTGTATCAGTTAGAATCCCAGCTTTGTCTGTCACCTCTACAAAGCGGATTTCGGCGTGGCCGGTCCACGATGGATAATATCATAGCCTTAGAATCCGAAGCTCGCAATGCCTTTGTCAGAAGAAACCACTTAGTGTCTGTTTTCTTCGACATTGAAAAGGCTTATGACCGGACGTGGCGATATGGTATCCTTCGTGACCTTCATAATAACACCTTTCGTGGTCACTTGCCGATTTTCATTGCGAACTTCTTGTCACTACGAGAATTTCAAGTTCGCATTGGTACGACGCTTTCCGATGTTTACATTCAAGAAGAGGGAGTTCCTCAGGGCAGTGTATTGAGTGTTACACTGTTTTCCCTGAAAATTAATGGCATTTTACAGTGTTTGCCACCATCTGTTCGTGGCAATCTGTATGTCGACGACTTGCAGATCTCGTGTCAAGGTAAGGATATGCGTTACATCGAACGACAATTACAAGCTTCAATATCTCGCATGATGACATGGTGTTCTGAGAACGGTTTTACGTTTTCGGCCGAAAAAACCTCTTGCGTACATTTTTGTAAGCGCAGAGGTTTGCATCCTGACCCGCAAATATACCTAGGTGACTCCCTAATAGCCGTAGAGAACGTGGTTCGTTTCTTGGGCGTGTTGTTCGATAGTAAGTTAACTTTCCTTCCGCACGTAATGTATCTACGGCGGAAGTCTGAGCAGGCTCTAAACTTGCTGAAAGTTCTATCCAACACGTCCTGGGGAGCTGAGCGATCTACTATGCTCCGGGTTTATCGCGCGGTCATTCGATCGAAAATGGATTATGGATGCGCCGTGTACGGTTCCGCACGCTTTTCCGTGCTACGGAAACTGGACACGGTTCATCATTCCGCCCTTCGGATCTGTTCTGGTGCTTTCAGAACATCTCCCGTAAAGAGTTTAAATGTCATCTGCCGCGAGCCTTCTTTACCATCTATTCGCAAGCAATTGTCGCTTCAGTTGTACTTCCGTATCCTCTCGCAACCCAATCACCCACTCCATTCTGCTCTACTTGACAGTCAGAATGACCGACTTTACCAAAATCGGCCATCTTGCATTCCACCTTTCGGACTTCGCATGAGGACGTTTCTGATTTCATCTCCGCTGTGTGATGTGGATGTCATGCTGCAACCGACTTTGCATTTTCCACCTTGGCGAAACCACAAGATTTCGTACTTGCGCGCCCCTTCCAGGGTTTTGCAAAATCGAATACGGATCCTGTCATTTTTCGCCAGGTTTTTGCGTCGCACCTCGCTAGTTACCCTAACTATGTTGATGTTTATACCGACGGCTCGAAAACAGAAGATCATGTTGGATGTGCCTACGTCTGTGGCAGAGACGTTAGGAGCTATTCACTTCCCGACTGTTTTTCTGTCTTTTCAGCAGAGTTTGTGGCTGTACATGAAGCGCTGAAGTATATCTTCCGGCAGAGAGATAGGCGTTTTATAGTGTATACAGATTCCATCAGCGTTTTAGAGACTTTGGAGAATGGTGAAGTGTCACACTCCCATTCCCTTGTATCTCCGGTGTTGGATCTGCATCGTCGCCTCTGTCGTCGTGGCTTCAGTGTCCTTTTCTGCTGGGTGCCTGGTCATGTCGGCATATCGGGTAACGAGCAGGCAGATGCTGCGGCTAAAGGTGCTGTGCATCGGCTGAATCAGCATGTGCCTATCAGTGATGTGAAGTCCGCTGTGAAAAAGTTAATTAGGAACGAATGGCAAGTTGATTGGGATCTGCAGGTTACTAATAAGCTGCGACAGGTTAAACCACGTATTGGTGCTTGGCCATCAGCTCAACTGCGTCGTGCAGACGTCATACTCACACGGTTGAGAATCGGGCATTCCCTTTTGACGCATCGACATTTGTTGATGGGTGGGGATGCCCCTCTCTGTCAACATTGTAAGGCTCCGCTTTCGGTTGGACATATTTTGACGTCTTGCCCTTCGCTTCAAGCCCAGTATAATAGGTTTTTTGGCTGCAGTTCACCTATCTTATCTGAACTGCTGGGGGAGCCCCCCCATCCTGCTCTGTTTGCCTTCTTTTTTTTTTTGGTTTTATACACAGTCTGTGCTTTAGCAATTGATTTTATCGTGAAACTTTTATTGCGTTTTACAAATATCTTTTTTTATAATCTTTTTATTAATTTTATGTATCTTTGTTTTTACCACCTTATATATCACCGTTTTTTATGCCTTTTACATATCTTTCTATATTACCTTGTATATATCATCATTTTAACTTGTTTATACATAATTTTTATCATCCCTTTTATTCTGTTTTTCACGGTTACTCGTTTTTATTTTTATTAGTGTTGGTTATTTCACCGTTGGTTCGAGCGTGGCGACTTTATAGAATATCTTTGCTCTAGTCTTGTGTTTGGCGCTTTATGTCCTATTTTGGATCTTGCGCCATAAAACCCCAACCAACCAACCAACCAACCGTCGGGACGGGAAATTCCTCCCTACTAAACATCTAATCCTGACATTCGACACACCGAAGCTACCACCTTTTGTCATAGCCGGCTACCTTCAGTGCCCTACTAGACCATATGTACAGAATCCTCTCAGATGCTTTCAGTGCCAACGCTTTGGACACTCGAAGGCATCTTGTCGTGGTTCCCCAGTCTGTGCTCGTTGTGGTCAATCTGATCATATCTCAGACACTTGCAACTTGGCACCAAAATGTGTCAATTGCAAAGGTGACCATACGTCATATTCACGCTCGTGTCCCAAATGGAAAGCAGAAAAAGAAATACAAACTCTTAAGGCTCACAAAAATATCTTGTATATGGAAGCGCGAAAACAGGTTGAGGCTAGAACTCCCAGAGTCGGAGTTTCATATGCTTCTGTTGTCGCCTCCCAAAAAATCATGTGCACTGCCTCCACACAAACTGATTCGAGTCTGCTTCCTAATAGCCCACAGAAAACTAAGAGCAATAGGACACCAAATGTAATACTCTCAGATTCCCGGAATGGAGCGAACGAGAAACCAAAACCCAAAAGAAACAATAAAAATAAAACAAGCACGCAAACCGCCAATCCTGGAAACTCTTCCAAATCTGCTAATGACCAGATCTCAAATGTGCAAAATTTGCCACGATCTAAACGAACCAAAAAGGAATCTGAACCCAACCCCTCAAAATTGACTCGTAAAGACTTTCTAAAAAACAGACCTATTACAAATGAGCCTTATGAACTTGAGACAGATGAACCCCTTAAAGTGTATGTCTCCCCAGAGGAGGATATGTTAACGGACAGCTCTTCGGATTCGGATGAAGTTGCATCCAATTCCGCTAGCTGATAGTCCGTTTCTTTTCCCTTTCCTTAAAAAAAAAAAAAAAAAAAAAAAAAAAAAAAAAAAAAAAAAAAAAAAAAAAAAAAAAAAAAAAAAAAAAATCTTTCAATATGGCATCTATTATCTCCTGGAACTGCCACGGCTTCCGCAACAAACAAGACAATATTAAAACCTTGATTTCTGACCATAACCCAGCCATTTTCGCACTACAAGAAACATATTTAAAAAACACCGACAATATAAAAATTCGCAGATACAGCACCGTTAGAAAAGAACGCGATATTGGTGGAAGAGTATCAGGAGGAGTGGCCCTCCTAATATCTCATGACTATCCATCCACTGTCATTCCACTGAAAACAAATTTACAGGCTGTTGCAGCGCGTGTCCACATCCGTCAACTCACTACCATTTGCACCGTCTATCTACCACCAAACGAACCTATTAACAGAAACTCTTTGGCTAATCTTTTAACACAACTTCCGGCCCCTTTTATAATAGTTGGAGATTTTAACGCCCATAGCCCACTTTGGGGTAGTCCGAACACTAACAATAGAGGACAAGAAATAGAAATATTCGTATCTGACTTCTCTCTCTGTGTCTTCAACAATGGTGAGAATACTTATTTTCATCAACCCACCAAAACCTTCCATGCAATAGATCTAGCCATAGGTTCCCCTTCAATTCTGCCCTTTTATAATTTTTGGGTTTCAAATGACTTGCACAATAGCGATCATTTTCCAGTCTTTCTCTCCTTGCTGACCGCTGATTCTAATGCCGTTTCTTCTCTACCCCGCTACATTTATGACAGAGCTGACTGGCCAACTTTTACATCCCTTGCTATCATCACCAAGCAAATGGTGGTGGGCGACATTAATAGTGCTATTCAAAATATTACTTCTGTTATAATTAACGCAGCTGACGCATCCATCCCTAAATCCTCTTCTAGAAAGCGTAAAAACAGGAAACCGTGGTGGTCAGAGGAATGTCTTATTGCTAAGAAAAAACAGCAAAAGGCATGGGGCATCTTTCGCAGATACCCAACAAAAGAAAATCTTATATCTTTTAAACATGCAAAAGCTAATGCTAGGAAAGTACGGCGACGCAGCCAGAGGGAATCATGGATTAAATATGTCTCCCATATATCGTATAACACACCGTCTAAACAATTGTGGTCAAAGGTTAAAAAGGCAATGGGCTTATATACGCAACATCCACTTTCTTGCTTAAATCTCAATGGCCAAATAATCTCAGACTTACCAGAAATAGCAAATGCAATTGGCACCTCCTTCTCTTCTTCCTCTTCTGCTGCTGCTTATCGTGACTCTTTCTTGAAGATCAAACAAAAATCTGAAAGCCGTTCTCTGAACTTCAACTCAGTCTCCACATTTTCCTACAATAGCCCCTTTACTGAAACAGAACTTATTAGCACCCTTCATAATACTCGAAATACTTCTCCAGGACCAGATGACATTACTTACAATATGCTAAAACACCTTCCTCGTCGTTCCCTTAATAATCTGCTTTATTTGTATAATAGGATTTGGAATGAGCATGTTTTTCCTGCTACCTGGTACAAAGCTATCGTTATCCCTTTCCCGAAGCCTGGGAAAGATGCTACAAATCCTAACAATTATCGACCCATTGCCTTAACTAGCTGCGTCTGCAAACTGCTAGAAAAAATGATAAACAATCGCCTAGTTTTTACATTAGAGACGAAGAACCTTATTGTTCCATTTCAGAGTGGGTTTAGAAAGGGAAGATCCACCATAGACAATGTAATTGCTCTCGAATCTGACATTAGGAGATCATTTCTCCTAAAAAACCATTTTATATCAGTTTTTTTTTGACATTGAAAAAGCATACGACCGTACTTGGCGTTATGGAATTCTCAGAGATCTTTTTGACTTGGAGTTTCGCGGAAATCTTCCTATTTTTATTAAAAATTTTTTAGCTACCCGACATTTTCAAGTTCGTATTGGCAATGTCTTGTCCAACCTTTTTACCCAAGAAGAAGGGGTTCCCCAAGGGAGTGTCCTTAGCGTCACTCTCTTCTCAATAAAAATTAACAATATTTTAAAACAGCTTCCACCTTCCGTGCGGGGAAGTCTTTATGTGGACGACTTACATATTTGCTGCCAGGGAAAAGACATGCGATTCATTGAACGCCAACTTCAAACTGCAATTCGACGAATCTTGACTTGGAGTGATGAAAACGGTTTTAAATTCTCACCAGACAAAACCTCTTGTGTGCACTTTTGTCGTAAACGTGGGATCCATCCGGATCCCGAAATTTTCAATGAAGACCAGAAGATAAATGTTATTGATTCTGTACGTTTTTTAGGTGTCATATTTGACAGGAAACTAACCTTTCTTCCACATGTTGTACAGCTGCGTAAAAAATGCGAGAAATCACTGAATATGCTTAAAATTTTAGCAAATACATCTTGGGGAGCTGATCGGACATCTATGCTCCGCATATACAGGTCGGTAATCCGATCAAAGCTTGACTACGCCTGTGCATCTTATGACTCTGCTCGCCAATCCGTCCTACGCAAACTTGACACGGTGCACCACAGTGCACTTCGTCTATGTTCTGGTGCCTTTCGTACTTCACCCGTTCAAAGTCTCTATGTAGATTGTCACGAACCATCTTTATCTCACACTCGTCACCAACTTTCATTGAACTACTTTTTTCGGGTGCTGACTCATCCTACGCATCCATTACGTGACATCTTACTCGACAGACGGTACGACACCCTCTACAAAAATCGGCCATCCTGTATCCCGTGCTTTGGGTTACGTATGCGTTCTTTGATCGAAAAGACCACTCTGGATGATTTAAATGTGTGTGAACGTCCCTTATTTGACTTTCCTCCTTGGAAGAAAAAATCTATATCATATATTAATCCCTTTCGTAATTTTAACAAAACCGACACCGATTCATCCATATTTAAACAACTTTTTTACTCTCATCGTCACAGTTTCTCTAAGTATAAAGATATTTATACGGACGGATCGAAGACAACACATCATGTCGGTTGTGCCTTTGTTTTTAATTCTGATATTCATAGTTTTAAACTTCATTCCTCATGCACTGTTTTTACTGCGGAAATTTTAGCCATCAAACAAGCACTTGATTTTATCGCCAATGATCAAAATAAAAATTTTATCATATACTCTGACTCTTTGAGCGTACTCGAGAGCTTAAAGTCTGGAAACAATAGTCATCCTTTAGTCTCATCTGTCATAACTCTCCATCATCGGTGAAAATGTCATGGTTTTAGTATTCTGCTTTGTTGGATCCCAGCTCATGTTGGAATCCCAGGCAATGAACTTGCGGACACAGCAGCAAAAAATTCCAGAACTGTTTTAAACCACTCTGTCCCTTTTAATGACGTCAAACACACCATTAAAACTTTTATTTTCGATAACTGGCGTTCGAAATGGAACCTAGAAGTACATAATAAACTTCATCATATCAAACCCGTCATCTCTAACTGGCCTCCTTTATATCCAAGAAAACTTGACGTCATGATCACCCGTCTAAGAATTGGACATACTAGAGTCACTCACAGACATTTGTTGGAGGGGGAAGATACCCCAATTTGCTTTCATTGCAACTGTGACCTTACGATTTTGCATATTTTAACTGATTGTGCAGGACTAACCAATTTTTACTCTAAATATTTTGGCTCTGCTTCACTCACCTTAAAAGATCTTTTAGATGAAACACCTCACCCTGCTATTTTCAGTTTTTTGAAAAGTACCGGTTTTTACCCGCTGATTTAATAGCTTTATCCTTGTTTTCTTTCTTTTTATATTTTTTGACTGCAATCTAGATGGGGACCCCCATCTAGATGTTTTGTCATTACCAGTACTGCTTTTTGTCTTCCTCGTTCATGATCTAGAATCATTGTTTTTTATCTATTCTTTTCTTATACCTGGCTGTATACTGGATGGGGGAAACCCCATCCAGTTTGTTTCTTTTTTTTTTTTAACTATCGTTTTTCAGGTTTTACCATATGTTTGGCGCAGCATGTCCTCTCTGGACCTTGCGCCATAAAACCCCAACCAACCAACCAACCAACCCGCTTGTCGTGTGAGTTCTCTACGTCGTGGCGCAAGAGCGGGCGGCACATAAATCCTTCCTTTTTTTATTTTGAAAAAAATAATTTCAGCTCCTTTCTTTTCCGTTTTTTTTGCTTCATTTATTTTTGTCAGCCTCAGTAACTTTTATCTGTTTTTTTAAAACTGCACTTTGTTTTTTTAACGTTCTTCTGAGAGAAAAACTTCATTCTGCATTAATTCCGGTTGTTAAATGGACTGTCTCTTTCTCTTTGGTTTAATCCATTACAACTTTAGTCACCCATGTATGTATCTTTAAACCTTTTTTCACTGTTTTTATGGATTTCATCTCCTATCACTGCTTTATCGCTCTTGTGTACTTTTTTAGATGATTACTTTTAATACCTGTTTTGTAGGACTATTTTATTACCTGCGATATATCACCTGTTTTGTCACACAACTCTATGCGACTGATTTTATCACCTGATAATTCGGACTGATTTTACAAACTTCTACACACCGCTGTTTTTTCTTTCCTTGTTCTTGTTATCTTTCTTACCGCTGTTGTTCATTATGTCTGCTTGTTATTATATTCACTGTTTTTATCGCACTGTTATCTTTAATTTATCCTATTCTCTATCTTTGATTTATCATTTCCTTTTCAGTGTTTTATCGCTCCTATGTCTTTGCACCTATTACTTCTTGATATGTCATAATTTTAACAATTATACACTCATGGACAAAAAAATTAGCGCACCAAGAAATAATTGCGGGATCGTAACGAAACTTGCAATGAAGGTACATGTCGGGGAGATATGCAAATGATTAGAAATGCAGCGTGATTGCGCATTACGTATAGCCGGTAGAGGGCGTTGAACATCGTACTTTGTGGAGTATAAAACAGGTAACCAAAGTTTGTTTCAGTGTGCTGAATCATTTAAAAAGGAAGAGCTGAGATAGACATGCCATTACGCCGTGTTCGAAGACAATATAAGCAGTTGTCGCAGTTTGAGAGGGGGAGAATCGTCGGGATGATGGAAGCTGGGTGATCAGCTAGGCGAGTAGCTCGTCAATTAGGCCGCTCTGATTGTGTTGTGAGGAGGTGTTGGGACCAGTGGACCCGAGAGATGTCATGTACACGAAGACCAGGCTCAGGACGCCCTCGACAGACCAGTCGTCGAGAAGACCGCCCCATCGTAAGAAATGCACGCGTACAGCCAACTGCTTCATCGGCCGCCATCCAGACACAGGTACCACCTTCACTAGGGGCCTCTGTGTCTTCTCGAACCATACGAAGGCGCCTGGCTGAAGGCCAGTTGGTATCGCGGCGCCCATTACGTGTGCTGCCCTTGACGCCCACCCATCGACGCCTCCGTTTGGAGTTTTGCCGCGCACGAGGAAACTGGACTGCAGCGGAATGGAACCAGGTCGTCTTTAGCGACGAATCCAGATTTAATCTAGGCAGTGATGACAATCGTGTTCGTGTGTGGAGAGCTCGTGGTGAACGCTTCAATCCTGCCTTTGCTGTACAGCGACACATCGCTCCCACAGCTGGTGTGATGGTATGGGGTGCCTACAATACACGGTCACCCCTAGTATTGTTCCGTGGCACCATGACAGCCTAGCGGTATGTTCATGAAATCCTGCAACCACATGTGTTGCCACTCATGCAACGGCTCCCAGGAGTCATTTTTCAAGAAGACAATGCTCGGCCTCATACGGCAAGGGTGTCAAGACTGTCTCCGCACTGTTACTACCCTTCCTTGGCCTGCCCAATCCCCAGATTTGTCTCCAATCGAGCATATCTGGGATCATTTGGGACGACGAGTTGGGCATCCCACGAGTTTGAACGAACTAGAGGCAAGGTTACAGCAAATATGGAACAAAATATCTCAAGACATCATACAGAACTTGTATGACTCAATGCCCGATCGTATCGCATCGTGCATTCGCGCTAGAGGGGGTCCAACGGAGTATTAACTCCTCCGTTCTTTTGCCTTTTTCTCTGAAATAACTTATCCTTTTTCTTTGATTTTCTTATCATTTACTTATATCAAAGTATTCACTACGTATGTACAATTTCGTTTCATTTTGACGACTCCTTCTTGGTGCGCTAATTTTTTTGTCCATGAGTGTATATATATCACTGTCACCGTTCAAACCATTGATTGATTTCATCACTTTTTTATTATCAATTTGTCCCCTTTATCATTTCCCTTTACATATCATCGTTTATGTCATCTGCATACTTCAGTTCTTTTATAAATAATATTTTTATCATGTTTACACTGGGTTATAGTCTTGAAATGCTGATAAATAATATTTTTCGGGTTTTTACCATGTTTTTGGCGCAGAATGTCCTCTCTGGACCTTGCGCCATTAAACCCCAAAGAACCAACCAACCAACCTTTTTTTATCCGTGAAGAGACAAGGTATGTTCTTGTCATGCATTTTCTGAACCTACCATGTGTTTGGTGCAGCTTGTCCATATCTGGACCTTGCGCCAATAAACCCAAATCAACCAACCAACCTTCTCCCTCTTCGTGTTGATGGCGACCGTAACTGTGTGGACTTAAAAAAAAAAATAATAAAAATCTTCTCATGGCAGGTGTGATTTCCTGGAATTGTCACTGCGCCCGTAATAAGCTCGACGAAATTAAAACTGATATCTGTCCACACTCCGGCCGTCTTTGCGCTGCAGGAAACACATCTCAAAGAATCTGATGGTTTTAAAATTGGAGGCTACAATGTCACCCGAAAAGATTACGATGGTGGTGGAAGGGTATCTGGAGGTGTTTCCCTCTTAATATCGCATGATCACCCGTCTACGATCATTCCACTAAGAACAAATATGCAGGCCGTCGCAGCCCGTGTTCACATACGTTATCTCACCACCAAACGAAGCCATAGACCGAAATTCCCTGGTACATCTTATTAATCAACTACCAACGCCTTTCATATTAGTTGGAGACTTCAATGCCCATAGCCCCCTTTGGGGAAACCAAAACACAAACAATAGAGGACAACAAACAGAAACCATTTTATCCGATTTCTCATTCTGCATTCTCAGTAACGCTGAGAACACATACTTCCATCTACCTACAAAATCATTGCATGCAATAGACCTAGCCATTAGTTCCCCTTCTGTTCTGCCATTTTATAACTTTTGGGTATGAAACAATTTATGCAATAGTGACCACTTCCCAGCATTTCTCTCCTTAATAGCAAGTGACTCTGATACTACATGTACTCTACCCCGTTACATGTACGATCGAGCCAATTGGGCGACCTTCACCTCTCGCAAACATCACCAGGCAAATGGTGGTGGGTGACATTAATGATGCCATAAATAGCATAACTAATGTAATAATTAAAGCAGCTGATACCTCCATACCAAAAACCTCCTCAGTTAAACGCAAAATCAGAATACCTTTGCGGACAGACGAATGCCGTGATGCCAGGAAACGACAACAAAAAGCCTGGAATATTTTCCGTAGGTACCCGGCGACCCAAAATCTATTAAATTTTAAACACGCTAAGGCATATGTTAGAAAAGTACGTCGACAGAGCTATAGGGAGTCGTGGGCGAAATACATTTCCAGTCTGTCATACAATACTCCGTCTAAGCAGTTGTGGACTAAAGCAAAAAGGGCAATGGGTTTGTACACCAATCATCCAATTTCCTGCATTGTTACAGATAACCAAACAATATCAGACTACAGAATTCGCAAACGTAATAGGTACAGCCCTTGCTTCTAACTCTTCAGCTATATCTTATAAAGACTCCTTTCTAAGACCCCCTCAGGGGGTTTACCTTCTTTAGGTAAACACGGGTATCGCAATCCCGAGGTACCCCAGCGAACTATCTCTCCTTTCCTTTTTCCCTCTCCTCTCTTCCTTCACTTTTTCTTTCTTTTCTCCCTCGGTGCGGGTCCTCTTTGGAGGCGAGGGCACATCTTTAGAAGCTGTTGCCGCTCTGTTGCTTCTATTGGGGTTTTGATCACCCACGTGTTTGCCGTGCGTGGAGACCCGTGTCCCCGAAAAAGGGAATCCTGGTAGTTGAGGGTCAGTTTCGGTTGCCCAACTCACTGCTTCGGCCCCCGCTTCGGGTAAACGGGAGATACTCTATGTTCCCCTGGGTATCAATCGGCTGGTGGCTTTGACTTCTGTCACCTGCTCATGGTTCAAGCTATCGGACTCTTGTGGTCAGTGTGCGTATAGACCTGGCTAGCACTGGTGCAGGAACCTGTATCCCCTTCTTGGACTCCATGGTGGGTGGTGCCGTCAGGTCCAAATATCCGGCCCTTTTTATGGATGTCTCTTTAAATCCTACGGCGAGGGATAAATCACCACTGTCGCATGTTCAGACCAGTATAAATAGTTTAAAGTTTTTTATAATGAAGCGGAAAGATGGTACGTTTAATAACGTATCTCCTTTTCTTATACATAAGAATATACAATCGTTAATTGGCGAGGCTAAATCTATCAAAAACTTAGATCTGGAGACATATTGATCGAGGTGTCATCACCACAACAGGCAACAATTATTTCATTCTGCAAAAGTCTTGGTAAAATTCCCGTTCTTGTGTCTGCACATAGATCTTTAAACACGTCACGCGGCGTCGTTTCTGAATCTGTTTTCTTAGACACTCCAGAGGATGAGATCTTGGAGAATACTGTAAGCAGTCAGACTTCATTGTCTACTGTGCAATCCCCTCCTCTAACACCGAGTACAACAGCAGACGTAGAAATAGCAAAAGAAAGCTATAATTATCATACTTCCAACTAATTGTGTTTCCTACCAATTTACTCCCTATAATTGTGTTACTACTAACTAGTTCATTTAAATATAATTTTTGATTTTAGTTCTTAATTGTACATTAATTATAAATACAAACACTTAAAAGAAAATGTTTTTCTATTTCTTTAAATTCTATTTCTTTAATTTCTATTTCTTTAAAAAAAATTACCTTACCTTCATATACGTCTCTTTCAGAACTAAGGTCTACAAGTTTCTGGAATAATGACTCCAAGGTGTTGGGGAGATATTCCAGATGAAAATTTTAGATCCTCTAATGTTCTTCCTGTAGCTAAAAATCTGAGAGACATAACTAATCTCTGTTCCGCAGTTATTGCATTTCTCATTACAGTATTTTTTTTCTGGATGAGGGGTCCCACTTGAGCAAGTAAGTAATCAAAACATTCGTCGGTCATGCGAAGGTAGTTTCGGAAATCATCAGGGTTGTTATCGCGCAGCTCTGACAATAACTGCATTTCAGAAAACTTGCCTCGATTCAAGTGCCATTTCTTTGACCAAAAGCGCCTCTTTGATCGCTTGATTCTCTTCTTTTTCCCACCACCGAACAGAACGACAAAAATTACCGCTAATTTTTTGCGAGGAAGCATAGTAAGCTTGATTACAGAACGACAGACCTACATGAACTGAGCTAAATCGGGCATCACGAGTGTGCGAAGGCATGTGGATGACACGCCAAAAGTCCGGCGCCTCGCACGCCAAGAGTCCCCGTGAGTAGCCGATGCCAGGCATCCGAGGGGCCAAAACTCCCGGCATCCCAGATGCCAAAAGTCTACGTGAGTGGCCGGCTTTACCAACGAGTTAGAAATTCTGCGCGTTTTCCCATAGACTATTTTCCAAAAATGATCAGCGCCTATGAGTAATCTGACCTTGGGGTTCTCGGATGTAAACACATCTGCCAGTTTCGTTGCGTTTGCACTAAAAAACTCCCTAGTCTGCTTATCTGGTCCATGAATCCCCGCATTAGTTATAGTTTCTGTTGTAAGGGCTTCTATTTTTATTTTAATTCTGGTGTCATGAATATTTCTCAAATTTACGGCTAAGCGATTTATTACTTTTTTCTGGGGCTCTTTCGAACCAAAGGGGTATATTCTTATTACTTCTTTACCTATGACTTTCAAATTGAATTCATTAGCGAGATCGAGTGACATAAATGTCCTCTGACTTCCTAGATCGAACAAGCAACGCACGTTAATACTTTTGTTTCTATTTTCATCTAAATTCGTTGCAGTCTGAAGCAGTATTTCTCTGTTCGAGATTCCATTTTCAGTAATATTAGACACTACCGTTTCGTTATTCTCAACTTCTGGTTTAGGTTTCAAAGGTTCCTCACAAATGTACTGACTATGTTTCTCCTTACATTTAATACATGTAGGTTTATACACACATTTACTAACTACATGATATTTTTTCAAATAATGGAAACATCTACCTTGACGCAATAAAATACGTTTCTTTTCTGCAACAGTTAACGTATATTCATCTATCTTATGATCAGTTTTACAACAAAATACACATTCATCGACACTAGTAGCATTTAAAGCAACAGCGCTAGGATGTTTGTCAAACCTTTTCTTCGGATAGTAATTTTTCGCATAATTACTAGTTTCTTTCTCATATTTATTTTTAATGCCGTAGTAAAACCCAAAATCCGATTCCCTTTTCTGAAACGAAAGTGTTCGCTCTCTGATTTGAATTTCACTTTTTAAATACTCTAAAAATTTAACTACATTCCATGATTCTGTTTCATCTTTGTATTCTCGATTATAATTTAAAACTAAGCTATCAGGAATTAATTTAGATATTATAGGGAAAAGCAAATTATCATAACTTTCAATCTGGATGCCTAACGACTCTAAACTACGTATATGAATTTCGCAAGTGTCGGACAAATCACGGTCTTTTAAGTTAGAAGCACTTCGAATAGGAGATAAATTTAAAAGTTTATTTATATGAGACCTTATTAAAATTTCTTTTTACCATATCAATCTTCAATAATTTTAATAGCTATATCATAATATTTGTCTGATAATGACAACCCCTGAGTCGCATTTAGTGCTGATGATTTCAGTAAACTTTTCAAGTATGTGAACTTATCAATTTTGTTAAGATCGTCATTATCATGTATCGCAGATTTAAACTGAGAACAAAATTCCTCAAAATTTTCAGGATTACCGTCGTATTTTTCAATGTCAATTTTCGGAAGATTGTCTTTCTGTTTGGCATTCGAAACTAATTGTAGATTTTCAGTGTCGAAGATTGAATTTTCTTCAATAACACTTCCTGTTTCACTCTTTAGCAAGACTCTTAAAGCTTGGTTAATTTTCGTTTTGTACAGAACAATTTTATCTCTATAATCTTGAACTGATTCTACTTCTGCTTCCAATTGTTTAAATCGGTATTCATTTTGAATTAACTTATCAAACTCAATGATTTGTGTTTCCTTTTCGCCTAATTGCGTAAGAGCTGCGTCTAAAAAAATGTGTCTGAAGAAGACACAGCCTCATCAATTTTCGCGAAAAGCTTAGTAGCACTAGTTTTTATACCACCTCTCTGAACTTTCAGCTTATTTATTTCTACTGTCATTTTATGTTATGTTCTTTAGAATTTACCCTTAATCAGTAAAATATTGTGCAGGATTTAGCTCCACTGTTTCGGCACTATATCGAAAAATAGGGTCTCTGTTCTTTCAAATAAATTGTATTCAAAGGCGAGTCACACACCTGATTCTTTTATCTGGCAGCCTCTAAGATATTATGCTTCATCTCGATTCGAAGTCATATTAATCAATCAGATCTTTTTTGTGTTTGGCGCAGCTTGTCCTCTCTGGACCTTGCGCCATTAAACCTCAACAAACCAACCAATCAGTTCTTTTACCCCTCAGGGGGTTTACCTTCTTTAGGTAAACACGGGTGTCGCAATCCCCAGGTACCCCAGCAAACTATCTCTTATTTCCTTTTCCCCACCCCTCAGGGGGTTTACCTCCTTTAGGTAAACACGGGTGTCGCAATCCCGAGGTACCCCAGCGAACTATCTCTCCTTTCCTTTTTCCTCTCCTTTCTTCCTTCTCCTTTTTCCTTTTTCCCCCCCTAGTTGCGGTTGCCTCTTCGGAGGTGAGGGCTCCTCATCAGATGCTGTTTCCAGTCTGTTGTTTCTAGTATCTAATGGCGATTAAACTGCCCACGTGTTTGCCGTGCGTGGAGACCCGTGTCCCCGAAAAAGGGAATCCTGGTAGTTGAGGTCTCCCAATACACTGCTTTGGCCTCCGCTTCGGGTAAACGGGAGGTACTCTGTGTTACCCTGGGTATCAATCGGCTGTTGGGTTTGACTTCTGTCACCTGTTCAGGTTTCAAGCTGTCATCCTTACAAAGCGGTTTCCGGCGTGGCCGGTTTACGATGGATAACGTCATTGCCTTAGAATCCGAAGTTCGCAATGCCTTTGTCAGAAGAAACCACCTTGTGTCAGTTTTCTTCAACATCGAAAAGGCATATGATCGGACATGGCGATATGGCATCCTTCGTGACCTTTATAATAACAACTTTCGAGGCCACTTGCCTATTTTCATTGCAAATTTTCTGTCTCTAAGAGAATTTCAAGTTCGCATTGGTACCACACTATCCGATGTTTACATACAGGAAGAAGGAGTTCCACAGGGACGTGTTCTTAGTGTGACACTTTTTTCTTTGAAAATAAATAGTTTTTTACAGTGCTTACCACCCTCTGTTCATGGCAACTTATAGTTGGATGACTTGCAGATTTCCTGCCAAAGCAAGGATATGCGTTACATTGAATGTCAATTGCATATTGCAATCTCTCGCATGATGACATGGTTTTCGGAGAACGGTTTTACGTTGTCGGCGGAAAGAACGTCTTGCGTACATTTTTGTAAACGGAGAGGTTTGCATCCTGTCCCGCAGATCTATCTCGGCGATTCAGCTATCACCGTTGTGGACGTTGTTTGCTTTTTAGGTGTTTTGTTCGATAGAAAGCTAACTTTCCTTCCGCACGTAATTCATTTATGGCGGAAGTTGGAACAAGCCCTTAACTTACTGAAAGTTCTGTCCAACACGTTCTGGGGAGCTGATCGGTGTATTATGCTCACAGTTTATCGCGCGGTAATCCGGTCGAAACTGGAGTATGGATGTGCCGTTTATGGTTCCGCTCGCCCTTCTGTTCTGCAGAAACTTGACACCATCCATCACTCCTCCCTTCGAATATGTGCTTTCAGAACATCGCCTATTAAGAGCTTAAATGTCATCTGTGGCGAGCCTTCTTTACCATCTGGTCGCAAACAATTGTCGCTTCAACTGTATTTTCGCATCCTGCTCACCCACTCCATTCTGCTCTTCCCCTCAGGGGGTTTACCTTCTTTAGGTAAACACTGGTGTCGCAAACCCGAGGTACCCCAGCGAACTATCTCTCCTTTCCTTTTTCCTCTCCTCTCTTCCTTTACTTTTTTCTATTTTTTCTCCCTCGGCGTGGTTCCTCTTCGGAGGCGAGGGCACCCCTTTAGTAGCTGTTGCCGCTCTGTTGCTGCTTGCTGTTATTGGGGTCTTTATCACCCACGTGTTTGCCGTGCGTGGAGACCCGTGTCCCCGGAAAAGGGTATCCTGGTAGTTGAGGGTCAGTTTTTGTTGTCCAACACACTGCTTTGGCCCCCGCTTCGGGTAAATTGGAGGTACTCTGTGTTCCCCTGGGTATCAATCAGCTGGTGGGTTTGACTTTTGTCACCTGCTCAGGGTTCAAGCAATCGATCTCCTGTTGGACATCTGACAGTTTCATCAGTGGTCTGTGCGCGTATAGACCTGATTACCACTGGTGTAGTAACCTGCATCCCCTTGTTGGTCTCCATGGTGGGTGATGCCGTCAGGTCCGAATATCCGGGGGTCCCGATGGCATTAGTTATGCTATGCTACAGCATCTCTCTCGCAGCTCTCTCCGTAATTTACTGTATTTATTTAATAGAATCTGGGAGGAACATGCTTTCCCATCCTCTTGGCGTAGGGCTATAGTGATTCCCATTCCCAAACCGGGAAAGGATGCCACCAACCCTAAGCATTATCGTCCGATAGCGCTCACTAGTTGTTTATGTAAACTTTTGGAACGCATGGTGAACAATCGGTTAGTTTATGTGTTAGAAACCCACCTTTGTCTGTCACCTCTACAAAGCGGTTTCCGGCGTGGTCGGTCTACGATGGATAATATCATTGCTTTAGAGTCCGAAGCTCGCAATGCCTTTGTCAGAAGAAACCACTTAGTGTCTGTTTTCTTCGACATCGAAAAGGCTTATGACCGGACGTGACGATATGGCATCCTTCGTGACCTTTATAACAACAACTTTCGTGGCCACTTGCCTATATTCATTGCGCCCCTCAGGGGGTTTACCTTCTTTAGGTAAACACGGGTGTCGCAATCCCGAGGTACCCCAGCGAACTTTCCCTCCTTTCCCTTTTCTTCTCCTCTCGTCCTTCTACTTTTACCTTTTTTTCTCCCTCGTTGCGGTTGCCTCTTCGGAGGTGAGGGCTCCTCATCAGAAGCTGTAGTCATTCTGTGCTTCTAGCTTCTAATGGCGATTAACTGCCCACGTGTTTGCCGTGCGTGGAGACCCGTGTCCCAGGAAATGGGGATCCTGGTAGTTGAGGGGTTTTATTCTTCGCCATAATGTGGGCTTCAGTAAGATAACGCTCCAACACACTACTTTGGCCCTTGCTTCAGGTAAACGGGAGGTGCACATTGGTCCCGTGTGTACCAATCGGCTGGTCGGTTAGACATTGTTCACTGGCTCAGGGCTAAGCAACCGGTCATTGGCCGCGCGCGTATAGTTCCCGGTTAGCACTGGCGCAGTAACCGGCGTCCCCTTGTTGGGCTCCATGGTGGGTGGTGCCGCCGGGGACCGAACATACGGCCCATTTTTATGGATAACTCAAGCAAAGCAACTAGTAACCATCGTGCATCATCTAATTCATATACCGTGAATCAAACTTCTCGCTTCTTCATAGTTAAGCGATCGGAAGGCAACTTCACCACTGTTTCACCTTTCCTCATTCAAAAAAGCATAAATTCTGTTATAGGCCATGTGAAATCAATAAAGAAACTCCGTTCTGGTGACCTCCTTGTTGAAGTATTGACAGCAGTACAAGCTGCGCAGTTGTCTAAGATAAATATGTTTGGCAATATTGCTGTGTCCGTGGCTCCTCATGGATATTTGAACTCTTCGAGAGGAGTAATATCGGAGGCCGACCTCCTCCATACCCCTGAAGAGGAAATCCTGGAGCATCTACACGACCAACATGTGTCTGGTGTTCGTCGTATTAATATTCGTCGAGATGGGAAAGTGCTTCCAACGAAGCATCTCATCTTGACTTTCGACACACCAAAATTACCATCATTCCTTATTGCTGGGTACCTTCGGTGTCCCATCAGGCCCTACGTCCAGAACCCTCTCCGTTGCTTTCAGTGTCAACGTTTCGGACACTCGAAAGCATCGTGTCGTGGTTCCGTGGTCTGTGCCCAATGTGCCCAGCCTGACCATGCATCTGAGACCTGCACAAAGCCAGCTAAATGCGTCAACTGCCAAGGAGATCACACATCATACTCACGCTCCTGTCCAAAATGGATATTTGAGAAAGAAATTCAGACCGTAAGAGCCAACAATAGTCTGTCATACTTAGAAGCGCGCAAACAGGTCGAGGCTAGAAGCCCTAGAGTTGGTGTTTCATACGCCTCTGTTGCCGCTTCGAAGAAAGTTATGTGTAACTCATCAACCCAAACGGAGCCTATTCTTAACACCAATCAATCAAACAATAGTAAAACTCAAACAACCGCACCTTCAAAATCTAACTCACAACCTAATAAAACATCCCGTTCTTCCATCTCAAAACCTTCTACAACAAAACCACCTATACATAAAAAAATAAAAAGTGCTGAAGTTGCAAAGCGAGTGAGTCATTCACGTAAGTTGAAAGACCCTCGCAATGTGGCGCGTATGGAGGAGGATTCCCTCCAAATTTGCGCGTCCAATTCGGATCTTTCTGATCCTGATGCTGGGGTGTCTATGGACACCTCAACTCTTCCACCTCGTGCTCCTTCTCCCTCTTCCTCTTGATGGCGAGTTTAATTTCCTGGAACTGTCGCGGTTTCCGTAATAAACTATCAGATCTGAAGTCTTTGATCACAGATTACCATCCGGCCTGTGTCGCACTTCAGGAAACTTTCCTGAAGTCAGCGGACACGGCCAAATTACGTCGTTATAGTATTATTCGGAAGGACAATGTTTCGGGTGTGCGAGCGTCTGGAGGTGTTGCTCTCCTGACCTCTCACAGCTATCCCTACTCTGTCCTATCGTTAAATACTCCACTTCAAGCGGTTGCAGTGCGTGTGCAGATGCGGAAATTAATTTCCGTGTGTGTAATATATCTGCCACCTAACGACGTTGTTGATCAAAGAACTCTCGACGACTTGGTGACTCAGCTTCCGGAACCTTTTGTTATACTTGGAGACTTTAATGCTCATAATGTGTTGTGGGGGAGTAGCTGTAACACCGCTCGAGGTAGGCAAGTGGAGCAGTTGCTAACTGACCACAATCTTTGCCTCCTCAATAATGGTGATCCTACTCACTTTCACGAGCCATCTCGGACCTTTCACATCATTGATCTTGCCATCTGTTCACCGTCAATCTTTCCATCTTGCAACTTTTGGGTCGGGACAGATCTTCGCGGAAGTGACCATTTTCCTGTGTTTGTGTCACTGTCCGGCACTGGATCCGTAGTCTGTCGCCCTGCGCGATTCAAATATGAGTCTGCGAACTGGTCGCGATTTACAGGCATCGCAACCATTACCGAGGCTATGGTCGACGGTGATATCGATGATGCGGTTCGTCTTGTCTCCAACGTTATAATAGAAGCTGCCGATGCAGCCATTCCCAAGAGCTCACCTAATGGTCGAAGAAACTGGAAACCGTGGTGGAACCTTGAGTGTTCTGCAGCATTGAAAGTACAACGTAAAATGTGGGGGATATTTCGCCGATATCCCACCACTCCAAATTTCGTTGCTTTCAAGCAAGCAAGAGCTAACGCTCGTAGAGTGCGTCGACGTTGCCAGAGAGAGTCGTGGAAAAAGTACGTTTCGGAATTGACACCATCCACCCCCAGTAAACAGCTTTGGACGAAAGTAAAGAAATGCATAGGATTATATCCAGACCAGCCAATACCGTGCATTGTTCAAAATGGCGTTACACTTTCTACCTTAGAGGAAATAAGTAACGCCATTGGCAGCGCCTTCAGTTCAGTGTCGAGTGCGTCGTCGTATCCGACCACTTTCATGCGACACAAACTGCGTGCCGAGTCAAGACCTTTGCGTTTCGATACTCAGTCCGATCTGGCCTACAACTGCCCCTTTACGGAGAACGAGTTGGAGAATTGCCTTCGGCAGACTCGGAAGACTTCCCCGGGTCCCGATGGCATTAGTTATGCTATGTTACAGCATCTCTCTCGCAGCTCGCTCCGTAATTTGCTGTATCTATTTAATAGAATCTGGGAGGAACATGCTTTTCCATCCTCTTGGCGTAGGGCAATAGTGATTCCTATTCCCAAACCGGGAAAGGATGCTTCTAGCCCTAACAATTACCGTCCAATTGCACTCACCAGCTGTTTATGCAAGCTGCTAGAACGAATGGTTAACAATCGGTTAGTGTATCAGTTAGAATCCCAGCTTTGTCTGTCATCTCTACAAAGCGGATTTCGGCGTGGCCGGTCCACGATGGATAATATCATCGCCTTAGAATCCGAAGCTCGCAATGCCTTTGTCAGAAGAAACCACTTAGTGTCTGTTTTCTTCGACATTGAAAAGGCTTATGACCGGACGTGGCGATATGGTATCCTTCGTGACCTTTATAATAACACCTTTCGTGGTCACTTGCCGATTTTCATTGCGAACTTCTTGTCACTACGAGAATTTCAAGTTCGCATTGGTACGACGCTTTCCGATGTTTACATTCAAGAAGAGGGAGTTCCTCAGGGCAGTGTATTGAGTGTTACACTGTTTTCCCTGAAAATTAATGGCATTTTACAGTGTTTACCACCATCTGTTCGTGGCAATCTGTATGTCGATGACCTGCAGATCTCGTGTCAAGGTAAGGATATGCGTTACATCGAACGACAATTGCAAGCTTCATTATCTCGCATGATGACATGGTGTTCTGAGAACGGTTTTACGTTTTCGGCCGAAAAAACCTCTTGCGTTCATTTTTGTAAGCGCAGAGGTTTGCATCCTGACCCGCAAATATACCTAGGAGATTCTTTGATATCTGTGGAGAACGTTGTTCGTTTCTTGGGCGTGTTGTTTGATAGTAAGTTGACTTTCCTTCCGCACGTAATATATCTACGGCGGAAGTCTGAGCAGGCTCTTAACTTGCTGAAAGTTCTATCCAACACGTCCTGGGGAGCTGAACGAGCTACCATGCTCCGGGTTTATCGCGCGGTCATTCGATCGAAAATGGATTATGGATGCGCCGTGTACGGTTCCGCACGCTTTTCCGTGCTACGGAAACTGGACACGATTCATCATTCCGCCCTTCGGATCTGTTCTGGTGCTTTCAGAACATCTCCCGTAAAGAGTTTAAATGTCATCTGCGGTGAGCCTTCTTTACCATCTATTCGCAAGCAATTGTCGCTTCAGTTGTACTTCCGTATCCTCTCGCAACCGAATCACCCACTCCATTCTGCTCTACTTGACAGTCAGAATGACCGACTTTACCAAAATCGGCCATCTTGCATTCCGCCTTTCGGACTTCGCATGAGGACGTTTCTGATTTCATCTCCGCTGTGTGATGTGGATGTCATGCTGCAACCGACTTTGCATTTTCCACCTTGGCGAAACCACAAGATTTCGTACTTGCGCCCCTTCCAGGGTTTTACAAAATCAAATACGGATCCTGTCATTTTTCGCCAGCTTTTTGCGTCGCACCTCGCTAGTTACCCTCACTATGTTGATGTTTATACCGACGGCTCGAAAACAGAAGATCATGTTGGATGTGCCTACGTCTGTGGCAGAGACGTTAGGAGCTTTTCACTTCCTGACTGTTTTTCTGTCTTTTCAGCAGAATTTGTCGCTGTACATGAAGCTCTGAAGTACATCTTCCGGCAGAGCGATAGGCGTTTTATAGTGCATACAGATTCCATCAGCGTTTTAGAGACTTTGGAGAATGGTAAAGTGTCACACTCCCATTCCCTTGTATCTCCGGTGTTGGATCTGCATCGTCGCCTCTGTCGTCGTGGCTTCAGTGTCCTTTTCTGCTGGGTTCCTGGTCATGTCGGCATATCGGGTAACGAGCAGGCAGATGCTGCGGCTAAAGGTGCTGTGCATCGGCTGAATCAGCATGTGCCTATCAGTGATGTGAAGTCCGCTGTGAAAATGTTAGTTAGGAATGAATGGCAAGTAGATTGGGATCTGCAGGTCACTAATAAGCTGCGACAGGTTAAACCAGTTATTGGTGCTTGGCCATCAGCTCAACTGCGTCGTGCAGACGTCATACTCACACGGTTGAGAATCGGGCATTCCCTTTTGACGCATCGACATTTGTTGATGGGTGAGGATGCCCCTCTCTGTCAACATTGTAAGGCTCCACTTTCAATTGGACATATTTTGACGTCTTGCCCCTCGCTTCAAGCCCAGTATACTAGCTTTTTTGGCTCCAGTTCACCTATTTTGTCTGAACTGCTGGGGGAGCCCCCCCATCCTTCACTGTTTCCCTTTTTATTTTTTACTGGTTTTATACACAGTCTGTGCTTTAGCAATTGATTTTATAGTTAAACTTTTATTGCGTTTTAAAAATATATCTTTTTATAATCTTTTTTATCAATTTTATGTATCATCGTCTTACCACCTTATATATCACGTTTTTATGACTTTTACATATCATCTTTCTATGTTACCTTGTATATATATCATCATTCAAACATGTTTATACATAATTTTTATCATCCCTTTTATTCAGTTTTTCACGGTTACTCGTTTTTATATTTCTTACTGTTGGTTATAAATCTGTTATTTCACCGTTGGTTCGAGCCTGGCGACTCTTTATTTACTCTCTTTTGGCTCTAGTCTTGTGTTTGGCGCTTTATGTCCTAATTTGGATCTTGCGCCATAAAACCCCAACCAACCAACCAACCTATATTCATTGCGAACTTCCTATCACTACGGGAATTCCAAGTTCGCATTGGTACAACACTTTCCGATGTTTACATTCAGGAAGAGGGAGTTCCTCAGGGCAGTGTACTAAGTGTGACACTGTTTTCTTTAAAAATAGATTTAATTTTAAGATGCTTACCTTCATCTGTTCGTGGAAACTTATACGTTGATGATTTACAGATCTCCTGCCAAAGCAAGGATATGCGTTACATCGAACGACAACTGCAAATTGCAATCTCTCGCATGATGACATGGTGTTCGGAGAACGGCTTTACGTTTTCGGTTGAAAAAACCTCTTGCGTACATTTTTGCAAACGCAGAGGTTTGCATCCTGACCCGCAGATTTACCTTGGAGATTCAGTTATTACCGTTGTGGACGTTGTTCGTTTCTTGGGCGTGTTGTTTGATAGCAAATTAAATTTCCTTCCGCACGTAACGCATCTACGGCGGAAGTCTGAGCAGGCTCTAAACTTGCTGAAAGTTCTATCCAACACATCATGGGGAGCTGAGCGATCAACTATGCTCAAGGTCTATCGCGCGGTCATTCGATCGAAAATAGATTATGGATGCGCCGTGTACGGTTCCGCACGCGTCTCTGTGCTGCGGAAAATCGACACGATTCATCATTCTGCCCTTCGAATCTGTTCTGGTGCTTTCAGAACATCTCCCGTAAAGAGTTTAAATGTCATCTGCGGTGAGCCTTCTTTACCATCTATTCGCAAGCAATTGTCGCTTCAGTTGTACTTCCATATCCTCTCGCAACCTAATCACCCACTCCATTCTGCTCTACTTGACAGTCAGAATGACCGACTTTACCAAAATCGGCCATCCTGTATACCACCGTTTGGACTTCGTATGAGGACGTTCCTTTCTTCGTCGTCTCTCTGTGATGTGGATGTTATGCTGCGACCGACTTCACCTTTTCCACCTTGGCGTATTCACAAGATTTCGTACTTGCGGCCCTTTCAGGGTTTTGTAAAGTCAAGTACGGATCCAGTCGTGTATCGCCAGCTTTTCGCGTCACACCTGGCTAATTACCCTAACTATGTTGAAGTTTATACTGACGGCTCTAAAACAGAAGACCACGTTGGCTGTGCATACGTCTGTAGCAGAGATGTTAGGAGCTATACACTTCCCGACTGTCTTTCTGTTTTTTCAGCAGAGTTTATCGCTGTACACGAGGCATTGAAATATATCTTCCGTCAGAGAAGTAGGCGCTTCATCGTTTATACAGATTCCATCAGCGTTTTAGAGACTTTGGAGAATGGTGATGTGTGCCACTCCCATTCCCTTTTATCTCCGGTGGTGGATCTGCATCGTCGCCTCTGTCGTCGTGGTTTCAGTGTTTTGTTCTGCTGGGTGCCGGGTCATGTCGGCATAACGGGTAATGAGCAAGCAGATGCTGCTGCTAAAGGTGCCGTGTGTCGTCTGGTTCAGCCTATTCCTGTCACTGATTTGAAGTCCGCTGTCAAAAAGTTAGTTTGGTATGAGTGGCAAAGTGAGTGGAACATTGAAGCGAACAATAAGCTAAGACTGATTAAGCCAAATGTTCGTGCTTGGCCATCTGCTTCTTTGCGCCGTGCAGACGTTATACTAACACGTTTAAGAATTGGACATTCTCTGTTGACACATCGCCACTTGTTGATGGGAGAGAATGCTCCTCTCTGTGAACACTGTTCCTTACCTCTTACGGTGTCTCAGATCTTGACGTCTTGCCCTAGTTTGCTTTCCCACTACACTAAGTATTTTGGTTGCGTTTCGCCCAATCTGTGTGATCTGTTGGGGGAGCCCCCCCCATCCTTCACTGTTTCCCTTTTTATTTTTTACTGGTTTTATACACAGTCTGTGCTTTAGCAATTGATTTTATCGTTAAACTTTTATTGCTTTTTACATATATCTTTTTTTATAATCTTTTTAGCAATTTTATGTATCATTGTTTTTACCATCTTATATATCACCGTTTTTTATGACTTTTACATATCATCTTTCTATATTACCTTGTATATATCATCATTCTAACATGTTTATACATAATTTTTATCATCCCTTTTATTCAGTTTTTCACGGTTACTCGTTTTTATATTTATTAGTGTTGGTTATAAATCTGTTATTTCACCATTGGTTCGAGCGTGGCGACTCTATATAATCTCTTTTTGCTATAGTCTTGTGTTTGGCGCTTTATGTCCTATTTTGGATCTTGCGCCATAAAACCCCAACCAACCAACCAACCGAATATCCGGCCCTTTTTATGGATGTCTCTTTAAATCCTACGGTGAGGGATAAATCACCACTGTCACATGTTCAGACCAATTTAAATTGCTTAAAATATTTTATAATCAAACGAAAAGATGGTTCGTTTAGCAATGTATCTCTATTTCTTATACACAAGTGTATACAATCATCACTTGGCAAGGTTAAGAATATAGAAAAACTTAGATCTGGGGACTTGTTGATCGAAGTGTCAACACCACAAGAGGCTACTCTTATTTCTTCTTGCGAAACTCTTGACAAAATTCCTGTCCTTGTATCCTCACATAGTTCTTTAAACACGTCACGCGGCGTCGTGTCTGAATCCCTTTTCTTAGAAACTGTAGAGGATGAGATCTTAGACAATCTACGAGACCAGTGTGTATCTGCAGTCAGACGCATCACAATGCGTAGGGATGGAAAGATGCTTCCTACGAAGCATCTGATCCTTACTTTTGATACGCCAGATCTTCCGTGTTATGTGAAAATGGCTTGGATGCGTACCGCTGTGCGTCCGTATATTCCTAATCCTCTCAGGTGCTTTAAATGCCAACGCTATAGACACTCGAGAGATTCCTGTCGTGGATCCATTACCTGCGCCCGTTGCGCAGAAGTTGGTCACGATAGTGACAGTTGCGAAAAATCTCTTCGATGTGTGAACTGTCAAGGGGATCATGTAGTGTATTTTCGTTCGTGTCCACAATGGTCGGTAGAAAAAGAAATTCAGACCTTGAAGATTACCAAAAAAATCTCTTTTCCTGAGGCAAGGAAACTTGTGGAATCAAAAACCCCACGTGTGGGTGTTTCATATGCTGCTGCTACGGTTTCCAAAAAAGTTATGTGCACAGCCTCAACTCATACAGAACCTAACCCCACCACCAATAAACCACAAAATAATAAAAAAGTCAACCCCATCTGAAAAATTATCAGTCTTCCAACAAAAGAAAATTTCTCAAAATTCTAACTCCAAGTCGACTACCCAAAAAGCTACTAAGTCGATAGAAGTCCCAACACATTTCACTCTAGATAATCCTATTCCTCCTAATCCGAATCATTCACTTCCTGCGTATGGCAAGAACGTCAGACCTCATTCGCCACCTTCAGCTCATCAAATTGCTATCGAAAACCCACCATTCGCCCCAAACCGAAATAAGAAAAAGTTGCTGTTCCTAGAACGTGCGTTGGCCTCTCTAGGAAAGCAAAAGACCCCCAATATATTCTGAGGAACAATCAATATGTCCGCAGGGTCGCGGACAATGTGGATTTAAAATTATATCTGTCCGAAGACTCGGACAATGATGTCGTTTTTGAGGAGGCTTAACATCTCCTTTTTTTCTTCTTGTTTTATCCTTGCTTTTCTCTTTTATGTTAATATCTCTCCTTCTTTCGTTTCATTTATTTTCTTGCACTCTACTGTAATCTGGATGTGAATTACTTCACCCAAAGGGTCTGGCTTTTATCTGAACCTTTTAACTCTTTGTATGTGATTGCTGTTTCCATATTTACACTTAACTCTTTTTATATTTCTGTTACTTCATCATTTTATATGATTTTTATAACCTTTTTTATGAGTGATTTTAGCACCTACTATGTATACTTTTTTTATCACCATCTATATATATTTGTTTTTATCTCTATTCGTGTAACCTATATTACCTCTGTAATCCGCTATGGCTACTTAAAAGCTATATTAAAAGAAAAAGCGACTAACTGATTTTAACACTGTATTTTCATATCTATATATATTTATCGTCGTTTTAATGGTTTAAGGTTTTAAAATGCTGACTCATATGTGTTTTTCGGGTTTTGCCATGTGTGTGGCGCGGCGTGTCCTCTCTGGACCTTGCGCCATTGGACCCCAACAAATCAAACCAAACCAAACCTACATTTTTGCGGTTCTTACAATGCACCAAGCTATTTTCTTTAGTTTAATCTAAAACAGCTTTTGACACCCTCTTGTGTATCTCTAACATTTTTACATCACTGATTTTATGGAATTAATTTTAATCACTGACCTATCACTTGTATTTTAGTGATTTATAAGTTTTTCTTAAATCACTGTTCTTTTATCTTTTTTGTAGTTGTACTACCTTAAATGAGTTAGTCGCTAGAATTAAAGCAGGTCCGCTTGTTGTACCTGATAGACTCTAGGCCGTTGTCAGGTACCGAAAATGCTCAAATCTCACAAAGGGCGCAGTGGGGAGGCCCCCAGAACCAACTTGTAAGTCTAAGCTTAACATCGGCCCACCGTGAAGGCATCCAACTGAGTTTTGCGATAACTGGTCGTCGCTATGGAGCACATCCCTCGCTCCGACACTTGGCTACGAAACTAGATGGTGTTCTGAATAGTGCCTTTCTCGCACTTTGACTTATGCCACCAATCCAGGCCCTGGTCCAGGTCCTGGTAGTCGTCTGCAACTATATCGAGTCGTCCCATAGAGCCAATCCCTAACAATCCCTATCAATAATCATTACAACATAAATAGAGTCATACTCGCTATTAACACAAATCTTTATTGAATAATACAATTCACATAAATACAATGGGATTACATCTAGATAAAATTACATAAAATTATAACAAGTTGAGTGAGAGCCTTTAATAAAGTTATACAGAAATATATACAATATTGACAAGCATTATGCTGACTGTATGTGAAAGTCCATCAGCTCTTTAACGATTTTATTCACTACTCGGCTGCAGTAGTGATCGTTAAAGAATTTGTGTTTGGTCCAATTTCGGGCGTCCCTTGGCAGGTACTTGGCAGAACCAACTTGTAAAACTAAGTTTCAACGACGGTCTAAACCCGGCTCACGTTCCCTATTAGTGGGTGACCAATACAACGCTTGAAGAATTCTGCTTCGCAATGATTAAAATAAATAAATAAATAAATGTCCTGTAGGAATGTTCGAAAGCGGTACATAGACCTGAGATCCGCCCTGAAGGGCTAGCTTAGCTTTAGCATTGCCAGCCATCACCTTTAAGTTTATAGCCTTGACTTTGTCAGCTAGAACATCCAGTATATTGCGAATTTCTGACTGCTCAGTTTCCAATCCAGTAGTATATGGCCCGTCAGGGGGTTTACCTTCTTTAGGTAAACACGGATTTCGCAATCCCGAGGCACCCCAGCGAACTATCTCTCCTTTTCCTTCTTTCCCCCAGGGATCCATCCGGATCCCGAAATTTTCATTGAAGGACAGAAGTTAAATGCTTTGTTCATATGAAGTTGATTGTCACCTTTATTTTCAATGAAAATATAAAAATTATTTAAAATAGGTTCTTGAGTATTATGAACTCCACTAGTTGGTTCATTTTCAAATTTATGTAGTGATGGGTGACACACAAACTGATTTGTATTAATAGGTTGAAATAAACATTCTGTTGTTGTTGTTGTTGTTTACAATCCCTCTAGATCTAGCAGCATCTAAATCAGATCCATGATGCCAAGAACCCTAGCGAAGTCAAGCACCAGAACTGGATCGGCGCAAAAATCCACTAGAGTGAACCCCAAACATTCCAAGATGTGATCGGGGGAAGCCAGTCTCAGATTGCATTTCGTGCACAACGAAAAGACCCTGCGTCCAGATTCGAATGTCATGCCTTTCAGATGCCCACTTATTAGTCTTGAGGCGGCCGTTTGATCATGTCGTTCACCCCCAAATTCTAACGTGCCTCCCGGGGTCTTCCTGCTGAACCAGGGATGGGTGGGAGGGGTGAGCCAGACTTGCCTGTCTTCTTTTTTCCTTATAGAGAAAAACTCTTTATATGTTAGCGTGTAATCCTCGTTGGGAGGCTCGGAAAAACCACTTTTAGCCAAGATATCTGCAACTTCGTTGCCTTGGATATTAACATGGGAGGGAATCCACTGAAAGTGGACATCCCTACCCTTGCCAAAATTTTAAGATTAGTGATAATTTGCCTGCCCACAAGATCGCACACACTATTCCAATCCTGTAAGTACTGAATCGAGCTACGGCTATCAGTAAGGATCCAAATGTCACTACTATTAGTGTCATGGAGGATGGACTTTAACCCTTCATTTATGGCGATTAATTCGCTTCTGAAAACACAGCAGTTTTCTGGGTTGCGTCTGGAAAGCCGGACAGAAAGATTCTCGATAAAGACACCACTCCCAGTGTGATTCAAACATTCTTTAAGATTAGTATGGGTTTTAACTTTAAAATACTGACTGCTCTTACAATCTAACACAAGTTTTTCACACAGGGTAACCACATCAGATGGAAAATTTTTGGAATTAGTACCTTTAACACATACATCACTTTGTAAATTAAAACACTTTGTAGTATCATTCATATTAAAATTGTCATCAATACATGGATCAGTAGTATGCACATCAGAATACACATTATTATTCAGTAAATAATCATTAGGTTGAAATAATACATTGTTTGGTACAGGTTGATACGAATTATGCATATCATACTCATCAAAATTACCATTAGCAGATTTACTATCAAAATTTTCAGTAAAGTCAGTAACATTATTATTAAGATTAGAATGAAAGTTAGGTGATGCAGAGATTCTTCAGTTAAACTGCACATTACTATCAAAGGTATTTTCAAGAAAAGGAATAGTTTCAGAAATAATTACTACAACGTTAATCTTATGATTGAGTATTACATTAAATTTATTGAGAAAGTCATAGCCTAATAAAATATCAAATTTGGAAGAGGAAAGATCAGTTAAATAGAATGTATGTTTAAATGACTTTCTCAAGAACCTGATAGATAACTCAACACAAGCAGAATATTGTAAATTAGAATTTAAAGTTTTAATTGTTACTTCCCTAGATAGTAATTTATATTTAATTTGCGATTTGATTATACTGAATACTGTGACATCAAATAATGATAAACTGGATCCAGAATCCAAAAGAGAAATAAAAACATTATTATTTATATGTGTGTGTACCAAAGGTAAAGAGAAAATAGAAAAATTGTCAGTAGGACTCACAACATCAGAGGAATAATCCTCGTCTAAGCACTGAGAATAACATTTACAAGAATTCTGATTGGAGTTCATAATCTCAGTGGTATGAGACTCCATATTTAGTTTAAATTGTGGTTATCAGTGTTATTAGAAGGCACAAATTCGTTAGCTCGAGGATTCATTTTGCTGTGATTCCCTCGGCTGTTATAATGTGCATTAGACCTGGTATGATTACTACCATTGTTATTATTACTCTGAGAATTACTAGTATTATTTGATATCATTCTCTTAAATTGATAACAGTTTCTCATAATATGATTTGCTTTTCCACAAAAATTACATTGTACCTGAGGCTTTCTGATGGAATTACCTCTAAAATTTGTAGAGTGTGGTCTATACTTGTTCTTAAAGTTTTGCCTAAAAGACTGATTTTTAGAAGATGGTTCAGCCACAACATTTGCAGGATTTTTAAACTCAACTAACTGAGTTTTTAGCACGTTAACTTCTGCGACAAGTTCAGCATAAGAAGGCTGTGAAGATGTTGAAGGCATTGATATTTCAGATTGTGTCTGAATATCTTGCAATAGCTGAGCTTTTGCTACAGCATCATCAAAATTGTCTAGACCAGACTCCAAAATTTTCATTTTAATGGTGGCAGGTAGTACATTCAATAGGTGACTAAATTTTATGGAATCCAATTGGGATTTCTCAGTTATATTGGGGTGTATTTTTCGAATTAAATTATCAAGTCGCTGAGCCAAATTTTTAATAGTTCCTCCGGTAGTAATTTAATATTGTTCACGGCCACACGTAAAGATTGTGTATTCGCCGGTTGAAAGAACTTGAAGAATATTTGTTGTAGTTCATCTGTATTTTTACATGCTCTGGCCTCTGCAGATCTCACAAAGAATTTAAGTGCATTGCGAGTTAATTTAGATTTTAAGAATATAATAGCCATGTAAAGTACCCTCGGTACTGTGAAGGATGCCATAAACAGTGATACAGGATCTTGATGCCTAATAATTTTCAGTTCATATGTTAGCCGATAACGTAATAATACAGTGGTAGTTGCAAAGTGTAGCCAAAATAACCACAGAGAACTCCATCGTCTACTGCAATCCGGGAATAATATCAAATGAAGAATAAATCGAGAATGAGCCAAGTATTAGGTCGATGCAAATTATTTATTGAAGTTCTTTAAATACTACGTAGTACAATACTACACAAACAATTACTTTACTTCTATATTGAAGTTCTCATCTCAAGATTTCATCGTTAGTTGCAAGACACAAAATGACCATTATGGTTCATAAAAAATACATAGAAATGGTATAGTCTCCTCACAGAATTAGGCAAAAAGCCACATTCTGGAGGGGCTTTTAAAAGGTACGACCTATATATCTAGAAAAATATCGTGATCTCTATATTTAAGTTCTCAGACAGAAGTAGAGGGAGCGAGGGTTACAAGAAAGTTGTGTGCCAAAATGAGAAGCGTCGTAGGTGTCAAGGCAGGACGTGCATTAAGTTAAAAGGGCGATAACAGGCGAAAAGTTGCAACCATCTGCCTATGACGTAACGGTGCGGCAGATTTAAAAAGCGGTGATTGGCTGAGCAGGCAAGACCTGGCGACTTTTGAAATTGACCAAAATTTGGGGATTTATCGCCAAAGCGCTTTTCTCAGAAGCTGCACTACTTCAATTAACGGCACTGCCTTTGCGGGCTTGTGAACCGGCGCGCTTTGTGGAAATAATTGACAAGCGTCGCCCTGAGCGCCGAGTAAATGACAAACTGCTTTCGAATGGGATTTCGCATATGACACGTTGCTTGTTAGCCATTCCACAGGAAATCGTAATTTAAAAAGATCCTGGCAAAGAGAACCGTAATGGTTTTTTCAACAATATCGAGCTGATTCTTTTTACTCACAGATGTGCATGAATGAGCAAATATGTCGTTAAGGAAGACCACCCGGAATTCAAAGCAAGGACTTAGAAACACATCTGTTAACGTAAAATATTTCCTGACAAAGTGACTGAATTAAAGTATTTCCTGATATTAAATAAATTCTAGATTAAATTAGGGCAAAAATTAGCACACATTAACTGTAGCGTTAAATACCACGCTACAGGTATTTTGTGGAGAATACTGTCCTTGTGACACCTCATAGCCTAAAAAATTTATTTATTTATTTGCAAATTGACACTTTGATTTTTTAGTTTGATATTTTCTTGTTTACAAATTTGAAAATTTTCTTCTAAGTGTTGCATATGTTCATTAAAATTTTGAGAAAAGATTATTATGTCATCACAGTAATGTAGTGCATATTTGTACTTGTTTAGAATTTGCCTAATTGCTCGTTGAAAAACACTTGGAGCATTTCTCCATCCAAAGGGAAGTCTGAGCCACTCATATAGTCCAAAATTTTTTGTAAATGCCAATTTCTCTGTATTTTTTTCGTGTATTGGAGTATACCAATAACCTGAAGTTAAGTCAAGTGTCGAGAAGTACCTAGCATGGGTCAGTTCGTCTTGGAGGTCATCTATTCTTGGAATAGGTTCTGAATCAAATTTTGTTATTGAATTTAATTTCAATAATCTATGCATAGACCAGTTTTTCCTTTTCCTTTTTTATTTTCCAAAGTTACTGGTGGAGCAAACGGTGAATGGGACGGTTTGATAAATCCTGCTTTTAACAACTCATCTATTTTTTCTGTATTTTTAAATTTTCAGTTTGTGAGGCACGATAAGGTTTAAGAGCTATTTGAACTTCTGAAGTTAAGTGGATTTTTTGGGGTTCTAATTTAATATTTTCTACATCATATTAATCTCTTGAAAATATTTTTTCAAATTTCTCTAAAATGCTATCTACGTTTGACCAGCCTCAGGTATTTGTTCTGGGGCCTATCTTTCCAAAACATCACTAGGCATTTTAAAAAGAGCATTCAGAGTATCATCGAGGTTATCTGATTCCTCTTTACACGCAACATAATTTTTTCCGTTTCTAATCCCAATTTCAAAATTTTCACATCTCAAATTTGGTTCTATACCGACGGCTCAAAAGCGGGATAAAAGGTTGGTTGTGCCTACGTCTTTGGCAGAGACGTTAGGAGCTACACACTTCCCGACTGTTTTTCTGTCTTTTCAGCAGAGTTTGTGGCTGTACACGAAGCTCTGAAGTATATCTTCCGACAGGGAGCCAGGCGTTTTATTGTGTATACAGATTCCATCAGCGTTTTAGAGACCTTGGAGAATGGCGAAGTGTCACACTCACATTCCCTTGCATCTCCGGTGTTGGATTTGCATCGTCGCCTCTGTCGTCGTGGCTTCAGTGTCCTTTTCTGCTGGGTGCCTGGTCATGTCGGCATATCGATTAACGAGCAGGCAGATGATGCGGCTAAAGGTGCTGTGCATCGACTGAATCAGCATGTGCCTATCAGTGATGTGATGTCCGCTGTGAAGAAATTAGTTTGGAACGAATGGCAACTAGATTGGGATCTGTAGGCTAATAATAAGTTGCGACAGATTAAACCATATATTTGTGCTTGGCCAACAGCTCAACTGCATCGTGCAGACGTCATACTCACACGGTTGAGAATCGGGCATTCTCTTTTGACGCATCGATATTTGTTGATGGGTGAGGATGCCCCTCTCTGTCAACATTGTAAGGCTCCACTTTCAGTGGAACATATTTTGACGTCTTGCATCTCGCTTCAAACCCAGTATAATAGCTTTTTTGGCTCCAGTTCACCTATCTTATCTGAACTGCTGGGGGAGCCCCCCCATCCATCTGTGTTTGCCTTCTTATCTTTTACTGGCTTTATACGCAGTCTGTGCTTTTGCCATTGATGTTGTTAAACTTTTACTGCGCATTACAATATTTTTAATCCCTGTTTATAATCTTTATATGAATTTTATCTATCATTGGTTTTATCACCTTATATATCACCTTTTTTATCACTTTACATATCATCTTTCTATATTACCTTGCATATATCATCATTCTAACATGCCCCTCAGGGGGTTTAACTTCATCTCTCCTTTCCTTTTTCCTCTCGTCTCTTTGTTCTACTTTTTTCTTTCTTTTCTCCCTCGGTGTGTTTCCTCTTCGGAGGCGAGGGCACCTCTTTAGTAGCTGTTGCTGTTCTGTTGCCTCTTGCTGCTATTGGGGTCTTTATCACCCACGTGTTTGCTGTGCGTGGAGACTCGTGTCCCTGGAAAAGGGAATCCTGGTAGTTGAGGGTCAGTTTCGGTTGCCCAACACACTGCTTCGGCCCCCGCTTCGGGTAAACGGGAAGTACCTTGTGTTCCCCGGGGTATCAAGCGGCTGGTGGGTTATACTTTAGTCACCTGCTTAGGGTTCAAGCAATCGGGCTTCAGCGGTCTGTGCGCGTATAGACCTGATCAGCACTGGTGTAGGGATCTGCATCCCCTTGTTGGGCTCCATGGTGGGTGGTGCCGTCAGGTCCGAATATCCGGCCCTTTTTCATGGAAATTGATAACCCCTTGGTTTCTCCCCCTCGGGTGAAGCACATTAGCAACGTAACTGAAAACACTAAATTTTTTGTAATTAAGAAAAATGAAGGATCTTTTCGTACCGACAATCCATATCTTATACATAAATTTATAATGTCCGCTGTTGGGGATGTAAAAGACATTCATAAACTGCCGTCTGGCTATCTTTTTGTTGAAATACTGAAGGCGTCACAAGTTAAAAGCATTATGGGAATCCAGTCTTTCGGGGAGGCTACTGTTTCTGTATCTCCTCATCGATCTCTTAACTTTTCTCGAGGGGTTGTCTGTCATTCTGAATTTCTGTATACACCTGAAGAGGACATCAAACAAAATTTAGAACCAGAAGGCGTAGTACATGTTCGCCGAATTACTATTCGTCGCGACGGAGCTGTACTACCCACTAAATATCTAGTACTCACTTTCAACTGGCCTGAGCTGCCAAAATACATAAAAGCCGCATACATGCGTTGTTCCGTTAGACCATACATACCTAACCCTCTGCGCTGCTTCAAATGTGAAAGATTCGGTCACTCCCAGACGTCTTGTCGTGGTACTGTCACCTGCGCTCGTTGTGCAGCTAATGGACATGAGAGCGAGAATTGCACTAATGCCGTTAGATGTATCAACTGTAAAGTCGATCATCCAGCTTATGCAAGGTCTTGTCCGAAGTGGGCATTTGAGAAGGAGGTTTAGGCTATGAAGATCAATAACAAAATGTCGTATAAAGAGGCCAGGCAACTGGTGTTCTCCAGAACACCTCAAGAAAATAAATCATACGCAAATGCCGTTGCGAAGGCAGTAATCTCAGTCTCTACACAAACCGAAACAATAGCCGACATTACCCCATCCCAACAGTGTAAGAAAGATAGCAGCTCTTCTACTCCTAAAATTTCATCTCCCCCTCCCATCACTCTGAAACCAGGTTCTGTTCCCAATAAACCCCAATCTGTTTCCCCAACGAGAAAAAAGAAATAACAAACATTAAGTACTTCTGAATATTTTGTATTAGAACCCAATAGAAATAGATCCATTCGCGCTCTACCACCTGTAAAATCCCAAATACGTAGGAAAACTAAAATTGTTCTTGAACAACTTGATAAACCTAGCTTATCAACCAAACAGAAAGATCCGAAATATTTAAAAAAAAATAATCTTGAAGCAGCTTCTGAAGACATGCTGGAGATATATGCTTCCGGTATCTCCGATACCGATGAGATAGAATCTAATGAGGTTCTATCTTTTGCTTCTCAACCTGCAGGGAGAGGAAACTCGGTCTCTCCTTTTCTTTTGCCTTCTTTTAGCACGTGACTCTAATCTGGATGGGGGTTTCCCTATCCAGAGTTTTTTTTGCTTTTGTTCCTTTTCCGTCTTGCCTTTCTTCCCTTTTGCATATGATTACTTTTCTAAAATGACCAAATTTTTTTTGTTCAATCTGAGTCATTTTATCGTGCTTGTTTTTGTCTTCCTTCAAAGGCGACTGTTTTTTCACATTTTGAACGTAGGAATTATAACTCACTGTTTTCAATCAGTTTTTATCACTTTTTATATATTACTGCTTTTATCATGTTATCCGTGTTACTGTTTTTATCATCTTATATATAAATCATCCCTTCTGTTCTATCTTTTATATCACAGCTTTGGTCACCTTTTTATTACTTTCCGTTTCGACGTTCATCGTTTTTATCACCCTTTTTTCCATTGATGTGCGTTATGATTATCTACTTAATATTTGTTTACATACACTTTGGTTATGCTTTCGACTAGTGTTTTGGCGAAGCTTATGACCGCTTGATATGTCATATTTTAACAATTATATCACTGTCATCATTCATCACTTTTTATATTATTTTTTTTGTCACTTATATATATCATCCTTTGTGTTATTTTTATACAACATATTTTTTTTATAAATAGTAATTTTATTATGTTTTACAGGGTTACGCTCTTGAAATGCTCACTTAAATGGTTTTCGTATTGCACCATGTGTTTGGCGCAGCATGTCCTGTCTGGACCTTGCGCCATTAAACCACAAACCACCAACCAACCAACCAACCAACCATTCTAACATTTTTTTACATAATTTTTATCATCCCTTTTATTCAGTTTTTCACGGTTACTCGTTTTTATATTTATTAGTGTTGGTTATAAATCTGTTATTTCACCGTTGGTTCGAGCGTGGCGACTCTTTATATACTCTCTTTTGGCTCTAGTCTTGTGTTTGGCGCTTTATATCCTATTTTGGATATTGCGCCATAAAACTCCAACCAACCAACTAACCAACCAACGAAATTTGGTTCTTTCACATTAGAGTTTAAGTCAATTTTTGGTATTTCACAATCATTTTTTAAAACACTGTTTACATTTGAAAAATCACAACAAACATTATCATTTTCAATTTTCTGATCAAGTGGATGACCATTTTTAACACTTTCACATTTTAAAAAAGTTTTACCAACATTTTCATAATTTCTTAAATTCTTAGCATTAGACATACTATAGTTAAACACTTTTCACCACAATTTTCAAATCTTTTCTTTTGTACATGAAATGCATTAGGACTTCTAAATTTACAATCACTGCACAATTCCATTTCATATCCAAATAGATATACCTTTAAATTTTAAAAATTTATCTCTAAATTAAATGTTATAAATGGTAATTAAACGTGATGAAATAACCAAACTACGTTCCAGATTAAATAATGTATTTCATTCATTCATTCATTCATCGATAGCTCGATAGTCCTGGTTGGACCCTGGCTTTCTCAAGAAGACGGAACCAGTCCTTCCTTCTGTGCGCCACAGTTTTCCAGTCTCTGACATTGATTGAGACAAAGTCACTTTGGAGGCAGTCAGCCCACCTCAGTCTGGGTCTGCCTCTTCTTCTGACTCCTGTTGGCATCGCCAGAAAGATTCTTTTAGTCGTTCGGTCATCATTCATTCTTAAAATCTGTCCGGCCCATTTCATGCGTTGGATTTTATGATATTTCAGAATGTCCGGTTCTCTGAATAACCTATAAATTTCAGAGTTAGTTCTCCTTCTCCAAACTCCATTATCACAGAAGCCACCATAAACGGATCGGAGGATCTTCTCAAAAATTGCAAGGGTTCTCTCATTAGTCTGGGACAAGGTCCACGTTTCAGATGCATACGTGAGGACTGTCCTGATTAAACTTTTGTATATCAACAACTTGGTGTTCCTTTTAATGTTGTCGTATTTTAGAAATTTTTTTAGACCACAAAAGCATCTGTTGGCCGCAGTTATTCTCTTCCTTACTTCTGGGGACAAGAGATTTTCGGAGTTGATTTCAGATCCAAGGTAGGTGAAGGAGTTCACCTTTTCAAATTTGTATTCTCCAATCATGATGTACATGGAGGGTACATCGGTGGGTATATCGGTGTAGGTAATAAATTGGATATACTTAGTTTTACTCTGATTAATTGAGAGGTTCATTTTTTTAGCCTCTCTTTCTCCAGATCCAGGAACGCTTGCTTGAGATCTTTAGGGGTTCTTGCTATGATATCAATATCATCAGCGTAAGCAATACTTTGAACAGATTTAGAAAAAATAGTTTCTCTTGTGTTGATTTTTGATGCTCTTACTATTTTTTCAAGAGTAGGGTTGAAAAGAAGGCATGCTAACGCATCACCCTGCCTAACTCCGTTTTTTAATTCAACAGGTTCGGATAGACTTCCTTGGATCTTGACTCTAATTTTAGTGTCAATTATTGTGAGGGATATTAGTTTCACAAGTTTGTCAGGAATGTTGAACTGTCTCAAAGCGTCGATAAGCAGTTCTCTAAAATAATGTATTTACACATAGCAAAAATCATATCAACATGGCTATCGGATTGCACACGCTAGTGAAGCGAGCGAGACAATAATAATGACAACTTGTTGCCAAATCTTACTTCATAAGTTCTGTTCGAAAGAAGGTTGCCACTCTACAAGCTTAATACAATTATAATAAAAACAGTTAAGTAATACTGATTAGAACATTTAACTATTGGAATTGGCATATATTTTACGCCCCTTGCTAATGACACTATTTTAAATGTCTACAAACTTCAATTTAACAATATAAGGATCATGTATGAAGACCTGATAATACATGACAGAATGCTTCTACAGTGAAAAACAACAACATGATAATACTATTAAACATTCATGCAGTGTAATAAATATTAATACTGTTTTAGTTTTATTTACAGTGTGTCAGTACTAACTTCTAAATACTAAAATAGTTTTGTGCATGAAGTGAGTTTGATCAAAGTTTCTAAAATGAGTCTCTTAACAACAATAATCAATGTTTTCATTAGTATTTCAATAAAACTCTCTACTTCAGAATAGGAGAAAGTTCTTACACAAGGTTGTCACTCACATTTCGTGCTTATTAACCAGGGTATGCTGCTGCATATCCAGAAGCTTGTAGGGTATTCTTCGACACTTGTTTTGTGAGAAGGTCAGCAAAGTTCTCACCTGATGGTATGTACTCAAAAGTAATGAATCTCTCTCACCAAATCTCTTAAAAAGAAGTATTTTATGTCTATGTACTTGCTTCTCTCTGAGGTCACCCCCTCAGGGGGTTTACCTTCTTTAGGTAAATACGGGTGTCGCAATCCCGAGGTACCCCAGCGAACTTTCCCTCCTTTCCCTTTTCTTCTCCTCTCGTCCTTCTACTTTTACCTTTTTTTCTCCCTCGTTGCGGTTACCTCTTCGGAGGTGAGGGCTCCTCATCAGAAGCTGTAGCCATTCTGCTGCTTCTAGCTTCTAATGTCGATTAACTGTCCACGTGTTTGCCGTGCGTGGAGACCCGTGTCCCAGGAAATGGGGATCCTGGTAGTTGAGGGGTTTTATTCTTCGCCATAATGTGGGCTTTAGTAAGATAACGCTCCAACACACTACTTTGGCCTTTGCTTCAGGTAAACGGGAGGTGCACATAGGTCCCGTGTGTAACAATCGGCTGGTCGGTTAGACTTTGTTCACTGGCTCAGGGCTAAGCAACCGGTCATTGGCCAAGCGCGTATAGTTCCCGGTTAGCACTGGCGCAGTAACCGTTGTCCCCTTGTTGGGCTCCATGGTGGGTGGTGCCGCCGGGGACCGAACATACGGCCCATTTATATGGATTCTCTAAGCAACGTTCAAACTCGTGTGTTGTCCTCAAATATTTGTCAAGTGTCCCGTTTTTTTATCGTTAAACGTTCGGAAGGTACATTTTCTATGGTGTCGCCCTTTCTGATACAGAAATGCATTAATGGATCTGTAGGCGATGTGAAATCGGTCAAGAAACTTCGGTCTGGTGACCTGTTAGTAGAGGTTTTGACTTCAAAACAAGCGGCGCAACTGTTAAAGGTCACTGCTTTTGGCAATATACCCGTGTCTGTGGCTCCTCATGGCTATCTGAATTCTTCGAGAGGCGTAATTTCGGAACCCGAATTACTACATACCACCGAAGAAGAGATTTTCAAGAATTTGCAACATCAGCTAGTCTCTGCCGTGCGTCGTATCACTATCCGTCGGGATGGGAAAGTACTTCCCACGAAGCATCTCATCCTGACGTTCGATACGCCGTAACTGCCATCTTTTGTCATCGCGGGTTACCTTCGATGTCCAACACGACCATACGTTCAGAACCCTCTTCGTTGCTTTCAGTGCCAAAGATTTGGTCACTCGAAAGCAGCGTGTCCTGGTTCCGAGGTCTGTGCTCGTTGTGCCCAGCCTGATCACCTCTCAGAGACGTGCAGCGCGCCCGAAAAATGCGTCAACTATAAAGGAAGTCACCCCTCTTACTCACGGTCCTGTCCGAAGTGGATTCATGAAAAGGAAATTCAATCCGTTAGAGCTCATAACAATTTGTCTTACATGGAAGCTTGGAAGCAAGTTGAGGCTCGAACCCCCAGAGTTGGAGTTTCGTACGCTTCTGTAGCTACCACACAAAAAGTTATGTGTACTGCTTCCACACAGACTGATCCACCTCGGAACACAAATGTTCCAGAAAAAAGTAAAAGTAAAATTACCACAAATCCATCTCCAAAATCTGTTACCCAGAAAGCTAAATCCAATACTTCTCAGGCATCTACTTCAAAACCTCTAAACACTAAGAAATTAAAACGTGCTGATGTAGTGAAGCGATTGGGTCTTTCCGAAAAAGTGAAAGACCCTCGCAATGTGGCGCGAAAGGAGGAAGATTCCCTCCAAATATGTCCCGAGGTACCCCAGCGAACTGTCTCTCATTTCTTTTTCCTCTCCTCTCTTCCTTTACTTTTTTCTTTTTTTCTCCCTCGGTGTGGTTCCTCTTCGGAGGCGAGGGCACCTCATTAAAAGCTGTTGCCTCTCTATTGCTTCTAGCTTCTAATGACGTGTATATCACCCACGTGTTTGCCGTGCGTGGAGACCCGTGTCCCCGGAAAAGGGAATCCTGGTAGTTGAGGGTCAGTTTTGGTTGCCCAACACACTGCTTCGGCCCCCGCTTCGGGTAAACGGGAGGTACTTAGTGGTTCCCTAATGTATCAATCGGCTGGTCGCTGACATTGTCTCCGGCTAGGAACCAAGCTATCGTTTCGGCTTCTGGGCATCTCGTTAAGGGTGGAGGTCTGCTTCAGGGTCGTTTCGTGTGCGTATAGTCCTCGGCGAGCACTGGTGCAAGTATCTGCATCCCCTTGTTGGGCTCCGTGGTGGGTGGTGCCGCCGAGAACCGAATCAAACCCCCCTTTTTTTATGGATTCTTCTTCAAATCTCTCTAGTGGAATTGAAAAATCTCTCCCCTCGAGGGAGCAACAAATGGCTCGTTTTTTTATAATTAAACGTAAGGAAGGCACATTTGCAACGGTGTCGCCCTTTCTTATTCAGAAATGTCTTTCTGCCTCTGTAGGGAATGTTCAAAGCGTAAAAAAACTTCGCTCTGGTGACTTATTAGTAGAGTTGTCAACATCAGCACAAGCTTCGCAATTGATGAATGTAACAATGTTTGGAAACATAGCTGTGTCCGTAACTCCACACGTCTATCTCAATTCTTCGAGAGGCGTTATTTCGGAGGCTGACTTACTCTATACCCCCGAAGAAGAAATTTTGGAGCACTTACAGGACCAGCTTGTGTCTGCCGTGCTTCGTATCACTATCCGTCGGGATGGGGAAATCCGTCCAACGAAGCACCTAATCCTGACATTTGACACGCCAAAGCTACCAAACTTTGTTAAGGCTGGATATCTCCGATGCCCAATCAGACCCTACGTACAAAACCCTCTCCGTTGCTTTCAGTGCCAACGTTTTGGACACTCGAAAGCAGCGTGTCGTGGTTCAGCGGTCTGTGCTCGCTGTGCTCAGCCTGACCATTCATCAGAAACCTGCAATGCTCCAGCTAAATGTGTCAACTGTAAAAGCGATCATCCCTCTTTTTCACGCTCATGTCCCAAATGGACTCAGGAAAAAGAAATACAGACTATTAGGGCTCAGAATAATCTGTCATATATGGAAGCTCGAAAGCAAGTCGAGGCAAGGAGTCCCAGAGTCGGAGTCTCTTACGCTTCTGTAGCTGCTGCGAATAAAGTAATGTGTACAGCATCTACACAGACAGAGACTTACCCATCTAAGACTTTGTCTGTCACTTCCCGTTCTGCACGTTGCACTAAAAATAGACAATCATCTAATATCCCCACCTCTCAAAATATCTCAAATAATAATCAATCGTGTTCATACCACATAACTACAGACTCACCAATCCCACCAAATCCAAATAGAAAAAAGAAAATGATTATTCCCAGAAAGACCGTCGGCCTTTCTAGGAAAACAAAAAACCAAATATACGAAGTTAAAAATACACAGACCTTCAGGAAGCTCCTTTCGGAGGAGACTCCATTAAAATTGTATGTGTCCGAGGAATCGGACCATGATATCGTTTTTGAGGAGTCTGTAGCTCCTTCCGTCCGTTGCACGAAATCTCAACCCACAGGGAGAGGTCGATCGGTCTCTCCTCCTCTTTCTTTGCCATAATGGCTCTCGTTTCTTGGAACTGTCGTGGCTTTCGTCGTAACTTTTCTGATGTGAAGGCCCTGGTGGCTGAACACAACCCCGCGGTTGTTGCACTTCAGGAAACATATCTGAAGTGCACTGACACGTCTAAGATCCGTCGCTACCACTGTGTTCGAAAAGACAACGATGCCGGTGAGAGAGTTTCGGGAGGTGTAGCTATCTTCACCTCCCATGTCTATCCTTCCACCGTTGTCCCTTTGCATACCACCTTGCAAGCTGTAGCTGTACGGATCCATATAAGACGTTTAATCTGCGTCTGTGTTGTCTATCTACCACCTAACGAGCCAGTCTCTCAGAACCTTCTGGATGATTTAGTAGATCAGCTGCCCTCACCATTCATTCTCCTAGGTGACTTCAATGGTCATAGCGCGCTTTGGGGAAGTAAAGACACCAACCCTCGGGGTCGGCAGATCGAACAGTTGCTGTCCGACAACTGTCTCTGCCTCCTGAATAACGGGGAAGTAACTTACTTCCACGAGCCGACGCGTACCTTCCATAGCATAGACCTTGCTATATGCTCACCATCACTCCTACCTTTTGTTAACTTTTTTGTTGGGAATGACCTCAGGAATAGTGACCATTTTCCGCTTTTTGTAAAACTTCTAGGTGATGACAATGGTCCTATTTTACGTCCGCGTCGTTACATCCTTGATGCAGCTAACTGGGAGAAATTCACTTCCCTGGCTGTAATTACAAGAAGTATGGTCGATGGTAGCATAGATGATGCTGTTGAAACCGTCACAAATGTAATCGTGCGGGCAGCTGATATGTCAATACCTAAATCTTCTCCCTTTCCGCCGAGGCACCGTAAGCCCTGGTGGAATGAAGAATGTCAGAAAGCCATGAAGAACCAAAAGAAGCGATGGAATATTTTTCGGAGATATCCTACCACTGCCAATTACATATCCTTTAAGGAAGCCAAGGCGAACGCTAGAAAGGTGCGTCGCCATAGTCAGCGCCAATCGTGGGAAAGATATGTTTCCAGCATATCCACGTCTACTACCTCTAAGCAGTTATGGTCTCGAGCGAAACGTGCAATGGGGCTGTATAATGATCAAAGCTTCTGTTGTTTGAAAGAGAATGGGACTACCATTGGGACGGCATTGGACATTGCAAACGCCATTGGACGCCAGTTTGCTGCCTCTTCCAGTGCGGAAGCCTATCCTTGCTCTTTCCGCAAGTATAAACGACGTGCTGAATCACAGCGTCTACGTTTCGACTCTCGAGCCTCACTTCCATATAACTGCCCTTTTACGATGACTGAGCTTCTTCGCTGCCTGCGAGAAGTTAAGAAATCTTCTCCGGGGCCAGATGGAGTCTCTTATGGTATGATTTCCCGTCTGTCTCGCGACTCTCTCTGTCATCTCTTACACCTCTATAATAGGATATGGAACTCTCATATATTTCCTACGTCTTGGCACAAAGCAACTGTGATCCCTTTTCCTAAGCCTGGAAAGGATGCGACTAGTGCTTCTAACTATCGGCCGATCGCCCTTACTAGCTGTCTGTGTAAGGTGATGGAAAAAATGTGTAATGCTCGTCTTGTTCATGTACTAGAGAGCAATAGCCATTTTTCCCCTTTCCAAAGTGGTTTCCGGCGTGGCAGATCGACGATCGATAACATCGTCGCTCTCGAATCCCAAGTAAGGAATGCTTTTCTCAGGAAGAATCATATGGTAACAATTTTCTTTGACATTGAAAAAGCATATGATCGTACATGGCGGTACGGTATCTTACGGGATTTATATAACATGAATTTTAGGGGTAATCTCCCCATTTTTATAAAAAATTTTTTAGCCGCACGTAATTTTAATGTCCGTATTGGATCTACTTTATCTAATAATTTTGTTCAAGAGGAAGGTGTGCCGCAAGGGAGTGTCCTAAGTGTCACCCTTTTCTCTATGAAGATTAACGCTATTTTACTGCATCTACCACCAGCAGTCAATGGATGGCTCTATGTAGACGACTTACAAATATCATGTGAGGGGAAAGATATGCGCTTTATTGAGCGGCAACTACAGACGGCTATAAACCGCATGGTGAAGTGGTGTGGAGAAAACGGTTTTAGCTTTTCTACAGAGAAAACGTGCTGTGTGCACTTTTGCAGGCGACGTGGACTTCACCCAGACCCAGAAATTACCCTCGGAGCATCACAGATAAAGGTTGTGGACACTACTCGGTTTTTGGGCGTCACCTTTGACAGAAAACTGACTTTCCTTCCGCATATCAGCCATATTCGGAAGAAGTGCCAGAATTCCCTAAACCTTCTGAAGATACTGTCAAACACTTCTTGGGGTGCGGACCGCACATCCATGTTACGTATTTACCGAGCAGTTATCCGCTCCAAACTGGACTATGGTTGCCCGGCCTATGGGTCTGCGCGACAATCTGTTCTACGGCGCTTAGACACTGTGCACCACGCGGGACTCCGCATCTGTTCAGGAGCGTTTCGTACATCACCCATAGAAAGTTTGTACGTTACTTGCTCAGAACCATCCTTAGATTCCATTCGTCGTAAATTGTCGCTTCAATACTACTTTCGCGTTCTGTCCCATCCTTCGCATCCGTTGCACGATCTCATACTCGATCGCCAACTTGACATTTTGTATAGTCATCGTGTCTCTTGCGTCCCATCCTTTGGATTGCGCATGCGATCTATTCTGCGCGACTCGGAGCTAGACGGGGTTGATATTAGGTCAACACCAATGTTTGTTTTTCCTCCCTGGCGAATGCCTCTGTTTTCATACTTGCGTCCATTTGTTGGGTTCAGTAAAACTAATACCAGTGCCAACATCTACCAACAGTTTTTTGCAGCACATCGTGCCCTTTTCTGTAGATATATAGATATTTATACCGATGGCTCGAAGTCAGCGCATCATGTGGGCTACGCTTTTGTGTGTCGGAAAGATGTTATAAACCGTAGCCTACATATTTCAACTTCCATCTTTACTGCTGAGCTAATAGCCATTCGTGAAGCTTTAAAATACATATCCCGTCAAATGACCACACACTTCATCCTTTATACCGATTCTTTAAGTGCCTTGGAAGCCTTAGAATCGGTTGATAGTAGCCACCCGCTCATTTCGGAAGTGCTCAGTTTGAAGCATCGCCTGGCTTGTCGCGGATATAGTATTTTGTTTTGCTGGGTTCCCAGCCATGTGGGAATCAAGGGCAATGAACGTGCTGATGAAGCTGCAAAAACCCCATCTGACGCAGTAAATGAGCCCATACCCTATTGTGACATAAATCGGGCCGTCAAAACATCAATATATGCAAGCTGGCAAGAACACTGGAGTTCGCAGGTGTCGAATAAGCTGTGCGCAATTAGACCTAGTATATCATCATGGTCCCCACTTGTAAATAGGAAAAGAGATGTCCTTTTAACTCGGTTGCGAATTGGTCACACTCGTCTCACTCATGTCCACTTGTTGTTAAATGAAAATGCTCCATCCTGCGATTTTTGCGGGGATAGCTTGACCATTCTCCATCTTTTAACTGACTGCAGAGGTCTGAAACATTTTTATCAAAAGTATTTTAATTCCTTTTCGCCTAGTCTTAATGTTTTATTGGGAGAATATCCCCATCCTTCACTTTTTAACTTTCTGCTGCACACTGGCTTGTTTTATCATATTTAATGTTGTTTTACTTATGAATTTTTAATATTTATTATATATCACTGTTTTTAATGTTAGTCTTTTATACTTTGACATGTCACTGCTTTTATAATCTTACACATTTACACTTTTTCTCATCTTTTACACTTGTTCATGTTCTAGAATGATTGTTTTTTCTATTGTTTTCTTATACCTGGCTGTATACTGGATGGGGAAATCCCATCCAGTTTGTTTCTTTTTTTAACTATCGTTTTTCTGGTTTTACCATATGTTTGGCGCAGCATGTCCTCTCTGGACCTTGCGCCATTAAACCCCAACCAACCAACCAACCAACCCTCCAAATATGCGCCTCTAATTCGGATCTTTCAGACTCCGATCCTGTGGTGTCCATGGACACCTCCTCTGTCCCACCTGCTGTTCTTTCTCCCTCTCCGCCGTGATGGCCACTCTTTTCTCTTGGAACTGTCGCGGTTTCCGAAATAAACTTTCTGATCTGAAGTCTTTGATCACAGATTACCATCCGGCCTGTGTCGCACTTCAGGAAACCTTCCTGAAGTCAGCAGACACGGCCAAATTCCGCCGTTATAGTACTATTCGGAAGGACAACGTTTCGGGTGTGCGAGCGTCTGGAGGTGTCGCTCTCCTGACCTCTCACAATTACCCGTTTACTGTCCTCTCCTTGAATACTTCACTTCAAGCTGTAGCTGTGCGCGTGCAGATGCGAACATTAATTTCCATCTGCGCCATATACCTGCCGCCTAACGATGTTATTGATCAAAGGACTCTGGACGACTTGGTGACTCAACTTCCGGAACCTCTTATTATACTTGGAGACTTTAATGCTCACAATGTGCTGTGGGGGAGTGGCTGTAACACCGCTCGAGGAAGGCAAGTGGAGCAGTTTTTAACTGACCATAATCTTTGCCTCCTCAATTATGGTGATCCTACTCACTTCCACGAGCCATCTCGAACCTTTCACGTAATCGATCTTGCCATCTGTTCACCGTCACTATTTCCATCATGTAACTTCTCGGTTGGGACTGATCTTCGCGGAAGTGACCATTTCCCGGTCTTTGTGTCACTTTCCAGCACGGGATCTTTAGTCTGTCGCCCTGCGCGATTCAAATATGAATCTGCGAACTGGTTGCAATTTACAGACAGTGCGGTAATCACCCAGTCTGTGGTCGACGGTGCAATCGATGATGCGGTTCGTCGTGTCTCCGACGTTATAATAATCGCTGCCGAAGCAGCTATTCCTAAGAGTTCTTCAAATAGTCGCAGAAATCTGAAGCCGTGGTGGAACCTTGAATGTCAAGAAGCCATGAAAAGACAACGAAAAGAGTGGGGGATATTTCGCCGATATCCCACTACTGCTAATTACGTGGCGTTCAAGAGAGCTAGAGCAGAAGCTCGTAGAGTGCGTCGACGTTGTCAAAGAGAGTCATGGAAGAAGTATGTTTGGGACTGACATCATCCACTCCCAGTAAGCAGCTTTGGACCAAAGTGAAGAAATGCATGGGTTTATATTCAGACCAGCCACTGAAATGCATCGTCCAAGATGGCGTTACTCTCTCTACCGTAGAGGAAATTAGTAACGCCATTGGCAGCGCTTTTAGTTCTGTGTCGAGTGTGTCGTCTTACCCGACCACCTTCATGCGACACAAACTGCGTGCCGAGTCTAGGCCCTTGCGTTTTGAAACTCAGTCCAACCTGTCATACAACTGCCCCTTTACGGAGAAGGAGTTGGAGAATTGCCTTCGGCAGACTCGGATGACTTCCCCGGGTCCCGATGGCATTAGTTATGCTATGCTACAGCATCTCTCTCGCAGCGCGCTCCGTAATTTGCTGTATTTATTTAACAGAATCTGTTAGGAACATACTTTCCCAACCTCTTGGCGTAGGGCATTAGTGATTCCCTTTCCTATACCGGGAAAAGATGCTACTAACCCGAATAATTACCGTCCAATTGCACTCACGAGCTGTTTGTGCAAGCTGCTAGAACGCATGGTAAACAATCGGTTAGTGTATGTACTAGAAACCGAACTTTATTTGTCACCTTTACAAAGCGGTTTCCGGCGTGGCCGGTCTACGATGGACAATATCCTTGCCTTAGAATCCGAAGCTCGCAATGCCTTTGTCAGAAGTAACCATCTTGTGTCTGTTTTCTTCGACATCGAAAAGGCATATGATCGGACATGGAGATATGGCATCCTTCGTGACCTTTATAGTAACAACTTTCGAGGCGACTTGCCTATTTTCATTGCGAATTTTCTGTCTCTAAGAGAATTTCAAGTTCGCATTGGTACCACACTTTCCGATGTTTACATACAGGAAGAGGGAGTTCCACAGGGAAGTGTCCTCAGTGTGACACTTTTTTCCCTGAAAATAAATAATATTTTAAAGTGCTTACCACCTTCTGTTCATGGCAACTTATATGTTGACGACTTGCAGATTTCCTTCCAAAGCAAGGACATGCGTTACATTGAACGACAACTGCAAATTGCAATCTCTCGCATGATGACAAGGTGTTCGGAGAACGGTTTTACTTTTTCGACGGAAAAGACCTCTTGTGTACATTTTTGTAAGCGAAGGGGACTGCACCCTGACCCGCAGATCTATCTTGGCGATTCAGCTATCACCGTTGTGGACGTTGTTCACTTCTTAGGAGTATTGTTCGATAGAAAGCTCACTTTCCTTCCGCACGTTTTGCATTTACGTCGGAAGTCAGAACAAACCCTAAACTTGTTAAAAGTGTTGTCAAACACGTCCTGGGGTGCTGATCGATGTACTATGCTCCGAGTTTATCGCGCGGTCATCCGATCGAAACTGGATTATGGTTGTGCCGTATACGGTTCCGCTCGCTCTTCTGTGTTGCGGAAACTTGATACTATCCATCACTCCGCCCTCCGAATCTGTTCTGGTGCTTTCAGAACATCGCCTATTAAGAGCTTAAATGTCATCTATGACGAGCCCTCTTTACCATCTGTTCGCAAGCAATTGTCGCTTCAATTGTATTTTCGCATTCTTTCGCATCCTGCTCACCCACTCCATTCTGTTCTTCTTGACAGTCAGTTTGACCGGCTTTCGAAAATCGGCCATCTTGTATACCACCGTTCGGACTTCGAATGAGAATGTTCCTTTCTTCGACGTCTCTCTGTGATACGAATGTCATGCTGCGACCGACTTTACCTTTTGCACCTTGGCGTGATCACAGGATTTCATACTTGCGCCCTTTCCAGGGTTTTGTAAAGTCAAGTACGGATCCTGTTGTGTATCGCCAGCTTTTTGCATCGCACCGCGCTATTTACCGTAACTATGTTGCTGTTTATACCGACGGCTCAAAAACAGGAGTCCATGTTGGTTGTGCCTACGTCTGTGGCAGAGACGTTAGGAGCTACACCCTTCCCGACTGTTTCTCCGTGTTTTCAGCAGAGTTTGTCGCTGTTCACGAAGACTTAAAGTACATCTCCCGTCAGAGCAGTAGACGATATATCGTGTATACAGATTCCATCAGCGTATTAGAGACTTTGGAGAATGGTGATGTGTCACACTCTCATTCCCTTTTATCTCCGGTGGTGGATCTGCATCGTCGCCTCTATAGTCGAGGTTTCAGTGTTTCGTTCTGCTGGGTGCCGGGTCATGTCGGCATAGCGGGTAATGAGCGTGCAGATGCTGCGGCTAAATGTGCCGTGCATCGTCTGGTTCAGCCTATTCCAATCACCGATTTGAAGTCCGCTGTCAAAAAGTTAGTTTGGCATGAGTGGCAGTTAGATTGGGACCTACAAGTTCAGAACAAGCTGCGACAGGTTAAACCTCGTATTGGCTCTTGGCCATCTGCTGGACTGCGCCGTGCAGACGTACTACTTACACGTTTGAGAGTTGGGCATACTCTTTTGACACATCGGCACTTGCTGATGGGTGAGGATGCCCCTCTCTGCGAACACTGTAAGGCTCCGCTTTCAGTGTCACACATCTTGACGTCTTGCCCTTGTCTGCAGTCTTACTATAATAGGTTTTTCGGTTGTAATTCACCCAATTTGTCAGATCTGCTGGGGGAACCACCCATCCTTCTCTCTTTTTCTTTTTGCTCTGTACTAATTTTATAAAATGCATTTGCTTTTCTGATTGATTTTATTCTTAAAATTTTTGCACTTTTCATTATTTATGTAACCATTCATATCATCTATATATTTTATAAATTTTTATATATCATAGTTTTTATCCCTTTTATGCATCATTAACTAAATATATATATATATATATATATATATATATATTAATAACGTTTACACTGCATTTTTACTACTTTTTTATACCTGTTTTACTCTCATTTATGTCATTTTATTAAGAAATGGTGTTGCTTTCGTACCTGCAATTTCTATCGTTGGTTCGTGTCAGGCGGTTTTCTATAAACAATATCCTCGTTCATGATCTAGAATCATTGTTTTTTTTTTGTTTTCTTATACCTGGCTGTATACTTTATGGGGAACCCCCATCCAGTTTGTTTCTTTTTTTGACTATCGTTTTTCTGGTTTTACCATGTGTTTGGCGCAGCATGTCCTCTGGACCTTGCGCCATTAAACCCCATCCAACCAACCAACCTTTCCTTTTTCTTCTCCTCTCGTCCTTCTACTTTTACCTTTTTTTCTCCCTCGTTGCGGTTACCTCTTCGGAGGTGAGGGCTCCTCATCAGAAGCTGTAGCCATTCTGCTGCTTCTAGCTTCTAATGTCGATTAACTGTCCACGTGTTTGCCGTGCGTGGAGACCCGTGTCCCAGGAAATGGGGATCCTGGTAGTTGAGGGGTTTTATTCTTCGCCATAATGTGGGCTTTAGTAAGATAACGCTCCAACACACTACTTTGGCCTTTGCTTCAGGTAAACGGGAGGTGCACATAGGTCCCGTGTGTAACAATCGGCTGGTCGGTTAGACTTTGTTCACTGGCTCAGGGCTAAGCAACCGGTCATTGGCCGCGCGCGTATAGTTCCCGGTTAGCACTGGCGCAGTAACCGGCGTCCCCTTGTTGGGCTCCATGGTGGGTGGTGCCGCCGGGGACCGAACATACGGCCCATTTATATGGATTCTCTAAGCAACGTTCAAAATCGTGTGTTGTCCTCAAATATTTGTCAAGTGTCCCGTTTTTTTATCGTTAAACGTTCGGAAGGTACATTTTCTATGGTGTCGCCCTTTCTGATACAGAAATGCATTAATGGATCTGTAGGCGATGTGAAATCGGTCAAGAAACTTCGGTCTGGTGACCTGTTAGTAGAGGTTTCGACTTCAAAACAAGCGGCGCAAGTGTTAAATGAAACTGCTTTTGGCAATATACCCGTGTCAGTGGCTCCTCATGGCTATCTGAATTCTTCGTGAAGCGTAATTTCGGAACCCGAATTACTACATACCACCGAAGAAGAGATTTTAGAGAATTTGCGACATCAGCTCGTCTCTGCTGTGCGTCGTATCATTATCCGTCGGGATGGGAAAGTACTTCCCACGAAGCATCTGATCCTGACGTTCGATACGCCTAAACTGCCATCATTTGTCATCGCGGGTTACCTTCGATGTCCAACACGACCATACGTTCAGAACCCTCTCCGTTGCTTTCAGTGCCAAAGATTTGGTCACTCGAAAGCAACGTGTCGTGGTTTCGAGGTCTGTGCTCGTTGTGCACAGCCTGACCACCTCTCAGAGACGTGCAGCGCGCCCGAAAAATGTGTCAATTATAAAGTAACCCCTCTTACTCACGCTCCTGTCCGAAGTGGATTCATGAAAAGGAAATACAAACAGTTAGAGCTCATAACAATTTGTCTTACATGGAACCTCGGAAGCAAGTTGAGGCTCGAACCCCCAGAGTTCGAGATTCGTACGCTTCTGTAGCTACCACACAAAAAGTTATGTGTACTGCTTCCACACAGACTGATCCACCTCGGAACACAACTGTTCCAGAAAAAAGTAAACAAAGTAAAATTACCACAAATCCATCTGCAAAATCTGTTACCCAGAAACCTAAATCGAATAGTTCTCAGGCATCTAGTTCTAAACCTTTAAACAATAAGAAATTAAAACGTGCTGATATAGTGTAGCGATTAGGTCTTTCTGAAAATGTGAAAGACCCTCGCAATGTGGCGCGAAAGGAGGAAGATTCCCTCCAAATATGCGCCTCTAATTCGGATCTTTCAGACTCCGATCCTGGGGTGTCCATGGACACCTCCGCTGTCCCACCTGCTGCTCTTTCTCACTCTCCGCCGTGATGGCGACTCTTTTCTCGTGGAACTGTCGTGGTTTCCGAAATAAACTTTCTGATCTGAAGTCTTCATGGATCACAGATTACCATCCGGCCTGTGTCGCACTTCAGGAAATTTTCCTGAAGTCAGCGGACACGGCCAAATTACGTCGTTACAGTTTTATTCGGCAGGACAATGTTTCGGGGGTGCGAGCGTCTGGAGGTGTCTCTCTCCTGACCTCTCACAATTACCGGTTTACTGTCCTCTCCTTGAATACTTCACTTCAAGCTGTAGCTGTGCGCTTGCAGATGCGAACATTAATTTCCATCTGCGCCATATACCTGCCGCCTAACGATGTTATTGATCAAAGGACTCTGGACCACTTGGTGACTCAACTTCCGGAACATTTTATTATACTTGGAGACTTTAATGCTCACAATGTGCTGTGGGGGAATAGCTGTAACACCGCTCGAGGAAGGCAAGTGGAGCAGTTATTAACTGACCATAATCTTTGCCTCCTCAATAATGGTGATCCTACTCACCTTCACGAGCCATCTCGAACCTTTCACGTAATCGATCTTGCCATCTGTTCACCGTCACTATTTCCATCATGTAACTTCTGGGTTGGGACTGATCTTCGCGGAAGTGACCATTTCCCTGTCTTTGTGTCACTTTCCAGCACGATAACTTTAGTCTGTCGCCCTGCAAGATTGAAATATGAATCTGTGAACTGGTTGCAATTTACAGACAGTGCAATTTTCACCCAGTCTATGGTCGACGGTGATATCGATGATGCGGTACGTCTTGTCTCCGATGTTATAATAGAAGCTGCTGATGCAGCTATTCCTAAGAGTTCCCCAAATGGTCGTAGAAATTGGGAGCCATGGTGGAACCTCGAATGTCGAGAAGCCCTGAAAAAACAAAGAAAACAGTGGGGGATATTTCGGCGATTCCCACGAATTCTAATTTCATTGCGTTTAAACAAGCTAGAGCTAACGCTCGTAGAGTGCGTCGACGTTGTCAGATAGTGTCTTGGCAAAAGTATGTTTCGGAATTGACATCTTCCACTCCCAGTAAGCAACTTTGGACGAAAGTGAAAAAATGCATGGAATTATATTCTGACCAGCCCCTAAAATGCATCGTTCAAGATGGCGTTACCCTGTCGACCGTAGAGGACATTGGTAACGCCATTGGCAACGCTTTTAGTTCTGTGTCCAGTGCGTCGTCTTACCAGACCACCTTCATGCGACACAAACTGCGTGCCGAGTCTAGGCCCTTGAGTTTTGAAAGTCAGTCCAACTTGTCATACAACTGCCCCTTTTGGAGCGAAACGAGTTGGAGAATTGCCTTCGGCAGACTCGGATGACTTCCCCGGGTCCTGATGACATTAGTTATGCTATGCTACAGCATCTCTCTCGCAGCTTGCTCCGTAATTTGCTGTATTTGTTTAATAGAATCTGGGAGGAACATACTTTTTCAACATCTTGGAGTAGGGCATTAGTGATTCCCTTTCCTAAACCGGGAAAGGATGCCACTAATCCTAACAACTACCGACCAATTGCACTCACCAGCTGTTTGTGTAAGCTACTAGAACGCATGGTAAACAATCGGTTAGTTTGCGTACTAGAAACCGAGCCTTATCTGTCACCCTTACAAAGCGGTTTTCGGCGTGGCCGGTCTACGATGGATAACGTCATTGCCTTAGAATCTGAAGTTCGTAACGTCTTTGTCAGAAGAAGCCATTTAGTGTCAGTTTTTCTTTGACATCGAAAAGGCTTATGACCGGACTTGGCGATATGGCATCCTTCGTGACCTTTACAATAACAACATGTATCTATTTAATAGAATCTGGGAGGAACATGCTTTTCCATACTCTTGGCGTAGGGCAATAGTGATTCCTATTCCCAAACCGGGAAAGGATGCCTCTAGCCCTAACAATTACCGTCCAATTGCACTCACCAGCTGTTTATGCAAGCTGCTAGAACGAATGGTTAACAGTCGGTTAGTGTATCAGTTAGAATCCCAGCTTTGTCTGTGACCTCTACAAAGCGGATTTCGGCGTGGCCGGTCCACGATGGATAATATCATAGCCTTAGAATCCGAAGCTCGCAATGCCTTTGTCAGAAGAAACCACTTAGTGTCTGTTTTCTTCGACATTGAAAAGGCTTATGACCGGACGTGGCGATATGGTATCCTTCGTGACCTTTACAATAACAACTTCCGTGGCCACTTGCCGATGTTCATTGCAAACTTCTTGTCACTACGAGAATTTCAAGTTCGCATTGGTACCACACTATTCGATGTTTATATTCAGGAAGGAGTTCCTCAGGGAAGTGTACTTAGTGTTACACTGTTCTCTCTTAAAATTAATGGAATTTTAAACTGCTTACAACCATCTGTTCAGGCCAATCTATATGTTGACGACTTGCAGATTTCCTGCCAAAGCAAGGATATGCGTTACATTGAACGACAACTGCAAATTGCAATCTCTCGCATGATGACATGGTGTTCGGAGAACGGATTTAAGTTTTCGACCGAAAAAACCTCTTGTGTACATTTTTCCAAACTCAGAGGTTTGCATCTCAGGCTCTTAACACGCTCTTAACTTGCTGAAAGTTTTATCCAACACGTCCTTTGGAGCTGAACGAGCTACCATGCTCCGGGTTTATCGCGCGGTCATTCGATCGAAAATAGATTATGGGTGCGCCGTTTACGGTTCCGCACGCTTCTCCGTGCTACGGAAACTCGACACGATTCATCATTTCGCCCTTCGAATCTGTTCTGGTGCTTTCAGGACATCTCCCATTAACAGTTTATATGTCATCTGCGGTGAGCCTTCTTTACCATCAACTCGCAAGCAATTGTCGCTTCAGTTGTATTACCGTATCCTATCGCAACCTAATCACCCACTCCATGCTGTTCTTCTTGACAGTCAGTTTGACCGACTTTTTGAAAATCGGCCATCTTGTATTCCACCTTTTGGACTTCGCATGAGGACGTTCCTTTCTTCGACGTCTCTCCGTGATACGGATGTCATGCTGCGTCCGACTTTGCCTTCTGCACCTTGGCGTAATCACAGGATTTCATACTTGTGCCCTTTCCAGGGTTTTGTGAAGTCAAGTACGGATCCTGTCGTGTATCGCCAGCTTTTTGCGTCGCACCTCGCTAGTTACCCTAACTATGTTGGTGTCTATACCGACGGCTCTAAAACAGATCATGTTGGATGTGCCTACGTCTGTGGCGGAGACGTTAGCAGCTACAAACTTCCCAACTGTCTTTCTGTTTTTTCAGCAGAGTTTGTCGCCGTACACGAGGCATTGAAGTATATCTCCCGTCAGAGATGTAGACGTTTCATCGTATATACAGATTCCATCAGCGTGTTAGAGACCTTGGAGAATGATGAAGTGTCCCACTCCCATTCCCTTCTATCTCCGGTGGTGGATCTGCTTCGTCGCCTCTGTCGTCGTGGTTTTAGTGTTTTGTTCTGCTGGGTGCCGGGTCATGTCGGCATAACGGGTAACGAGCAGGCAGATGCTGCGGCTAAAGGTGCCGCTTATCGTCTGAATCAGCATGTTCCTATTAGCGATATGAAGTCCGCTGTCAAAAATCTAGTTCGACAGGAGTGGCAATTAGATTGGAATGAGCAAGTCAATAACAAACTGAGACAGGTTAAGGCATGCATTGGTGCTTGGACATGTGCTCCGCTGCGTCGTGTAGACGTCATGCTCACACGATTGAGAATTGGGCACTCCCTCCTGACACATCGGCATTTACTGATGGGCGAGGATACCCCTCTATGTGAACACTGTCAGTCTCCACTTTCAGTGTCACATATCTTGACGTTTTGTCCTGTTCTGCAGCCTTTCTACAATCGTTTTTTTGGGTCTTGTTCACCCAATCTGCCTGATCTGCTGGGGGAGACCCCCCCCCATCCTTGTCTTTTTGCCTTTTTATTTTCAACGAATTTTATAAAGAGCATTTGCTTTTCGCATTGATTTTAATGTTAAAATTGTTGCATTATTTTACTTTCTTGTATATCACCACTCATTTGACCTAATCATTTTATGAATTTTATATACCTTTTTTTCATCGCTTTTATACATATATTTTTATAACGTTTACACTGCATTTTATGCTTTTTTATTCCAGTTTTACTTTCATACTTGTATTTTAGAAAGAAAAGTTGATGCAGTTTTATTTGGTGACCTCCGTCATTGGTTCCGATGCAGAAGCTTTTATTTTTACCTTTTTTTTGGCTTCCGTCCTGTGTTTGGCGCTTTATGTCCTATTTTGGACCTTGCGCCATAAAACCCCAACCAACCAACCAACCAACCAACCTAATCACCCAATCCATGCTGTTCTTCTTGACAGTCAGTTTGACCGACTTTTTGAAAATCGGCCATCTTGCATTCCACCTTTTTGACTTCGTATGAGGACGTTTCTTATTTCGTCTCCGCTCTGTGATGTGGATGTCATGCTGCAACCGACTTTGCATTTTCCACCTTGGCGAAACCACAAGATTTCGTACTTGCGCCCCTTCCAGGGCTTTGCTAGATCGAATACGGATCCTGTCATTTTTCGCCAGCTTTTTGCGTCGCACCTCGCTAGTTACCCTAACTCTGTTGATGTTTATACCGACGGCTCTAAAACAGAAGATCATGTTGGATGTGCCTACGTCTGTGGCAGAGACGTTAGGAGCTATTCACTTCCCGACTGTTTTTCTGTCTTTTCAGCAGAGTTTGTCGCTGTACATGAAGTTCTGAAGTACATCTTCCGGCAGAGCGATAGGCGTTTTATAGTGCATACAGATTCCATCAGCGTTTTAGAGATTTTGGAGAATGGTGAAGTGTCACACTCCCATTCCCTTGTATCTCCGGTGTTGGATCTGCTTCGTCGCCTCTGTCGTCGTGGCTTCAGTGTCCTTTTCTGCCGGGTGCCTGGTCATGTCGGCATATCGGGTAACGAGCAGGCAGATGCTGCGGCTAAAGGTGCTGTGCATCGGCTGAATCAGCATGTGCCTATCAGTGATGTGGAGTCCGCTTTGAAAATGTTAGTTAGGAATGAATGGCAAGTAGATTGGGATCTGCAGGTTACTAATAAGCTGCGATAGGTTAAACCATGTATTGGTGCTTGGCCATCAGCTCAACTGCGTCGTGCAGACGTCATACTCACACGGTGTTGAGAATCGGGCATTTCCTTTTGATGCATCGACATTTGTTGATGGGTGAGGATGCCCCTCTCTGTCAACATTGTCAGGCCCCACTTTCAGTTGGACATATTTTGATGTCTTGCCCTTCGCTTCAAGCCCAGTATAATAGCTTTTTTGGCTCCAGTTCACCTATCTTATCTGAACTGCTGGGGGAGCCCCCCCCCCCCATCCTGCTCTGTTCGCCTTCTTATTTTTTACTGGTTTTATACACAGCTTGTGCTTTAGCAATTGATTTTATAGTTAAACTTTTATTGCGTTTTACAAATATATCTTTTTTTATAATCTTTTCATCAATTTTATGTATCATTGTTTTTACCACCTTATTTATCACCGTTTTTTATGACTTCTACATATCATCTTTCTATATTACCTTGTATATATCATCATTCTAACATGTTTATACATAATTTTTATCATCCCTTTTATTCAGTTTTTCACGTTTACTCGTTTTTATATTTATTAGTGTTGGTTATAAATCTGTTATTTCAGCGTTGGTTCGAGCGTGGCGACTCTTTATATACTCTCTTTTGGCTGTAGTCTTGTGTTTGGCGCTTTATATCCTATTTGGGATCTTGCACCATAAAACCCCAACCAACCAACCAACCTAATTCTTAACTAGTTTTTTCAAATGAATATAATTTTAGTTATTGTTAAAAAGTCTTGTTGTCTATATATTATTTTGAACAACTTTAATGGTTTTAACGTATACCTTTTTTACATAGCTTTTACTGCACATTTTAAACTCTGTTTTTTAAATATAAATTATAAGAATTGTTGACGTGCATGTTTTTAACATGTGCGCTAACAAATGCACAGAGCTCAAGAAATGTGCGCACACAGCGACACATGCCCTACGCAGCTCTCGAATAAAAAAGGTGGCAGGACGTACAGCGCCACTATGCGCAGAAGTATTCTTCCGCACAGAAAAATACTCGCTCAAACTCACAATCTACAACGATAATTTCGTCCCAGAGATAACACCTTACCTCAAAAGGTTCGCGACCACAACTGCTAAGGTCAAGGAAAAGGTCGAACAACAGCAAGACAGAAGGAAAGCATATGCAGACAAGAAACGACGTCCTGGTCCAACATATGCGCCAGGTGACCAAATTTATGTAATCTTGCATCCCACAAGCAACATGAAACAAGGACGTACGGCATTATCTTTGTTCTTAATGTTTTCTTATACCTGGCTGTAATCTGGATTTGGAAACCCCATCCAGTTTGTTTCTCCTTTTTTTTAACAATTGTTTTTCAGTTTTTACCATGTGTTTGGCGCAGCATGTCCTCTCTGGACCTTGCGCCACTAAACCCCAACCAATCAACCAACCAAGGACGTACGACGAAGTTTATGCCTCGTCGTGATGGACCGTATGTCATTCTGAGGCAAAAATCGGCCACATCATATGAGATTGCTCATCCTGACGAACCAGTTACACCCCTTGGAGTTTACTACTCTTTTGCCCTCAGACAGTGCCAAAATGAAAATTTAGTTCCTGTAACCCCTTTGCGTAAACGGGGTAGACCAAAAGTTAGTCCTGGTTCCTCCACGGGACGTAAAGTCGGTACCAGAGGGGGAGTCTGTAAGAAATATTATTTTCGACCCCGCCGATACTAAACCTTCTCTCCCGAGTACTGATAATAGGCTCACCGGAAGACGAGGCAGTGAGGCGGTGAACGTTTTCTCAGTAGAGTGTGCTAAAGTGTAATTGTGTGTGTTCGTAAGATATGTAATCGTCCGTTGTCTATAATGTATTTTATATCAAGTTGTCCTGTAATAAAGTCCATGTTCAGCTAGCCGGATTCTTGTTACTGACTCAAATTAGGACATCTGCTATAGCTTTAAATAAACCAGTTATTTTACTTTGCGTCCTGTTTATAGCATAAATCGCATTCTCAACAGGAGTTTTGTAAGCTTTTTTCTTGGCATTCACTATTCTAAAGGAACGATTCCAAAAGCTTGAATGGTTTCAGTGGCAGACGGAATTCCATGTTCCTCATCTTCATCATTATTCGTACTACCCAATTTTTGCAAAAGGACTTGAGATACATTTTCCCATGCTGAAGAAATCATATGAAGAGATTCTACAACGTTTATCGATTTTTTCTTGCCTCTAATTTCTATACTAAGAAGAGATGTTTTCAAATATTAGTTTCTATAGTTGACTTTTAATGATCGTATGATCCCCAATTCACAAGGTTGAACTTTGCTTGTACAATTGGCAGGGGAAAATTCCATTCGCACGTTTTGTAATTTTAAATGTACAACATGGGTTATACATTGTTCAACAAACAAAATAATCTTACGTTTCTGTAAGCGCATTTGTCTGTCCAATTTGCGAAGAATCGACCCCAGCAGACTCGCCACAAATGACTTGTAGGATACATTGTGTCTTTTTCTAAGGTGATCTATCCAACCATTTGAAGCTGTGAATCCTTAAATTCCCAGTTTAGAAGCAATTTCTATTTCAAAACGGGGCCATTTATGGGAATGCTTGTTGCATGAACTTAGTTGAACTTTGGCAAGAACAAAGAGAGGGGAGATTCCGAGTATTTCACGTTTTGATAAGATATATATTTTTTTTCATCACAAGTTTTGACTATTTTAGAAAATTTCATTGCGTTTTTCCCTCTGAAAAAAACGTTAAATGCGGGAAATGTTTTAAAATTATAACATTAAATCTGACATTTTTTAACATTACAAGTATAGGAAATAAAATGGGACTAATGAAAAATGACTTTATATGCGGGAAATCGTTAAATACGGGTTACGTTAAATCGGGGTTTCACTGTCTTTATTTATAATAATAATAATATAATATTGTAATACATTAATATAATTAATTGCTATGTATGTCGGATGAAAAATCCACCAGAGGGCGCAGTAGGCAACGCGAGAGTTTTCGTCTACACATCTGGACAATCAGCGAGTGGAAGCTGGCGTATGCGGACAGAGCGGGCCGTATACAAGGGCTAGAACAATATCAGTGTTCACGAGTTTATATTTCTGTTATATTGTATTAGTGTGTGTCGTACCGACTTATCTAAATTTGAATAAAGTCTAGTCGGTTAATTAAACGTTTAGTTTTTTAAATAACCCTGGACATTACTTTGAAATTTGTTTCTACTCCCGGATCTCACATGTATACATTTTTCTTGCCTTCGATGAAGCAAATTTATCAATTACTTCATCAAAGTCGATCATTTAAAATTTTTCTCTTTCCACATTTAAAAATGCTAGGTCACTTAGGCGATCTTGTCCCATCGTTGATCGTAGATATGCCAAAATTAATTTTAATTTGCTGAACGAACGTTCACAGCTAGCAATTGATACTGAAATAGTAAGGAGTATTTGAAGTGCGACTCTCAGGTTTGGAAAAACATCTTCTCCATACGAGATTAAAAAAGAAAGTAGCTGTAATGGAGTTTTAGGTTCAGTTTCTTTTCTACTGCGGAGTAACATCTTGCAGTCACATACTTCGACATAGAGTTCTGTTCCATTAAAATCTGTAATATAAAATTCACCCAAATTTTTATAATTCTTTTCAAGATCGTTATCACCATTATCCTTGTTTAATACATTTTCAACGTCCAGTAGAAATCCAAATTTGGAATTAAAATAACTTAGTCGTGTAAATCGTGTACACACAAACCAGTTTTTGTGCGGTGGATAAGGACTGCATAAAAGAAAACGCATAAAAAAATCGCACAAAACTTCACGAGTAGCTATAAAAAATATTTTTCGCAACACATTTAAAAAGTATTTTTTTAATGCTGTGAATAGGGACCGCATAAAAAAAGTCTCACGTAGAAAATAACTCAAAACCTTACGAAATAACTAGGAATTAAATACTCAGCATTAAATACTTGATCCGGGCAATATCCACCATCTTCAATAATTTTTGCTAACACTTTAGAATAATTTTTAGCGGCCGTTTCATCAGCGGATGCAGCTTCGTCCTTTATCTTCAGATTGTGAAGTGCGTGTCGTGTTAAAAACCCGACTAACCAGCCACTGCTTGCAGAAAATTTCGGATTTCCACTGTGAGACGATGAACTAGATGGCTCTAAATCCTTCAGCTGATTATAAAATCGTATAGCTTTCTCTTTAATTAATTCTCTGTCAATGGGGATTCGTTTTTTGAGTTAATTCTTGAATCCACAATATGATCGCCTTTTCCGTTTTGGAAGTAGTCAACATGAGGTTCAGTGGTTAAAAGTTTCTAAATCAAACGACAAAAGAAACGAAAGTCAACAGAATTAATATTAAGAATAACATTTAATGAAAATAGAATGTGCTCTTAGTAAGAAGCACCCTTTCGAAGTGACAAAAATTTACTTAACGTGGGAATCGAAATGTTGAAAATCAATGCGCATGCGCGCTATACAGGAAGTGATCTATTTATAGAAATCTTGCACTACAATTCACTACAGCAGCTGTTAGTAGAATTACATTGGGAACAGTTTATGATTAAAAATTAAAAAAGAGTTAATATAATCGAAGAAGGAAAAATCCAGAGATGATCAGACTGGAACATCCCGGCCACCGTTGGACGGCTGTCCAACATCTTCACTGATGGGTAAGGGCACAACCTTCGTGATCGCTCGGCGGAAGGTTCCCTTAGATGTCTTTAAGTTCAGTACTCGTACCACTCCGTCAGCTCCAGGATGAACTCCAATGACTCTGGCAAGGTTCCATTCCAAGGGTGTCTTGCAGGGCTCCTTTAGCAGTACAAGTTGGTCTACCTCTAGGTTTTGTCGTCTTTGGGTCCACTTCGGTCTTGTCTGCAGCTGGTTTAAATATTCTGTGGTCCATCTGTCCCAAAACTTTTTCCTCTTCTCTTGAATCAAGCCCCACCTAGAGGAAGGAGAAAAGGAATCTGGAGCAGTATGAGGTTCAGGAAACGACGCAATAGGGGCACCAATTAAGAAGTGCCCTGGAGTTAATGGCTGTAGATCGTTGGGGTCCGCAGACATTGGGCACAGGGGACGAGAGTTAAGAATACTCTCTATCTGAACTACTATTGTATTTAACTCCTCGAAATTTAAAATGGTGGTTTTTGCAATTTTCAGGAGTATTCTCGTCATTGATTTTATGTTGGCTTCCCACAAGCCTCCAAAATGAGGTGATGCAGGTGGTATGAAAGTCCATTGAATGCCTTCTTTAGCGCTGAAATTCTGTACTGGGTTAGACTTGCAAATTTGAAATAAGGAATTCAAAATATTTTTAGCGCCTTTAAAATTGGTGGCGTTATCACTCCAAATGTGAGATGGTTTAAAAACGTCTTGACACAAATCTTCGCAATGAAGCTAATAATGCTTCAGTCGTTAAGTTTGATACGACCTCAAAGTGAACTGCTTTTGTACAAAAGCAAATAAATATAACGATGTATGATTTTATTATAACTCTGGATCTTTTTAGATTAGGTTTAGTTAAGATAGGTCCAGCGAAATCAAGACCTACTTTTTCAAAAGGTCTAGAAGGTACAATTCTGTCTCTAGGCACATCACCCATTATTTGGTTAATAGTTTGAGTTTTTTATCTAAAGCATTGCAAGCATTTACTAATGACTCTTCGCACCCTATCTTGACCAGAGGGTATCCAATATTGTTGGCGAATCAAATAAAGTGTGGTTTGTGTTCCAGAGTGCAAAGATTTGATATGGTAATAGTTAATGAGTAGCTGAGTAAAGTGATGTGATTTAGGTAAGAGTTTTTGATGTTTTTGTGATTCTTGTAGTACAGAAAACTTCAATCGTCCGCCAACCTTTAAAAATCCGTTCCCATCAATAAAAACGTTTAACGACAAAATCTTACTACTTCTTGGAAGAGGTTGGTTGTTCTTCAAGCATTTAATTTCGGTACTGAATTCAGAAGCTTGTATTCTCTTAATTAAAACATTTGTGGCATTTTGTAACTCAGTTGCACTTAAGTTGTCATTTTTTCTATCCATTTGCTTAAGTTTACAATTATTACTAAATCTAATTAAATAAGCAGTTACTCTAATCAATTTGGAAAAAGAGGAATATTTAGTTATAAAACTATCAATGTCCTGGTTCTTATCTAAAACGTTTGTATTTAAAGCTGTAATTGTTCTAATTTCAAGTGTCTGTTGGTTCTTTTCACATTTTAAATCCTTAGATGGTTCTAAGTTCTTAGGCCAGGTGGATTCGTCTTGTTTTAACCAGGATGGTCCTTGCCACTACAAATCACTGTTTTTTAATTCAGACACAGCGAGTCCACGTGAAATCAAATCCGCCGGATTTTCTTTCCCAGGGCAATGAGCCCATTGAGTTGGATTAGTGTATTTGTGAATTTCTTTTACCCTATTTTTTACGAAAACTTTAAATCTGTAAGGTGAGCCCTTTATCCAAAAATATGTAATGGATGAATCCGTCCAAAAAAATTTGGAAATCGGAAACTCTAAACCTTTAATTATTTTGTCGCTTAACCGTGCTGACAACGTCCTGCGAGATTCAAATATGAATTGGCGAATTGGTCACAATTCACAGACTCTGCAGTCATCACCCAACGTATGGTCGACGGTGACATTGATGATGCGGTTCGTCTTGTCTCCAACGTTATAATAGAAGCTGCCGATGCAGCCATTCCCAAGAGCTCACCTAATTTGTCGAAGAAACTGGAAACCGTGGTGGAACCTTGAGTGTTCTGCAGCATTGAAAGTACAACGTAAAATGTGGGGGATACTTCGCCGATATCCCACCACTCCAAATTTCGTTGCTTTCAAGCAAGCAAGGGCTAACGCTCGTAGAGTGCGTCGACGTTGCCAGAGAGAGTCGTGGAAAAAGTATGTTTCGGAATTCACACCATCCACCCCCAGTAAACAGCTTTGGACGAAAGTAAAGAAATGCATAGGATTATATCCAGACCAGCCAATACCGTGCATTGTTCAAAATGGCGTTACACTTTCTACCTTAGAGGAAATAAGTAACGCCATTGGCAGCGCCTTCAGTTCAGTGTCGAGTGCGTCGTCGTATCCGACCACTTTCATGCGACACAAACTGCGTGCCGAGTCAAGACCTTTGCGTTTCGATACTCAGTCCGATCTGGCCTACAACTGCCCCTTTACGGAGAACGAGTTGGAGAATTGCCTTCGGCAGACTCGGAAGACTTCCCCGGGTCCCGATGGCATTAGTTATGCTATGTTACAGCATCTCTCTCGCCGCTCGCTCCGTAATTTGCTGTATCTATTTAATAGAATCTGGGAGGAACATGCTTTTCCATACTCTTGGCGTAGGGCAATAGTGATTCCTATTCCCAAACCGGGAAAGGATGCCTCTAGCCCTAACAATTACCGTCCAATTGCACTCACCAGCTGTTTATGCAAGCTGCTGGAACGAATGGTTAACAGTCGGTTAGTGTATCAGTTAGAATCCCAGCTTTGTCTGTGACCTCTACAAAGCGGATTTCGGCGTGGCCGGTCCACGATGGATAATATCATAGCCTTAGAATCCGAAGCTCGCAATGCCTTTGTCAGAAGAAACCACTTAGTGTCTGTTTTCTTCGACATTGAAAAGGCTTATGACCGGACGTGGCGATATGGTATCCTTCGTGACCTTTATAATAAAACCTTTCGTGGTCACTTGCCGATTTTCATTGCGAACTTCTTGTCACTACGAGAATTTCAAGTTCGCATTGGTACGACGCTTTCCGATGTTTACATTCAAGAAGAGGGAGTTCCTCAGGGCAGTGTATTGAGTGTTACACTGTTTTCCCTGAAAATTAATGGCATTTTACAGTGTTTGCCACCATCTGTTCGTGGCTATCTGTATGTCGATGACTTGCAGATCTCGTGTCAAGGTAAGGATATGCGTTACATCGAACGACAGTTGCAAGCTTCAATCTCTCGCATGATGACATGGTGTTCTGAGAACGGTTTTACCTTTTCGGCCGAAAAAACCTCTTGCGTACATTTTTGTAAGCGCAGAGGTTTGCATCCTGACCCGCAAATATACCTAGGTGACTCCCTGATAGCCGTAGAGAACGTGGTTCGTTTCTTGGGCGTGTTGTTCGATAGTAAGTTAACTTTCCTTCCGCACGTAATGTATCTACGGCGGAAGTCTGAGCAGGCTCTAAACTTGCTGAAAGTTCTATCCAACACGTCCTGGGGAGCTGAGCGATCTACTATGCTCCGGGTTTATCGCGCCCCTCAGGGGGTTTACCTTCTTTAGGTAAACACGGGTGTCGCAATCCCGAGGTACCCCAGCGAACTATCTCTCCTTTCCTTTTTCCTCTCCTCTCTTCATTTACTTTTTCTTTTTTTCTCCCTCGGTGTGGTTCCTCTTCGGAGGCGAGGGCACCCCTTTAGTAGCTGTTGCCGTTCTGTCGCCTCTTGCTACTATTGGGGTCTTTATCACCCACGTGTTTGCCGTGCGTGGAGACCCGTGTCTCCGGAAAAGGGAATCCTGGTAGTTGAGGGTCAGTTTTGGTTGCCCAACACACTGCTTCGGCCCCCGCTTCGGATAAACGGGAGGTACTCTGTGTTCCCCTGGGTATCAATCGGCTGGTGGTTAGACTTTTGTCACCTGCTCAGGGTTCAAGCAATCGGATACCTGCTGGACATCTGACAGTTTCATCAGTGATCTGTGAGCGTATAGACCTGATTAGCACTGATGTAGGTACCTGCATCCCCTTGTTGGGCTCCATGGTGGGTGGTGCCGTCAGGTCCGAATATTCGGCCCATTTTATGAATATCTCTTTAAATCCTACGGTGAGGGATAAATCACCACTGTCGAATGTTCAGACTAGTTTAAATAGCTTAAAGTTCTTTATAATTAAGCGAAAAGATGGTACGTTTAGTAACGTATCTCCCTTTCTTATTCACAAAAGTTTACAATCTTTACTTGGCGAGGCTAAATCTATTAAAAAACTTAGATCTGGAGACCTGTTGATCGAGGTATCATCACCAAAACAGGCAACAATTATTTCATCTTCCGAAACTCTTGGCACAATTCCTGTTCTTGTAAGTCCACATAGTTCTTTGAACACGTCACGCGGCGTCGTTTCTGAATCCCTTTTCTTTCACACTCCAGAGGATGAGATCTTAGAGAATCTACGAGACCAGCGTGTATCTGCAGTCAGACGCATCACAATACGTAGGGATGGAAATATGCTTCCAACGAAGCATCTCATCCTTACTTTTGACACGCCAGATCTCCCGTGTTACGTGAAAATGGCTTGGATGCGCACCGCTGTGCGTCCGTATATCCCTAATCCTCTTAGGTGCTTTAAATGCCAACGCTATGGACACTCCAGAGATTCCTGTCGTGGATCCATTACCTGCGCCCGTTGCGCAGAAGTTGGTCACGACAGTGACTGTTGCGAAAAATCTCCTCGATGTGTAAACTGTCAAGGGGATCACGTAGCGTTTTCTCGTTCGTGTCCACAGTGGTCGGTAGAAAAAGAAATTCAGACCTTGAAAATTACCAAGAAAATCTCTTTTCCCGAGGCAAGGAAACTTGTGGAATCAAAAATCCCACGTGTGGGTGTTTCATATGCTGCTGCTACGGTTTCAAAGAAAATTATGTGCACAGCCTCAACACAGACAGAATCTAACCCCACCACCAATAAACCGCAGAACAAAAAAAAATCCCCATCTCAAACCCCGCCTGAAAATATATCAGTCTCACAACAAAATAAAATTTCTCCAAATTCTAATACAAAACCGTCTACCTCCTCAATGAATAAAAAGAAACCTGAATACCTTGAATTAGAACCCAATAGGAACAGGACCATACGCACTCTTCCACCTATTAAATACAAAAAAAAACTGATATCCAAATTAGCTATTGAACAACGCAATATGCCTGTCTTATCAAGCAAACGTAAAGAACCAAAATATTTAAATATAACTAATCTCCAAGCACTTCCCCAAGACACACTGGAGATCTATGCTTCCGGTATCTCCGATACCGAGGACATAGAGTCTAATGAGATTCTATCTCTCGCCTCTCAACCTGCTGGGAGAGGCCACTCTGTCTCTCCGCCTTTTTCTTTACCATCTATTAGTACTTGACCCTCATCTAGATAGGGGTTACCCTATCCAGGTTTTGCTTTTCAGTTTCCCTTTTGCCTTTTATCACTTTTGTATATAATTGCTGTTGCCATATTTAATTTGTTTTTTCGACTTTTTTGTCTTTTTTACCTATATTATGACTATTCTGACTCGGACAATGATATTGTATTTGAGGAGTAGTTACTCCATTTTTCCTTTTCGCCCTTGCTTTTACCTCTTTTTTTTTTCTCGTTGTTTTTAAAGGAGGGAGGAATCCCTATCCAGAGGTCTCTGTTTTAACTTATCTTCGCTTTCTCATATTTTGTCATCACTGTAGTTATCAATTCTACTGATGACCACTTTTTTGGACTTTTATCACCTACTTGGCTGTTTTTATCACTTTATATAGTTGTACTACCTTTTATGTATATGGCTGTTTATCACCTTTTTTCATGACTGGTTTCACCTATTATTTGAGACACTTTAATCATCTTCTACGTTTGATTTGGTTTTTTCATCACCTTTTCTTTAATACTGTGTTTCTCACCTTTTAATATGAATCTTTTATCCAAGTGTATGGCTATCCATCACTTTCACTCTACACTTTATACATGTGTTTTATATGGTGCTTTTCAAAATTTTGCTTGGTTTTATTACTATACTTAATTTGCATAATTTTTTTCTCATAGTTTTAATGGATTTTTTGGACTAAAAATGGTAACATTATGTATATACTTTTCGGGATTTACCATGTGTTTGGCGCAGCTTGTCCTTATTGGACCTTGCGCCATAAAACTCAAAACAACCAACCAACCAACCGGGTTTATCGCGCGGTCATTCGATCGAAAATGGATTATGGATGCGCCGTGTATGGTTCCGCACGCCTTCGACGGAACCGACACGATTCATCATTCCGCCCTTCGAATCTGTTCTGGTGCTTTCAGAACATCGCCTATTAAGAGCTTAAATGTCATCTGTGGCGAGCCTTCTCTAACATCTGTTCGCAATCAATTGTCGCTTCAACTGTATTTTCGCATCCTTTCGCATCCTGCTCACCCTCTCCATTCGGTTCTACTTGACAGCCAGAATGACCGAATTTACCAAAATCGGCCATCTTGCATACCACCGTTTGGACTTCGCATGAGGACGTTTCTTATTTCATCTCCGCTCTGTGATGTGGATGTCATGCTGCAACCGACTTTGCATTTTCCTCCTTGGCGAAACCACAAGATTTCGTACTTGCGCCCCTTCCAGGGCTTTGCTAGATCGAATACGGATCCTGTCATTTTTCGCCAGCTTTTTGCGTCGCACCTCGCTAGTTACCCTAACTCTGTTGATGTTTATACCGACGGCTTTAAAACAGAAGATCATGTTGGATGTGCCTACGTCTGTGGCAGAGACGTTAGGAGCTATTCACTTCCCGACTGTTTTTCTGTCTTTTCAGCAGAGTTTGTAGCTGTACATGAAGCTCTGAAGTATATCTTCCGGCAGAGAGATAGGCGTTTTATAGTGCATACAGATTCCATCAGCGTTTTAGAGACGTTTCCATCAGCGTTAAGGATAACTCCTCTGGAATTAATTTTATTAAAATAGGGTATAATAAATAGCCATACATTCCAGAGGTTACGTTGAGCGATTCTAAACTTCTAATTTGCACCTCACAGGTGTCATAAAGTTTACGTAATCCAGTTATATTATTTGTATCTTTAACAGGGTATAAATTTAATAATCTGATCATGTGGGCATTTATTACCAGGTCTTCTCTGCCGAATCTCTGTTCTAAGAGGCAGAGGGCTTCTTTATAATTTTCTTCAGTTAGTGCAAATCCATTAACTACGTTAGCGGCAACACCGCCTAACAAAGATTTTAAATAACTAAATTTATCAATAAGTGATAAAGTTTCGTTTTTATTGATTGCGTTCTGAAATTTATTCCAAAACTCCAGCCAGTTGCAAGGATCTCCATAATATTTATCAATATTCAATTTAGGTAATTTAACAGTTTTCAAATGATTTTGAGAGATTGATGAAACCCCACTAGCACTACTTTCGCTGGTTCTACCATCATCTTGACCCGATATATTTCGATCAATATTACGACAAATAATTTTTAGTTGTGCGGAAAGCTTTGAATTCCACAATGTCATTTTACTATTATAATCAACAGCAGAATTAATCTCAGAATCAAATTCTTTCTTTTCTGTTATAAGAGACTGAACTGCCTTGTCAAAATCTTTTATTTGTTTAGTTAAATCCAAAAGTTGAATTAAATTCTGTTCTAATAGCTCTTCAGTATTTAACTGATCAAATTCGTTTTCGAGTTTGTTCAAAAATCTAGTTACTGCGGCGCGAACAACGCCTCTAATCTTTTTTTGTTTCGACAATTCATCCATCTCTCAAGTTATGTGATACCTCAACAATATTCAATTAATCAAAATTCTACTATATATTTATATTTATATTCAACATTTCAACACTTCTATGAAATTGTAATTCTATACTCAAAAACTAAATAAATCTCTACAGTTATATCAACTAAATCAACAATTTTTCAAATCTTCAATCAAGTTCTTCTAATAGTTTCAAATAATTGAGCGCTGGAGCATCTAATAAAAATATTCTTCTTACCATGGAAAGGCATGAAATCCGTGTTAATCCATAAACGAAATCACAATGGCGTCGGTCTTCCCAACCGAAGTACAAGCATATTTCACCTAACAAAACCTACCACAAGGAAACGAAAACGCCAACTGAGTTTTATTCTAATGAATTTATTTCAAATCAAAACTTCCAGTGCCGATGCACCAAATGGAAGTAGTCAACATGAGGTTCAGTGGTTAAAAGTTTCTAAATCAAACGACAAAAGAAACGAAAGTCAACAGAATTAATATTAAGAATAACATTTAATGAAAATAGAATGTGCTCTTAGTAAGAAGCACCCTTTCGAAGTGACAAAAATTTACTTAACGGGGGAATCGAAATGTTGAAAATCAATGCGCATGCGCGCTATACAGGAAGTGATCTATTTATAGAAATCTTGCGCTACAATTCACTACAGCAGCTGTTAGTAGAATTACATTGGGAACAGTTTATGATTAAAAATAAAAAAAGAGTTAATATAATCGAAGAAGGAAAAGTCCGGAGATGATCAGACTGGAACACCTTTTCTCTATCAAAATGTTTCTTGAATACGATGCTTGTTTAGCGCTTTCGTTTGTGGTACAATTACTAGATTTATTTATTTCACCTGCACGTTTTTGCATGCCTCTTATAGTGGATTCACCTTGTTGTAAATTCAGTTCATTCACGGGTTGCATCTACCCGATGCTAGGTGCCTTGGAAATAAAAGACAAAGTCCTTCAAGAAGCACAAAAATCATAAATTTATTCCAACGACAGCAATCCTGCATCACAGTCAGCTCTTATTCGCTTACAGAAGACATAAACTCAAGTGCCAGCCTGGCGTTATATACAGCGGCGTGCCGCGTAAGTTCACTTCACTTCGCGCAGCGCCTATTTTCGCTTCACTTCGCAACATCCTCCCCCCCTTGAGACTCAGATTGAGTCTCAAGTTCAAAACAAACATTATTAAAAAGATCCAGTCTTTTTGGAGCTCTTACACATCTTCCAGAGGAGGTGTATCGTTTCATTACTATCTTATCAGGTGCTGTTCCACCTGCAAAATTACAAACAGCGCCAGAATTAGATTCCTCTACACCCAGTTTCGTATCGCCAATTAAGTTTCTTTCATTCGCCTGTATCTCCAAAGGGAAAATACGTTGTATTGGACGTAAAACTTCTCCGTGCTGGGTCTTAAGTTTAACTGTACGGCACTTTCCATCGCGTCCTGGAATCAACTCAAGAATTTTAGCTAAGGGCCAAAATAAACGTTTTTTGTTATCATCACCCATTAATACTATTTCGCCAACAATGGGCTCACGAGATCGTTTTTCATTATGCTTTTGAACCAGCTGACTAAGATATTCTTTTCTAAAGCGTTGTCTCAGATCATTTAACAATTTACTTCTATATTTAATTCGTTTATTAAGACTCATTGAATTTAATTCATCAATATCCTCAACATTGGAACTCCGGTTCTCGATAAGAAACATGGCGGGTGTCAGAGGTACCAATTCCTGCGGATCCTCAGATACATAGGTCTACAATTAATATGGATTCACAATCACAAATTACAGTATAAAGTTCTTCATAAGATAATACAGATTTACCTAAAGTGCGTTTTAACAGCTCTTTTACCGTGCGAACCAACCTCTCCCACCAGCCGCCCCACCATGCCGCGGTAGGAGGAATAAATTTCCATAGTATTTTATTAGTTCTTGTTTCTTTTAGTATTTTAGCCCAATTCAATTTCGAAAGATCATTAGATGCACCTCGAAAATTAGTCCCATTATAGCTATAAATTGTTCTAGGCCGTCCGCGTCTAGCAATAAACCGTCGGAGTGCCAGTAGAAAAGCATCTGAAGATAGAGAATTCACAAGTTCTATGTGGATGGCTCGGTACACAGCGCAAGTGAACAGTGCCATCCACACCTTTCCTTCATTTTTTAAAAACATAGGTCCAGCCAAATCAATTCCTACAATTTCGAAAGGCGCACAATCGGAAACTCGGTCTGGTGGCAAAGGTGTCGGTTCGCTTGACATAGCTGTAACTTTAAATCGTTTACAAGCAATGCAGTTAAAGAGGACATTTTTAATAGCTTTTCTAGCCCTAATTACCCAAAACCTTTCTCTTAACAGGCATTGCATCATTTGAATACCCGCATGACAGTTTTTATTGTGTACATTTCGGATTAATAGTTTGGTGAATTCACATTTCTCTGGTAATAGTATTGGATACAAAAAAGATTTAGAATCATCTCGGTGAAGTATTCTCGTTTTCACTCTCAGAATACCTTCATCATCTTTGAGAGTTTCAATAAAATTTGAAGATTTAGTATCAGACAGATAAGAGCTTTGAACTAAACGAATTAATTTGTTTTCAGAATTTTCAATTTCAGACTGAGAAAGTTCAGAGTTTTTACTTTTTACGTGACCACCTTTACAGTTATTCACAAATCTAAATATCCATGCAAATACTCGTATCATTTTATCATAACTGGAAAAAATGTTTCGATGCCAAGGGGGTGCGTCTTTTGGAAGATCAATGTTCACTATTTTCGTTTTTTTTCCTTTCAAACTCTACTTCTGCGGTCGAACAGAGTTTGTCACCACTGGGCCAGTTCTCAGGGGTTTCTCAAAACCACAAAGGGCCTTCCCACCATCTAGACAGAAGCATTTGCTTTGCAGAACACCCACGTGAAAGCAGGTCCGCAATATTTAGTTTTCCTGGGACATGTTTCCATAACTTACCTCGCGTTAGCTCTCGTATTTCTTTAACCCTATTTTCTACAAAAACGGACCAATATCCTTGTTCTTTAATCCACCAAAGGGTTGTAGTGGAATCCGACCAAAATGTGACTTTTAAGTCCGGCAAGTTGAGAGCCTTGATAATAGAATTCGCAAGTCTAGAACCTATACAACAAGCCATTAGTTCTAAGCGAGGAATGCTTAACGGTTTGAGGGGCGCTACTCTGGACTTCGCCCGTACGAGATTTATTTTAACTTCAGAATTTAATACTGATCGAACAAAGACGCACGCTGCATACGCCCCCTTGCAAGTATCAACAAATACATGTAGTTCAGACGTGTCATTAATAAACATATATCGAGACAAAGAAACATCTTTTAAAACATAAAGTTCTTTAAACCATTTTAAAAATATATTTACATCATTTGAAGACAATTCATCGTCCCAGCTAATTTTCGACTTCCACAAATCTTGTAATAACAGCTTTGGAAGCAATGTAGTTGGCGTTAACAACCCAATGGGATCAAAAAATGTCTGCACAATTGCTAAAATTAGCCTTTTTGTAATTTTCGTATCGCATGTCAATGCATCTAAATCCGTGCAGCATCTCAGCGTATCATTATCTAAATTCCAAATTATCTCCAGAACGGAAGTATCCCCTGAATGTTTGTCAACATTTTTACCAGCCACATTGCTTTCAAACCCCCGCAAGTTAAAACATCCATTTGACATAATCAATTTAGCATGTTCAATAAAACTTTCTTGTTCATCTTTATGAAATACTCCTGAAACACAATTGTCCATATAAAATGAACGCTGCAGCTTCTGAGCTATATCCTTATACTGGGGTGGGCAGTTTTCTAAAAGGTGCATTATAGAAGCATTCAACAGAAAAGGGCTGGAAGATACTCCAAATACCACTCTACAGTGTCTATAAATAATCCGACCTTCATTAGAAGGGAAAAAAATCTGAGAAAATCTCTGTCCTTAGGTGCAACAGATAACATTAAGAAAGCTTTTTCTATATCCCCACTTATTCCGATAGGATACATTCTAAATCTATCAAGAATATCAGGTATTAACTCAATGAGATTAACTCCCTTTAATAAACATTCATTTAAAGAAGGTTTCCCTTTCTCAGAGGCAGAAGCGTCGAAAACGGGTCGAATTTTCGTTGTAATGCTATCTAGCTTAATTACTGGCCTATGAGATAAATAGTGGCATTCTTTTTCTAATTCGAAATCTGGCACGCGATCAATAATGTTTAACATTCCCCAATCTTTAAACACTTTCTGATAATCAGTTAAAAATTCACCGCAACCCAATCTATTAACCATTCGTTCATGTCTCTTCCAAACCAATTCTTTATTAGTGGGTAAATTCGTCGAGTTATACTTCCACGGAAGTTCTACTTCATATCTTCCATCAGGAAGAATTTTCATTTTGTCATTAAAATCATTTAAATTAAGATCAGCCTTTGCTCTCTCTGTTTGGGTTGGATCAGATATTCCTAGAATTTCAAGTTTCCATAAATTACTTATAGGCACTTTCATAGAATGCATTGACAATGTTTCTAAAATATTAGCCCTTTCACACGAATTTCGCTTTCCAAATACCGCCCATCCAAGTTTTGTTTCAACAGCCGTTAACCCAGACTGTAATTCAACAGAATTTCCTGTCAATAATTTGCCTATAACATCAGACCCGATTAAAAGGTCAATTTCAGTTTCCTTTCGGAAAGAATCAGAAAAATCTATTTTCTTTTCTTTTAAATCCTTTAAAATATCTCTATCCTTAATCTTAGGAATAAACCCGCAAATCCTTTCCTCAGAAAGAACTTCAAAACTGCAAGCAAACGTTCGGTTCAAATTACAGACTTCGATTGAAAACACTTCGTGTTGCTTTGGCCTCGTTTCATTCCCCCCAAACAGTGCATGTATAACTGTCTCGTTTCTAAGCGGCGTTGCTTTAAGCTGCCTCACAATATTTTCACTTACATAGCTGCTCATGCTTCCACTGTCAATTGCACAGCGAATAATTTTCTCACGACGCTGATACCTAATAAAAACGCAAAGCGTTTGCAAATATACCGTTTCGCTTCTGCTACAATTAGAAAGAGAACTTTCTTTTGCAATGCTTTTCTGGTCAGCATGTTTCACCTGTTTGGTGCACATTATGTCAAAATGATTATTTTTACAATGAGAACAGTTTAATTGACTTTTTAAATTATAAAATTTACTGAGATGACCCGCTCTTTTTAAACATGAAAAACAGGCACCCTTCTTTAATAAAATTCGTTGCTTATCAGCTAAAGTCATTTTTTTCGCGGAAAAACAATTTTCACTGGGATGTGATGTGTCACAAAATATACAATTCGGAAACCTCTTACCTGAATTATCGAGGCTTACCAGGGCGGATGCTGTTACCGGATCAGCTTGTCTTATCTGTTCGGTGTGAAAGTCTTTCTTTCGATGACTCTGGAGGGGGGCAAAACCAGTCCGAGCTAGTAGAACCATTTCTTCACCTTTAACTTCCTGACGAAGAAAGTTCATCAAAGCTTCCAAGGATCGAGTTCCTTTAGTTTCTGTCGAGTCGTTATTTCTGCTTCGTTCCCACGCCACTAATATTTCTTCAGGCAGGCAACTCTCCACTAAGGGGGCTAAAAAATCCCCGTATTTTTCTTGTGTTCTCCCCAGGCTTTCCAATGCTCTCAACTTTCCTTCTAGTTCATCGTAAAGGGAGGGTAAATCGGTTTTGACTCTTCCGGAGGCGGCGTTCTTCATTACTAACCTTAACAAATCTCTTACATAAATTTGCACAAGTAAATCGTCACGCCCCAGTCGCTCTTTCAATTGTGCGATGGCCTTAGGATAGTTAGCAGCTGTAGCAGGAAAGCTAAGTACCAGGCGTTCCGCTTTCGACTTGGGTTCCATGGCCTGTATCAAATACTGCATTTTATCCTCATCGGCAATAGTTTTGTCATCGTGGATCTTCTGAAACTGACTCCAAAAGGTCAAGTAATCTTTTGCTTCACCTGAGAACTTCTTAAGTTCTATTTTAGGCAATTTAAATTTACGTGTTTCTGTCTTATCACCTGGGAGCGCGGAGACTTGCACTTCCGAGTCTATTTGAGCACACTGCTCTAAGAACCTGTCTCTGTAACTTTCAGCCTCTTCAAAATCCTCATTAAATAATTGTTCAGCATCTGCACTCTGCAAAAACTGCTCCGAAATAGCATTTTGACACTTTTCAAGTCTCTGAAACTTATCACTAAGTTGATACCTTAAAATTGAAAGTATTTTCAAATCGCGTACTTTGTTCGCTAATTCCGTGTCGATTTTCTTCAAAGTGTGCGTGAATGCAATACGCAGTCCTTTTCTTTGGGTCTTCAAAGCAATCAAATCCATCTTCGACACACAAATAATTAAGTTCACAATAAATTCAAATTCAAAAGCTCTAAATTCTAAAGTCCAATTCAAAATTCTATCGCTACCTCTTCAAAATTCTATTCAAAATCCAAAGCACCACTCCCGCCGAGGGTACCACTATGTTGTAAATTCAGTTCATTCACGGGTTGCATCTACCCGATGCTAGGTGCCTTGGAAATAAAAGACAAAGTCCTTCAAGAAGCACAAAAATCATAAATTTATTCCAACGACAGCAATCCTGCATCACAGTCAGCGCTCATTCGCTTACAGAAGACATAAACTCAAGTGCCAGCCTGGCGTTATATACAGCGGCGTGCCGCGTAAGTTCATTTCACTTCGCGCAGCGCCTATTTTCGCTTCACTTCGCAACACACCTAATCCAAATTCTTTACCAAGAGCTGTGGATCCTTCACCTTCTGCTATTCGTTTTAAAATCGTAGTCTTAGTTGCTAAGGAAATTGCCTTTCTCTTCGCTTTGTTTTTGCCCTTATTCAAGATCATGGAACGCTTCCCTAAAATTCATTTTAGGATCTAGTAATCTGAGCTGCACACGATCAATTCTCAAGATTTCATGCCAGAAATCGACTAAAGTTATGAAATTAAAATTCAGTGTATTTTGCTATAAAATTGTAGCTTCACTTCTGGTGTCACTTGTGGTAGTACTGTCCTCTGCTAATTTTTCTAATAGTTCGACTAATTCTTCCAGCCCATCGACAATAACGCTAACTGCTTGTGGTCTGGCGCTCCATCCTGTTTCATATTCACGTTTAACAGTTTTCTTTAAAGCATTTTTTAATAATTCCCATCATAATATTGAACGTGAGATAAAGATATGTATGTTTTCAATTATTCCAAAACACGTTACAACGATTGGATCTTACTTATCTGCAAAAACTCCTACTAAATTTAATTAGTGGTTATCAGAATTTACAAATAATGCTTTATTATTATTTTTTTACATAATTTTTTTTTTTGAACGTCAGATACGTGATCTGATATCATGGCAGAATTATCATAACATTGTGATCTACTGTTTGCTAATGAAATCTGATCGGAATTTAATTTTTCTAGAATTGTATTTTCAATTGAGGCTGCCTCTTTATTAAATAAGATACTCCTTTGCATTATATGAATTAAGATATTACTCTTTAACATCACAACAACAGTAAATAAAATATAAAAAGGAGAACTTACTTTATTGCAAATTGCAAGCAATATAGTAATAAAATTTGAATATTGTCTATCTCTTCGATTATTTTATTGAACACTGTTAACAATCACTCATATACTGTTCACTGAATAAAAGAATCGTCGAGTACATGTTAAAAAGTAAAATGCATAACAATGATATCTATAGTTATAGTTCGGCTGCCGAATTAATAATAGTTCAAGGTCTAAGGGCTTAATATAAAAGACTATAGTATATTGTTTGTTATCTTTTAAAATAACAAGCGTGCATTTCGTTTAAAAAAATAAAAAATATCACTATTTTAGAAAAATAAAGTGTTCAGAAAGAAAGAAGAAAGATCGTTTTGCATACGGAGATGTTTGTTCGATTTATTGCAAACATTATTTATAACATATTTTATCAGACAGATCAAGAAAGGAAATAATCAATTATATTACAATACTTACTAGTTTAAAATATATCTCCCAGAAATCGATGAAAGTAAAAATTGAAATTTTTCGGAAAATCTTGTTTGTCTTGGGAACCATTTGGCGCCCCTCTGCAAGTGGCGCCCGGGGCGTGATAGACCCCCACTTGCTGCGTTGCTGCAAATGACTCAAATAATTGGTTTGCCAGCGTTTCCCCCCCCCCAGGGGGTTTACCTTCTTTAGATAAACACGGGCTTCACAACCCCGAGGTACCCTAGTGTCTTTTTCTCTCTCCGTGGGGCTCACTGTCTTTGGTGAATGTGGGTGCCGCGTCCCCAGTGTCCCATAGCGATCCATCTCTCTTTCGCTTCTCCTGTCCTGTTTCTTTTGGTTTCTCCTTTTTGTTTGTCATTTCACACATTTTTTGTTTGTCATTTCTGCGTTAAAAAAATAAAAACCAAAAAAATGTGAAAAATATTAAAATCTCCAAAAAAAGTTTTTGTGCTATCTGACCCCTTCGGAGCCTTCATGATAGCAAAACCGATCTCGACCCACCCAACTTTGACTTTACTGGGTCCTGTACCACTCTTCGGCCTCTCCCGTGAGGGACACCGCTTGGGCTCGGGAACGGACCCTGTTGGGGTTGTGTAGGTGGAGAGGAGTGGCGTGCCATGTTGGTAATGGTTGAGGTACGTTCTTCTTAAACTATCCCAGAGGTAGAGGCCCTTGGTTGCGTTTATCTTCATGGCAGACGTCGCGAGATAGCGAGAAATCCTTCTCGATTCTGTCGGGGACCGTGCACCAGGTGCACGTTATCTCCCTGCGTCTGTCATTTAGTTGCGAAGAATCCGGCGGGTACACTTGTCACGTTAGAAAAGTGTGGAACGACGGGGTCTGGCGGGGACCCCAAATCGAACTGGAAGTAATCCGTGGTTTCTCAAATTTCAATCATGACTATAACTAAAAATAATTTAGTTACAGCTTCTTGGGCGGATCGCTCAAACGATCAAACTTCTTCTCTCCCTCCGAGCCCCTCAGGGGGTTTACCTTCTTTAGGTAAACACGGGTGTCGCAATCCCGAGGTACCCCAGCGAACTATCTCTCCTTTCCTTTTTCCTCTCCTCTCCTTTTTTGTACTTTTTCTTTCTTTTCTCCCTCGGTGTGGTTCCTCTTCGGAGGCGAGGGCACCTCATTAGAAGCTGTTGCCGCTCTGTTGCTTATAGCTTCTAATGGCGTGTATATCACCCACGTGTTTGCCGTGCGTGGAGACCCGTGTCCCCGGAAAAGGGAATCCTGGTAGTTGAGGGTCAGTTTTGGTTGCCCAACACACTACTTCGGCCCCCGCTTCAGGTAAACGGGAGGTACTTAGTGGTTCCCTAATGTATCAATCGGCTGGTCGTTGACATTGTCTCCGGCTAGGAACCAAGCCATCGTTCCGATTTCTGTACATCTCGTTAAGGGTAGAGGTCGTTTCAGGATCGTTTCGTTCGCGTATAGTTCTCGGTTAGCACTGGTGCACGTATGTGCATCCCCTTGTTGGGCTCCGTGGTGGGTGGTGAGGCCGGGAACTGAATTTTAAGCCCCTTTGTATGGATTCTTTTCTTAAAAATCCCACGGTGAGGGAAATTTCACCACAACAAAATGACAAGGTTTTATCGCAAGCTAAATTTTTTGTTTTAAAACGGACTAACGGCACTTTTCTTGATGTATCTCCTTTCTTGATACACAAGACACTTATATCTTTAATAGGTGAAGTAAAATCTATAAAAAAGCTACGTTCTGGTGACCTTCTCATTGAACTGTCCTCGAGCCAACAAGTTACACCGCTGTCTAAAATTACCACCTTCGGCCAGTATCCGGTCACGATCTCTGCACATGGGTATCTGAACTCTTCTCGCGGTGTTGTTTCAGATTCTGACTTCCTGCACACGCCTGAGGATGAGATTTTAGAGAACCTGCTGGACCAGCATGTGTATGCAGTGCGCCGTATTACTATCCGTCGGGGTGAGAAGATGCTTCCTACGAAGCACCTCATCCTGACGTTCAACACTCCAAACCTTCCGTCTCACATTAACATGGCCTACGTTAGGAATCCTGTGCGCCCATACATCCCGAACCCCCTGAGGTGTTTCCAGTGCCAACGTTTTGGGCATTCCAAAACTGCCTGTCGTGGTACCATTACCTGCGCCCGTTGCTCAGAAGTTGGACACGCCAGCGATAATTGTACTGATACACCCAAATGTGTGAACTGTAATGGTGATCATGTGGCCTTTTCCCGGTCATGTCCGAAGTGGCTAACAGAGAAAGAGGTGCAAACTTTAAAAGTCATGCAAAATCTCTCTTATATTGAGGCCAGAAAAAGGATTGACGCCAGGACCCCAAAGGTAGGGGTGTCCTATGCTGCAGCTGTAGTTAAAAATACGAAATCTACCGGTACTCAAACAGAAAATGAACCTTCTAAAATTTCTATCAAAAATAAACCACGAAATGAAAATAAAGATATTCCATCCTCACCTCTAGCTACTGCCCGTAAAAAGGTATTGGACTCCGAATCAAAAAAAACAAAGGTCAGACAATCCTCGCCAATTTCTGCTGTACAAAATGCCAAAGATACAAATCAGTCGTGCTCCTACCATGCAAGTGCAAATTTGCCCATACCTCCTAACCCTAATCGCAAAAAAGTCGCTATTCCTCGAAAAAGCTCTGAAGTTTCTAGGAAAGCTAAGGACCCCAATTATATCTTAAAAGGGAATCAGTATGTCCGCAGGCTCGCGGACAATACTGTATATTTTGATGTGTCCGGAGACTCGGACAATGATGTTGTCTTTGAGGAGCCTCTCACTCCTCCTTTTTGTCGTGCGAGTCCTCCGCGTCGTGGCGCAAGAGCGGGCGTCACATAACTTCCTTCCTTTTTTTTTTGGAAAAAAAGAGAAAATTTTTCTGCTCTTTTCTTTTCAGTTTTTTAGCTTCATTTTTTTTTGTCAGCCTCTGTAACTTTTTTCAGTTTTTAAAACTGCACTTCGTTTTGTTTTTTAACGATATTGTTGAAAAAAGTCATCTTGAATTCTCTCCTCTTTTGTTAAAATGAACTTTTTCTCTCTCTTTGAGTTAATGCATTACAATTTTTTTCACCCTCGCTTGTATCTTTAATCACTTTTATCAGTTTTAATTTCACATCAATGCTTTATCGCTCTTCTGTTCATTTTTATATGGCTACTTTTAATACCTGTTTTGTATGACTATTTTAGTACCTGCCATATATCAGCGGTTTTGCCACCAACTATATGTGACAGGTTTTATCACTTGATAATTTTGACTGTTTTTATCAGCGTCTACACATCGCTGTTTTTCTTCCTTTCCTTGTTCTTGTTAACTACTTACCACTGTTGTTCGTTATGTTTGCTTGTTATATTCACCTTTTTTTATCGCTGTGTTTAATTTATCATATTCTCTGTTTTTGATTTATCATTTCCTTTTCCGTGATTCATCGCTCTTATTTGTCTTTGCACTTATGACCTCATGAAATGTCAAATTTTTAACTACTATAAATATCATTATTACCGTTCAAACCATTAAATCATTTTATCACCTTTTTTTATAGTATCTTTTTTCTCACCTTTTTATATCATTAACCTTTACTTATCATCGTTTGTGCCATCTTTATACAAGATTTCATTTTATAAATATTTTTATCGTGTTTTACTGGGTTATAAGTCTTGAAATGCTGACTTTAAGTAATTTTGTTTGTATCGTTGTTGCCTTTTTTACCATATTTTTTCTATAATTAAAACTTTTGTCTTTTGCAAATTTTTTATAATCGTTTTAATGTACCTTGGTCTATTGTTAACTTGTATATATGCCTTTCTCGGGTTCCATCATGTGTTTGGCGCAGCTTGTCCTCTCTGGACCTTGCGCCATAAAACCCAAAACAACCAACCAACCATCTCTCCCTCCGAGAGAACAACCTCTCCCCTCGAAGGAGCAACAAACGGCAAGGTTTTTTTAATTATTAAACGTGTTGAAGGCACATTCGAAACGGTGTCGCCTTTTCTAATCCAGAAGTCTTTATATGCAGCGATTGGAAATTCAAAATCCATAAACAAACTCCGTTCTGGTGACCTGATGGTAGAAGTGACCAACTCATTACAAGCATCACAAATATTAAAAGTCACAACATTTGGCGATATAGCAGTGTCCGTAGTTTCTCATGCATATCTCAATTCTTCAAGAGGAGTTATTTCGGAGGCTGACTTACTCTATACCTCCGAAGAAGAGATTTTGGAAAATTTACGTTACCAGCTTGTCTCTGCTGTACGTTGCATCACAATCCGTCGGAATGGGGAGATACTTCCAACGAATCACCTCATTCTGACATTTAACACGCCAAACCTTCCAAAGTATATTATTGCCGGTTATCTCCGAAGCTCTGTCAGACCCTACGTACAGAACCCTCTCCGTTGCTTTCAGTGTCAAAGATTTGGACACTCGAAAGCATCGTGTCGTGGTTCAGCGGTCAGTGCTCGGTGTGCCCAGCCTGATCATTCCTCGGAGACGTGCAACTTGCCTCCAAAGTGTGTAAATTGTGAAGGTGACCACAACTCTTTTTCACGTTCTTGCCCGAAATGGATACTGGAAAATTCCAGTATCCATTGTGTTGTATTTTCCATACAACACAATGGATACTGGAATGGTGTTTCCTATGCTTCTGTTGCTGCTGCCAAGAAAGTGATGGTCACTGCCTCTACGCAAACGGAACCAGAACCTACCAGTAAAAAGTCGTTGAACCCAAAAAAAAAAATACCTGTAATTACCAATCCTCAAAACACAAATACCATTCTAACCCAAGTAACTTCACCATCTAAACCTCTCCAAAATAAAAAGATGAAACGTGCTAAAAATCTCAAGCGATTGAGTTTTCCTCGTAAGATGAAAGACCCTCGTAATGTAGCGCGAATGGAGGAAGATTCCTTCCAAATCTGCCCATCAAATTCGGATCTTTCAGATTCCGATCATGGGGTGTCCATGGACACCTCCTCTCTTCCACATGGTGTTCATTCTCCTTCTTCGTCATAATGGCGACTTTTATCTTTTGGAACTGTCGCGGTTTCCGCAATAAACGTTCCGATCTGATGTCCTTGATCACAGATTACCATCCGGCCTGTCTCACAGGGAGTTTACCTTCTTTAGGTAAATACGGGTGTCGCAATCCCGAGGTACCCCAGCGAACTTTCCCTTCTTTCCCTTTTCCTCTCCTCTCGTCCTTCTACTTTTACTTTTTTTCTCCCTCCTTGCGGTTACCTCTTCGGAGGTGAGGGCTCCTCATCAGAAGCTGTAGCCATTCTGCTGCTACTAGCTTCTAATGGCTATTAACTGGCACCCCTCAGGGGGTTTACCTTCTTTAGGTAAACACGGGTGTCGCAATCCCGAGGTACCCCAGCGAACTTTCCCTCCTTTCCCTTTTCTTCTCCTCTCGTCCTTCTACTTTTACCTTTTTTTCTCCCTCGTCGCGGTTACCTCTTCGGAGGTGAGGGCTCCTCATCAGAAGCTGTAGCCATTCTGTGCTTCTAGCTTCTAATGGCGATTAACTGCCCACGTGTTTGCCGTGCGTGGAGACCCGTGTCCCAGGAAATGGGGATCCTGGTAGTTGAGGGGTTTTATTCTTCGCCATAATGTGGGCTTTAGTAAGATAACACTCCAACACACTACTTTGGCCCTTGCTTCAGGTAAACGGGAGGTGCACATTGGTCCCGTGTGTACCAATCGGCTGGTCGGTTAGACATTGTTCACTGGCTCAGGGCTAAGCAACCGGTCATTGGCCGCGCGCGTATAGTTCCCGGTTAGCACTGGCGCAGTAACCGGCGTCCCCTTGTTGGGCTCCATGGTGGGTGGTGCCGCCGGGGACCGAACATACGGCCCATTTTTATGGATAACTCAACCAAAGCAACTACTAATCAACGTGCATCATCTAGATCATATAACACCAATCAAACTTCTCGCTTCTTTATAGTTAAGCGTACGGAAGGCAACTTCACCACTGTTTCACCTTTCCTCATTCAAAAATGTATAAATTCTGTTATAGGCGATGTGAAATCAATAAAGAAACTCCGTTCTGGTGACCTCCTTGTTGAAGTATTGACTGCAGTACAAGCTGCGCAGTTGTCTAAAATAAGTATGTTTGGCAATATTGCTGTGTCCGTGGCTCCTCATGGATATTTGAACTCTTCGAGAGGAGTAATATCGGAGGCCGATCTCCTCCATACCCCCGAAGAGGAAATCCTGGAGCATCTACACGACCAACATGTGTCTGGTGTTCGTCGTATTAATATCCGTCGAGATGGGAAAGTGCTTCCAACGAAGCATCTCATCTTGACTTTCGACACACCTAAATTACCATCATTTCTTATTGCTGGGTACCTTCGGTGTCCCATCAGGCCCTACGTTCAGAACCCTCTCCGTTGCTTTCAGTGTCAACGTTTCGGACACTCCAAAGCATCGTGTCGTGGTTCCGTGGTCTGTGCCCAATGTGCCCAGCCTGACCATGCATCTGAGACCTGCACAAAGCCAGCTAAATGCGTCAACTGCCAAGGAGATCACACATCATACTCACGCTCCTGTCCAAAATGGATAGTTGAGAAAGAGATTCAGACCGTAAGAGCCAACAATAGTCTGTCATACTTAGAAGCGCGCAAACAGGTCGAGGCTAGAAGCCCTAGAGTTGGTGTTTCATACGCCTCTGTTGCCGCTTCCAAGAGAGTTATGTGTAACTCATCAACCCAAACGGAGCCTATTCTTAACACCAATAAATCAAACAATAGTAAAACTCAAACAACCGCACCTTCAAAATCTAACTCACAACCTAATAAAACATCCCGTTCTTCCATCTCAAAACCTCCCACACCTAAACCAGCTATACATAAAAAATTAAAAAGTGCTGAAGTTGCAAAGCGAGTGAGTCATTCACGTAAGGTGAAAGACCCTCGCAATGTGGCGCGTATGGAGGAGGATTCCCTCCAAATTTGCGCGTCCAATTCGGATCTTTCTGATCCTGATGCTGGGGTGTCTATGGACACCTCAACTCCTCCCGCTCGTGCTCCTTCTCCCTCTTTCTCCTGATGGCGACTTTAATTTCCTGGAACTGTCGCGGTTTCCGTAATAAACTTTCAGATCTGAAGTCTTTGATCACAGATTACCATCCGGCCTGTGTCGCACTTCAGGAAACTTTCCTGAAGTCAGCGGACACGGCCAAATTACGTCGTTATAGTATTATTCGGAAGGACAATGTTTCGGGTGTGCGAGCGTCAGGAGGTGTTGCTCTCCTGACCTCTCACAGCTATCCCTACTCTGTCCTATCGTTAAATACTCCACTTCAAGCGGTAGCAGTGCGTGTGCAGATGCGGAAATTAATTTCCGTGTGTGTAATATATCTGCCACCTAACGACGTTGTTGATCAAAGAACTCTCGACGACTTGGTGACTCAGCTTCCGGAACCTTTTGTTATACTTGGAGACTTTAATGCTCATAATGTTTTGTGGGGGAGTAGCTGTAACACCGCTCGAGGAAGGCAAGTGGAGCAGTTAATAACTGACCACAATCTTTGCCTCCTCAATAATGGTGATCCTACTCACTTCCACGAGCCATCTCGGACCTTTCACATCATTGATCTTGCCATCTGTTCACCGTCAATCTTTCCATCTTGCAACTTTTGGGTCGGGACAGATCTTCGCGGAAGTGACCATTTTCCTGTGTTTGTGTCACTGTCCGGCACTGGATCCGTAGTCTGTCGCCCTGCGCGATTCAAATATGAGTCTGCGAACTGGTCGCGATTTACAGACATTGCAACCATTACTCAGGCTATGGTCGACGGTGATATCGATGATGCGGTTCGTCTTGTCTCCAATGTTATAATAAAAGCTGCCGATGCAGCCATTCCCAAGAGCTCACCTAATGGTCGAAGAAACTGGAAACCGTGGTGGAACCTTGAGTGTTCTGCAGCATTGAAAGTACAACGTAAAATGTGGGGGATATTTCGCCGATATCCCACCACTCCAAATTTCGTTGCTTTCAAGCAGGCAAGAGCTAACGCTCGTAGAGTGCGTCGACGTTGCCAGAGAGAGTCGTGGAAAAAGTACGTTTCGGAATTGACACCATCCACCCCCAGTAAACAGCTTTGGACGAAAGTAAAGAAATGCATAGGATTATATCCAGACCAGCCAATACCGTGCATTGTTCAAAATGGCGTTACACTTTCTACCTTAGAGGAAATAAGTAACGCCATTGGCAGCGCCTTCAGTTCAGTGTCGAGTGCGTCGTCGTATCCGACCACTTTCATGCGACACAAACTGCGTGCCGAGTCAAGACCTTTGCGTTTCGATACTCAGTCCGATCTGGCCTACAACTGCCCCTTTACGGAGAACGAGTTGCAGAATTGCCTTCGGCAGACTCGGATGACTTCCCCGGGTCCCGATGGCATTAGTTATGCTATGTTACAGCATCTCTCTCGCAGCTCGCTCCGTAATTTGCTGTATCTATTTAATAGAATCTGGGAGGAACATGCTTTTCCATCCTCTTGGCGTAGGGCAATAGTGATTCCTATTCCCAAACCGGGAAAGGATGCTTCTAGCCCTAACAACTACCGTCCAATTGCACTCACCAGCTGTTTATGCAAGCTGCTGGAACGAATGGTTAACAATCGGTTAGTGTATCAGTTAGAATCCCAGCTTTGTCTGTCACCTCTACAAAGCGGATTTCGGCGTGGCCGGTCCACGATGGATAATATCATAGCCTTAGAATCTGAAGCTCGCAATGCCTTTGTCAGAAGAAACCACTTAGTGTCTGTTTTCTTCGACATTGAAAAGGCTTATGACCGGACGTGGCGATATGGTATCCTTCGTGACCTTTATAATAACACCTTTCGTGGTCACTTGCCGATTTTCATTGCGAACTTCTTGTCACTACGAGAATTTCAAGTTCGCATTGGTACGACGCTTTCCGATGTTTACATTCAAGAAGAGGGAGTTCCTCAGGGCAGTGTATTGAGTGTTACACTGTTTTCCCTGAAAATTAATGACATTTTACAGTGTTTGCCACCATCTGTTCGTGGCAATCTGTATGTCGACGACTTGCAGATCTCGTGTCAAGGTAAGGATATGCGTTACATCGAACGACAATTGCAAGCTTCAATATCTCGCATGATGACATGGTGTTCTGAGAACTTTTTTACGTTTTCGGCCGAAAAAACCTCTTGCGTACATTTTTGTAAGCGCAGAGGTTTGCATCCTGACCCGCAAATATACCTAGGTGACTCCCTAATAGCCGTAGAGAACGTGGTTCGTTTCTTGGGCGTGTTGTTCGATAGTAAGTTAACTTTCCTTCCGCACGTAATGTATCTACGGCGGAAGTCTGAGCAGGCTCTAAACTTGCTGAAAGTTCTATCCAACACGTCCTGGGGAGCTGAGCGATCTACTATGCTCCGGGTTTATCGCGCGGTCATTCGATCGAAAATGGATTATGGATGCGCCGTGTACGGTTCCGCACGCTTTTCCGTGCTACGGAAACTGGACACGGTTCATCATTCCGCCCTTCGAATCTGTTCTGGTGCTTTCAGAACATCTCCCGTAAAGAGTTTAAATGTCATCTGCGGTGAGCCTTCTTTACCATCTATTCGCAAGCAATTGTCGCTTCAGTTGTACTTCCGTATCCTCTCGCAACCTAATCACCCACTCTATTCTGCTCTACTTGACAGTCAGAATGACCGACTTTACCAAAATCGGCCATCTTGTATTCCACCTTTCGGACTTCGCATGAGGACGTTTCTGATTTCATCTCCGCTGTGTGATGTGGATGTCATGCTGCAACCGACATTGCATTTTCCACCTTGGCGAAACCACAAGATTTCGTACTTGCGCCCCTTCCAGTGTTTTGCAAAATCGAATACGGATCCTGTCATTTTTCGCCAGCTTTTTGCGTCGCACCTCGCTAGTTACCCTAACTATGTTGATGTTTATACCGACGGCTCGAAAACAGAAGATCATGTTGGATGTGCCTACGTCTGTGGCAGAGACGTTAGGAGCTATTCACTTCCCGACTGTTTTTCTGTCTTTTCAGCAGAGTTTGTGGCTGTACATGAAGCTCTGAAGTATATCTTCCGGCAGAGAGATAGACGTTTTATAGTGTATACAGATTCCATCAGCGTTTTAGAGACTTTGGAGAATGGTGAAGTTTTACACTCCCATTCCCTTGTATCTCCGGTGTTGGATCTGCATCGTCGCCTCTGTCGTCGTGGCTTCAGTGTCCTTTTTTGTTGGGTGCCTGGTCATGTCGGCATATCGGGTAACGAGCAGGCAGATGCTGCGGCTAAAGGTGCTGTGCATCGGCTGAATCAGCATGTGCCTATCAGTGATTTGAAGTCCGCTGTGAAAATGTTAGTTAGGAATGAATGGCAAGTAGATTGGGATCTGCAGGATACTAATAAGCTGCGACAGGTTAAACCAGGTATTGGTGCTTGGCCATCAGCTCACCTGCGTCGTGCAGACGTCATACTTACACGGTTGAGAATCGGGCATTCCCTTTTGACGCATCGACATTTGTTGATGGGTGAGGATGCCCCTCTCTGTCAACATTGTAAGGCGCCACTTTCAGTTGGACATATTTTGACGTCTTGCCCTTCGCTTCAAGCCCAGTATAATAGGTTTTTTGGCTCCAGTTCACCTATCTTATCTGAACTGCTGGGGGAGCCCCCCCATCCTGCTCTGTTTGCCTTCTTATTTTTTACTGGTTTTATACACAGTCTGTGCTTTAGCAATTGATTTTATCGTTAAACTTTTATTGCAGTTTACAAATATCTTTTTTACAATCTTTTTAGCAATTTTATGTATCATTGTTTTTACCACCTTATATATCAACGTTTTTTATGAATTTTACTTATCATCTTTCTATCTTATACCTTGTATATATCATCATTCTAACATGTTTATACATAATTTTTATCATCCGTTTTATTCAGTTCTTCACGGTTACTCGTTTTTATATTAAATAGTGTTGGTTATAAACCTGTTTTTTCACTGTTGGTTCGTGCTTGGCGACTCTTTTTCTACTCTCTTTTGGCTGTAGTCTTGTGTTTGGCGCTTTATATCCTATTTTGGATCCTGCGCCATAAAACCCCAACCAACCAACCAACCTATTAACTGGCCACGTGTTTGCCGTGCGTGGAGACCCATGTCCTAGGAAATGGGGATCCTGGAGTTGAGGGGTTATATTATTCGCCATAATGTGGGCTTTAGCAAGATAACGCTCCAACACTCTACTTTGGCCCTTGGTTCAGGTAAACGGGAGGTGCACATTCGTCCCGTGTGTACCAATCGGCTGGTCGGGTAGACTAAGGTCACTGGCTCAGGGCTAAGCAACCAGTCATTGGCCGCGCGCGTATAGTTCCGGGTTAGCACTGGCGCAGTAACCGGCGTCCCCTTATTGGGCTCCATGGTGGGTGGTGCCACCGGGGACCGAACATACGGCCCTTTTTTATGGATAACACTATAAAGAAGCAAGAAACGTCGAGATTTTTCATAATTAAACATACAGAAGACTCCTTCGCTACGGTATTTCCTTTTCTGATACAAAAGTGCCTTTATGCATCTGTAGGGAGTGTCCAATCAGTCAAAAAGCTCCGTTCTGGGACTTGTTAGTAGAAGTGACCAACTCATCACAATTGCGTAGTTATTAAAAGTTTCAAAGTTTGGAAACATGGAAGTGTCCGTAACTCCACATGGATACCTCAATTCTTCTCGAGGAGTTATATCGGAAGCCGATCTACTCCATACCTCCGAAGATGAAATGTTGGAGAACTTACGCGACCAACTTGTGTCTGCCGTCCGTCGAATTATTATCCGTCGAGATGGGAATGCAATCCCTACTAAGCATCTCATTCTCACATTCGACACTCCAAAATTACCATCATTTATTATAGCTGCGTATCTACGATGTCCCGTACAACCATATGTGCAGAACCCTCTCCGTTGCTTTCAGTTACAACGTTTCGGTCACTCGAAAGCATCGTGTCGTGGTTCCGAGGTCTGCGCCCGTTGTGCCCATCCTGGCCATCCATCTGAGACATGTAACGCGCAAGCAAAATGTGTGAATTGCCAAGGTGAGCACACTTCGTACTCACGCGCATACCCGAAATGGATCCTAGTAAAAGACATCCAAACTCTTCGGGCCAATAATAACATCTCGTATATAGAAGCGCGTAAACAGATAGAAGCTCGGAGTCCCACAGTGGGAGTTTCGTACGCCTCTGTCGCTGACCCCCAAAAAGTGATGTGTACAGCGTCTACACAAACCGAATTGACCCCTGTTTCCAATAAACCGCAGAAAATTAAAAACACTAAAACACCATCTGTCAATATTTCTGATTCCCAGAACACTTATTTTTATACTTCGTCGGGAATCCCGCCAAACCCTAATAGAAAACGTACAGCCGTGCCCAGAAAGCGTATTGGAATTTCTGCAAAAAAAAGATAATGGTTATGCGGAAAAAATCCGCAGCCGGTTCGTCGGCATGTAGCCGAGGAGGCTGCTATCCAGTTATTTACATCCGATCTTTCGGATAATGTGGAATTCGAGGAAGCTCCTCCCATTCCACCCTCAAAAGGGTCTGTATCACCCATGTCTCCTCTTTGAGGTTTTTCATTCTGGCTTCCTTAATTTCTTGGAATTGTCGTGGTTTCCGCCATAAGCTTCAGGATATTAAGACCCTGATCTGTGAATATCACCCAGCTTGTGTCGCACTTCAGGAAACTTTCCTGAAGTCAACGGACACAGCCAAGGTCCGTCGTTACAGCTGTTTTAGGAGAGATAGCCAACACAGCCGGAGAAAAGTCGGGAGGTGTTGCCCTCTTGACCTCTCATGATTATGCATCCACCTCTCTTACTCTACATATCACCTTGCAGGCAGTGGCTATAAGAGTGCACATGAGAAAGTTAATCTCTGTGTGTACCCTTTATCTACCCCCTAATGATGTAATCGATCAGAGGTCACTTGATGACTTAGTGTGTCAGCTTCCAGCGCCCTTTATTATTATCAGTGATTTCAATGCACATAGTCCTTTGTGGGGTAGTGTGGATAGTAACTCCCGTGGGCAACAGATTGAAAAGCTGATTTCGGATCACTCTCTCTGTTTGCTGAATAACGGTGAAGTTACCCATTTCCATGCGCCGTCAAAGACATTTCACACAATTGACCTTGCAATTTGCAGTCCGTTGCTTCTACCTTTCTGGCATTTTAGTGTAGGGAATGACTTACGTAACAGCGATCACTTCCCAGTTTTTCTCTCAGTCTCTGGGGGTGGGTGTGAGCCTGTTCGTCGTCTTCCCCGTTTCATTTATGATGCAGCCGACTGGTGTTTGTATCAAGCCAGAGCTGTGATTACCAGAAGCATGGTTGTAGGAGAGATTGATGAATGTGTAAAAAAAGTTACCGATGTGATAATGAAGGCCGCTGATGCAGCGATCCCTAAAACATCATCATTTATTCATAAGCATCGAAAACCATGGTGGAACTCAGAATGCACGGAAGCTATTAAGAAGCAAAGAAAAGCGTGGGGTATTTTCCGTCGATATCCCACCACCTCAAACTACATTGCTTTCAAGCAAGCGAAGGCAAATGCTAGGAGAGTACGTCGCAGGTGCCAGAAAGGATCTTGGATCCAGTATGTCTCCAGCCTTACATCCCCCCTCAGGGGGTTTACCTTCTTTAGGTAAACACGGGCTTCACAACCCCGAGGTACCCTAGTGTCTTTTTCTCTCTCCGTGGGGTTCACTGTCTTTGGTGAATGTGGGTGTCGCGTCCCCAGTGTCCCATAGCGATCCATCTCTCTTTCGCTTCTCCTGTCCTGTTTCTTTTGTTTTCTCCTTTCCGGACTTTTCTTCCTTTCCAACTGGAGCTTCCACTAATTTTTTTTGTTGCTGTTTTCTTTCTTAACCCCTATGTGTTTTTTGTTTGTTATTTCTTCGTTTTAAAAAATAAATAAAAAATCAAAAAAATGTGAAAAATTTTAAAATTTCCAAAAAAAGTTTTTGTGCTATCTGTCCCCTTCGGAGCCTTCATAGTATCAAAACCGATCTTCACCCACCCAGCCTTGACGCTACTGGGTCCAGTACCACTCTTCGGCCTCTCCCGTGAGGGACACCGTTTGGGCTCGGGAACCGACCCTGTTGGGGTTGTGTTGGCGGAGAGAAGTGGAGTGCTATGTCGGTAATGGTTGTGGTACGTTTTCCTTAAAATGTCCCAGAGGTAGAGGCCCTTGGTTGCGTGTATCTTAGACGTCGCGAGGTAGCGAGAAATCCTCCTCGATTCTGTCGGGGACCGTGCACCAGGTGCACGTTACATCCCGGCGTCTGTCATTTAGTTGCGAAGAATCCGGCGGTTACACTGGTCACGTTAGAAAAGTGTGGAACGACGGGGTCTGGCGGGGGCCCCGAATCGAACTGGAAGTAATCCGTGTTTTTTAAAAAAGTAATCATGGCTGCAACTAATTGTAATTTAGTTTCAGCTTCCTGGGCGGATCGCTCATCTAATCAAACTCTTTCTCTCCCTTCGAGAGAGCAACATATGTCGCGTTTTTTTCTTTTGAAGCGCAAGGAAGGTAATTTTGATATGGTGTCACCTTTTTTGATAAATAAAATATTAAATGCATCTGTCGGACACGTTAAAACTGTTAAAAAGCTCCGTTCTGGAGAACTGTTAGTAGAGGCTTCGAATGCAGCACAGGCTGAGAAATTACTTAAACTCAGTATGTTCGGGAACATGGCCATAACCGTAGCTCCGCACGGTTACCTTAACACATCCAGAGGTGTCATATCGGAAGGTGATCTCCTCCATACATCTGAACAGGAGATTTTAGAACATCTGCAGGACCAACTTGTGTCTGCTGTGCGTCGCATAACAATCCGTCGGGACGGGAAATTCCTCCCTACTAAACATCTAATCCTGACATTCGACACACCGAAGCTACCACCTTTTGTCATAGCCGGCTACCTTCAGTGCCCTACTAGACCATATATACAGAATCCTCTCAGATGCTTTCAGTGCCAACGCTTTGGACACTCGAAGGCATCTTGTCGTGGTTCCCCAGTCTGTGCTCGTTGTGGTCAATCTGATCATATCTCAGACACTTGCAACTTGGCACCAAAATGTGTCAATTGCAAAGGTGACCATACGTCATATTCACGCTCGTGTCCCAAATGGAAAGCAGAAAAAGAAATACAAACTCTTAAAGCTCACAAAAATATCTCGTATATGGAAGCGCGAAAACAGGTTGAGGCTAGAACTCCCAGAGTCGGAGTTTCATATGCTTCTGTTGTCGCCTCCCAAAAAATCATGTGCACTGCCTCCACACAAACTGATTCGAGTCTGCTTTCTAATAGCCCACAGAAAACTAAGAGCAATAGGACACCAAATGTAATACTCTCAGATTCCCGGAATGGAGCGAACGAGAAACCAAAACCCAAAAGAAACAATAAAAATAAAACAAGCACGCAAACCGCCAATCCTGGAAACTCTTCCAAATCTGCTAATTACCAGATCTCAAATGTGCAAATTTTGCCACGATCTAAACGAACCAAAAAGGAATCTGAACCCATCCCCTCAAAATTGACTCGTAAAGACTTTCTAAAAAACAGACCTATTACAGATGATCCTTATGAACTTGAGACAGATGAACCCCTTAAAGTGTATGTCTCCCCAGAGGAGGATATGTTAACGGACAGCTCTTCGGATTCGGATGAAGTTGCATCCAATTCCGCTAGCTGATAGTCCGTTTCTTTTCCCTTTCCTATAAAAAAAAAAAAAAAAAAAAAAAAAAAATCTTTCAATATGGCATCTATTATCTCCTGGAACTGCCACGGCTTCCGCAACAAACAAGACAATATTAAAACCTTGGTTTCTGACCATAACCCAGCCATTTTCGCACTACAAGAAACATATTTAAAAAACACCGACAATATAAAAATTCGCAGATACAGCACCGTTAGAAAAGAACGCGATATTGGTGGAAGAGTATCAGGAGGAGTGGCACTCCTAATATCTCATGACTATCCATCCACTGTCATTCCACTTAAAACAAATTTACAGGCTGTTGCAGCGCGTGTCCACATCCGTCAACTCACTACCATTTGCACCGTCTATCTACCACCAAACGAACCGATTAACAGAAACTCTTTGGCTCATCTTTTAACACAACTTCCGGCCCCTTTTATAATAATTGGAGATTTTAACGCACATAGTCCACTTTGGGGTAGCCCGAACACTAACAATAGAGGACAAGAAATAGAAATATTCTTATCTGACTTCTCACTCTGTGTCTTCAACAATGGTGAGAATACTTATTTTCATCAACCTACCAAAACCTTCCATGCAATAGATTTAGCCATAGGTTCCCCTTCAATTCTGCCCTTTTATAATTTTTGGGTTTCAAATGACTTACACAATAGCGATCATTTTCCGGTTTTTCTCTCCTTGCTGACCGCTGATTCGGATGCCGTTTCTTCCCTACCCCGCTACATTTATGACAGAGCTGACTGGCCAACTTTTACATCCCTTGCTATCATCACCAAGCAAATGGTAGTGGGCGACATTAATAGTGCTATTCAAAATATTACTTCTGTTATAATTAACGCAGCTGACGCTTCCATACCTAGGTCTTCTTCCAGAAAGCGTAAAAACAGGAAACCGTGGTGGTCAGAGGAATGTCTTATTGCTAAGAAAAAGCAGCAAAAGGCATGGGGCATCTTTCGCAGATACCCAACAACCGAAAATCTTATTTCTTTTAAACATGCAAAAGCTAATGCTAGGAAAGTACGGCGACGCAGCCAGAGGGAATCTTGGATTAAGTATGTCTCCCATATATCGTATAACACACCGTCTAAACAATTGTGGTCAAAGGTTAAAAAGGCAATGGGCTTATATACGCAACATCCACTTTCTTGCTTAAATCTCAATGGCCAAATAATCTCAGACTTATCAGAAATAGCAAATGCAATAGGCACCTCCTTCTCTTCTTCCTCTTCTGTTGCTTCTTATCGTGACTCTTTCTTGAAGTTCAAACAAAAATCTGAAAGCCGTTCTCTAAACTTCAACTCAGTCTCCACATTTTCCTACAATAGCCCCTTTACTGAAACAGAACTTATTAGCACCCTTCATAATACTCGAAATACTTCTCCAGGACCAGATGACATTACTTACAATATGCTAAAACACCTTCCTCGTCGTTCCCTTAATAATCTGCTTTATTTGTATAATAGGATTTGGAATGAGCATGTTTTTCCTGCTGCCTGGTACAAAGCTATCGTTATCCCTTTCCCGAAGCCTGGGAAAGATGCTACAAATCCTAACAATTATCGACCCATTGCCTTAACTAGCTGCGTCTGCAAACTGCTAGAAAAAATGATAAACAATCGCCTAGTTTTTACATTAGAGACGAAGAACCTTATTGTTCCATTTCAGAGTGGGTTTAGAAAGGGAAGATCCACCATAGACAATGTAATTGCTCTCGAATCTGACATTAGGAGATCATTTCTCCTAAAAAACCATTTTATATCAGTTTTTTTTTGACATTGAAAAAGCATACGACCGTACTTGGCGTTATGGAATTCTCAGAGATCTTTTTGACTTGGAGTTTCGCGGAAATCTTCCTATTTTTATTAAAAATTTTTTAGCTACCCGACATTTTCAAGTTCGTATTGGCAATGTCTTGTCCAACCTTTTTACCCAAGAAGAAGGGGTTCCCCAAGGGAGTGTCCTTAGCGTCACTCTCTTCTCAATAAAAATTAACAATATTTTAAAACAGCTTCCACCTTCCGTGCGGGGAAGTCTTTATGTGGACGACTTACATATTTGCTGCCAGGGAAAAGACATGCGATTCATTGAACGCCAACTTCAAACTGCAATTCGACGAATCTTGACTTGGAGTGATGAAAACGGTTTTAAATTCTCACCAGACAAAACCTCTTGTGTGCACTTTTGTCGTAAACGTGGGATCCATCCGGATCCCGAAATTTTCATTGAAGACCAGAAGATAAATGTTATTGATTCTGTACGTTTTTTAGGTGTCATATTTGACAGGAAACTAACCTTTCTTCCACATGTTGTACAGCTGCGTAAAAAATGCGAGAAATCACTGAATATGCTTAAAATTTTAGCAAATACATCTTGGGGAGCTGATCGGACATCTATGCTCCGCATATACAGGTCGGTAATCCGATCAAAGCTTGACTACGCCTGTGCATCTTATGACTCTGCTCGCCAATCCGTCCTACGCAAACTTGACACGGTGCACCACAGTGCACTTCGTCTATGTTCTGGTGCCTTTCGTACTTCACCCGTTCAAAGTCTCTATGTAGATTGTCACGAACCATCTTTATCTCACACTCGTCACCAACTTTCATTGAACTACTTTTTTCGGGTGCTGACTCATCCTACGCATCCATTACGTGACATCTTACTCGACAGACGGTACGACACCCTCTACAAAAATCGGCCATCCTGCATCCCGTGCTTTGGGTTACGTATGCGTTCTTTGATCGAAAACACCACTCTGGATGATTTAAATGTTTGTGAACGTCCCTTATTTGACTTTCCACCTTGGAAGAAAAAATCTATATCATATATTAATCCCTTTCGTAATTTTAACAAAACCGACACCGATTCATCCATATTTAAACAACTTTTTTACTCTCATCGTCACAGTTTCTCTAAGTATAAAGATATTTATACGGACGGATCGAAGACAACACATCATGTCGGTTGTGCCTTTGTTTTTAATTCTGATATTCATAGTTTTAAACTTCATTCCTCATGCACTGTTTTTACTGCGGAAATTTTAGCCATCAAACAAGCACTTGATTTTATCGCCAATCATCAAAATAAAGATTTTATCATATACTCTGACTCTTTGAGCGTACTCGAGAGGTTAAAGTCTGGAAACAATAGTCATCCTTTAGTCTCATCTGTCATAACTCTCCATCATCGGTGAAAATGTCATGGTTTTAGTATTCTGCTTTGTTGGATCCCAGCTCATGTTGGAATCCCAGGCAATGAACTTGCGGACACAGCAGCAAAAAATTCCAGAACTGTTTTAAACCACTCTGTCCCTTTTAATGACGTCAAACACACCATTAAAACTTTTATTTTCGATAACTGGCGTTCGAAATGGAACCTAGAAGTACATAATAAACTTCATCATATCAAACCCGTCATCTCTAACTGGCCTCCTTTATATCCAAGAAAACTTGACGTCATGATCACCCGTCTAAGAATAGGACATACTAGAGTCACTCACAGACATTTGTTGGAGGGGGAAGATACCCCAATTTGCTTTCATTGCAACTGTGACCTTACGATTTTGCATATTTTAACTGATTGTGCAGGACTAACCAATTTTTACTCTAAATATTTTGGCTCTGCTTCACTCACCTTAAAAGATCTTTTAGATGAAACACCTCACCCTGCTATTTTCAGTTTTTTGAAAAGTACCGGTTTTTACCCGCTGATTTAATAGCTTTATCCTTGTTTTCTTTCTTTTTATTTTTTTTGACTGCAATCTAGATGGGGACCCCCATCTAGATGTTTTGTCATTACCAGTACTGCTTTTTGTCTTCCTCGTTCATGATCTAGAATCATTGTTTTTTATCTATTCTTTTCTTATACCTGGCTGTATACTGGGTGGGGGAAACCCCATCCAGTTTCTTTTTTTTTTTAACTATCGTTTTTCAGGTTTTACCATATGTTTGGCGCAGCATGTCCTCTCTGGACCTTGCGCCATAAAACCCCAACCAACCAACCAACCAACCAGCCTTACATCCCACACTCCAGTAAGCAGTTATGGACTCGTGCCAAGAGGCAGTGGGACTTTATTCTGAACATCCTATCTCCAGTATTAAAGAGGATGGTCATGATCTTACTGACATTCATGATATTGCGAACGCCATCGGTCGTGCCTTCGAATATGTCTCGAACGCCGACTCGTATGAGCAGCCATTTTTAACTTATAAATGTCATGAAGAATCTCGTCCCATTAATTTCTCAATCCGGTCCAACCTACCTTACAACTGCCCTTTCACGGAGATTGAGATTACCCGCTGTTTACATCAGACTCGACAATCAGCCCCATGGCCTGATGGTATAACGCACAGTCTTCTTAAACATCTTCCGAAGACCTCTCTCCGTAGCATCCTATTCCTGTTTAACAGAATCTGGGAGGAGCATACTTTTCCACTTCCTTGGCATCAGACCATTGTTATTCCCTTCCCTAAACCTGGTAAGGATGCAAGTGACCCTGCGAACTACAGACCAATAGCACTCACTAGTTGCCTATGCAAGCTTCTTGAACGCATGGTAAATGTACGCCTTGTTCATGTGTTGGAAAATAATGAATGTTTTTCACCTTTCCAGAGTGGGTTCCGCAAAGGCAGGTCCACTATGGACAATATCATATCCCTGGAATCGCAGATCAGAAACGCTTTTGTGAGGAGAAAACATTTAGTGTCTATCTTTTTCGATATTGAAAACGCGTATGACAAGACCTGGCGGCATGGCATACTTCGTGACCTCCACTCTCTAAATTTTCGGAGTCATTTACCCATTTTTATTGCTAACTTCTTAGCTCATCGTGTTTTTAGAGTACGGATAGGTTCTATTCTATCAGATGGTTCTAATCATAAGGAAGGAGTACCTCAGGGCAGTGTTTTAAGCGTAACTCTCTTCTGTATAAAAATAAATAATATCCTTAATGTTTTACTTCCATCTGTTCATGGCAGCCTTTATGTAGACGACCTGCAGATTTCTTGTGAAGGTTCGGATATACGGCATATCGAGCGACAACTTCAGACAGCTGTTCATCGGATGGTTCGGTGGAATTCTGAAAATGGTTTTCGGTTCTCCATTGATAAAACTTCTGTTGTCCACTTTTGTAGACTTCGAAGGTTTCACCCAGATCCTGAAATCTATCTTGGGAAGACAAAAATTTCCATCGCTTAAAGTGCTCGGTTCCTAGGCGTTTTGTTTGGCAGGAAGCTCACTTTCCTTCCGCACATTTTATATCTGCGCAATAAGTGTGAAGCAGCCCTCAACCTTTTAAAGGTTCTTTCGAACACGTCTTGGGGTGCGGACCGCATCTCTATGTTGAGAATTTACAGAGCGTCTATCCGCTCGAAACTGGATTATGGCTGTGCAGCTTATGCGTCAGGACGAGCATCAGCTCTGCGAAAGCTGGACACCGTTCATCATAGAGCATTGCGTCTTTGTTCTGGAGCTTTCCGCACGTCTCCCATATCTGTATGTGATCTGTAACGAACCATCACTAAGTTTAACTCGTCTTGAGCAGTCGCTAATGTTATACTTCCGTATCCTATCTCATCCAAAGCATCCCTTACAAAATTTGTTGCTTGATAGCCATCATGATTTCTTTTATACGAATCGCCCGTCGTGTATTCCATCGTTTGGTACTGATACGAAATCTTCTCAGTGATACAGAGATCAAAGATTTGGACGTTATGAACGGTACCCTCTGGGTTGTACCGCCCTGGCGGTCTCATAACTTCTCCTATCTGCAACCATTTGGATATTTCGATAAATCTAACACAAGCGATGGGGTGTACCGACAGCTTTTTGCAGCCCATCGAGTTACACATTATTCCTACATAGATATACTATACACCGACGGAAAGCTAGTAATCATGTTGGCTGTGCTTATGCCTGCTACAACGATGTGATCAGTCGCAGCTTACACCCGTCCTTTTTCTGTTTTTTCTGCTGAACTGGAAGCCATCGTAGAAGCCTTACAATACGTTTGCACCCGGAGTGAGAGGAATTTCGTTGTATACACAGATTCGCTGAGCTCTTTACAAGCTCTCGAATCACACTCTCCTACACACCCGCTGGCGATTGAGGTGTTGAAGCGTCTACGTCATCTATCTGGTCGGGGCCGTAGGGTCTTGTTTTGCTGGATTCCCAGTCATGTAGGAATACGGGGAAATGAACTGGCAGATGCTGCTGCGAAAACCTCGACAGTCGCGCTTGATAAACCACTCCCTTATTCTGACATAAAGCAAGCGATAAAGAATATGATTCGTCGTAAATGGCAGGAAATATGGAATTTTCAGGTCAGCAACAAATTATATGGAATAAAAAACACAATCTCCCCTTGGCATGCTTTACCATCTAGCAAGAGAGACGTGTTGTTGACACGGTTGCGTATTGGGCACTCGCGACTCACTCAAGTCCATCTGCTGCTGCGCGAGAGAGCGCTCCCTTATGTCTCTATTGCAAATGCCCTCTCACTATTGCATATATTCTATCTAGCTGTGTGGCTTTTAAAACTATTTATTTTAAACTATACAATTCTTATACACTTAGTTTAGATATTTTATTGGGGGAATACCCCCATCCTAATCTTTTTAACTTTTTACGTATGACTGGTTTTTACTCTGAGATTTAGGTTTTTAAATCTTGTACCTTCAGATTTGTCATATTCTTATCTATCTTCACCTTTTATCCATGTTCTTTTGCTTTTAAATTGTTTGTCATTTGGTTTTATTTCCTTTCATTGGTTTTTATAAATACTTCGAAACTTGGTTTGCTTAAATTCTACTAACTGTTACTAGTTCTGCTTTTATCACCATTTTAAACCATTCGGTTGTCGCAGCTTGTCCCTCAGAGGTCCTTGCGCCATAAAACCAAACTCAACCAACCAACCAACCATCCGGCCTGTGTCGCACTTCAGAAAACCTTCTTGAAGTCAGCAGACACGGCCAAATTACGTCGTTTTAGTACTATTCGGAAGGACAACGTTTCGGGTGTGCGAGCGTCTGGAGGTGTCGCTCTCCTGATCTCTCACAATTACCCGTTTACTGTCCTCTCCTTGAATACTTCACTTCAAGCTGTAGCTGTGCGCGTGCAGATGCGAACATTAATTTCCATCTGCGCCATATACCTGCCGCCTAACGATGTTATTGATCAAAGGACTCTGGACGACTTGGTGACTCAACTTCCGGAACCTTTTATTATACTTGGAGACTTTAATGCTCACAATGTGCTGTGGGGGAGTTGCTGTAACACCGCTCGAGGAAGGTAAGTGGAGCAGTTATTAACTGACCATAATCTTTGCCTCCTCAATAATGGTGATCCTACTCACTTTCACGAGCCATCTCGAACCTTTCACGTAATCGATCTTGCCATCTGTTCACCGTCACTATTTCCATCATGTAACTTCTGGGTTGGGACTGATCTTTGCGAAAGTGACCATTTCCCTGTCTTTGTATCACTTTCCAGCACGGGATCTTTAGTCTGTCGCCCTGCGCGATTCAAATATGAATCTGCGAACTGGTTGCAATTTACAGACAGTGCAATTTTCACCCAGTCTATGGTCGACGGTGCAATGGATGATGCTGTTCGTCGTGACTTCAACGTTACAAAAATCGCTGCCGAAGCAGCTATTCCTAAGAGTTCACCAAATAGTCGTAGAAATTGGAAGCCGTGGTGGAACCTTGAATGTCAAGAAGCCCTGAAAAAACAACGAAAACAATGGGGGATATTTCGCCGATATCCCACTACTGCTAACTTCGTGGCGTCAAGAGAACTAGAGCAGAAGCTCGTAGAGTGCGTCGACGTTGTCAAAGAGAGTCATGGAAGAAGTACGTTTCGGGACTAACATCAACCACTCCCAGTAAGCAGCTTTGGACCAAAGTGAAGAAATGCATGGATTTATATTCAGACCAGCCACAGAAATGCATCGTCCAAGATGTCATTACGCTCTCTACCGTAGAGGAAATTGGTAACGCCATTGGCAGCGCTTTTAGTTCTGTGTTGAGTGTGTCGTCTTACCCGACCACCTTCATGCGACATAAACTGCGTGCCGAGTCTAGGCCCTTGCGTTTTGAAACTCAGTCCAACCTGTCATACAACTGCCCCTTTACGGAAAAGGAGTAGGAGAATTGCTATCGGCAGACTCGGATGACTTCCCCGGGTCCCGATGGCATTAGTTACGCTATGCTACAGCATCTCTCTCGCAGCTCGCTCCGTAATTTGCTGTATTTATTTAACAGAATCTGGGAGGAACATACTTTCCCAACCTCTTGGCGTAGGGCATTAGTGATTCCCTTTCCTAAACCAGGAAAAGATGCTACTAACCCGAATAATTTCCGTCCAATTGCACTCACGAGCTGTTTGTGCAAGCTGCTAGAACGCATGGTAATCGGTTAGTGTACGTACTAGAAACCGACGTTTATCTGTGACCTTTACAAAGCGGTTTCCGGCGTGGCCGGTCTACGATGGACAATATTATTGCCTTAGAATCCAAAGCTCGCAATGCCTTTGTCAGAAATAACCATCTTGTGTCTGTTTTCTTCGACATCGAAAAGGCATATGATCGGACATGGAGATATGGCATCCTTCGTGACCTTTATAATAACTTTCGAGGCCACTTGCCTATTTTCATTGCGAATTTTCTGTCTCTAAGAGAATTTCAAGTTCGCATTGGTACCACACTTTCCGGTGTTTACATACAGGAAGAGGGAGTTCCACAGGGAAGTGTCCTTAGTGTGACACTTTTTTCCCTGAAAATAAATAATATTTTACAGTGCTTACCACCTTCTGTTCATGGCAACTTATATGTGGGTGACTTGCAGATTTCCTGCCAAAGCAAGGACATGCGTTACATTGAACGACAACTGCAAATTGCAATCTCTCGCATGATGACATGGTGTTCGGAGAACGGTTTTACATTTTCGACGGAAAAGACCTCTTGTGTACATTTTGTAAGCGAAGAGTACTGCATCCTGACCCGCAGATCTATCTCGGCGATTCAGCTATCACCGTTCTGGACGGTGTTCGCTTTTTAGGTGTATTGTTCGATAGAAAGCTAACTTTCCTTCTGCACGTTTTGTATTTACGTCGGAAGTCAGAACAAACCCTAAACTTACTCAAAGTGTTGTCAAACACGTCCTGGGGTGCTGATCGATGTATTATGCTCCGAGTTTATCGCGCGGTCATCCGATCGAAACTGGATTATGGTTGTGCCGTATACGGTTCCGCTCGCTCTTCTGTGTTGCGGAAACTTGATACTATCCATCACTCCGCTCTCCGAATCTGTTCTGGTGCTTTCAGAACATCGCCTATTAAGAGCTTAAATGTCATCTGTGACGAGCCCTCTTTACCATCTGTTCACAAGCAATTGTCGCTTCAATTGTATTTTCGCATCCTTTCGCATCCTGCTCACCCACCCCATTCTGTTCTTATTGACAGTCAGTTTGACCGGCTTTTTGAAAATCGGCCATCTTGTATACCACCTTTCGGACTTCGCATGAGAACGTTTCTTTCTTCGACGTCTCTCCGTGATACGGATGTCATGCTGCGACCGACTTTACCTTTTGCACCTTGGCATGATCGCAGGATTTCATACTTGCGTCCATCGTCGCCTCTGTCGTCGTGGCCTCAGTGTCCTTTTCTGCTGGGTGCCTGGTCATGTCGGCATATCGGGTAACGAGGAGGCAGATGCTGCGGCTAAAGGTGCTGTGCATCGGCTGAATCAGCATGTGCATATCAGTGATGTGAAGTCCGCTGTGAAAATGTTAGTTAGGAATGAATGGCAAGTAGATTGGGATTTGCAGGTTACTAATAAGCTGCGACAGGTTAAACTAGTTATTGGTGCTTGGCCATCAGCTCAACTGCGTCGTGCAGACGTCATACTCACACCGTTAAGAATCGGGCATTCCCTTTTGACGCATCAACATTTGTTGATTTGTGAGGATGCCCCTCTCCGTCAACATTGTAAGGCTCCACTTTCAGTTGGGCATATTTTGACGTCTTGCCCTTCGCTTCAAGCCCAGTATAATAGCTTTTTTGGCTCCAGTTCACCTATCTTATCTGAACTGCTGGGGGAACCCCCCCCCCATCCTGCTCTGTTTGCCTTCTTATTTTTTACTGGTTTTATACACAGTCTGTGCTTTAGCAATTGATTTTATAATTAAACTTTTATTGCGTTTTACAAATATATCTTTTTTTATAATCTTTTCATCAATTTTATGTATCATTGTTTTTACCACCTTATATATATCACCATTTTTTATGACTTTTACATATCATCTTTCTATATTACCTTGTATATATCATCATTCTAACATGTTTATACATAATTTTTATTATCCCTTTTATTCAGTTTTTTACGGTTATTCGTTTTTATATTTATTAGTGTTGGTAATAAATATGCTTTTTCACCGTTGGTTCGAGCGTGGCGACTCTATATAATCTGTTTTTGCTCTAGTCTTGTGTTTGGCGCTTTATGTCCTATTTTGGATCTTGCGCCATAAAACCCCAACCAACCAACCAACCAACCTTTATATACTCTCTTTTGGCTCTAGTCTTGTGTTTGGCGCTTTATATCCTATTTTGGATCTTGCGCCATAAAACCCCAACCAACCAACCATACTTGCGTCCTGTCCAGGGTTTTGTAAAGTCAGGTACGGATCCTGTTGTGTATCACCAGCTTTTTACATCGCACCTCGCTGGTTACCCTAACTATTTTGCTGTTTATACCGACGGCTCAAAATCAGGAGACCTTGTTGGTTGTGCCTGCGTCTATGGCAGAGACGTTAGGAGCTCCACCCTTCCCGACTGTTTTCCGTGTTTTCAGCAGAGTTTGTCGCTGTTCACGAAGCCTTGAAGTACATCTCCCGTCAGAGCAGTAGACGATATATCGTGTATACAGATTCCATCAGCGTATTAGAGACTTTGGAGAATGGTGAAGTGTCACACTCTCATTCCCTTTTATCTCCGGCGGTGGATCTGCATCGTCGCCTCTGTCGTCGAGGTTTCAGTGTTTCGTTCTGCTGGGTGCCGGGTCATGTCGGCATAGCGGGTAATGAGAGTGCAGATGCTGCGGCTAAATGTGCCGTGCATCGTCTGGTTCTGCCTATTCCAATCACCGATTTGAAGTCCGCTGTCAAAAAGTTAGTTTGGCATGAGTGGCAGTTAGATTGGGACCTACAAGTTCAGAACCAGCTGCGACAGGTTAAATCTCATATTGGCTCTTGGCCATCTGCTGGACTGCGCCGTGCAGACGTAGTACTTACACATTTGAGGGTTGGGCATACTCTTTTGACACATGGGCATTTGCTGATGGGTGAGGATGCCCTTCTCTGTGAACACTGTAATGCTCCGCTTTCAGTGTCACACATCTTGACGTCTTGCCCTAGTCTGCAGTCTCACTATAAGAGGTTTTTCGGTTGTAGTTCACCCAATTTGTCAGATCTGCTGGGGGAACCACCCCATCCTTCTCTTTTGGCCTTTTTGTTTTGGACTAATTTTATAAAGTACTAATTTGTACTATTTTGTACTAATTTTATACTAAAGTGCATTTGTTTTTCTCATTGATTTTAGTGTTAACTTTTTTTACGCTAATCCTTTTATATATCCACCTTTTTAATGAATTATTTTATCAATTTTATATATCATTGTTTTTATTACCTTTATATATATTCATCACCTTTATATACTCTTATATATTATATTTTTAACACTTTTACAAATCATTTTTACCAATTTGAGATGTTTGCACGCCTTTTTATCATGGTGAGTGTTCATCCGTAATTTCCGTTGTTGGTAGCAGCCTGACGCATTCATATAAAGCCTTTTTAGGCTCTAGTCTTGTGCTTGGCGCTTTATGTCCGTTTTTGGACCTTGCGCCATTAACCCCAACCAACCAGCCTTTCCAGGGTTTTGTGAAGTCAAGTATGGATCCTGTCGTGTATCGCCAGCTTTTTGCGTCGCACCACGCTAGTTACCCTAACTATTTTGGTGGCTATACCGACGGCTCTAAAACAGGAGATCATGTTGGATGTGCATACGTCTGTGGCAGAGACGTTAGTAGCTACAAACTTCCCAACTATCTTTCTATTTTTTCAGCAGAGTTTGTCGCCGTACACGATGCATTGAAGTATATCTCCCGTCAGAGATGTAGACGTTTCATCGTGTATACAGATTCCATCAGCGTGTTAGAGACCTTGGAGAATGGTGAAGTGTCCCACTCCCATTCCCTTCTATCTCCGGTGGTGGATCTGCATCGTCGCCTCTGTCGTCGTGGTTTCAGTGTTTTGTTCTGCTGGGTGCCGGGTCATGTCGGCATAACGGGTAACGAGCAGGCAGATGCTGCGGCTAAAGGTGCCGCTTATCGTCTGAATCAGCATGTTCCTATTAGCGATATGAAATCCGCTGTCAAAAATCTAGTTCGACAGGAGTGGCAATTAGATTGGAATGAGCAAGTCAATAACAACCTGAGACAGGTTAAGGCATGCATTGGTGCTTGGACATGTGCTCCGCTGCGTCGTGTTGACGTCATGCTCACACGATTGAGAATTGGGCACTCCCTCCTGACACATCGGCATTTGCTGATGGGCGAGGATACCCCTCTATGTGAACACTGTCAGTCTCCACTTTCAGTGTCACACATCTTGACGTCTTGTCCTGTTCTGCAGCCTTGCTACAATCGTTTTTTTTTTTGGGTCTAGTTCACCCAATCTGCCTGATATGCTGGGGGAGCCCCCCCACTCTTGTCTTTTTGCCTTTTTATTTTCAACCAATTTTATAAAGATCATTTGCTTTTCGCATTGATTTTAATGTTAAAATTGTTGCATTATTTTACTTTCTTATATATCACCACTCATTTGACCGAATCATTTTATGAATTTTATATATCCTTTTTTTTCATCGCTTTTATACGTATATTTTTATAACGTTTACACTGCATTTTATCCTTTTTTATTCCAGTTTTACTCTCATACATGTATTTTAGAATGAAAAGTTTATGGAGTTTTATTTGGTGACCTCCGTCGTTGGTTCTGAGGCAGGCGCTTTTTTTTATCTTTTTTTATGACTTCCGTCCTGTGTTTGGCGCTTTATGTCCTATTTTGGACCTTGCGCCATAAAAAACCAACCAACCAACCAACCAGCGTTTCCAAATTGCTTGCACCTATTTTTGAGACTATTGCCACTTGTTTAGCAAATTATCTTTTTTATCTATTAAATTTGGCTCTGGAATGGCGTTAATAGGGTTGCCTATCAAAAAGTGTCCAGGCGTTTGTACTTGGAAATCATCCGCATCCGTTGATAAGGGAGTGGCCTGGAATTTAGAATCCCTTCTATCTCTACAATTACTGTTATAAATTCTTCTAGCGTTAACCTTGCTGAACCCACTACTCTTTTCAAATGGTACTTGAAGGATTTAACTCCCGCCTCTCAGAGGCCACCAAAGTTGGGAGCTCTAGGAGGAAAAAATTTCCAACTAATACCTTCTGACCCCAAGAAACTAGAAATTTATACACCCTTATTAATCAGCTTTTTAAAATTTTTTGAGTTGTGCTGAAGCCCCAACAAAGTTCGTAGCGTTAACGCTAAAAATTGTAGAACTTTTACCGCGGAGGAAGGGGGGGGGGCAAAAAATCTTTTTAGCGTTGCAATTAAGGCATCTGAGGTTAAGTCGGAGAGAAACTATATGTGAACAGCCTCTGTTACCATACATACAAATATAGCAATATAAATTTTCTGAAGAGTGCCCTTTCTTTGTCCCTTATACTTTATGAGAAATGGCTCACAAAGATCCAAACCTACATTTGAAAATGGAGCGTTACGTATTACTCTCTTTGGATAGGGTGACCATATTTCGAAAACACCAAACCGGGAACTAAAAAAAAAACATCAGTCTCATCCTCATGTATTTTCACAAAACAATACAATTTGAATCAATACAATTAAATACAATAATACAATTAAATCTACCCCTCAGGGGGTTTACCTTCTTTAGGGAAAAACGGGTGTCGGAATCCCGAGGTACCCCAGCGAACTATCTCTCCCTTCCTTTTTCCTCTCCTCTCTTCCTTTACTTTTTCTTTCTTTTTTCCCTCGGTGTGGTTCCTCTTCGGAGGCTTGGGCACCCCTTTAGTAGCTGTTGCCGTTCTGTTGCTTCTTGCTACTATTAGGGTCTTTATCACCCACGTGTTTTCCTTGCGTGGAGATCCGTGTTCCCGGAAAAGGGAATCCTGGTAGTTGAGGGTCAGTTTTGGTTGCCCAACACACTGCTTTGGCCCCCGCTTCGGGTAAACGGTAGGTACTTAGTGGTTCCCTAATGTACCAATCGGCTAGTCGCTGACTTTGTCTTCGGCTAGGAACCAAGCTATCGTTTCGACTTCTGGGCATCTCGTTAAGGGTGGAGGTCTGCTTCACGGTCGTTTCGTGCACGTATAGACCCGGCTAGCACTGGTGCAGGATTCTGTATCCCCTTGTTGGGCTCCATGGTGGGTGGTGCGGTCGGTGTCTGAATTTTCTCCCCCTTTTTATGGAGACTGAATCTTGCCAAACCCCCTCGGTGAGGGATAATTCATCGCAACAAAGACATGTTGTTTTCACAAGCCAAATATTTTGTAATTAAACGCAACGATGGTTCTTTTGGTGAAGTATCACGATTCTTAATACACAAAACACTATTATGAATTATCGGAGCAGTGAAATCGTTCAAAAAACTTCGTTCTGGTGACCTTCTCGTTGAGGTGTCTACCAGTCAACAGGCCGCACAGCTTCTAAAAACCTCTACGTTTTGCCAATTCCCTGTTGTCGTTTCAGCTCACGGTTTCTTAAACTCGTCTCGGGGTGTTGTTTCAGACCCTGAATTTCTGCATACGCCAGAGGGCGAAATTTTGGAGAACTTCCGCTACCAGCATGTATTTGCGGTTCGTCGCATTCTCACCTCTTACTTTACATCTTGTTTTCGTCATCCCATTCATTGTTCTGTACGCCTTTTTATTACTTCATATATACATGTTTTTAACGTTTAACTTGGTTATAGCTTTTTTTCTTTTTATTTCAATAATTTTATACTGCACAGTGTGTTCTGTCTTTCCTCACTTTTTATTTCGGCACCTTGTGTACGCTGTTTGTCACTGTCTGGCGCATATGTCCCGTGATGGACCCTGCGCCAAAAATCAAATCAAATCAAATCAATCAAGCGGTTCGTCGCATAACTATTCGTTGAGGTGAGAAGATGCTTCCTACGAAGCACCTCATTTTGAGTTTCGACACTCCAAATCTTCCGACTCGTGTATATATGGCCTATATAAGGAATCCCGTGCGCCCGTACATTCCAAATCCATTAAGGTGCTTTCAGTGCCAACGTTTTGGCACTCTAAGCTCTCCTGTCGTGGTACCATTACCTGCGCCCGTTGCGCAGATGTTGGCCACGTCAGCGATAATTGTACGGCTACACCCCGTTGTGTAAACTGCCAAGGTGATCGCGTAGCCTACTCTCGATCGTGCCCTAAGTGGATGTTGGAGAAAGAGGTGCAGACATTAAAAGTCACGCGAAACATTTCATATCCCCAGCCGAGGAAACTGATGGATGCCAGGACACCAAAGGTTGGGTTGCCCTACGCAGCAGCAACTGATTTTACCATCCTTTTTTCTTGTCACCCTTTTTATCACTGTTGCTAGTTGTGTATCTTATTTCCTGTGCATTTTTTATACTGGCGACGAGCGTTTGGCGAGCATTATCCTTTCCAAACTGCGCGCCAGAAAACTCCAGCAAAACCTTTTTAAATATGATCGTTCATACCTTTCATTCGTTTTATCACTGTTTTATATCATCGTTTTAGTCATCTTTTATATCTCATTAATCTTTGTTTATCATCGTTTGCATCAACTTTGTATATCTTTTCTGTTTATGCATCACGCTTTTATCATATTTACACAGGATTGTGGTTTTAAAATGATATAGTGTTTTTTCGGGTTTTATCACGTGTTTGGCGCAGCATGTCCTCTCTGGACTTTGCGCCATTAAACCCCATCCAACCAACCAACAATTAAATCTAAATCACAGAAATATATGCACGTGTTTATATGTAATAAGTACATAAATTGTTAGAATTATCATATTCTAATGGTTTATGCAAAACAAAATAAATTATAAATCGTCAATTATTAATTATAAATAATGTGTCACTTATTTATATTTTTTAGTTGACCCGACTTGCTTTAATATTTCTGGTTTAGAGATAATGTATTCATGAAATTCTTGGCAATTCAAATAATAATTCGTCAGCACTTGAAGAATGGACTCTACGGTTGAAATGTCCAATCGATTTCGCTCGTCTGTCCACTGTACAATCATTAGAGAAAAAATCCGTTCAATATTAGCATTAAGAGGTGGAATTGAAAACATATACTGACATATTTTCAAAATTTCGTAATATTCCTCAGCGTGTTCACTAGATTTAAAAATATCCACCCATTTTTCGTAACAGAGCATATTCTCATTCTTCCATTCTGTGGATTTTTCAATCATTATTTTCTTTACTTTACTCATTTGATTAAAGAGTAGTGAATCATTTAATTTAACTCCTCTTTCTTTGAGATACAAGCAGGTGGTCTCAACTTTCTTCCAAACGGGTATTTCTAAAAGTAACATCCAAGAAAATACGGATATACTAGCATTTGTTTCCTTCCACATAAAAAGGTATTCGCACGCTGTTTTGTAAAAGTCGTCAATTTCACGCTTATAATTAGACAACATCGATTGCGATATTTCATCTTTTTTCTCTCGTAAGATATTTTTTACACTGTTTGTAAGAAAACGTTCGTCGGACCTTTCCTTAATGATGGTTAGCGTCTCTTCCAATAATGAATAAACTTCGATGCAGCATTTCTTGTTACCTTCTATTTTTTTAATTTCTTTTTCAAAAACATGCAATTGACTATGAATAAACCATAGATAGGCTTCACTCAAGGGATTATTGAAAGATGTCAATAAGGTTTTCGGAGCTCTTTCCTCAGAGAGAAAAAAACTTTTTAATCCCTCAAAAATTTTTAATATCCTTTCTACTGCAGGAAGCAATGAAAGCCAACGTGTGCCTGAATGGGACAACACATTTTGATATTGGAGTCCCACGAAATCGCAAAATTCTTTTAGTCTTTCAGTCCTCACAGTATAAATTGAAAAATATGTAAATATTTTAACGACTACGGCCTCAATATCCCCCTCAGGGGGTTTACCTTCTTTAGGTAAACACGGGTGTCGCAATCCCGAGGTACCCCAGCGAACTATCTCTCCTTTCCTTTTTCCTCTTCTCTCTTCCTTTACTTTATTCTTTTTTTCTCCGTCGGTGTGGTTCCTCTTCGGAGGCGAGGGCACCCCTTTAGTAGCTGTTGCCGTTCTGTCGCCTCTTGCTACTATTGGGGTCTTAATCACCCACGTGTTTGCCGTGCGTGGAGACCCGTGTCCCTGGAAAAGGGAATCCTGGCAGTTGAGGGACAGTTTTGGTATCCCAATACACTGCTTTGGCCCCCGCTTCAGGTAAACGGGAGGTACATAGTAATTCCCTATTGTATCAATCGGCTGGTCGCTGACTTTGTCTTCGGCTAGGAACCAAGCAATCGTTTCTACTACTGGGCATCTCGCTAAGGGTGGAGTCTGCTTCAGGGTCGTTTCGTGCGCGTATAGACCCGGCTAGCACTGGTGCAGTAATCTGCATCCCCTTGTTGGGCTCCATGGTGGGTGGTGCGGCCGGGATCTGAACTGTCAGCCCCTTTTTTATGGATACTTTTTCTTTAAATCCCAAGGTGAGGGATAAATCACCACTGGAAATCAAATCTTCTCTCCCTTCGAGGGAGCAACAAATGTGCAAGTCTGAAAATTTTATTAAGTTTTTTATTGTGAAACTCGTAGACCAATCTTTTTCAACTCTCTCGCCCTTTCTAATAGAGAAAACAGTAAAGTCCATTATTGGAGAAGTCCCCCTAATACGCAAGTTTGCCATCAGGAGATCTTATGATAGAGGTCTCTTCGGCCCAACAGTCATCAATACTGTCTAAATGCACTTCATTTGGTTCGTTTTCCGCCACTATAACACCACATAAGACTCTGAATTCTTCAAGAGGAGTAATTTCTGAGTCAGAGCTGTTTAATGTTCCCGAGCCAGAGATTTTGGAAAACTTAAGTGACCAAGGTGTCGTAAATGTTCGTCGAATAACCATACGCCGTGACGGTAAAGTGCTGCCCACCAAGCACATCATTCTAACCTTTAATTGTCCAAATCTCCCAACGCATATTAAAGCTGCCTACTTGCGCTGTCCTGTGAGACCCTACATACCGAATCCGCTGCGCTGTTTTAAATGCCAGCGGTTCGGCCATTCTAAGGAAGTTTGTCGTGGCTCCCTTACTTGTGCTCGTTGTGCGCAAGTGGGTCACGAAAGCGACAGCTGCTCAGCCGAAATCAAATGTGTGAACTGTTCAGGCAACCATCCGGCCTACTCTAGGTCGTGCTTGAAATGGTCGACAGAAAAGGAGATCCAGACGTTGAAGATCAAAAATAAACTATCATATATCGAAGCACGGTGAATTGTTGATTCCCGAACCCCGACTGTAGGACGGTCATATGCGGCAGCGGCGACCCATATAAAAATGGCATCAATAGGCATACAAACTGATCCTATCCCTGCAGTGCAGAAATCTCCGACTTCCGCAAAAACTCATCAGAAATCAACTCAATCCACTCACTCAATCAATCAACCCACATCAAGCAAAATTAAACCATTCGAAAAATCTAAATGTACCGCTATCGAACCCAATAGAAATAAATCCACCTCTTCTCCAACACAAACAAGTGTCACCTCACCTATTCCACGTGGCAAAAAAGTTAGAGCATCATCGCCTCCTCCTGTTTCTGAAGATTTTCAGCCCAATCAGTCATGTTCCTACCATATAGATATGAATTCACCTATTCCACCAAACACAAATAGAAAAAAAGTAGCTATTCCTAGAAAGTGCATTGACATTTCTAGGAAAGCGAATGATCCGCAATACATCCGGAAAAATAACTAGTATGTCCGCAGGCTCGCGGAGAATGCGGATTTAAAACTATATGTGTCCGATGACTCAATGACAATGATATTGATTTTGAGGAGTCTTAACTCCTTTTTTTTTTCCTTTTTCCTGTTTTTCTTTTTTTTTTGGCTTTGCTCCTCTTTTATCTTTTGTATATATATATTTGGTCTTTCTTAATTTACACTCTACTTTTTTATGTCATTGTTTTATCATTTTCTATGTCTATTTCGAATATTTGTATTTTATGACAGTCTTTATTACATGTTTTATGACTATTTTATAACTGATGCTCTATATGACTGTCCTGAACATCTTCTATTTTAAGCTGACTTTTATTACCGTGCACACTTCACTGTTTTTACTTGCCTTTTTTCTTATCCTCCTTTTTATCACTGTGGCTGGTTATCCCTGCCTTTTTTCCAGTGCATTTACTCTTGACGAGCATTATCCTTTCCGGACTCTGCTCCAGAAAACTCAAGCAAAACCTTTTTAAGTATCATTATCATGCCATTGAATCCTTTTATCACTGTTTTATGTCATCGTTTTAGTCCTTTTATCATTATCGTTTATATATCATTGTTTGCATGAACTTTGTATTCCTTTTCTATTTATGATTCACGTTTTTATCATGATTGAACAGGACTTTTTTTAATGCGGACTTATATAGTGTTTTTCGGGTTTTACCATATGTTTGGCGCAGCATGTCCTCTCTGGACCTTGCGCCATTAAACCCCAAACAACCAACCAACCAACGGCCTCAATATCACAAGAGAGTCTATCTGCGGCTGTTTGTATAGTATTGTGCATGATACGCGCCGGGCAACCGATACCCTCTATATTTTCATTTATTTGTTTCAATTTATAATAAATATTGCACGTTCCTTTTCTTCGAATACCTCCGAAGTTCGTATTGACATTATCACCGCAGAAAGCTACACATTTACTTATGTCTAATTTAAATTATTTTAACGTGTCAATGCAAAAATTGGTGATCGTCTCGGTTGTTTCATTTTTCAAAGAAGTGACCCTTAACAATTTAAATTTTATTCCTTTATACATATCAAAATACTGGATGCCAAAAGGAAAAATTTTTGTCGATTTATGATTGCTAGCGTCTGTAGAGAATCCATAAAATTTTTTTTTTCAGTAATGATATTAATATTTTGAAGAGAATGTGGAGCAATAATTGATTTCATTAATGCAGTCGTCTTGGTTCGTGCTGACGAAACTTTCTTGCAATTACTGAATCTGAGTATAAAACTTTTATTAACTTATTATTGCAATCTGTACTGCGAAATGTATAATGATGTTTAATTGTATGATATGCAGTAGTCAATTCAGCTGCATCTATTTTATATTCTTCATCGGAACTAGGTTTGCTAAAAAAAGAATCTACTGTTCGTGAAGAACTTGCAGGTGATATGTTGCAAATATGCTTTTTCGACTTTAAGTGGTCCTTAATATCTGCTCGACCGCCATGTCTTTTACTTATAAAGGACATACATACTGTACATTCTACTTCCTCTACGTGTCTACCTTTTCTTATGAACTTCCATTCTTTCGAGTAATCTTCTTTATACGTACATTTACGCTTCGACATTTCAAGGGATCTAAAATTAAAATAGTAATTAATGAAATTTAATTTTATATTAATTTTCTAACTTATTTAATATACAAACGAATTATCAATTTACAAAATAGGGAACATATAATCTTAATGTGGATTGAACGAACTTGATTTTTAAAAATTAGGTTAAATTTAAAAATTATTTAAAAAAGGAAAAAACATACCTTATTACGCTAGGAATCGGAAAACTGGCGTTTCGAGTCTTGAGCAAACAGTGTACTCTCAAAAGATGCAAAGCTTTGACCAAAGCTCTGTTATCTGTACGAAAGCGATCAGCAAAGTGAAAAAACATACGAAACACAGGTTCATTACCCCCACTACTGTATGGCCATCGCCACAAGGAAAATGTAAACAATTACGTTAGTGTGCTTAAGCTTACAACCACTTACATCTGTTTCGTAAAACGAGTGAGCTGCTTGCTCACGAATAGCAGTATTTTTTTCGAATACGAAATTAGTAAAATTTGTAAAACCGGGACAATAGACCGTCCCGAAGACATTTTTCGGGACGCCGGGACAGAGTACCTAAAATCGGGGCAATTCCGAAAAACCGGGACGTTTGGTCACCCTATCTTTGGAGGAAGATCCCCCATTATCTGATCCACAAAGTGGCCAATATTTTTGCCGAACCGTATTTAATAAGTCTTGTGGCCCAACATGAAAATCTCGTTTATGATGATAATACTGGAATATAAGTTTTACTAGTTTATTATTCGCAGGCAAAACAATTGGATGTCGATGGTCATAATTTAAATTTGAGTGTGTTATTCTTCCACCGATTTTGATTAACCCCTCTGAATCTAGAAATGGGTTTATGAATTTTAGCTTACTTGTGTGTGTAACTGGAGATCCTTTCTGCAGAGCTGAAATCTCAGTAGAATAATACCCTACCTCTATGTGTTTAATGATATAATTCTTAACCCTCACAAACTCCTTAAGGAAACTCAAGCTTTAGGAAGCCCTTGTGTTTTTCAAGCTATCTGCAATTATTTATAAACCTAAAAATGAATGCTAAAATTCTAATTAGTTTAGGAAAACTATTTGTTAGACTAATCAAATTGTCAAAAAAATCTATGTCCGCGTTCACAGTTAAAGTCAATTTAGAAGGCGTTTTGTGCTCGTCAAGATAAAGTTTGTCTCTCTAACTATTGGGCTGTTGAGCAATATTTTGCTTTGGAATGTCCACTTTTGAAGACTCTGGTCCCTTCCACCAAAGTTCGCAAGCTGCAAGAGCTTTCGCATCTAGTCCTCGTGAAACAAAGTCAGCTGGGTTGCATTCGGATGGAATGTGTCGCCACTGAATTTCCTTGGACAGCTGCTGAGTTTGAGACAGTGGCGTAGCTACATATTCAGCGCCCTGGAGCAAGCAAACGCGGTGCGCCTACTTGGAAGAGTTCTGGAGAAATTTGTTTTCTATCTACTCTTATTTCGATTTAAAAAACCTAATAACAATTTATTTGAAATTCAAGACATTTCAACAATAAGAAATTCAATTCAATAAATATGAATATTATAATAAAACAAATTATAATTCTTTAAGTACGGAGTACCCATTAATATTTACTACATATTTTATAAACTCTATTGACAAAGTGTATTTGAGCATGTCTAGTTTACACATAAAAAAACCTTCAAAATTGTTCTTTTCTCTCTTTCTCGTTTGCAAGTCGGTCAATCATTTTCTCCAGATCAAGTTGACAAGCTATTGTTTTTTCAATTGATATCGTGGCCAAAGTGATATCGTGGTTTTCAACTGAAAATGCAAAATTTTTAAGTTTGGCAGCCAATCAATGAACATGTGACGCTGCAACGCATCTTAACTGCGCAACTGGCAGGATATTAAAGAGGAGAAATTTCAATTCCAGGTCATAAATTCTTTGCGAATTTCATTCCATGTACTCAAGTAGACAGTAACTATGCCTCGCATAAAGGTGTTCGAAAAATATGCGCAGATGTCAGCATTTGAGAGAGGACGTGTAGTTGGGCTCAAAGAAGCCGGTAAATCAAATCGGCGAATAGCTCGACATTTTGATAGGAGCGATGCCACTATTAGACGATGTTGGCATTAATGGGTGAACCATGGCCGGACACAGCGTCAAGAAAGAAGCGGTAGGCCTAGAGAAACGATAGAACGTGAGGACCAAGCAATCGTCAGAGCGGCACTCACAGCCCCAGATTTCTCATTATCATCAGTCGTACGTGCAACTGGTGCTTCAGTGGCCGCAAGGACCATTCATAGGCGGCTTAGAGAAAGGGGGCTTAGCTCACGGTGCCCCTTGTGCCGACTGACATTGACCTCTGTATACCGACAAGCCCGTTTGCAGTGGTATCGGGCACTTTCGACCTGGAATGTCCCTGACTGGAGTAGAATTGTCTTTAGTGATGAGTCCCGCTTCAAACTGAGCCCCGCTAATCAGCAAATACGTAGAGGAAGTCCCTGACAGCGGTGGGATACCAACCTGACTGTCTTCCGCCATATGAGCCGACAACCAAGAGTGATGGTCTGGGGTGCCATTGCATTGCATAGCAGGACCCCTTTGGTTGTCATCCGCGGCACCCTTACAGCACAGCGGTACGTCGACGATATTCTACGCCCCGTTGTGTTATCCTTCATATCACGCCATCCTGGGCTTACATTTCAGCAAGATAATGACCACCCGCACACGGCGAGAGTTTCTACTGCTTGTCTTCGTGCTTGCTCAACGCTAATTTGGCCAACAAGGTCACCGGATCTCTCCCCCATTGAGTACGTTTGAAACATTATAAGCAGGGCCCTCAAACCAGCTCGGGATTTTGACGATCTAACGCGCCAATTGGACAGAATTTGGCACGACATCCCGCTTGATGACATCCGCCACCTATATAAATCAGTGCCAAGCCGAATAACTGCTTGCATAAGGGCCGGAGGTGGATCAACGCATTATTGACTTTTTCACTTTGTAAAGCTCTTTCTCTTGAATAAATCATCCAATTTTTCTCAAATTGTAATTATATGTTTTTCTGTACATGTACATCACATCTACCGATTTTCGTCTCATTCGGATAACTCCTTCTTGGTGCGTCGTGTTTTTTATTTATTTTTTAAATTTATTTATTTGTTGTTGTCTAATTGTGTATGTCAATATTCTAATTACATTAAAATATCGAGAATGTGGGGCATCAAGGGCCTGAACACGGGAACACAATCGTGTTGGACAAACTCTTTTTAATGTTTTTGCTAAGTCGGTTTGATTCGTTTCTCAACGCCTAACAGAACTGAAAAAACATAAATTTTTTCTAGCTGTTCATAAAATTGTCTGATTTCCTGTACATTGGTGATGCTGTCAATTAACTGTTAACTACCCGTATTTAACCAAGAGCACTTAATAAAAAGTGTATTTTTATATAATTAATCGATAGTCTGGCTGTTAATTTTAATTCCCGTATCCTGTGACTCGCGCTACCTGGGGTATTAAATACAACTCTAAAGTCACAGGTAAAATACGCTACACCCCTTAAAGATTTTTTTAAAATATTTCTTAGGGAGTATCTAGGGCCTAAGTGCAACCATACACAATTTTAATTTCCTAGAAAACATGTACCAGAGGAAGGTTTTTGTTGTTGTTTTAGGGGGATTAAGCTCCTTTTAACCGCTTAAATTTTGTATTTAAAAAAATATTTCTTTGTGCGTACCTAGGGTCTAAGAGAAACTATCAAATAAAAATTCAGCTTTCTAGGTCTCATGGTTCTAGCGATACAGTGTGTGTGTGTGTGTGTTTGTTTGTTTTAGGGGGGAGGATTAGGCTAGCCCCCTTAAAATTCTAATTTATAAAAATGATTTTTTAACGAGCACCTAGGGCATAATAGCAACCTCCATGCAAAATTTAAGCATCCTAAGACTTATGTCCAACCTTTTTACCCAAGAAGAAGGGGTTCCTCAAGGGAGTGTCCTCAGCGTCACTCTCTTCTCAATAAAAATTAATAATATTTTAAAACAGCTTCCACCTTCCGTGCGGGGAAGTCTTTATGTGGACGACTTACAGATTTGCTGCCAGAGAAAAGACATGCGATTCATTGAACGCCAACTTCAAACTGCAATTAGACGAATCTTGACTTAGAGTGATGAAAACGGTTTTAAATTCTCACCAGACAAAACCTCTTGTGTGCACTTTTGCCGTAGACGTGGGATCCATCCGGATCCCGAAATTTTCATTGAAGGCCAGAAAATAAATGTCATTGATTCTGTACGTTTTTTAGGTGTCATATTTGACAGGAAACTAACCTTTCTTCCACATGTTGTACAGCTGCGTAAAAAATGCGAGAAATCACTCAATATGCTTAAAATTTTTGCAAATACATTTTGGGGAGCTGATCGGACTTCTATGCTCCGCATATACAGATCGGTAATCCGATCAAAGCTTGACTACGCCTGTGCATCTTATGACTCTGTTCGCCAATCCGTCCTACGCAAACTTGACACGGTGCACCACAGTGCACTTCGTCTATGTTCTGGTGCCTTTCGTACTTCACCCGTTCAAAGTCTCTATGTAGATTGTCACGAACCATCTTTATCTCACACTCATCACCAACTTTCATTGAACTACTTTTTTCGGGTGCTGACTCATCCTATGCATCCATTACGTGACATCTTACTGGACAGACGGTACGACACCCTCTACAAAAATCGGCCATCCTGCATCCCGTGCTTTGGGTTACGTATGCGTTCTTTGATCGAAAACACCACTCTGGATGATTTAAACGTGTGTGAACGTCCCTTATTTGACTTTCCTCCTTGGAAGAAAAAGTGTATACCATATATTAATCCCTTTCATTATTTTAATAAGAGTGACACTGATTCATCTATATACAAACAGCTATTTCAGTCTCATCGTCATAATTTTTCTAAATATGTAGATATTTATACGGACGGATCGAAGACAACACATCACGTCGGTTGTGCCTTTGTTTTTAATTCGGATATTCATAGTTTCAAACTTCATCCATCATGCACTGTTTTTACTGCGGAAATTTTAGCCATCAAACAAGCACTTGATTTTATCGCCAATCATCAGAATAAAAACTTTATCATATACTCTGACTCTTTGAGTGTACTCGAGAGCTTAAAGTCTGGCAACAATAGTCATCCTTTAGTCTCATCTGTCATAACTCTCCATCATCGGTTAAAATGTCGTGGTTTCAGTATTCTGCTTTGTTGGATCCCAGCTCATGTTGGAATCCCAGGCAATGAACTTGCGGACACAGCAGCAAAAAATTCCAGAACTGTTTTAAACCACCCTGTCCCTTTTAATGACGTCAAACACACCATTAAAACTTTTATTTTCGATAACTGGCGTTCGAAATGGAACCTAGAATTACAGAATAAACTTCATCACATCAAACCCGTCATCTCTATCTGGCCTCCAATATATCCAAGCAAACTAGACGTCATGATCACCCGTCTAAGAATAGGACATACTAGAGTCACGCACAGATATTTGTTGGAGGGGGAATATACCCCAATTTGCTTTCACTGTAACTGTGTCCTTACCATTTTGCATATTTTAACCGATTGTATAGGACAAAACAAATTTTACTGCAAATACTTTGGTTCTACTACACTCGCCTTAAAAGATCTTTTAGGTGAAACACCTCACCCCGCTATTTTCCCTTTTTTGAAAAATACAGGTTTTTACCCTTTAATTTAATAGCTTTATCCTTTTTTCCTACCTTTTTGTAATATTTGACTGCAATCTAGATGGGGATCTCCATCTAGATGTTTTGACATTATCAGTACTGTCTGTTATCTTCCTCGTTCATGATCTAGAATCTTTGTTTTTTATCTAATGTTTTCTTATACCTGGCTGTATACTGGATGGGGAAACCCCATCCAGTTTGTTTCATTTTTTTTAACTATCGTTTTTTAGATTTTACCATATGTTTGGCGCAGCATGTCCTCTCTGGACCTTGCGCCATTAAACCCCATCCAACCAACCAACCAACCTAAGACTTATGGTTCTAATGATTTGAGTTCCTTTTAACACTCATTTTGAATATTTTTTGTGTATTTCTGTTTTGTCATTAGCATGCAATTTTTAATTACATCAAAAATTATTTTTAGTGGAAATTTCATTCTTCCTCTGCCGATTTTTAAAAAATTACCTCATGCATGTTATAAAAATACATATTTGTATTTTTATAAGATGCTACTGCTAAAAATGTTTGCCGCCAACTGAAATGCTGCCAATTTTTAGCTATAATACGTAACTGTTAGGTATTACCTATTACTATTTATGTTCTAACATCAATTAACATACTTCATAAACAAACCACTTACTTTTAAAATTATACGTCGGTGAATCCAACAACATGCTGTAGATAAGTAATTTAATTAAATAATAGTCATAAATTGTACAAGGTCACTTAAACAGAACAAAAAATCACAATCCACAGTCTCAATTAGTTTTAAAAATTGTATAACACATTCATTCAAGAATCATCTTGAAATTCTTACACTGCACAAAGTAAACAATGGGAATATGAAGCGCTAAATACTAAGCTTGCTTTAAAAAAATCCCAGAATATTTGCCTCTATTCTGCGCCGATGTTAAGACTGTTATGTACTAAGGGAAAAAAAGAGTCTTTGTTTGGACCCCTGCATGTTTTTGACTCTTGTAGTGGGACGAGTCAATAAGTTGACCCTAGAGAATTCTACCCCCGCTTGTTTAGAGTGACATTTGAAGGATTGTCATGACTCGCGCCATAGGGGGTGAAGATACTCCGGCCCTCTCCCTTTTCCTCATAAGACACTCAACTGGTAACGTTTGAGAATATCTAGTGTCCAACACCGGGCAAAATTTCAAAGCGCGTCCTGGCCTAGTTTTATTTACTTAAAAATATTTCATTTATTTTTTTTATAGAAAATCTGACATCTAAATTATTTATACAAAAGCTTTCACAAATTTTTATTTCACTCTTTCAAATTTTGCGCCCCTCATGATTGGTACTGCTCCATGGTAGCTACGTCCCTGATTTGAGATACTCTGTTGCTCACAAAGGTTTTAAGCTAATATGGAGAAGTATTTATCCATGCAAGAGCTACCGTCGTGTCGGACCATAGCTGCGCAGAATCTACGTTATGTCGTAAAGCTGCTAAGACCTGGGTAAGCTGCGAGAGAAGCAGAAGCAGACGTGCTAACAGTTCAAGTCTGGGAATGGTTATGGTTTTCATCGGTGCCACACGTGATTTACTGCAAAGAAATTGATTTGTTTTATGATTTTCTTTGGACACAACTTGCACATATATTACTGCGCCGTTAGCCCTTGAAGACGCATCTGCAAAACCGTGCATAACAATAAAGTTAACATCTGTTCTTAGAACGTATCTTGGCACCTTGATTGATGCTATGTCCGTTAATGTCCTAACAAAGGTTTCCCATTGATGTGAGAGATCTGGAGGTAAAATTTCATTCCATTCTAATTTAAGCGACCACAACTGTTGCACAAATATCTTTGACTTCAACTGCAATCACTGGGCCAAAAAGACCAAGAGTATCATATATGCGTTGAATTTGAGAAAATATCTCGTTTGGTAAAGCTCCGATTTCTATTGCCCCTCAGGGGGTTTACCTTCTTTAGGTAAACACGGGTGTCGCAATCCCGAGGTACCCCAGAGAACTATCTCTTATTTCCTTTTTCCCTCCCCTTTTCCTTCTACTTTTTTCTTTTTTTCTCCCTCGTTGCGGTTGCCTCTTCGGAGGTGAGCGCTCCTCATCAGAAGCTGTAGCCATTCTGCTGCTACTAGCTTCTAATGGCGATTAACTGCCCGCGTGTTTGCCGTGCGTGGAGACCCGTGTCCGAGGAAATGGGGATCCTGGTAGTTTAGGGGTTTTATTCTTCGCCATAATGTGGGCTTTAGTAAGGTAAATCTCCAACACACTACTTTGGCCCTTGCTTCAGGTAAACGGGAGGTGCACATTGGTCCCGTGTGTACTACCAATCGGCTGGTCGGTTAGACTTTGTTCACTGGCTCCGGGCTAAGCAACCGGTCATTGGCCGCGCGCGTATAGTTCCCGGTTAGCACTGGCGCAATAACCGGAGTCCCCTTGTTGGGCTCCATGGTGGGTGGTGCCACCGGGGACCGAACATACAGCCCTTTTTATGGATTCTCAAACCAAAGCTAAGGATAGCCTCGCGTCACCATCTTCGTTAAATGAAAATAATACTTCTCGTTTTTTTATTATTAAAAGAGTTGAAGGGAATTTCACTACTGTATCACCTTTCCTCATACAAAAATGCATAAACTCTTCTATAGGAAACGTTGATTCAATAAAAAAAACTCCGTTCCGGTGACCTTCTTGTTGAAGTGTCGACTTCTGCACAAGCCACACAGTTACTTAAGATAAAAATGTTTGGTAATATAGCCATAACCGTCACTCCACATTCATACTTAAACTCATCTCGAGGTGTTATATCTGAGGTTGATCTCCTCCATACCTCTAAAGAGGAGATATTGGAAAACTTAAAGCACCAACTTGTGTCTGCGTCGAATTAATATCCGTCGGGATGGGAAGGTACTTCCTACGAAGCACTTCATCCTGACATTCGCGACGCCAAAATTACCCTCCTTTGTCATAGCTGGTTTTCTTCGGTGTCCCACAAGACCTTACATTCAGAACCCTCTCCGTTGCTTTCAGTGCCAACGTTTTGGACACTCGAAAGCATAGTGTCGTGGGTCCGTTGTCTGTGCCCGTTGTGCCTAGCCCGACCATTCTTCAGACACATGCAGTTTGCCTGAAAAGTGCGTCAATTGCCATGGACAACACGCCTCATACTCAAGATCATGTCAGAAGCGGAGTTTCGAAAAAGAAATTCAAACTGTCAGAGCCCACAGTAATATATCTTATTTAGAAGCGCGAAAACAAGTCGAAGCTAGGAGCCCCAGAATCGGAGTCTCTTATGCTTCTGCTACCGCCACTAAGAAAGTAATGTGCACTACTTCCACACAAACAGAAGCCCATCCCACCAACAATAACCCACAGAAAACAAAAAACACAAATAAATCACCTGTAAAAGCCACTAAGTCCCACCAAAATAAGCCTATACAATACCAGAAACCCTGTACCTCAAAACCATATTCTCATAGAAAATTAAAACGTTTAGATAGTTTAAAGCGAGTGAGTCATTCACAAAAGGTGAAAGACCCTCGCAATGTGGCGCGTATGGAGGAGGACTCCCTCCAACTTTGCGCGTCCAATTCGGATCTTTCTGATCCTGATGCTGGGGTGTCAATGGACACCTCCAGCCTTCCTGCTCGTGCTCCTTCTCCCTCTTCTCCTTGATGGCGAATCTAATCTCCTGGAACTGTCGCGGTTTCCGAAATAAATTATATGATCTGAAGTCTTTGATCACAGACTACCATCCGGCCTGTGTCGCACTTCAGGAAACTTTCCTGAAGTCAGCGGACACGGCCAAATTGCGTCATTACAGCATTATTCGGAAGGACAATGTTTCGGGTGTGCGAGCGTCAGGTCGCGTCGCTCTCCTGACCTCTCACAACTATCCCTTTACTGTCCTTTCCTTGAACACTGCACTCCAAGCCGTAGCTGTGAGTGTGCAGTCGCGAATATTAATTTCCGTTTGCGCGATATACCTGCCACCTAACGACGCTTTTGATCAAAGAACTCTAGACGACTTGGTGACTCAGCTTCCGGAACCTTTTATTATACTCGGAGACTTTAATGGTCATAATGTGTTGTGGGGGAGTAGCTGTAACACCGCTCGAGGAAGGCAAGTGGAGCAGTTGCTAACTGACCACAATCTTTGCCTCCTCAATAATGGTGACCCTACTCACTTTCATGAGCCATCTCGAACCTTTTATACAATCGATCTTGCAATTTGTTCACCGTCACTTTCTCCATCTAGTAACTTTTGGGTCGGCGGGTGTCGCAATCCCGAGGTACCCCAGCGAACTATCTCTCCTTTCCTTTTTCCTCTCCTCTCTTCCTTTACTTTTTCTTTCTTTTCTCCCTCGGTGTGGTTCCTCTTCGGAGGCGAGGGTACACCTTTAGTAGCTGTTGCCGTTCTGTCGCCTCTTGCTACTATTGGGGTCTTTATCACCCACGTGTTTGCCGTGCGTGGAGACCCGTGTCCCCTGAAAAGGGAATCCTGGTAGTTGAGGGTCAGTTTTGGTTGCCCAACACACTGCTTTGGCCCCCGCTTCGGGTAAACGGGAGGTACTTAGTGGTTCCCTCATGTACCAATCGGTTGGTCGCTGACTTTGTCTTCGGCTAGGAACCAAGCTATCGTTTCGGCTTCTGGGCATCTCGTTAAGGGTGGAGGTCTGCTTCAAGGTCGTTTCGTGTGCGTATAGTTCTCGGTGAGCACTGGTGCAAGTATTTGCATCCCCTTGTTGGGCTCCGTGGTGGGTGGTGCCGCCGAGAACCGAATCAAACCCCCCTTTTTTTGTGGATTCTTCTTCAAATCTCTCTAGTGGAATTGAAAAATCTCTCCCCTCGAGGGAGCAACAAATGGCTCGTTTTTTTATAATTAAACGGAAGGAAGGCACATTTGCAACGGTGTCGCCCTTTCTTATTCAGAAATGTCTTTCTGCCTCTGTAGGGAATGTTCAAAGCGTAAAAAAACTTCGCTCTGGTGACTTATTAGTAGAGTTGTCAACATCAGCACAAGCTTTGCAATTGATGAAGGTAACAATGTTTGGAAACATAGCTGTGTCCGTAACTCCACACGTCTATCTCAATTCTTCGAGAGGCGTTATTTCGGAGGCTGACTTACTCTATACCCCCGAAGAAGAAATTTTGGAGCACTTACAGGACCAGCTTGTGTCTGCCGTGCGTCGTATCACTATCCGTCGTGATGGGGAAATCCGTCCAACGAAGCACCTCATCCTGACATTTGACACGCCAAAGCTACCAAACTTTGTTAAGGCTGGATATCTCCGATGCCCAATCAGACCCTACGTACAAAACCCTCTCCGTTGCTTTCAGTGCCAACGCTTTGGACACTCGAAAGCAGCGTGTCGTGGTTCAGATGTCTGTGCTCGCTGTGCTCAGCCTGACCATTCATCAGAAACCTGCAATGCTCCAGCTAAATGTGTCAACTGTAAAAGCGATCATCCCTCTTTTTCACGTGCATGTCCCAAATGGACTCAGGAAAAAGAAATACAGACTATTAGGGCCCATAATAATCTGTCATATGTGGAAGCTCGAAAGCAAGTCGAGGCTAGGAGTCCCAGAGTCGGAGTCTCTTACGCTTCTGTAGCTGCTGCGAGTAAAGTAATGTGTACAGCATCTACACAGACAGAGACTTACCCATCTAAGACTTTGTCTGTCACTTCCCGTTCTGCACGTGGCATTAAAAATAGACAATCATCTAATATCCCTAACTATCAAAATATCTCAAATGATAATCAATCGTGTTCATACCACATAACTACAGACTCACCAATCCCACCAAATCCAAATAGAAGAAAGAAAATGATTATTCCCAGAAAGACAGTCGGCCTTTCTAGGAAAACTAAAAACCAGATATATGAAGTAAAAAATACACAGACCTTCAGGAAGCTCCTCTCGGAGGAGACTCCATTAAAATTGTATGTGTCCGAGGAATCGGACCATGATATCGTTTTTGAGGAGTCTGTAGCTCCTTCCGTCGGTTGCACGAAATCTCAACCCACAGGGAGAGGTCGATCGGTCTCTCCTCCTCTTTCTTTGCCATAATAATGGCTCTCGTTTCTTGGAACTGTCGTGGCTTTCGTCGTAACTTTTCTGATGTGAAGGCCCTGGTGGCTGAACACAACCCCGCGGTTGTTGCACTTCAGGAAACATATCTGAAGTGCACTGACACGTCTAAGATCCGTCGCTACCACTGTGTTCGAAAAGACAACGATGCCGGTGAGAGAGTTTCGGGAGGTGTAGCTATCTTCACCTCCCATGTCTATCCTTCCACCGTTGTCCCATTGCATACCACCGTGCAAGCTGTAGCTGTACGGATCCATATAAGACGTTTAATCTGCGTCTGTGTTGTCTAATTACCACCTAACGAGCCAGTCTCTCAGAACCTTCTGGATGATTTAGTAGATCAGCTGCCCTCACCATTCATTCTCCTTGGTGACTTCAATGGTCATAGCGCGCTTTGGGGAACTAAAGACACCAACCCTCGGGGGCGGCAGATAGAACAGTTGCTGTCCGACAACAGCCTCTGCCTGCTGAATAACGGGGAGGAGACTTACTTCCACGAGCCGACGCGTACCTTCCATAGCATAGATCTTGCTATCTGCTCACCATCGCTGCTACCTTTTGCTAACTTTTTTGTAGGGAATGACCTAAGAAATAGCGACCATTTTCCGCTTTTTGTAAATATATTAGGCGACGACAATGGTCCTATTTTACGTCCGCGTCGTTACATCCTTGATGCAGCTGACTGGGACAAATTCACTTCCCGGGCTGCAATTACCAGTAGTATGGTCGATGGTAGCATTGATGATGCGGTTGAAACTGTCACAAATGTAATCTTGCGGGCAGCTGATACGTCTATACCTAAATCTTCTCCCTTTCCGCCAAGACACCGTAAGCCTTGGTGGAATGACGACTGTCGTAAAGCCATAAAGAACCAAAGGAAACGATGGAACATTTTTCGTAGGTATCCTACCACCGCCAACTACATAGCCTTCAAGCAAGCCAAGGCGAACGCTAGAAAGGTGCGCCGCCGTAGTCAGCGCCAATCGTGGGAAAAGTATGTCTCCAGCATATCCACATCTACCACCTCTAAGCAGTTATGGTCTCGAGCGAAACGTGTAATGGGGCTGTACAGTGACTAAAGCATCTCCTGTTTGAAAGAGAATGGAACCACTCTTTGGACGGCATTGGAAATCGCAAACGCTATCGGTCGCCAGTTTGCTGCCTCTTCCAGTGCGGAAGCCTACCCTTGCTCTTTCCTAAATTATAAACGGCGGGCTGAATCACAGAGGCTACGTTTCAACACTCGAGTCCCACTTCCATATAACTGCCCTTTCACGATGACTGAGCTTCTGCGATGCCTTCGAGAAGTTAAGAAATCTGCTCCGGGGCCAGATGGAGTCTCTTATTGTATGATTTCCCATCTATCTCGCGATTCCCTTAGTCATCTTTTACATCTATATAACAGGATATGGAAATCTGGTACGTTTCCTACGTCTTGGCGCAAAGCAACTGTCATCCCTTTTCCAAAGCCTGGAAAAGACGCGACCAATGCTATTAACTACCGGCCAATCGCCCTTACCAGTTGTCTGTGTAAGGTGATGGAAAAATGTGCAACGCTCGTCTCGTACATGTATTAGAGAGCAATAACCATTTTTCCCCTTTCCAAAGTGGATTTCGTCGTGGCAGATCGACGACTGACAACATCGTCGCTCTTGAATCGCAAATTAGAAATGCATTTGTCAAAAGGAATCATATGGTTTCAGTCTTTTTCGACATCGAGAAAGCATATGATCGTACTTGGCGGTACGGCATCTTACGTGACTTATATAAAATGAATTTAAGGGGAAATCTCCCCATTTTTATTCAAAATTTTTTAGCAACACGTAATTTTAATGTCCGTATTGGGTCAACTTTGTCGGACAATTTTATACAAGAAGAAGGTGTGCCTCAAGGGAGTGTCTTAAGTGTCACCCTTTTCTCTATTAAGATTAATGCCATTTTACAGCATTTACCTCCTGCAGTGAATGGTTGGCTCTATGTCGATGATTTGCAAATAACGTGTGAGGGAAAAGATATGCGCTTTATCGAGCGGCAACTGCAGACGACTATAAATCGTATAATTAAGTGGAGAAAGCGGTTTTAGCTTTACCACGGAAAAAACTTGCTGTGTGCACTTTAGCAGGCGACGTGGACTTCACCCAGACCCAGAAGTTTTCCTCGGAGCATCTCGAATCAATGTTGTGGATTCTACTCGGTTTTTAGGCGTAATTTTTGACAGAAAACTGACTTTCCTTCCGCATATAAACCATATTCGGAAGAAGTGCCAGAATTCCCTAAACTTACTAAAGGTACTGTCAAATACTTCTTGGGGTGCTGATCGCACATCCATGTTGCGTATCTACCGAGCAGTCATCCGCTCTAAATTGGATTATGGTTGCCCGGCTTATGGGTCTGCGCGGCGTTCAGTTTTTCGACGCTTAGACACTGTGCACCATGCCGGCCTCCGCATATGTTCAGGTGCATTTCGTACTTCACCCGTGGAAAGTCTATATGTAACCTGCTTAGAACCATCCTTGGATTTCATTCGTCGTCAGTTGTCGATGCAATACTACTTTCGCGTTTTGTCTCATCCTTCGCATCCATTGCATAGCTCTCTTCTCGACAGCCATCTTGAGATTTTGTATAATCATCGTCCCTCTTGCGTTCCTCCGTTTGGCTTGCGTATGCGAGGTATTCTGCGTGATTCAGAGCTGCATGGTCTTGATGTTTCATCAACACCAATGTTCATGTTTCCTCCTTGGCGGACACCTCGGTTTTCTTACATCCTTTCACTGGCTTCAATAAGATGAACACCCCTGCCGTCATTTACCAACAGATTTTTTCAACACATCGCGTCCTTTTTTCCGACTATGTAGATATTTATACCGGTGGTTCAAAATCAGCTGATCATGTGGGCTACGCTTTTGTGTGCCGAAAAGAGCTTATAAGTCGTATCTTGCACATTTCGTCTTCCATTTTCACTGCTGAGTTGGTAGCCATTCGTGAAGCCTTAATGTACATATCCCGACAAAGCTCCAGACGCTTCATCCTGTATACCGATTCACTAAGTGCCCTGGAAGCCTTAGAATCGGTTAGTAATAGCCACCCCCTCATTTTTGAAGTGCTCAGTTTGAAGCATCGTCTGGCATGTCGCGGATATAGTATTTGGTTTTGCTGGGTTCCCAGTCATGTGGGGATCAAAGGTAATGAACTGGCTGATGAGGCTGCAAAAACCTCATCTGTTTTCGTGAATGAGCCCATACCAGTATGTGACCTCAATAGGGCCGTCAGGAACTTTATATACTCAAGCTGGCAAGAGCATTGGAGCTCGCAGGTTTCTAACAAACTTCATGCAATCAAACCGATTATTACGTCTTGGCCCCCACTTCTAAACAGGAAAAAAGACGTTTTGATCACACGTTTGCGAATTGGGCACACTCGCCTGACACATGCACACCTGTTGTTGAATGAAAGCGCTCCATCTTGCGATTTTTGCGGAGATGCTGTAACAATCCTTCATATCTTAACCGAATGTAAAGGTCTTAAACGTTTTTACGAAAACTATTTTAATACGTTATCACCCAGTCTCAACGTTTTATTGGGGGAATCCCCCCATCCCTCACTTTTTAACTTTCTTTTGCACACTGGCGTGTTTTATCATATATAATGTTGTTTTACTTATGTTTTACTTGTTTTATTGGTGGTCTTTTATACATTTACTGCTTTTATAACTTTATACTTTTATACCATTTCTCATCTTTTACACTTTTTAGTCTTTGTCACCTTTAATTTCTGACTGTGTTTACCGCCATGGCTTTTATCACATGTATGTATATATATATATATTATTCATGTTCGGGTTTTACCATGTGTTTGGCGCAGTTTGTCCTCTCTGGACCTTGCGCCATTAAACCCAAAACAACCAACCAACCAACTTTTGGGTCGGGACAGATCTCCGCGGAAGTGACCATTACCCTATATTTGTGTCACTATCCGGCACAGGATCTGTGGTGTGTCGCCCTGCAAGATACAAATATGAATCTGCGAATTGGTCGCGATTTACGGACTGTGCTGTCATCACCCAACACATGGTCGATGGACACATGTGGTTCGTCTTGTTTCCGAAGTTATAATAGAAGCTGCCGATGCAGCCATCCCTAAGACTTCGCCAAATAGTCGTAGAAATTGGAAGCCGTGGTGGAACCTGGAGTGTTCCACAACATTGAAAATACAACGGAAAATGTGGGGGATATTTCACCGATATCCAACCACTGCAAATTTCATTGCGTTCAAGCAAGCTAAAGCTAACGCTCGTAGAGTGCGTCGACGTTGCCAGAGAGAGTCTTGGAGAAAGTACGTTTCGGAATTGACAACATCCACTACAGCCAATACAGTGCATTGTTGAAAATGGTGTTACCCTCTCTACTGTAGACGACATAGGTAACGCCATTGGCAGCGCCTTCAGTTCAGTGTCGAGTGCGTCGTCATACCCGACCGATTTCATGCGCCACAAACTGCGTGCCGAGTCAAGACCTTTGCGTTTCGAAACTCGCTCCAATCTGGCCTACAACTGCCCTTTTACGGAGAACGAGCTGGAGAATTGCCTTCGGCAGACTCGGATGACTTCCCCGGGTCCCGATGGCATTAGTTATGCTATGTTACAGCATCTCTCTCGCAGCTCTCTCCGTAATTTGCTGTATTTATTTAATAGAATCTGAGAGGAACATGCTTTCCCATCCTCTTGGCGTAGGGCTATAGTGATTCCCATTCCCAAACCGGGAAAGGATGCCACTAACCCTAAGCATTACCGACCGATAGCGCTCACTAGTTGTTTATGTAAACTGCTGGAACGGATGGTTAACAATCGGTTTGTATATCAGCTAGAAACCCAGCTTTGTCTGTCACCTCTACAAAGCGGTTTCCGGCGTGGTCGGTCTACGATGGATAATATCATTGCCTTAGAGTCTGAAGCTCGCAATGCCTTTGTCAGAAGAAACCACTTAGTGTCTGTTTTCTTCGACATCGAAAAGGCTTATGACCGGACGTGGCGATATGGCATTTTTCGTGACCTTTATAACAACAACTTTCGTGGCCACTTGCCTATATTCATTGCGAACTTCCTATTACTACGGGAATTCCAAGTTCGCATTGGTACCACACTTTCCGATGTTTACATTCAGGAAGAGGGAGTTCCTCAGGGCAGTGTACTAAGTGTGACACTGTTTACTTTAAAAATAGATGGAATTTTAAGATGCTTACCTCCATCTGTTCGTGGAAACTTATACGTTGATGATTTACAGATCTCCTGCCAAAGCAAGGATATGCGTTACATTGAACGACAACTGCAAATTGCAATCTCTTGTATGATGACATGGTGTTCGGAGAACGGCTTTACGTTTTCGGTCGAAAAAACCTCTTGCGTACATTTTTGCAAACGCAGAGGTTTGCATCCTGACCCGCAGATTTACCTTGGTGATTCAGTTATTACTGTTGTGGACGTTGTTCATTTCTAGGGCGTGTTGTTTGATAGCAAATTAACTTTCCTTCCGCACGTAATGCATCTACGGCGGAAGTCTGAGCAGGCTCTAAACTTGCTGAAATTTCTATCCAATACGTCATGGGGAGCTGAGCGATCAACTATGCTCCGGGTCTATCGCGCGGTCATTCGATCGAAAATAGATTATGGATGCGCCGTGTACGGTTCCGCACGCGTCTCTGTGCTGCGGAAAATCGACACGATTCATCATTCCGCCCTTCGAATCTGTTCTGGTGCTTTCAGAACATCTCCCGTCAAGAGTTTAAATGTCATCTGCGGTGAGCCTTCTTTACCATCTATTCGCAAGCAATTGTCACTTCAGTTGTACTTCCGTATCCTCTCGCAACCTAATCACCCACTCCATTCTCTTTCTACTTGACAGTCAGAATGACCGACTTTACCAAAATCGGCCATCCTGTATACCACCGTTTGGACTTCGTATGAGGACGTTCCTTTCTTCGACGTATCTCTGTGATGTGGATGTTATGCTGCGACCGACTTCACCATTTCCACCTTGGCGTAATCACAAGATTTCGTACTTGCGGCCCTTTCAGGGTTTTATAAAGTCAAGTACGGATCCAGTCGTGTACCGCCAGCTTTTCGCGTCACACCTCGCTAATTACCCTAACTATGTTGAAGTTTATACGGGCGGCTCTAGAACAGAAGACCACGTTGGCTGTGCCTACGTCTGTGGCAGAGATGTTAGGAGCTATACACTTCCCGACTGTCTTTCTGTTCTTTCAGCAGAGTTTATCGCTGTACACGATTCATTGAAGTATATCTTCCGTCAGAGAAGTAGGCGCTTCATCGTATATACAGATTCCATCAGCGTTTTAGAGACTTTGGAGAATGGTGATGTGTCCCACTCCCATTCCCTTTTATCTCCGGTGGTGGATCTGCATCGTCGCCTCTGTCGTCGTGGTTTCAGTGTTTTATTCTGCTGGGTGCCGGGTCATGTCGGCATAACGGGTAATGAGCAAGCAGATGCTGCTGCTAAAGGTGCCGTGTGTCGTCTGGTTCAGCGTATTCCTGTCACTGATTTGAAGTCCGCTGTCAAAACGTTAGTTTGGCATGAGTAGCAAAGTGAGTGGAACATTGAAGCGAACAATAAGCTAAGACAGAATAAGCCAAATGTTCGTGCTTGGCCATCTGCTTCTTTGCGCCGTGCAGACGTTATACTAACACGTGTAAGAATTGGACATTCTCTGTTGACACATCGCCACTTGTTGATGGGAGAGAATGCTCCTCTCTGTGAACACTGTTCCTCACCTCTTACGGTGTCTCACATCTTGACGTCTTGCCCTAGTTTGCTTTCCCACTACACTAAGTATTTTGGTTGCGTTTCGCCCAATCTGTGTAATCTGTTGGGGAGCCTCCCCCCATCCTTCACTGTTTCCCTTTTTATTCGCTACTGGTTTTATAAAAAGTATTTGCTTTTCAGATTGATTTTAATGTGAAACTTTTAAATTCTATATTTCATCGTTCATATCATTAAATCTTTTTATCAACTTTTCTTATATTTTTTAATGCTTTTATATAAGATTGGTTTTATAATCTTTACTTATAATCACTTTTACCATTTGTATTTACCATCTCTGTTTTTCAACTTTTAATTTTATCGTGTTTACACAATTTTATTGCATCTTAATTGAATTTCCTGTGGTGTGTATGTACTATTATTAACAAAAGTGTTGGTAACCAATCCGTTTTTTCAGCTGTTGGTGCGTGTTTTATATATACTGTTTTTTGGCTCCAATCGTGTGTTTGGCGCTTCATGTCCTTTTTTGGACCTTGCGCCATAAAAAACCAACCAACCAACCAACCAACCAACCAACCAATTTCTATTGACATTGACGTTGTACGTAAATGTGTCGCTCGAACTGTTCCATAACATACCTAATGTTTTTACGGTTATTTCTTCAGAATTTTGATCGAATGGAAACACCTGAGGATCAGAGGCTTTATTCTTGTTAGTACACCACTTGTGTAAAGTCATTCCTCCCCTTTGAAGGAGTTGCTATTGAAGTCTTTCAAATTCATTCGGGTCTGATGAACCCGAAAGACAATCGTCCATATAAAAGTCTTGCAAGAGTACACTCGAAGCTAAAGGAAAGTCCTCTCTTTCGTCTAAGGTGAGTTGTAAAACCCTCGTCACTAAATAGGCAGTGCCGTAAGTGACAGTTCTCAACTGGTAAACCTTGGCCATTGGAACACCATCTTCTTTCCACAGAATTTTCTGCAGCCTTGTTTGGGAAGGATGTAATTGCATCCTTCGAAACATTTTTTGTATGTCCGTAGAAAAGGCGTAAGTGTGTTCTCTAAATCTTATTAAAATTGAAAAGAGATCTTCCTGTATCACACCCTTTGCTTACCAAATCATTCAAGGAATTTCCATTTGATGTTTTGGCACTAGCATCGAATACAACACGCAATTTAGTAGTTTAGCTGGCTGGCTGGCCGTAAAAATCCATGATGTGGGAGATAATATCCATCATCAACATCTTCATTTTCATTTACCTATTCCATGTGATGTAGAGATTCATACTCGTACAGAAATTCTGTGTAAAGCGCTTTCATAGTAGGGTCGCGTTCTAAACGCTGCTATAATCGATCTAATCTTTTGGAAGCAATTTGTTTGGAACTCCCTAACATATTTTCTGAGAATTCTGGATTGAATGGCATTTTAACTACGTATGTACCATCCGTGTTTCTATAATGTGTTTTTTCAAAGTGCTCGTTGCAATAATTTAATTCATCACTAACGCAGGTTTCTTGAATTTCAACGTTTTCTATTTCCCAAAAAGATTTAAGAGTTTTGTCTAGCGTTTCTAAATTTTTAGAAAGAAAACAACGCTTTGTTGAGGCATTAAAATTATCTTCTGAAATACTACCCGAGACAAGGTACCCAAAACAGCATGATTGTCGAAATAAGTTTTCTTTTAATCTAATTTTATCTGTTCTTAAGAACTCAAAGCGTAGTTCCGCGCCTAACAGAAGATCGACTTTCTGTGGCATAGAAAAGCTTGGATCTGCAATTTTAATATTCCTAGAGATATCTAAAGTGCAGTGGCGCACCCAGGATTTTTTCTTGGGGAGGGGGCCGAGATAAACGGATAAAAATATTTATAATGCAAAATCAATATTCATAATGCAATTTCTATCTCTTGGGGGGGCAGGGTCCCTTGCCCCCAAAGAAATAAATTCCATTACTGCAATTGGGTGCGCAACTGCTAAAGTGGTAACATTAATTCTTTTAGAAGGCGTAACATCTGTTGTTTTTGGAACTAATAAAAATTCGATATCCCATAGTGAATCACCAATTTCATTTGATACATGCGCGGTAACCCTTGACTTTACATTTAACGCTGAGTCATTTAAACTGAAGATAGGAATATCAATTCTTTCCTTCTTTAAACCCAATGCATCCGCTGCTCATGAGGTAAGGCTTCGTACTCACGATACGGATTCGGTTTTATGATCGTTTCGGTTTTGTTGTTCCGTATACAGTAAACAATGTATTTTGTTTTGTACGTTCACATGTTGCGCTCGAAAACCGCAAACGAGGAAACAACCGAATCGGTAGCAGATGTCGTTCGATTTTGTCTACCGATACCAGTTAGACGGAACCGACGCCAAGCCGTTTTGGTTGCCATTGGTGTTGTGACGAATTAAAATAATTCGCACAATTAAAATCTCGGCAGCTGCTGACGCCGTTGCACCGCTAACGACCGTCAGACCCGCCCCCATTGTACGTGTCGCAGGTGAAGGTAAACTTGGAAGAAAAGGGACGCCAGACTGTTTGCAAAACGGGACATCTAGACTGAATAGGAATTCGCCACGGCTCGCCAGATTGATGACGCGAGACAGCCCCCAAGACCGGGAAGTTGCAAGAATTTCAGCAAATAAAAAGTCTCAAAAATGACATCACCGTTAGAAGAGCCAATGAGAGATGAGTTTTCTGGATGAAGCGCTAAAGTCTAAAATAAGACGAGAGAGCTAAAAAAAGTTAGTTAGCGATCTCATGAGCAGAGAGAACTACTCCGACCATCCAGGGTCGAGATAGCTATAACGCGGACTTGTGAAGTCAGCAGTCTTAATCTCAAGAAGAGATTTTTCAGCTTCAGTTAGGAAGTTTGGTTTTCTATTTTTTGGAAGGTATCTCAAGACGAGATACCTGTCCCGATCGTCCTGGTTATAGAGACTTGCCTCGCAGTCATCCGCTCTGCCGGTAAAATTAATCGAGGACCCTGTCGGACTCGATATTGTAGTGTTAAGTGAGTTAAGTCCTCTGACAACTCATCCTAAAGGACTCGGAGACTGTCTAAATCGTCATTGTTCCTGTAACCTTATCTACGGTGCATCACTCTTCATTTTTTTCTTCAACTGTTTTTTAATAAAGTAACTCTTTTAATTTACGTGGCTGTAACATTAGTTGATTCGATCGCTACCTTGATCAATACGTCACAGCCTTTATTTTGGTGGCTGCAAACTGTGATTTAGAATCGTCGTTAAATCAACAGCTACGGCCCACACTCTTGTGCACATTATCGACGAAGATAGATGTAGGACACCCTGTCCAGGAAGCACTTCTGTTAGGATGCATGTTTTGGGGAAGGGCCGAAATGAAACTTAGTGTTCTTGCGAAGTAGATCACTGAGAGGTTTTGCGATTTGTGCATGATTTTGAATAAATTTACTAAAGTAACCGGTTAAACCGAGGAAAGTTTGCAGTTGCTTGGATGTTTTTGGCATAGGAAAATTTTGGACAGCAATTGTCTTTTCGACAGAGGGCTTAATGGTGCTGTTTTCTATAATGTGACCGAAGAATTCAATTTTGATTTGGAGGAAATTGCACTTTTTCAAACTGAGATCTAATCCGTATTTGGATGCTATTTCAAGAACGCGTTCAAGTCTTTCGACTCCTTCGTGGACCGTCCCCTCAGGGGGTTTACCTTCTTTAGGTAAACACGGGTGTCGCAATCCCGAGGTACCCCAGCGAACTATCTCTCCTTTCCTTTTTCCTCTCCTCTCTTCCTTTACTTTTTCTTTCTTTTCTCCCTCGGTGTGGTTCCTCTTCGGAGGCGAGGGCACCCCTATAGTAGCTGTTGCCGTTCTGTCGCCTCTTGCTACTATTGTGGTCTTTATCACCCACGTGTTTGCCGTGCGTGGAGACCCGTGTCCCCGGAAAAGGGAATCCTGGTAGTTGAGGGTCAGTTTTGGTTGCCCAACACACTGCTTTGGCCCCCGCTTCGGGTAAACGGGAGGTACTTAGTGGTTCCCTAATGTACCAATCGGCTGGTCGCTGACTTTGTCTTCGGCTAGGAACCAAGCTATCGTTTCGGCTTCTGGTCATCTCGTTAAGGGTGGAGGTCTGCTTCAGGGTCGTTTCGTGTGCGTATAGTTCTCGGTGAGCACTGGTGCAAGTATTTGCATCCCCTTGTTGGGCTCCGTGGTGGGTGGTGCCGCCGAGAACTGAATCTTTCCCCCTTTTTTATGGATAATTCTTCTTTTTCTTCTCATCAATCATCTTCTCATCAGACGTCACGTTTTTTCATAATAAAACGAAAGGAAGGTACATTTAGTACGGTGTCGCCTTTCTTCATTCAAAAATCACTTCATGGTTTAATTGGAACTGTTCAATCCGTTAAAAAACTACGCTCAAGTGACTTACTTTTAGAAGTAGCGACTGCAGTACAAGCTGCACAGTTATTAAAAGTCGAAGCGTTTGGGAACATGGCTGTAAGTATTATTCCACATGCCTATTTGAATTCATCACGTGGTGTAATTTCGGAACCTGACTTGCTGCATACCTCCGAAAAGGAGATCTTGGAGCATTTGAGAGACCAACTTGTGTCTGGTGTTCATCGAATTAACATCCGTCGGGATGGGAAGATACTTCCCACAAAGCATCTCATCCTGACTTTCGACACACCTGAACTTCCAAGATGTCTCATAGCCGGGTACCTTCGATGCCCCATCAGACCCTACGTGACGAACCCTCTCCGTTGCTTTCAGTGCCAACGTTTTGGACACTCGAAAGCATCGTGTCGTGGTTCCATGGTCTGTGCACGTTGTGGCCAGCGTGATCATGAATCAGAAAGCTGTGATTTACCAGCTAAATGTGTTAACTGCCAAGGAGACCACGCCTCTTACTCACGATCATGTCCGAAGTGGAAAGTGGAAAAGGAAATCCAAACTGTCAGGGCTCACAATAATATAACTTACCTAGAAGCGCGCAAACAGGTAGAAGCTAGGAGCCCCAGAGTCGGTGTCTCGTATGCTTCTGTTGCCGCTACCAAAAAAATTATGTGCTCTGCTTACACGCAGACAGACGAGCCTATACCAGCTAAAACTATACCTGCGACTTCCCTTTCTGTGCGTGGAACTAAAAGCAGACGGTCTCCCCAACATTCCAGCTCTAAAAACAACCAATCTCAGCAGTCATGTTCCTATCATATTACCACTGATGTACCAATACCTCCAAACCCGAATAAAAAGAAAATAGCAATTCCTAGGAAATGCATTGGCATTACTAGGAAAAACAAAAACGAAAAAAATATTTATAAAAACCCTCAATCTTTCCGGAAGCTCCTCTGTGAGGAGAATTCCTTAAAATTGTACGTGTCCGATGACTCGGACCACGACGTAACATTTGAGGAGCCTGTAACTCCTCCTTCCGTAGGTTGCATATCATCTCATCCCGCAGGGAGAGGCCAACCGGTCTCTTCTTCTCTTTCTTTGCCATAATGGCCCTTGTTTCGTGGAACTGCCGTGGCTTCCGCCGTAACTTTTCTGATGTGAAGGCCCTTGTGGCTGAACACAACCCCGCGGTTGTTGCACTTCAGGAAACATACCTGAAGTGCACTGATACGTCTAAGATCCGTCGCTACCATTGTGTTCGAAAAGACAACGATGCCGGTGAGAGAGTTTCGGGAGGTGTAGCTATCTTCACTTCCCATGTCTATCCATCAACCGTTGTCCCCTTGCATACCATCTTGCAAGCTGTAGCTGTTCGGATCCATATCAGACGTCTAATCTGTATCTGCGTGGTTTATCTGCCACCTAATGAGTGCATCGCTCAGAACCTTTTAGACGATTTAGTCAATCAGCTGCCTTCACCTTTTATTCTGATAGGTGACTTTAATGGTCATAGTGCGCTTTGGGGAAGTAAAGATACCAACTCTCGTGGGCGGCAGATAGAACAGTTGCTGTCCGACCACTGTCTCTGCCTCCTGAATAACGGAGAGGAAACATACTTCCACGAGCCGACACGCACTTTCCATAGCATCGACCTAGCCATCTGCTCACCATCGCTCCTACCTTTTTTGAACTTTTTCGTGGGAAATGACCTTAGAAATAGTGACCATTTTCCACTTTTTGTGACCTTTTTAGGTGATACCAATGGTCCTGCGCCGTCCCGGCCACGCCGGTACATCTTTGAAGCGGCTGACTGGGAAAAGTTTACCTCACAGGCTGTGATTACAAGGAGCATGGTTGATGGTAACATTGATGATGCGGTTGACACCGTCACGAATATAATCGTGCGGGCAGCCGATATGTCTATTCCTAAATCTTCTCCCTTTCCTCCAAGACACCGTAAGCCTTGGTGGAACGAAGAATGTCGGAATGCCATAAAGAAACAAAAGAAATCATGGAATATGTTTCGCAGGTACCCAACTACCACCAATTATATTGCCTTCAAACAAGCAAAGAGCAAGCAATCTAGATGGGGAAACCCCATCTAGATGTTTTGACTTTAACACTAGTGCGTTTTATCTTCTTTCTTGACCTTTAATCTCAGACTTTACCTTGTGTTTGGCGCAGCATGTCCTTTCTGGACCTTGCGCCATTAAACCCTAACCAACCAACCAACCAATCAAACAAGCAAAGGCGAACGCTAGAAGAGTGCGTCGCCGTAGTCAGCGCCAGTCGTGGGAAACGTATGTTTTTAGCATCTCCACGTTCACTACTTCTAAGGAGTTATGGTCTCGAGCAAAACGAGCAATGGGGATTTACAGTGAGCAGTTTGTTTCCTGTCTGAAAGAGAATGGTGTCGATATCGGTTCGCCGTTAGATATCGCTAACACCATTGGTCGCCAGTTTGCTGCCGCTTCCTGTGCTGATTCCTACCCTTGCCCTTTCTTGCATTATAAACGGCGCGCTGAATCCCATCGTCTACGTTTCAAAACTCGAACCACATTTCCCTATAACTGTGATTTTACCATGACTGAGCTTCTCCGCTGCCTCCGAGAAGTTAAAAATTCCTCCCCGGGGCCAGACGAAGTTTCCTACTGTATGCTCTCCCATCTGTCACAGGATTCTCTAATACACCTCCTACACCTGTACAATAGAATATGGAATTCTCACACGTTCCCTGTGTCCTGGCGAAAAGCAACTGTTATCCCTTTCCCTAAACCTGGAAAAGATGCGACGAATGCTACCAACTACCGACCCATCGCCCTTACCAGCTGTATGTGTAAGGTGATGGAAAAAATGTGCAATGCTCGTCTTGTCCACGTACTAGAGAGCAACGGCCGTTTTTCACCTTTCCAGAGTGGTTTTCGTCGTGGTAGATCGACGATTGATAACATCGTCGCTCTAGAATCCAAAGTTAGGAATGCTTTTGTCAGGAGAAATCATATGGTTTCTGTGTTTTTCGACATCGAAAAAGCATACGATCGTACATGGCGATACGGTATCTTGCGGGATCTATACAATATGAATTTTAGGGGGAATCTCCCCATTTTTATTCAAAACTTTTTAGCCGAGCGTAATTTTAATGTCCGTATTGGATCAACTTTATCTGACAATTTTATTCAAGAGGAAGGAGTGCCTCAAGGGTGTGTACTAAGTGTCACCCTTTTCTCACTTAAGATGAATGCCATTTTACAGCATTTTCCTCCTGCAGTTAATGGTTGGCTCTACGTCGATGATTTGCAAATAATGTGTGAGGGGAAAGATATGCGTTTTATTGAGCGACAACTTCAGACGGCTATAAATCGGATAATAAAGTGGTGTGGCGAAAGCGGTTTTAGCTTTTCCACGGAGAAAACTTGCTGTGTGCACTTTTGCAGGCGACGTGGACTTCACCCAGACCCAGAAGTTTTCCTTGGAACATCCCGAATAAATGTTGTGGACTCTGCACGGTTTTTAGGAGTAATATTTGACAGGAAACTGACTTTCCTTCCGCATATAAACCATATTCGGCAGAAGTGCCAGAAATCCCTAAACCTACTAAAGGTACTGTCAAATACTTCTTGGGGTGCGGATCGCACGTCCATGTTGCGTATCTACCGAGCAGTCATCCGCTCTAAATTGGACTACGGTTGCCCGGCTTATGGGTCTGCGCGGCAGTCGGTTTTACGGCGCTTAGATACTGTGCACCACGCGGGTCTCCGCATATGTTCAGGTGCATTTCGTACCTCACCCGTGGAAAGTCTGTATGTAACTTGCTCAGAACCATCCTTAGATTCCATTCGTCGTAAATTGTCGCTTCAATACTACTTTCGCGTTCTGTCCCATCCTTCGCATCCGTTGCACGATCTCATACTCGATCGCCAACTTGACATTTTGTATAGTCATCGTGTCTCTTGCGTCCCATCCTTTGGATTGCGCATGCGATCTATTCTGCGCGACTCGGAGTTAGACGGGGTTGATATTAGGTCAACACCAATGTTTGTTTTTCCTCCCTGGCGAACGCCTCTGTTTTCATACTTGCGTCCATTTGTTGGGTTCAGTAAGACTAATACCAGTGCCAACATCTACCAACAGTTTTTTGCAGCGCATCGTGCCCTTTTCTCTAGATATATAGATATTTATACCGATGGCTCGAAGTCAGCGCATCATGTGGGCTACGCTTTTGTGTATCGGAAAGATGTTATAAACCGTGGCCTACATATTTCAACTTCCATCTTTACTGCTGAGCTAATAGCCATTCGTGAAGCGTTAAAATACATATCCCGTCAAATGACCACACACTTCATCCTTTATACCGATTCTTTAAGTGCCTTGGAAGCCTTAGAATCGGTTGATGGTAGCCACCCGCTCATTTCGGAAGTGCTCAGTTTGAAACATCGTCTGGCTTGTCGCGGATATAGTATTTTGTTTTGCTGGGTTCCCAGCCATGTGGGAATCAAGGGCAATGAACGTGCTGATGAAGCTGCAAAAACCCCATCTGACGCAGTAAATGAGCCCATACCCTATTGTGACATAAAACGGGCCGTCAAGAAATCAATATACGCAAACTGGCAAGAACACTGGAGTTCGCAGGTGTCGAATAAGCTGTGCGCAATTAGACCTACTATATCATCATGGTCCCCACTTGTAAATAGGAAAAGAGATGTCCTTTTAACTCGGTTGCGAATTGGTCACACTCGTCTGACTCATGTCCACTTGTTGTTAAATGAAAATGCTCCATCCTGCGATTTCTGCGGGGATATCTTGACCATTCTCCATCTTTTTACTGACTGCAGAGGTCTGAAACATTTTTATCAAAAGTACTTTAATTCCTTTTCGCCTAGTCTTAATGTTTTATTGGGAGAATATCCCCACCCTTCACTTTTTAACTTTCTGCTGCACACTGGCTTGTTTTATGATATTTAATGTTGTTTTACTTATGAATTTTTAATATTTATTATATATCACTGTTTTTAATGTTAGTCTTTTATACATTGACTTGTCACTGCTTTTATAATCTTACACATTTACACTTTTCTCATCCTTTACACTTGTTCATGTTCTAGAATCATTGTTTTTTTTTCCATTGTTTTCTTATACCTGGCGGTATATTGGATGGGGAAACCCCATCCAGTTTGTTTCTTTTTTAACTATCGTTTTTCTGGTTTTACCATATGTTTGGCGCAGCATGTCCTCTCTGGACCTTGCGCCATTAAACCCCACCCAACCAACCAACCAACCTTCGTGGACCGTAGTGGAGGGAATGATTATATCATCAAGGTATACTATCGCAATACCTTCGTGGATGAGATATTGAAAAATAGAATGAATATATCGCTGAAAAATGGAAGCACTGTTAGATAATCCAAAGGGCACACGTAGAAATTCATAAAGACCTTGAGGAGTGGCAAATTTGGTGAACTTAGAGCGCTTAGATGCATGCATGTCAATATAGAAATAAGCATTTTTGAGGTCAAGAGTAGTAAAAGCTGTACCAGTTGCTAATTGATCGAAAATATCCTGGATGATCGGTAAAGGATAACGATCCTTTATTGTTTTGGCATTTAACTGTCTATAATCAATGCATAAGAGTTTCGAACCATCTTTTTTATTTACTAACACGATTGGTAAGCAGCGTAGGTAGCGTGCTTCTAACTTTTTTTTTGGGGGGGGGGGTCGAATTAGGGATGGGATATCGAAAGCAAAATATTGATATGAGTATTGATGATAATATCGGCTATTAATATCAATATCAATAATATATCAGCACAAAAATATCAATATTTCAAAATATTGAATATATTACAAAATATTGACGTTATTTCAAAATATCGATATCTTATGACATATTATATATGACATATTATTATATATGACATACTATTATATCTTAGTGCATCTTATGACTCTGCTCGCCAATCCGTCCTACGCAAACTTGACACGGTGCACCACAGTGCACTTCGTCTATGTTCTGGTGCCTTTCGTTTTTCACCCGTTCAAAGTCTCTATGTAGATTGTCACGAACCATCTTTATCTCACACTCATCACCAACTTTCATTGAACTACTTTTTTCGCGTGCTGACTCATCCTACACATCCATTATGTGACATCTTACTGGACAGACGGTACGACACTCTCTACAATAATCGGCCATCCTGCATCCCGTGCTTTGGGTTACGTATGCGTTCTTTGATCGAAAACACCACTCTGGATGATTTAAATGTGTGTGAACGTCCTTTATTTGACTTTCCTCCTTGGAAGAAAAAGTGTATACCATATATTAATCCCTTCCATTATTTTAATAAGATTGACACTGATTCATCTATATACAAACAGCTATTTCAGTCTCATCGTCATAATATTTCTAAATACGCAGATATTTATACGGACGGATCGAAGACAACACATCATGTCGGTTGTGCCTTTGTTTTTAACTCGGATATTCATAGTTTCAAACTTCATTCATCATGCACTGTTTTTACTGCGGAAATTTTAGCCATCAAACAAGCACTTGATTTTATCGCCAATCATCAGAATAAAAATTTTATCATATACTCGGACTCTTTGAGCGTACTCGAGAGCTTAAAGTCTGGCAACAATAGTCATCCTTTGGTCTCTTCTGTCATAAATCTCCATCATCGGTTAAAATGTCGTGGTTTCAGTATTCTGCTTTGTTGGATCCCAGCTCATGTTGGAATCCCAGGCAATGAACTTGCGGACACAGCAGCAAAAAATTCCATAACTGTTTTAAACCACCCTGTCCCTTTTACTGACGTCAAACACACCATTAAAATTTTTATTTTCAATAACTGGCGTTCGAAATGGAACCTAGAATTACATAATAAACTTCATCACATCAAACCCGTCATCTCTATCTGGCCTCTATTATATCCAAGGAAACTCAATATGATAACTCCAAACTTACAGTTAACAAACAAACACTGCACAACATAACATTATCATCTTGCTGTACTCCCGGGCTAAATTTACAGCATGCGGATTGGTGAGCTGGATTCCCATCGTACTGGAAATGAATCGAGCGAGAGGGAGCGAGCGTTCTTCACGAAACCCCCGGTATTTATATGGTTACACCTGTAACATATTCCGTGCTTGCCCCCTCAGGGGGTTTACCTTCTTTAGGTAAACACGGGTGTCGCAATCCCGAGGTACCCCAGCGAACTTTCCCTCCTTTCCCTTTTCTTCTCCTCTCGTCCTTCTACTTTTACCTCTTAAAGTTTTATCGAATACATCGTGGGGTGCTGACAGGACTTCTATGTTACGTATATACAGATCGGTAATCCGTGCAAAACTAGACTACGCCTGCGTATCATATGGTTCGGCTCGTGAATCTGTTCTTAGAAAACTTGACACTGTGCACCACAGTGCTCTTCGTATATGCTCTGGTGCTTTCCGAACTTCACCCATTCAGAGTCTCTATGTCGACTGTCACGAACCATCTTTGTATCATACTCGCCATACACTTTCATTGAACTATTTTTATCGTGTCTTATCTCATTCTAATCATCCTTTAAATGACATGCTTCTTGATAAGCAGTATGATCGCCTGTATCAAAACCGGCCTTCCTGCATACCGTGTTTTGGCTTTCGTATGCGCTCCTTCATCCAAAATACCCCTCTGCAAGATATAAATGTCTGTGTACGTCCATTATTTGACTTTCCTCCTTGGAAGAAAAAATCTATATCATACATTAATCCCTTTCATAATTTTAACAAAACCGACACCGATTCATCCATATTTAAACAACTTTTTTACTCTCATCGTCACAGTTTCTCTAAGTATAAAGATATTTATACGGACGGATCGAAGACAACACATCACGTCGGTTGTGCCTTTGTTTTTAATTTGGATATTCATAGTTTCAAACTTCATTCATCATGCACTGTTTTTACTGCGGAAATTTTAGCCATCAAACAAGCACTTGATTTTATCGCCAATCATCACAATAAAAATTTTATCATATACTCGGACTCTTTGAGCGTACTCGAGAGCTTAAAGTCTGGCAACAATAGTAATCCTTTGGTCTCATCTGTCATAACTCTCCATCATCGGTTAAAATGTCGTGGTTACAGTATTCTGCTTTGCTGGGTCCCAGCTCATGTTGGAATCCCTGGCAATGAACTTGCTGACACAGCAGCAAAAGATTCCACAACAGTTTTAGATCACCCTATTCCTTTCTCTGACGTCAAACACACCATTAAAAATTTTATTTTCAATAACTGGCGTTCGGTATGGAATCTCCAAGTAGATAATAAACTTCATCACATCAAACCCGTCATCTCTATCTGCCCTCCACTATATCCAAGAAAACTTGACGTCATGATCACCCGTCTAAGAATAGGTCATACTAGAGTCACTCACAGACATTTGTTGGAGGGGGAAGATACCCCAATTTGCTTTCATTGCAACTGTCACCTTACGGTCTTGCATATTTTAACTGATTGTACAGGACTAACCAACTTTTACTCTAAATATTTTGGTTCTACTTCACTCACCTTAAAAGATCTTTTAGATGAAACACCTCACCCTGCTATTTTCAGTTTTTTGAAAAGTACCGGTTTTTTCCCGTTGATTTAATAGCTTTATCCTTGTTTTCTTTCTTTTTGGATTATTTGACTGCAATCTAGATGGGGACCCCCCATCTAGATGTTTTTTCTTTACCAGTACTGCTTTTTGTCTTCCTTGTTCATGATCTAGAATCATTGTTTTTTATCTATTCTTTTCTTATACCTGGCTGTATACTGGATGGGGGAAACCCCATCCTGTTTGTTTCTTTTTTTAACTATCGTTTTTCAGGTTTTACCATGTGTTTGGCGCAGCATGTCCTCTCTGGACCTTGCGCCATTAAACCCCATCCAACCAACCATCTACTTTTACCTTTTTTTCTCCCTCGTTGCGGTTACCTCTTCGGAGGTGAGGGCTCCTCATCAGAAGCTGTAGCCATTCTGTGCTTCTAGCTTCTAATGGTGATCAACTGCCCACGTGTTTGCCGTGCGTGGAGACCCGTGTCCCAGGAAATGGGGATCCTGGTAGTTGAGGGGTTTTATTCTTCGCCATAATGTGGGCTTTAGTAAGATAACTCTCCAACACACTACTTTGGCCCTTGCTTCAGGTAAACGGGAGGTGCACATTGGTCCCGTGTGTACCAATCGGCTGGTCGGTTAGACATTGTTCACTGGCTCAGGGCTAAGCAACCGGTCATTGGCCGCGCGCGTATAGTTCCCGGTTAGCACTGGCGCAGTAACCGGCGTCCCCTTGTTGGGCTCCATGGTGGGTGGTGCCGCCGGGGACCGAACATACGGCCCATTTTTATGGATATTTCAAGCAAAGCTAAGCAAGCATCATCTGTCTCATCGAATAAAAGTTTAACATCTCGGTTTTTCATTATTAAACGTACCGAAGGCAACTTCACAACTGTATCACCTTTCTTGATACAAAAATGTATAAATTCTGTTATAGGCGATGTGAAATCAATAAAGAAACTCCGTTCTGGTGACCTCCTTGTTGAAGTATTGACAGCAGTACAAGCTGCGCAGTTGTCTAAGATAAATATGTTTGGCAATATTGCTGTGTCCGTGGCTCCTCATGGATATTTGAACTCTTCGAGAGGAGTAATATCGGAGGCCGATCTCCTCCATACCCCCGAAGAGGAAATCCTGGAGCATCTACACGACCAACATGTGTCTGGTGTTCGTCGTATTAATATTCGTCGAGATGGGAAAGTGCTTCCAACGAAGCATCTCATCTTGACTTTCGACACACCAAAATTACCATCATTCCTTATTGCTGGGTACCTTCGGTGTCCCATCAGGCCCTACGTCCAGAACCCTCTCCGTTGCTTTCAGTGTCAACGTTTCGGACACTCGAAAGCATCGTGTCGTGGTTCCGTGGTCTGTGCCCAATGTGCCCAGCCTGACCATGCATCTGAGACCTGCACAAAGCCAGCTAAATGCGTCAACTGCCAAGGAGATCACACATCATACTCACGCTCCTGTCCAAAATGGATAGTTGAGAAAGAAATTCAGACCGTAAGAGCCAACAATAGTTTGTCATACTTAGAAGCGCGCAAACAGGTCGAGGCTAGAAGCCCTAGAGTTGGTGTTTCATACGCCGCTGTTGCCGCTTCCAAGAAAGCTATGTGTAACTCATCAACACAAACGGAGCCTATTATTACAACCAATAAACCAAACAATAGTAAAACTCAAACAACCCCACCTTCAAAATCTAATTCACAACCTAATAAAACATCCCGTTCTTCCATCTCAAAACCTTCTACACCTAAACCTATACATAAAAAGTTAAAAAGTGCTGAAGTTGCTAAGCGAGTGAGTCATTCACGTAAGGTGAAAGACCCTCGCAATGTGGCGCGTATGGAGGAGGATTCCCTCCAAATTTGCGCGTCCAATTCGGATCTTTCTGATCCTGATGCTGGGGTGTCTATGGACACCTCAACTCTTCCTGCTCGTGCTCCATCTCCCACTTCCTCCTGATGGCGACTTTAATTTCCTGGAACTGTCGCGGTTTCCGAAATAAACTTTCAGATCTGAAGTCTTTGATCACAGATTACCATCCGGCCTGTGTCGCACTTCAGGAAACTTTCCTGAAGTCAGCGGACACGGCCAAATTACGTCGTTATAGTATTATTCGGAAGGACAATGTTTCGGGTGTGCGAGCGTCTGGAGGTGTTGCTCTCCTGACCTCTCACAGCTATCCCTACTCTGTCCTATCGTTAAATACTCCACTTCAAGCGGTTGCAGTGCGTGTGCAGATGCGGATATTAATTTCCGTGTGTGTAATATATCTGCCACCTAACGATGTTGTTGATCAAAGAACTCTCGACGACTTGGTGACTCAGCTTCCGGAACCTTTTGTTATACTTGGAGACTTTAATGCTCATAATGTTTTGTGGGGGAGTAGCTGTAACACCGCTCGAGGTAGGCAAGTGGAGCAGTTGCTAACTGACCACAATCTTTGCCTCCTCAATAATGGTGATCCTACTCACTTTCACGAGCCATCTCGGACCTTTCACATCATTGATCTTGCCATCTGTTCACCGTCAATCTTTCCATCTTGCAACTTTTGGGTCGGGACAGATCTTCGCGGAAGTGACCATTTTCCTGTGTTTGTGTCACTGTCCGGCACTGGGTCCGTAGTCTGTCGCCCTGCGCGATTCAAATATGAGTCTGCGAACTGGTCGCTATTTACAGACATTGCAACCATTACCCAGGCTATGGTCGACGGTGATATCGATGATGCGGTTCGTCTTGTCTCCAACGTTATAATAGAAGCTGCCGATGCAGCCATTCCCAAGAGCTCACCTAATGGTCGAAGAAACTGGAAACCGTGGTGGAACCTTGAGTGTTCTGCAGCATTGAAAGTACAACGTAAAATGTGGGGGATATTTCGCCGATATCCCACCACTCCAAATTTCGTTGCTTTCAAGCAAGCAAGAGCTAACGCTCGTAGAGTGCGTCGACGTTGCCAGAGAGAGTTGTGGAAAAAGTACGTTTCGGAATTGACACCATCCACCCCCAGTAAACAGCTTTGGACGAAAATAAAGAAATGCATAGGATTATATCCAGACCAGCCAATACCGTGCATTGTTCAAAATGGCGTTACACTTTCTACCTTAGAGGAAATAAGTAACGCCATTGGCAGCGCCTTCAGTTCAGTGTCGAGTGCGTCGTCGTATCCGACCACTTTCATGCGACACAAACTGCGTGCCGAGTCAAGACCTTTGCGTTTCGATACTCAGTCCGATCTGGCCTACAACTGCCCCTTTACGGAGAACGAGTTGGAGAATTGCCTTCGGCAGACTCGGATGACTTCCCCGGGTCCCGATGGCATTAGTTATGCTATGTTACAGCATCTCTCTCGCAGCTCGCTCCGTAATTTGCTGTATCTATTTAATAGAATTTGGGAGGAACATGCTTTTCCATCCTCTTGGCGTAGGGCAATAGTGATTCCTATTCCCAAACCGGGGAAGGATGCTTCTAGCCCTAACAATTACCGTCCAATTGCACTCACCAGCTGTTTATGCAAGCTGCTGGAACGAATGTTTAACAATCGGTTAGTGTATCAGTTAGAATCCCAGCTTTGTCTGTCACCTCTACAAAGCGGATTTCGGCGTGGCCGGTCCACGATGGATAATATCATAGCCTTAGAATCTGAAGCTCGCAATGCCTTTGTCAGAAGAAACCACTTAGTGTCTGTTTTCTTCGACATTGAAAAGGCTTATGACCGGACGTGGCGATATGGTATCCTTCGTGACCTTTATAATAACACCTTTCGTGGTCACTTGCCGATTTTCATTGCGAACTTCTTGGCACTACGAGAATTTCAAGTTCGCATTGGTACGACGCTTTCCGATGTTTACATTCAAGAAGAGGGAGTTCCTCAGGGCAGTGTATTGAGTGTTACACTGTTTTCCCTGAAATTAATGGCATTTTACAGTGTTTGCCACCATCTGTTCGTGGCAATCTGTATGTCGACGACTTGCAGATCTCGTGTCAAGGTAAGGATATGCGTTACATCGAACGACAATTGCAAGCTTCAATATCTCGCATGATGACATGGTGTTCTGAGAAAGGTTTTACGTTTTCGGCCGAAAAAACCTCTTGCGTACATTTTTGTAAGCGCAGAGGTTTGCATCCTGACCCGCAAATATACCTAGGTGACTCCCTAATAGCCGTAGAGAACGTGGTTCGTTTCTTGGGCGTGTTGTTCGATAGTAAGTTAACTTTCCTTCCGCACGTAATGTATCTACGGCGGAAGTCTGAGCAGGCTCTAAACTTGCTGAAAGTTCTATCCAACACGTCCTGGGGAGCTGAGCGATCTACTATGCTCCGGGTTTATCGCGCGGTCATTCGATCGAAAATGGATTATGGATGCGCCGTGTACGGTTCCGCACGCTTTTCCGTGCTACGGAAACTGGACACGGTTCATCATTCCGCCCTTCGAATCTGTTCTGGTGCTTTCAGAACATCTCCCGTAAAGAGTTTAAATGTCATCTGCGGTGAGCCTTCTTTATCATCTATTTGCAAGCAATTGTCGCTTCAGTTGTACTTCCGTATCCTCTCGCAACCTAATCACCCACTCCATTCTGCTCTACTTGACAGTCAGAATGACCGACTTTACCAAAATCGGCCATCTTGCATTCCACCTTTCGGACTTCGCATGAGGACGTTTCTGATTTCATCTCCGCTGTGTGATGTGGATGTCATGCTGCAACCGACTTTTTCACCGAATCAGCATTTTCCACCTTGGCGAAACCACAAGATTTCGTACTTGCGCCCCTTCCAGGGTTTTGCAAAATCGAATACGGATCCTGTCATTTTTCGCCAGCTTTTTGCGTCGCACCTCGCTAGTTACCCTAACTATGTTGATGTTTATACCGACGGCTCGAAAACAGAAGATCATGTTGGATGTGCCTACGTCTGTGGCAGAGACGTTAGGAGCTATTCACTTCCCGACTGTTTTTCTGTCTTTTCAGCAGAGTTTGTAGCTGTACATGAAGCTCTGAAGTATATCTTCCGGCAGAGAGATAGGCGTTTTATAGTGTATACAGATTCCATCAGCGTTTTAGAGACTTTGGAGAATGGTGAAGTGTTACACTCCCATTCCCTTGTATCTCCGGTGTTGGATCTGCATCGTCGCCTCTGTCGTCGTGGCTTCAGTGTCCTTTTCTGCTGGGTGCCTGGTCATGTCGGCATATCGGGTAACGAGCAGGCAGATGCTGCGGCTAAAGGTGCTGTGCATCGGCTGAATCAGCATGTGCCTATCAGTGATGTGAAGTCCGCTGTGAAAAAGTTAATTAGGAACGAATGGCAAGTAGATTGGGATCTGCAGGTTACTAATAAGCTGCGACAGGTTAAACCAGGTATTGGTGCTTGGCCATCAGCTCAACTGCGTCGTGCAGACGTCATACTCACACGGTTGAGAATCGGGCATTCCCTTTTGACGCATCGACATTTGTTGATGGGTGAGGATGCCCTTCTCTGTCAACATTGTAAGGCTCCACTTTCAATTGGACATATTTTGACGTCTTGCCCCTCGCTTCAAGCCCAGTATAATAGGTTTTTTGGCTCCAGTTCACCTATCTTAATTGAACTGCTGGGGGAGCCCCCCCCCATCCTGCTCTGTTTGCCTTCTTATTTTTTACTGGTTTTATACGCAGTCTGTGCTTTAGCAATTGATTTTATAGTTTAACTTTTATTGCCTTTTACAAATATCTTTTTATAATCTTTTTATCAATTTTATGTATCATCGTTTTTACCACCTTATATATCACCGTTTTTTATGACTTTTACATATCATCTTTCTATATTACCTTGTATATATCATTCTAACATGTTTATACATAATTTCTATCATCCCTTTTATTCAGTTTTTTACGGTTACTCGTTTTTATATTTATTAGTGTTGGTTAGAAATCTGTTTTTTCACCGTTGGTTCGAGCGTGGCGACTCTATGTAATCTGTTTTTGCTCTAGTCTTGTGTTTGGCGCTTTATGTCCTATTTTGGATCGGATCTTGCGCCATAAAACCCCAACCAACCAACCAACCAACCAACCAACCGTGCTTGGTGTCAAAGCCGACACGCTAGGTAACGTCACACCGGTTATGTATAGTGATCAAACAGCTTACTAATAAGAACTTTGTTACACTAATATCGATTTATTTGGAATAATCTGGATTAAAATATTTCACGATTAGGTCGTGTTCTGGAACATCAATTATACACTAGTAATGTCTGTTGAAGTCTGCGACGCAAGTTGAAGATAGTCCATTCGGCTGGCTGGATGCACTGTCGCTATGGATCGTCGATCAGGCCTTCAGGAAATAAAGCTCTAATCGCAGAAGTCTCAGTTGCTGGAAACGGATCCTACCCGTCGGAACCGGCTTGAATGAGGCGAACTCGAAGCGTAATTCGATCTATTTATCACAGAGTAGTGGACGGCACGTCCCACACTCTCACCAAAGAAGCTAGCTACTTCAAAAATAGAGAAGATCAAGATTTGATCTCTAAACGACCCTTCTCAGCGAGAAAGAGGTCTTCAGCCTTCGGAAACAGGGTCGGGATCGGCCTAGGATCTGGATCAGATCCAACAGCAAAAACAGTCTCCGACTCTCCTCTCCTCTCCTCTCGTCTCGTCTCGTCTCTGTAAAAATCTCCTGCATCCGCTTTTAAAACTTTTTTCCCTGTCGGGATCTGTATCAACCCCGCGCCTTGATCTGGGCTCTCATAGGCCCTTGGCTTTGGCCCGTGTGCAAAACGATACCTGTTTTCATATCGTTATCGCCCCGGATCATTACGGCCTCTCATCAGGAGGATGGTCTGCTTTTGTTACGCTTTTGTGTTATAGTGTCTACGCTTCGAGACATCGTGGCGACTCGCTATTGTAAGTCGCTCCTCACCTGCGAGTCGAACAGCTGATTCTTTTGTAAACCACCCCTCGCTTGGGGAAAAATATTGCATCTTCGCAGTTCGCCGATGGGCTTACTCTGTTTCAAGCCGAGGTTAATAAATTTCCTGGGCCATGAGGAGGGGAAATGTCACACACCGGTGTGCCTGGTTGATGTCTTCTTCCCTCGGCTCACCGAGGTTTCTTCTTCACTCGGCTCACCGAGATTTCTTCTTCTGCCAGTTGAAGATGAAACGAAATCGCTCGACCGCCACATATACTATAAATATTTTTATTGCTTATCGTTCACGTTTCCCCTTTCTTACCAACCTCCCTGTAAGATGTTATAGCTACGAACAAACCTTTAAATATTTCTTAACCTTTCAAAAACTCTTTAAAATTGTATAAAACCCCTTTCTTGTGCCGTAAACATTCTTAAACAATATCATCTGGCTTGCAATTTCTTAAACCATCTGCTCTTACATTTATCGTAAACAAAATCCTTCAACCGAAACTCTGAAAGTATGCAAGTCTTTTGTAGATATCGTTTGCTAGACTGGAATAGCTAGCACTTTGTCCTGATGACGCTGACCCATCCACAATGCGAATTCTTTGGCTACTTTATTGTGGAGCGCCATACAGTTGTACCAACACTACTCCCTATGAGGGGACAGCACGAGAACAGTGGCGTTGCGAGAGGGGGGAAAGGGGGTCTATCATGCCCCGGGCGCCACTCGCAGTGAGGTGCCAAATGGTCCTTTTCTCTAATCTATATATATAAAACGCGTAGGTATGCGGCACAAAAATCAACGATATTTCTACACTCCGAATGGCAACGGCTGCAACTACCGGATGTAAACATAAGTGGCCGTTCGCAATTTAAAACCGCGTGTGTATAGTGGCTATATTTGTTACAACCGCTGATCTTTTGACAAAATATGCTCAGAACTATCAAATCCAGTGTTTAGCCATGGACAATTGTAGGTAGGTTTATCTAGAGTCCGTTCTTTTGATTCTGTCACTGTAGTATCTTCTACTTCTGAAATACTCAACTGTGTATATCAAGAAGTTTTACGAATAGTGAAGATATTTTCCCAACAATTTATTATTTGATATGATTAAGTGGAGATATCTCAATTGTGAACAATAGTTCACACAGAGATTGATGTAATCCACACTATATTTTAGTACTTGCTGAATTTTTACTCAATTTTTTTAAGTGGAAAAAAATTTTCTCCAACAATTTCTTATTTGATCTAATGGTAAAGTGTAGTTATCTTAATTTTGAAAAATTGTACCTACAGAGAGGGATGTAATTTTTAAAATCATTGGTGTTGCGTACCAGCATGTGACCTCAATAGGGCCGTCAGGAACTTTATATACTCAAGCTGGCAAGAGCATTGGAGCTCGCAGGTTTCTAACAAACTTCATGCAATCAAACCGATTATTACGTCTTGGCCCCCACTTCTAAACAGGAAAAAAGATGTTTTGATCACACGTTTGCGAATTGGGCACACTCGCCTGACACATGCACATCTGTTGTTGAATGAAAGCGCTCCATCTTGCGATTTTTGCGGGGATGCTGTAACAATTCTTCATATCTTAACCGAATGTAAAGGTCTTAAACGTTTTTACGAAAACTATTTTAATACGTTATCACCCAGTCTCAACGTTTTATTGGGGGAATCCCCCCATCCTTCCCTTTTTAACTTTCTTTTGCACACTGGCGTGTTTTATCATATTTAATGTTGTTTTACTTATGTTTTTTAATTTTTCTTATATATCACTTGTTTTAATGATGGTCTTTTATACATTTACTGCTTTTATAACTTTATACTTTTATACCATTTCTCATCTTTTACACTTTTTAGTCTTTGTCACCTTAAATTTCTGACTGCTTTTACCGTCATGGCTTTTTTCACATTTATGTATATATATATTATTCATGTTCGGGTTTTACCATGTGTTTGGCGCAGTTTGTCCTCTCTGGACCTTGCGCCATTAAACCCAAACCAACCAACCAACCAACCAACCTTGCGCCATTAAACCCAAAACAACCAACCAACCAACCATTGGTGTTGCGTTGCTCAGTCTTATCTTTAACTCTGTTCTGAAGTAATGGAATTTCACATTTTTTAATCACGATGTTTTAGAATCAGCGTTATAGTAATAGTGAATTTAGTAAGGATTATAAAGTTTTTGGCTGAGCTCCCACTACCCCTTAACAATGTATGTTTATGATGACAGGTAATGGTACCATTCCTTACATATGTTGCTTTCAGTTGAGTTGTTTTGCAAAAGAAAATATAAAACCAATAGCGACCATGCTGGTCGCGCAGCGGCTAGTTCCATATATTATATTACTATATGTTTTTCGGGGGGGGGGCGCCAAAAAGGTATCGTGCCCCGGGCTCCAATTATGTTCGCTATGTCACTGCACGAGACGGACCATGCCTTAACCGAGGATCGAAGCCCAGCGCACGCCATGGAAGCCCGAGACGCTAACCACTAAACGATGTAGAAAGCAAAATTGTTGTACTACAATTAGATACAATTCTGTTACACTTTTCACAGATTAATTTTTGTTTTATGCGTTATTTAATTTTTATTTCATATTTAGGCTTTAAACGTCTCCATTTTTTAAATCCTATAGTGGCGTGGCCCAGGAATCTGGCCCGGTACCATCTACTGTACTGAAAGACCCGTTGACTACAACCTTAAAAACTCACACCGTTCTTTTTCGATAGGGTTCTCAGAAGATATATTTGTAATACGTAATTATTAATGTTTTAAACATAAGTTATGAAAAAAAGTTCTCGCTCCATTCACTACGTAAAATTTTAAACGGCGTTATATTTTCCCTCCTGATCCAGTAGCTTTTAATATAAATGCTAATTTAATAATTTATATTAATAACAGTAAAAAATTTATTTTATATCAGTGGATGGGTTTTATTCTTATTTTAAATTCTAAATCCAAAAATTACTATTCTAAATACAATATTACTATCATAGTACTGATACCCAATCTATGTAAAGCTACTTGTGAGCAAAATATGCTATGAGATTACATAAAATATTATTAGCTTCCGTGGGAGGGTCAAAATAATAATTCATGTTTTTTTTAAATTTTATTTAGCGCTCTTTCATCTCACTAATAAATTCGAAATTTAGAATGACCCTAATGTTTTTTTCATATCGTTTCAAAGAACAGGATGCTAATTATTAAGCATTGTTTCCATTTAAAAGTACTGCAATGGGGAAAATTTCGACAACATTTATTAGAGCTGGAAAGAAAAAAATATCCGATGGAATTAAAATTTCCTTAAAGAAATTGCCGCTTCCGTTCTGATGAAAATTGAAATATATTTTCGACCGTCTAACTTCCTTATTTAAGTAATAATACTAACAAACTTTTACATCTTTTCCATTCATAGAATATAAAAAGTTATTTTTGTGTAATATGCAGTTTATTTTGAATGATATTTTCTTAATTATTAAAATTCTGTGTTATATCTTAGTATGTCCGAATGTGGATTTTACATACTGTACAGTTTGAAATAGTAGATTTTAAGTAAATCTTGAATTCTATTACTTCACTACATAAGAGAAATTTTCTGACGAAATTTTTCGGATGTTGTCGAAAACTTGTTTTTTTTTTTTTCTTTTTTTGGCACGCGTTTATTTCTATACGCCTTCAAATCATTAAGTATGATGACACAAATTACAAATTAGCTTTTAACGTGGAATTACGTTCCTTAATAAAAGTTCCTGCCGAAAGCAAAATTTCAGCGTTGTTGCGAGTTATAATTTTGGCAGCGCGCCAAACCCAGTAGCAGTAAAATAGTTAAACAGAAAAGTATCAAAATGCGTAAAAAAGAAAAAAGAAAAAGAGGTAAGCAACGATAAGTAATTCTACGTTAATAACCCGCAGTTGTTTCGTTAGAAGAGTCTACCTGATATACTTTTTACATTCGCTGAAATGTAATTAAAGTTAGCAATTTAAATAAAATCTTTTTAAAAAATATAAATCAGTTTAAGAAAAAAGGAATTAGTCCTAGTCCTATAACGTTGAATTCCTCCATTCGTATTTCTCAGACAGCATAATTTTCATGACAGAAACACAGCTTCATATTATGCACTCTTTCGAATTAATTTAGTTCTACAGAATATAGAACTAAATTAATTCGAACTACATTCGAATATTAATAGATCTAGATTAATTCGAATTACTTTCAATATTATATAGTTCTATAGGATATAGAACTATATAATATTGAAATAATACTGTGCATGAAATAGAGCTATAATCTATGTATATGATAGAACTATGTGTTTTTCCGTTTTCTCTTAACTTTTATTAATGCTTGCCACTGTTTAGAAATTCTTTTTTTTTTAGACTTCCTTTTTTATATTTTTATTTTGTTTTCTTCACATGAACTCGCGAATCGTCTGTTTTTTTATCTACCCCTTTTTAATACTCTTCTTTCTCCGTTTATTTATGTCTCATGATCGTTTAAGATAATCATGCTTACACAGTTGTGCCCATGTATTGCATTCCTGAAACTTCCTGTTATGTGTCTTCCCAGTTTCATGTAGATAAATGTCAGTGAAACATCTCTAGCCGACCGTCCCAATTTGACGGCCTCCCGTGTAAACGGCTATAGTTTGTTCAGAACCGATTAAAGACTCCAAAGGATCAATTTTATGGAAGAAACTTTTTTCACGGCCACCCCTCAAAACGCCCCCTTTTTTTTGGAACCATCACTGGCCGCCATAGAGAAGTTTCATTGTATTTTATTCACTCTTGTAGCTCTCGGGAGAGAGTAACCTTGGCCATCAAAATAAGCGCCAATTGAAATATCCAAGGATATGCCGGTAGCATCTAGGGAAGATCTCTTTGGGTGCCGGTTTCAGACGCACGCGCAAGTCTGTTGAGATACGTTCGGTTAATAAGCGCCAGTAAACACGTGGTAGGTGTCGAACGGATTTGCTATCATAATCTAGCGTTATCAGGTGTTTTTTTAAATATACCAGGTGTTTTTAAACGACCTTCATCATATTTTTCTCTCTTCCGTGTGGTAGTTGGAGAGACGAACAACTCTTGTCTTTTTCTCTCTGTGATGGAATTTGAAACTGAAGCTGTTCATGCCGGCCAGGATCCGGCAAAGTGGAACCATCGGGCAGTGATACCTCCTATTTCGCTGTCAACCACTTTCCAACAATTCGCACCTGCTCAGCATGCAGTAATTTATTAATTTCTTCTTATTCATATATATTCGCTTCCTTGGTTATTATGGATATTTATTACCCGATGTTTTACATAATTAGTGATAAGATGTGATTCTAAGATTTTAGGTTTTTTAAAATTTGTGTTCCGAATGATCTTCTGTAATCAATCTAAATGGAAATCATATCATTCTTGGTAGTAGTTTAATATTTAACCTGTAACACAAATTAAAAATTGAAACCAAGTTGTATGATTAAATAATGTGACAAAATATAGGGAACGTTTCTTGATTGGGTTAGTTTGTGGTTGTAGATTTTGTATTTAATTTTGATTTTTATTGTTTTTATGTAGGGATTTGAGTACTCTAGAAGTGGAAATCCTACAAGACAATGTTTAGAAGAAAGTCTGGCAGCTTTAGAATGTGCAGAATATGGTAAATATATAATCATTTGATTCTATTTATGTCTGTGTTTTATCAAAATAAACATGTAAAACCTTGCCTGTTAAATTATGTGGGAGAAACTGCAAGCTGAAACTTGTTGGGCATTTGTTTCTCATTTCAGTGATCTATTTTCTTTCTACATAGGCAAGCCATATTCGTGATAGCACACTTAGATCTATAAATTATGATTGTGTTATGTATGCATTTTCTTTTTCTTATTCTTTTTCTTGGTCTATCAAAACATATTCTATAAAATTTTAATTAATCTTTGGTGTACAAACTCATAGAGAGAAATAATTTAAATTACAAAAAGAGTGTATAATTTAAATAAAGATTATGATGATAAATGCATAGGGATGAATATAGACAACTTCAGTAATATCAAGATTTGGATATTTGTATGAATTTTAATATTACTAGAATTTAACCCTTTATAAAAATTGCCTGAATTTTAAGTTTTAATATGCTCTGTTAGTTACTAGAAAAGCTTTCAGAATGTTGGATTGTCTAAATTGTTTGTGAATGGTTAGTGATGTGATTAAAAGAGTTTTTACGCAGTATGAAGTGTATAGCAAGTTTTTAAAATTACTTTTATTTTTTTTATTTCATTAAACTCTTAACACATATCCCTTCCTCAGAATAATTTATTATTATAGGATGAGCTGTATAAATTTATAATATGAACTTTTAATCAAGTTTCTATATTTTAATTAAATAAGTTTGATTTCCATATTTTTTTATTTATTGTCTCTATATGCACTGTGCTTAGCAAGAGTTTCGGTTCAAGATAAGTGGCTTTTAGACAGTAATAACAGAATCAGTATTTTAAAGAATTTTCTTAAAAAATAAATGGATTTTCGTATGCATTGTCTGAATTTCATTCAAAGTCTTTTATTATAAAATAGTGACACAATTAAAGATTGAATCGAGTTAATCCTTATGGGTTATATGTATATTTTGTTTTTGTGTCTTTCATCTGTAATAGATGTTGGCTCCAGAATAGGTACATTTCAAAATATATGTGCTAAGATAAAGTTTGCTTGAATATTTTGTGTTATAGGAATAAATGTGCACAGAAAATTTTCTTTAGATATATTTATGATGTGGTTAATATCGTGTCATATGTGCCAAGTGTTCCGTAAAAAATGTATTCGTTCTGTTTTTTAAAGCTTTGTTACGAAAATACGTTTTCAATCAAAAATGTCCCGTATTTTTACTTCCCCAGCACCATCGTTTTTTCCCCCTTACATCGCGTTTTCGAGATTCCCCTCCTAGCAGCTTACACTATACAAAAACTTCCTGGACAGCAAGCAGCTTCTACAACATTAGAAAGAAAGAGAAAGTCAACATCATGTGCTTCACCTAAACTAATAAAAAAAAGTAAAATCGACCTCATTTGCTTCACCAATACCAGTAAAAAAATTTAAATTAATGTCAAGTCCTTCACCCAACTCTGTAAAAACAGTGAAAACCAACCTCATGTGCTTCTCAAAAATCAGCAAAAAAAGTAAAATCACTTACAGAGTCACCATCATCTACCAATAATAATAATAAACGCATATTGCAGTGGGAAGAAAGAATTTTTCTTGCATTAAGCTCAAATCTTGATCATGCTTTAGCATTTTTTGTGAAAAATGTGATTGTCATTTATGAAACATAATGTGATGTTTTAAAGTGAAGAGCCGAAAATTCACAAGATGAGAAGAGAGTTATCGAATTTTTTTTAATTGTTGGTGAGATTTGGGAAAATATCTGTCACAACTAGCTCGAAATGTGTATTTCGAAATGTGCTCGAAATGTGTCAAAGAATTGTCTGAAAGCGATATTTTACAGTTCTATTCTTGTGTTAGAAAATATTATACAACATCTTGTTGCTCTTGTTTTTTTTTTTTTTTTTTCTTTTTTTCTTCCCGATTCTGTCGCACGCTGTGTTCCTTATTTTTTTTCTTGGGAGGTTGGCAGCTATGTTGTGTTTATTAACAATAAAGTTGTATCTGATTATATCTTGTTATTAATATTCCTTACAAAGTTGATGAACTAAAAGTAATTTATTATGAAAGGAGATTTTCTTGAACTTATATTCATGATTATTACATGTAATTAATCATGATTATTAAGAAGTTTTATGTTATTAAGAAGTTTTATCAAGAGAAAAATATCCTTATACATTTGTGAAGTTTTCAGAATGAATTGTCACATTTCAACCAGAAAAATATTCTATTTAAATAGTAAAAAAAAATTTCTATTTATTTCAGCTCTGTGCTTTGCATCAGGACTAGCTGCTACAATGTCATTAACTCACCTGTTGAGCACTGGAGATCATGTTGTCTGCTTTGATGATTTATATGGAGGTATTTGTTTGAATTTTACTGTCCTCATTTCAGTATAAACTTGCACTTTTTAAGAACAAAATAAGCATTATATGCTTACATGGAACTTGTTGCTTTTCTTACTTCAATGTTTAGATATGAAGTCACTTAAAATCACATTATTAAATAACTATAAAAACCTTACTCTGAAGTTGAAACATAGATATATCAATGGGAAAAGTCACAAAATAACTTCTTTTCTTATCCCTAAACAAGTGTTTAAACCAAAATAATTGAATTGTTAGAGAAGTGTTCATTTATACAGGAGGTGATTATGCAGTATTTTTATAGGAGAAATCTGTATGCTTATCTAACTGTCATTGCTGTCATGATTTCAAATAATTAAATAAAATACTCTTTGCATATTGTCTTAAACCTTTCTGCAAATTTATTTAAATTCTTTATCATTTTTACATATTTATTGTAAATTTATTCAGAAACCTTATTTTTCAATTCTTAACATGATTTTAAAGTGCAGTATCATAGGACAATTTCTTTTCAATAATGATTATTCACTTTAGGTCAGAAAAGTGAAATAATACAGGAAATAATGTTTTACAGAGATCTTTTATTATACTATATTCTGAGTAAATCTGAAGATTTTCTCTATAAATTTAACAAAACCAATGCTTGAACATAATGTTCTTTGTTATAAAGCTTTGTATAAATTTTTTATTGACTGCCTTATCCAAACAAAAAGAAAAAGTAATTAAAATTGTTTTTAGGAGTCTTTAAGATTGTATGTTAGATATTATATATATATATTTCTTAATGAAGTTTTAATTTCTAATTTTTCTTTACATAAAAAACAGAAAAAAATCTTTTACTCTTCAGTATTTCTTAATTGTGATTATAAGGGCATCAACACAATGCTGTTACCTTTTACTATAGTTCTGTTAGTGTCCTTAATGTTTAGGTATCTCCTTAATAATACATTCTTTGTTTTCTATTTTATGTCAGGTACAAACAGATATTTTCGAACTTGTGCTTCAAAAATGGGTATTGAAGTATCTTTCATAGATATGAGAGATGTTGATAATATTAGAAAAGCTATTCAGATGAATACTAAAGTAAGCAATTTCGAACAATACAGTAAGATATGTATTTATATGTCTGTAATGAAATATCAGTTTATAGTAGAAAAGTGTGAATTATGTGTCTTCTTGTTTAAAGTTATTTTTTAAGAGGGAGAATTTATACTGTTGCCAGTCTGAGGAAATAATTTCAAAATACTTAAGATTTTACACTTATGATGTATTTTATAAATAAGTTATATTCTGACTTTTGTGTCTTTTTTGTATTAGTATATACTTGTTGTCTAGGTGCACATTTACTTTGTATTTTAACAGAAACGGCTAAGATTTCTTAGGCCACTTTCAGACTTAGTGGTTAGTTGATTCAACTAGTTGAACGGGTGGCTGTTAAGGAGTGTAGCCACATAACATATGGTGGGTAATCATCCGAACCCCTTCACACACAGTCATCTCATCCGCCCAGACGGTTTGCCAGCAGGCATAAGTGCCGCTAACGTGACCTTGACAGCCGCTTGTTCAACTAGTTAAATCAACTAACCGCCTTGTCTGAAAGAGGCCTTATTGTCTCAGTTGCTCACCAAGATGATTTTGTGTCAATCCTTGTGGCGTAGCTCTTTTTCTCAGTTCGATGAGCTATGTCACAAGGGTTGCTGTAATAGTAAACTAGCCAATTCAGAAAGTCAAAAGTCAGTACACAGATTATTTTTTCTGCTGTATTTGCCTCTTGACTACACTTGGATTATCTCTATCTATTCCATATCTAACACGTGTTTGGCAACTATACGATTATCTAATCTCATTTTTTATAGTTTATATATTTTATTTAAGCTAAATATATTTATACATAGCATATTTATATATATATAAATAGTTTACTATATTAGTATATAATATATTTACATTAAATTGAAATAGATTGCACAGATTTTTTTTCAAAAATTTTCTGCACGTGAGTAGTTTGTATGATTTTTTAATCTGATCTTCTTTAGTTTATATATTTTATTTTGCTTAATATATTTATGCATAGCATATTTATACATATATATAGCATAATACAGTAATATATTATATATTTATATTAAATTAAAATAGATTGAATTAGATTGTTAAATTTGAATTTATTTTTATTTTATTTGTAGTGATTTAGTTTGTCAGTTGAATATTATTTTAGAAAATTATTTTTGTAAAAAATTCTTAATTTTTCTTTTAACTTTATTAAATTAAATTAAATAGTTATATTGTCCATTAGCAATATTGTTAAAAAATATCAGGCTGCATTAGTTAGACTGTCCCAGTTGGATTGCAAAATTGGCGGTAAGCATGCTTTTTTTCTTCAAGAACGACGACTTTTTTTAAAAATCATCACCAGATATTTACAAGAAAGTTTTATTTATTAATAAATTTCTATATACTCTTATTTTATTGAATAAGGTTAATAAATAAGCTGTGTTGCTTGTTATCGGATGAATAGCATGAAGGGACAGGGTTTAAGAACCAGTCCTAATCACTTGCTGTGCGGAGGGCTAGGGTAAACAATAATGGTGCTGAGGTTGGAACGGAAAAAATGGTTTGATGAGCAACTGGAACAATTCGGAAACTGTTCCACAGAAACTGAATGTTTTGTGCTTTACATTATCAATATTCTATGTATATGTGTTTGCTTTTAAAATATTTAGTTTTTGGTATCTTTACATTTTTTGTTTTATATTTAGATGGTATGGATAGAAACTCCGACAAATCCTACCATGAAGTTAGTTGATATTCAAGCTGTAGCTGCTCTAGTTCAGAGTTATCCTGGAATAATTACTGTTGTGGACAACACTTTTATGTCCTCCTATTTCCAGGTATGTATATTACTCTTAACATAGTTTATGAATCAAATTTTATCAGAATGTGATGAAAAATGCATGATGCATGTATTTATCATGCAATTATTAAGCACTAAGCAAACATAAATGGGAAAATGCTGTATTTTTTGTACACTTATATTTTTAATGCTAGATATAAACTATTCTTGTAAACATGCACTTTTTAGCATTTAATTAGAATGACTTTTAGAGGTTTTCTTTTTCAATTATAAAAGGAAAAGAAAATTGCGAGCATGTTATTGAGTCTGCTGTTCTTATTTATTGTTGTAAGATACAGCATGCCTGTGATGGAATATTGAATCTGTATGTTCATATTGCATTCAGATTTATATTGTGTATGTGATTTGTATTTCAGAAATTAAAAAACAAACATTCATTCTAGTAGTTTTGGAACCTTTATGTTTGCCTAAAAAGAGTTTAATTGGATTTGTATGTAAATCTATATATGAGGCGATGAAAGGCAAAGTGGTGCGTCCAAAGCATTTTACTGCAAAAACTGCAAAAAATTCCACTATAAATTGAACAAATTATAAGTAATAAAAATTATTATAATACTGCAAATAATAATTATTTGCAATTCCACTATAAATTGAACTTGGAAATTACATTTTTGCCCTCAAATAAAAAAAAGTTGAAAATTTGACTTACACCACTTTGCCTTTCACCACCTCATATATAAAACAGTTCCGTAACTGACTGACTGACTGATAATGCACAGACTAAACCGCTGGACCTAAAGGGCTAAAATTTTGCATGGTGATTCTTCTTATAGTGTAGAGATGCACTAAGAAAGGTTTTTGAAAAATTCTTCTTAGATTTTTTAAAATTAAATTTTTAAGCTGTCTTTGAATCTTATTTTAAGTTGCATTTTAAAATAATAATCTGAGGGTTATAAAATTTATATCACGAGAAATATCGTAAAAATTCATTTAAAGTTGACTCTTTTTTGAATCTTTGCTTCCATTTTCTGATTTTGGTGAATTTTTGAAGATTAATTTTTAGAATTTATTAAATGCTGATCATGTGATTTCTTTTCTTTTTGTGATACTTTAAATTAATTTAAGTCAAGTGCATAACGAAATAAATTGACAAAAAGAAAATTGAAATGTGATAAAAGATAAAATTTAACCACTAGACTTATTGAGATGGAAGTTTTTTAAGAATTTAATTCAAAATAGTATGTTTTATGGTTATTAAACATGCAAATTAATTGCATACATTGACCATTGTATTTAATTTGAATATTTTCTTCTACATTATTTTGTCTATAAAAATATCCATTACGAATTTTTTATAAATATATTTTTTGTTTTGTTTTTTGGCATTAATTGCATCTATGACCGTTGTATTTAATTTGAATGTACTCTGCAGCGAAGCATGGGTGCTTAGCTAGTAAACACATTAATATAAATTGCAAGTCAATGTGTTTTTCATTATGAAAAGTTTTTATGAAAATTATTTCTGTTTCTGCTTAATATATAAAATTATATTTTGACACCTAAAAATGCTACTACAGGCTTTCTGGAAATTTTGTAAAGTATGGCTCTCTTACTAAGCGATTTATAGCTGAGTAATTTGATTCCAGATAAAATATTTTGATATTAAGGATTCATTTTACTCTGGGATGATTCAGGTATGCAAACTGAATAGCATTCCAAATATATGAGAAATTTAAAAAATCCACTTAATTCCACATTAGTTTTTTATGTAAAGGAATTTCTCCTATAACATTTTTCATAATAATTTAATATGCCTTAAATAATATGTTTTTAGCAGGTTAAATTTTTTGCATGGAACTTAGAATTAGTGCCAAAGTATGTTTATGAAATTGCAGTAATTGCTCAATATTCTTAAATACTGTAAAATGAATATTTTTGTTTTTAAAATTGTTCCTTATTGAAGTCAAAATTGTTCTTCTTCATTTTAGAAGCCATTAAAACTTGGGGCTCATGTTGTGATGCACTCTTTGACAAAATATATGAATGGTAAGTTGTACTGAGGGTTACTTTTTAAAATTTATGTTGCAATTTGTTATGGTCATTGCAAATAGATATAATATGTACATACTATCAAACTAAAATTACATAGAAGCAAGATAGCTCATGTATAAAAGAACAAATGAGAGAGCGTAGATAGATATGAAATGTCAGTTTTTGCTGATCAGAGGGAAAATTATTATGGGTATAAAGTAATGGAATTGGAAAGTATAGTGATGGTAGAATGAATCCCATTAATGGATTAATATGAATTCAAGTGGTGCACTTTATAAAGGCATGTGGTTTGTGACCTGTTGGTATTGATATCTATGGATATTTCATCTATACTGCACTCTGGAAAGGTGAGCCCTTAGATGATCTGTTGCTTTTAGGAGTAATCAGCTGTTTAAGTTAGGGGCAATAGGTTATGAACATCAAAAGCTGAAGTAATCGTAAAGAGGATCTCTCAAAATGGCGTTAAAAGTGCCATTTGTTGTACTTGTTTGCCAGATGTCATACTTATCAAGCATATTGATACCTCAACTGACATGTTCATAGTTTGGATACTTTTTTGATCATTTAAATCTTAAAGTTCCGCTGAAGAGTAGAAATGCAAGCAAGGGTTTGAAATGGATATGAACCAAAATAAAAAGTTCCGATCGAATTGGTTCAAGTCGAATTTTTTATTTATCCAAAGAAACCATTATTTTTCTATGGATTTGAATTTGCTCCAAACGATTTTTATTGTCCTGGATATTTATCAGACCTGGAGCAATTCATTTGTTTCGAGTGTGAAAAAAAAATTCTCTCACAAACAATTTTGCTCCTTTAACTCTTCAGTGAATTTTGAAAGATTATTAAGCTATTGTGATGTGGATAAAATTTCAAATTTTTTAATTTTCAGGATACTTCTATACAGAATATTGTTTCGAGCATCTGAGATCCCAGGGTTACGTAATAAATTTATCATTTTTTGGTATGTGTAAATATAGATGTGTACTTAGGTATAGATCTATATATCTATCACTTTGGTTCAAAAATAGGTATTGGTACAAAAATAGGTAATTTGGTAAAAAAAAATTCATTTTGGTACAAAAATATCTCTTGTCTAGTAGAAGGATGAGTTCACTTGCCAGCAAAATGTGGCCATGGGAAAATGGTGAAATTTCAATACAAAATTTTCAAAGAGTTCTCAAGATTGAGGTTTTTAACAAATGTCTCAAGTTGGGTATCTGTTTTTGTGTATTTTTCCATTCTGAATCAAACAAGGCTAAAATCAAGCCTACAGATTCAACAGGTTTGCATAATTTGTTCAGAGTTAGAGGGATTCTTTTCACAACAGTGTTTTTTCAAAACTATTTTTGAGTTGAAATGGAAATAACGTGTTAAATTTCTCTACATCAGGGGTTCCCAAACTTATCCATGTCGTGGCACCCTTAAGAGAATTAGAACTTTTTCACAGCACCCTTGTCATATAATATCTATCTGTGGTATATTATTATTATTTATATTATGTATAATATGTATATTTCATATTTGTACAACTTATTATCGGATTCAAAGGCCGCACTTCAAGCAATTGACGCACCCAGCCACTCCGGAACTTTAACCATCGATAATTTCTTAAATCTCCTCAACTGGCTTGGCAGTAATAATAAGATAGTAGTTCTCCAGTGGATTCCGGCCCACTGTGGAATCCAGGGAAATGAGACAGCCGACTTCTTGGCAAAGAAGGGGGCCTCTGTCCTTCAGAGAACTAATCCCAGACTTCCTTTTAATAATATCAAATATCTAATAAAGAACATCTTCAGGGATTCATTCTGCGAAGAACTCAAAAATCGCAACCATAATAAACCATGCCTTAACCAGATTCTTAATGTCCCTCAGTGGCCTAGGATGAAATCTGTCACCATGTTTGTCTAATATCTGGCCACGATTGCCTGTGTAAACATCTATGTCACATCAACATGGTTCCTGACCATATTTGTACCTTGTGTGATCTTCACAAGGAAATGGACTTGCTTCACTTGTCCAGATGCCCTGCTCTTCCTCGGACATCAATCTGGGAATGCTACTGGATTGCTTGCTTTCATTTATAGATTTATTGTTGTCTTTTTGATGTTCAATTGTCTTTTAATGAGCCATTGGAAATAAAAAGAAATAAAAAAATATTTGTACAACTATGAAGAAGAAATTAGAGAAGTAAGCGATAAGAACATTAATAAATTAATGCAACTTGTGTTTAAAATCACACAAGTACTTTAATTGTAATTAATAGGAAAACTTATTAATAAAAATAATAATAAAATTACCTTCCAAATGCTCTTGGTATATGTGTGTTTAGTTTTAGTGTGACGGGTGAGCCTGCTGATCACTGCACAATTGTTCGAATCGCAGCATAAAGCTTGATACAGCTACTCTCATTTCTTTTTTGACATTAATTTTCAAACAATATTTGCTATTTATAACAACAACTGCTGAAAACCCAGCTTCGCACAGATATGAAGTTGCAAAAGGAATGAGAACTCTTATAGCTTTTGCACTTAGAATAGGATACTCATTTTTTATATAGATCCAAAACTCCGTCAAATCCAAACAAGCGAATTTCGCTTGTACACTTTTGTCATTCGATTACTCAATTAGATTTTCTTCCTCTTATGATATGAATTCTTTTGGAGCTTTAACATGGAATGGATCTTGGATCCACGCAAACTTATTGGTTTGGTCTTCTGCGAAGTACTTTGCGAACCAGTCAGTTACTTGGGATAGGCACTCTGTGAAAACTGTCAGCATGCTATGTGAAACCTTTTCTCCACTACAGACCATGAACTGCTGCAATACAGGAAAACAATTTGTGCCTCCATTATTATCATTCATTTTTCTTTTCCACATCTGTAGTTTTTTCTTGAATGATGAAATCTTCTCCTCAAGCTTCAATGTATGCATGTTACGGCCCTGAAGATAAACATTCAATGCATTTAGTTTTTCAAAAATCTCGCACAAGTATGCCAGTTTCAGCAGAAAGTCTGGATCTGCGAAATTGTTAGCGTTCACGTGATCTGTTTCTTTCAGGAAATTGTAAATTTCTTGTCGAAGTTCCTACATTCGAGATAGTACATTGCCACATGAGAGTCGACGCAAGCTGCAGTAGTATATAAGGGTCATGTGCTTGGCACCCCAAATTCTCACATAGTTGTTTGAAAAATTTGGCTTTAAATGGCCTAGTTTTTATATAGTTTATCACCTTTATTGCACATTCTAGGACAAAATTCAGAGGATTACTCAGTGATTTTGATGAAAGTGCTTCTCTCTGAATGATGTAATGGGTCCACAAACAATCCGGGGCTTTGCGACGAATCAGCACCTGTAGGCCTCCGTAATGACCAGACATTGATCGAGCACCATCAGTGCACACACCGATGCACTTTGTCCAATCCAAATTATTTTCCTTCATAAATGTGTCAAGGATATCTGACATATCTTCAGCCGTTGCACTTCCAGTAATGCTTTTACAAAACAGAAGGTCTTCAACAATAGTACAACCATCAATGAAACACACATAGCTGATGAGATGTGCATCATTATTGCTCTCTGTGGCCTCATCTAGTTGCAGTCCAAATTCATTTCCCTTCATTTTTTCTATCAATTGATCGTTGTGATCCTGAGCCATGTGCTGAAATTCTTCGATTGATGCTGTTGTTCGACAAAGGAATTCGCCAGAAGTTTCCCCGCATTTTCTCTTATCATTATATTAGCCATGTTCACAGCAGCTGGTAGGATCAATTCCTCAGCAACAGTGTGGGCTGTTTTGCACTTAGCTACTCTATATGCCACCATGAATGACACCAAGAAGGAATTTTTTGGCACTGTCGCTTGCTTAGTGAAAACATTTTTTTGTTGATGCAAATCTTTCATTTTTCTGCTAAAATATTCACATGGTTTGTCGGCCATGTTAAGATGCATTTTTTTTTTCAAGGTGCAATCTCAATTTACTTGAATTCATGCTCTCGAATGATAGAACTTTAGATCAGAGATCACACACTGCGGCCTCTCTTCATCATTGACTTCTGTTGAAGTGAAGCCAAAATCCAGGTAGCTGTCTTCGTGTTTGAGGCATTTCCGCTTCTTTCCACGTACGTCACATGTCGATGCATGATCTTTATTAGTACTTGCATTATCGTTGTTTTTCATCAAAAATCTATCCATTTTACGAAAAATATCTGTACAGCTTTCTTAGAACACATCATGTACAGCGGCCACTAGCAAGATAACTGACGACGGGACTACCTGCCTGAATAATCAGACAATATGAGCAGTCAGAGGAAAGGAGAGAAGGAATGTCACCACTCCCGTTCTTTATTGGTTATTGTGAAATATCTGCAGACGTGAGGGCAGATGCAAAGAACGTACAGGAGGCATTCTCGAAATTCTTTGGGCTGGTGCCCTTGGTGGACATGCCTATAGAACCGACCGTTGGGCAGTCAACTGGTTTTTGGTGATTGATCTTGAGATTTTTTTCTTTTGCTAAGGAAGAATGCACATACAAGATAAGAATACGACCATCTATGGGAAAGCCTATATGAGATGTGTCATGGTCTGGCCATGGTTCATTCCATGAGACAAAATGGAACTCCTTAAACCGTGTCTAATCTATTGATTCGATCTCCCCTGTCGAAGCAAACACAAAGATATGCAATAGCGGGCTCGAGGAGAGTTGTTTTCCCCTTTTTGTCCATTTTTGTCAAATCTTTAGCAAGTTACATTGGAATAGTCCTTAGCAATAGATTAGATTGGAGATCATGGGTGCTTCGCGGCACACACTTTGGGAACCCCTGCACTACATGAACCTTTATTTGCTTCCAAAATATTGGCTCTTGTCATTACATATAGGTACATATAATTTCATGTATACAAGGCTTTAATTTATTTTGCAAGAAATATATATTTCCTCAGAACATGGCGTTTATTTTTAATTTTGTATACAGAAAGAAAATAACATTGAATTTCATTATCATCCTGTCTTTTTTTCTACTTCTGGGAAACTAGGTAGTACACATTAAAAAGTACACCTTAGATAGCATAAATAAAGTGATAAGATCCTCAAATCACATTTTAGAATGATAAAACAGATTTTTGTAAAAAAAAAATTAATTTTTTTAAAATCAGAGTTTCATGGAGTGAAATTTTTTTTGTTCCGAGCTGGATAAATTTAGAAGGATTAAAAAAAATATATCAATCCTTTTGAATTAATCCTTAAAGGAACTTTATCTGAGAAAGCACTATTTTTTGTTCCAGTTAGGATAGAAATCGGTTGACTCATAATATTTCTGTTTGGGTCGGAACAAAAAGGATTCGTTCTTCATATAGATATCTTCAAGCCCTGGTTGCAGCTTTTACATTATATGTGAGGCCTATAAATGTTAAGAAAATGCATTTTCTGAGTATTGTTTTCTGAAATATTTAAAATCAACACATTCAGGATTATGTCTTGAACTAACTGATGTTTCTGATCTAGTATGATAAGTTTTCTTTTTAATCAGGTCATTCTGATGTTGTAATGGGAGCTATGGCAACAAATGATAAAGAAATTTATGAAAGAATGAAGTATCTTCAAAATTGTAAGTATGATTTATTTTTGAAAGTCTGTATATCTGTTTTTGATTTCCCCTTTCATTTATGTTTCATATAAATGTTTTCTCATAGTTTTCTAGTGTTTTAGGTTATTTCATTTCTTTCATTTTTTTTAAAGGGTTTTGAAACTGTAATTGGATATATCTAATCAAATAACTGGCATACAAGGTAGAATAAATATATGATGTGTATAAGGGTGAAAATTAAAGTATAATAGTTTAATGTATAATAGTTAGGGATACGTAAATTTCATAACAAAAAAAATAGAATATATAAAATTTTGCATTTATTCGCAAACAAAAATATATAAATTAAAAAATTTTGCTTTTATTAAAAAAATTACAATTTTACTTACTTTGATAGGTGCGTATCAAAATTCTTAGTTAAAAGCTGACATTGTAGTAGTCTCCACATTATGTTTCTTAAGTATTTGCCTTCTGTCAGCGATTACTATGTTGTACATACTAAAATATCTCAGCATCTACTCTGTTAACAGGATTATATAAGCTTTGTAAAGTTAAGGTAGCAGCATTTCGTTGCAATTAAAATCTGCATAACATCAATAGAAGTCTCTTCATTGACTACTGTAAGTAGCTGAAATACCCTTGACTTTGGCACTCAAGAGACGTTCTTAAATCTACTAAATTTCTCCACAAATCTTGATGGTTAATTTTTACAGTTAGATTTTTAGTTTCACCTCCGGTATGGACAAACTGTCCGGGTGAAATTTGGAGCAAATCCGAAGGATAGTGAGAATTTTCAGTTGAATACCACGGATGGTCTTAGTTAAGCTATTATGTTAATAAATTATTACTATTATTACCTAATTTCGCTTAAAAAGCTGTTTATCACCGAGTTTTCCCGGAAAAGTAGTAAAGACATAAATTTCGCATTTATTCTCTCATATCGGCAAATTTCGTCTTTATTCGCATCTGTTTCGTAAATACAAAAATTACGTAGCCCTAATAATAGTATATATGTCTTCGGATGATTTCCAGCCTTCTTCTTTCATTTATGTTTCATATAAATGTTTTTTCATAGTTTTCTAGTGTTTTAGATTAATTCATTTTTTTCCTTTGTTTTTAAAGGATTTTGAAACTGTTATTGGATATATCTAATCAAATATCTGGCATACAAGGTAGAATTAATATATGATGTGTATAAGGGTGAAAATTAAAGTATAATAGTATATATGTCTTAGGGGGATTTTCAGCCTTTGACACTGAAAAGAGTTGTATGTTTTTAACAGTGAATCAACTTTGTAAAATATTTAAGAGATTTTTCAACATTGAAAGGTAATTCATCAAAATTGATACAAAAATGTCATAATTTATTGGTAAAAATTCAGTTGTGAACTACTGAGTTATTTTTATGGAAGGTGGAACTATATTTCCTTTCAAGCTTTAAGAACTTTGATAAGTCCTTGAACACTGCTTGAGTCCTTAAAAAAGATTAATATACTATTTAATCATGAAAATTCAAATGTTGTCTAAAGTGTTTTCAGTTTGAAGTAATTATATGTTCAAATTAAGATTTAATATTAAATTAAGCTTTAATGTAGCTTATAAAATATCATTGTTAGATATTCTAAATGCAGTTAAACAATTTAGAAGTGATAGGTTATTTGATGAATTTCTGTTAAAAATGTGTAAATTCAGTGTTGATTTGGTGTTGCTCCAATTTATTAATTTTTGTTAATTTCATAATTATATGTTTGTCTAATGCTACTAAAAAAATGATTTAATTTCACAAAATGCCCTAAAAGAGTGTTAAAAAACAAACAAAAAAGAAAGGATAAAAAAAGTATACACAATTTCAAATTATAGTTCAATTTATAAATTTTTTCTGAGAATAAAAAGTAATTTTTTCGGAGCTGTTACTTTAAATATATTTCTTCTAGAAAAGGAATTTTTTTTAAAAAGTGATAAGAATTAATTTTTCCCCCTTATTAGTATATTTAATTTTCTTTTAGCTTTAGGGACTGTTCCGTCCCCCTTTGACTGTTTCTTAGTGAATAGAGGGTTAAAAACCCTTCATGTAAGAATGGAGAGGCATATGGAAAATGGATTAGCAATTGCAAAATTTTTGGAGAATCATAAGTCTGTTGAAAAGGTTATTTACCCAGGTATGTTATTTGCCTATTATTACTTTTTCTTAAATATATACATTAATTCCAAAAGAGACCTGCATTTAACTATTTTCTTAATATTAACTCTGCTTTATAGCAGTAGAGTGCCACAACTTCCCATAAAGCAAATAGCATTAATATGTGAAAGTGTAGACTTGTCATAGTATTAAATATGTAAGTAGTATTAAATATGTAATTTAGTTTTTATAATAACAAATATTGATTTTATTAACAATTTTAGTGCTATTTAATAAAAAAATTATAATTTAAAAACTAAGTAATCATGAGAAAAGTTAAAAAGAAAAAAATAATTTTAACAAAGCATAGAATTAGTGATAAAACCAACTATGATTATAAAAAAAAGAAGTTATTACCAGTGAGTAATCGGAACAGTAGTTCCTTGGGACAGTCATTAAAATACATTGTTCTCATATTAGAATCTGTTCATATAAATTTCTTGCAAACATGGGAAATGCTTTTTTGCTTTCTTCGTCTTTAGATCTTTTGGACTCACAGTAGTGACTCTGACAAAGAACCTTTGATGTTATTAATCCCATGTGATCTTTAAGTACTTCACTTCTGTAGTAGTTTTTTCTTAGAAAGGGGTCTGACGCTGTTTTTATAGTCTTTTAGAGATAAAATTGATTCCTTTATTTAGCCAGAACTTTTAGATCTGTAAATTCATTCACAGTTATTGCAGTATTCAGTGTAGTTAAGGATATTGTAATGTCCTATTTGTGTAGTTTTTAATTCATCATATGAGGCACTGCTCCAATGCCTTTTACCCATTGTTAGACTGCAAGGTCCTTGAACCGCATTAGGGTTGCCAGGCATTGGCTTGGTGCTCGCCATGTAGGTGCTACCTTGGGTAGTCAGCGTTTGTCTGCTCAGTTAGCTAGTTGGTCGGGACACAAGCTCTGCACGACTTGATTGCTCCCATATTCAAACATTTCTATTATGTTCTAATAGGTTTTTTAATAAACACTCCTTGTTATTGTTGAATTCTATGTTTATTTCGATATACAGTCTGCTATATTCATCAACCAAGTTGCTTATAAACAGTTTCCTATTTTTTGCACCAGGACCACACACATATACATCCACTATTGTAAAAAAAAATTACTATTTGGTATCCTATAGTTGAATAGCTTCTGTTTTAGAATCATGTTGCATAACTTTTTTTCTGAGAAAATGCATGGAGCACACCTACATTGGTGGTGGCAGTTGTTTGTTTCAACTTAACAGGAAGCCTTGGACCTACATTTTGCCCTTATCAAAGGCTCTTCAGCATGGCTTAGCTCAGGGGTTCTCAACCTTCCAGGCTCTGTGCCCCCCTTTGAACACTGATGTGAGGTCACGCCCCCCCCCCCCCCCCCCAACTACCACCATATGTGGTCAATACAAGTAGTACAATCGGATTTTGAAACTGAAGCTGGTTATGAAATGAAAATATAGAATAGATAAATTCATACGCAAAATTTAATATTACTACACATATCTTAATTTGGAAAATATTATTAGAACATATGAAATCAAAAAATTAAATACAGATCAAATATATTTGAGGTAATCAAGGATCTAGGTGAGGTTGGCCTGTAATACCAGTCACTTTAACAACATTAAAGAGAGGTCTGGCATTGTTTGTCCTTGACAAGTTTTTGAATATTGGGTTGTAACTGTGACAAAGTACACCTCAGGTCACTTTCAACATCCAGACGTATGACAATTATCGTGTTTTTACAATTACGACAATTCTCGTGTTCGTGTTCGTATGTTGAAAATACGTTACGGTTACATTGTGGCCGCAAAATTGAGTACAGTAAATTGCAATTAGTTTTACTTTTTATTTTACTTTTTTTAAAACTCACGCCTCCCTTGAAATTGTTCTACGCCCCCCAGGTTGAGAACCGCTGGCTTAGCTGATGAGCACACAGGAAGAAAAGGAATTTCAAATGCAAAATTACTCTTAAGATTTTGCTTATAACTGGCAAAGTGCAGTTATCCAGCCCACATTAGAAAAAACCATTGTCTATCATTAATTATGGTACAAAATTTAGAGTGCATAAAAATGACAAGATGTATGTAGCATGTTCACGAGAGTGGCACCATGTGGCCACTTTGTCGTTCACCAGAAAAAATTAAGAGAAATTCCGCATTTCGAATTCCTTTCCTTCCAGCATACTTGTCGGCTGTGTCTTGAGCTGGGGAGTGCATAAAAAGAGCTAAACCTAGGTCCATAGCTGTCTGTAATGTTGGAGATTATATATATATATATTCTTGATTTAGGAATATATCACATTACTCTGTATTTTCCCCCTTGAACAGTCATCTATGCACCTCCTCTTGATTCACAGTAGTGAGAAACATTAATTACTTAAAATTTGACAATTGTTTAAAATTTAATCCTTTAGTAGTGGTGTTGAAACACCCAGCTTATCCAACTCAAAAATAACTAATTTATAAATACTAAGCAAGTTAGTTTTGTTTAACTATATGTTATTTTCAAATTGATTTTAACTGAAATTAGTTCTTTTGGAAACTTTAATTTAAATCTTTTTATCTTATAAATATATTATCTTGTTTGACATTAAATATATTATTTTAGGTCTTGAAAGTCACCCCCAATATGAATTGTTCAAAAGACAATGCACAGGCTCTAGTGGTATGGTTTCATTTTACATCAAAGGAAGTTTGACTGAGGCTCAAAAGTTTATAAAAAATCTGAAGGTTTTCATGTTGGCTGAAAGTTTGGGATCTATAGAAAGCTTGGTTGAAATACCGTAAGTCCAGTTTTTATTGTTTTTTCATTCAGCAATACTATATTTAAATAAATAATACGGTTGCCTTTGAGACCTTATTTCTTACACCGCATTTACACAGTCACGATAGCGGTGAGTCGAATTGCGGGGGTGAATGTGTAAACGGTGTTCTGGCCAATCGTGGCGCTCGCTTCGGGTGCGGTTTTCTGGCACGAGTCAAAGGGGCGAATGGTGCCAGATGTCAGACGACTGGCTGACGCAAGCACAAATAATAGCAAGAGGCGCGAATGTGAGAACGGTCATTTGTGTCTGTTAGGGAAAAATGCCGATAAGCTTTCCTCTTCTTCCCCATACCTTCCAGCCACGTAGAAAGAGCGGTGTGTTTACATCATTTCCCACCTCCACAGCAATGTGTAAGCATCGTCAGACGCCAGTTGCGTCATGCCAGCCTAGTGACGTCATTCACCCAACGATGACGCCATACCATCAGCTAAGAATGACGTCAACTAACATCAAGTAAAATTAGCATAATTAACTTTGCTATTCTCCTGCCACGAGGGAGCGCGGCGGTCGACGCCTGTATAAATATCTAGCCCGACATCGTGAGAGTGTGGGGAGAGATGAGGTGATCTAGCACGACTCAGCGCAGCTCGTTTTGAGAGCCAGGCTCTACCGAGAACCCGTATTTAGAGGCGGCGACCAACTTACCAGCAGTGCACCGATACCGATGCCCTAGTCGTCTCGGCCTTGCATGCCCACAGGTAGCCAAGGAATGGTTTTGTGCCAGAAAGGCACTATCTACTTTACGTATTTTTACGATAGTAAAACTTTGCCTCGACCAACTGCGAGTTAGTTTTTTTTTATTTTTCTCTTCACCTCGGTAAGAGTACTTTAAAGCCAACATTTTAGGATCACACTACGAGCTGTGTAGTGCATCTGTAAACAAGACACTTTAATGTCGTATTATTTCTTTCCAAGTAAATAAATGTATTTTTATTTTACTTAGACCTTCGTACGTCTTTTTTTGACATCTTGCATATCACACCACAAGCTAGCTAGCGTTGCTCTGACTATATCTAAATATTGAGAGTCCAACCTTCCCTGCTAGTCAGTACGACTCTGCACTCTTAGCTATCAGTAAAGTTTGGGGCATTCCTGCCCCCAAATCTTAACTATTTTTTTGGTTGGGGGAGCCGCCAGGTTCTAGCGGCTCAATTCCGTAACAGTGTTGATGCAGGAGTGTGACTAATGTCTCGCGAATGTCTTGCAGGTGGCGCGATCGCGAATGTGTAAATGCGGCATTAAGGTTTATAAAATTATGCTTTTGAAAATGTTAAAAACTGCATAACATTTTAATGGTTTCATTCTCATTTTAAAATTTTAATATGAAAAGTATAAATTTTTTTTTTGAAAATGGAATTTGATATTAATGTACACCTATACCTCACTATACGGCCACTCTTTATACAGCATTTTGCTATAACGGCCTTTTTTAATTGTGGCACTTTTTCGATTTACAGCCCAAAATGTTTTATTATACAGCCACAACAGTGGAAAGTGATGATGGCAGCATATTATAGCTTTGTGATTCTTCATGTTTATGTTCATCATCAGATTAAAACAGTTTTTAAACATTTTATGTTTTTTATTTATATGTTTACTTTTTGAATTTCTGTTTATTATTACCTTGTTTTGTACTTTTATTTTTATGTAAGCATTTTTATATGAAATAAAAAGAATAAAATGCTTTATAAACTAAAAACTACATTATTTATAAAAAATTGGAACAGATCTAATTAAATTTGCATGGGTTTGTGTCAAAATAATTGATTTGTTATACAGCTTTTCGCTTTACGGCCAACTTTTCCGGAACGTATCTATGCCGTAAAGCGAGGTATGGGTGTATTCCTTTAAAAGCATATTTTTAAAAAAATAATTTTTAAGGAAGAAAAATGTCATTTTGTTTGCTTGTATTTCAAATCTCATGATAAGACTTTATATTTTGTTAAATAAAATTTTCATTGCGTAACTTGTATTACACTGCAAATTTGTTTTTATAGATAACTCTGGTAAGAATGTTAAATGTCTTTCTCAGAAATTTTGTCTATAGTTCCAATTTTCAATATTATTAAGCTATATTTTTCTTTATTTTGTTCTTGATCTAGTTGCTTAACTTTTTGTTAGGCACTTAAAGCCTTTTCTTGTGGTGGGGAGAAAATCGGGAAAATGTTTTGTATTTGTATTAAAATGTAAGAAGCTTTATGTATATGTTTTTATTAATATTTCCCCCCCATCAGATCACTTATGACTCATGCCTCTGTTCCTCCTGATCAAAGAAAAATACTTGGAATATCTGATAACTTCATAAGACTTTCTGTTGGTATAGAATCAGTTAAAGACCTTATACAAGATTTAGATCAAGCCTTGGCAATATCTGTAAGTCATTAATATAATTTTTTTTAATTATTTTTACTACTGATATTCATTTTATTTAAAAAAAAAAAAAAAAACTGAATTAGCTCAAGCAAAAACGTTTAAGGGTAAAGATACCAGTAGTTGACCATGATCCAGAAGTTTACAGTTTGCTTTAAAAAATGTAAAAATTAAGAATTGTATCAATATTAATGTTTTTAAACAGATCTATTTGACAAGTAGCACTATCTGTGGTCAAACCTGTGAAACTCTCGTATTTCTAATACACCATGGGCAGAAATGGCGGCAGTTACTTTGGAGCTAATACACATGTAAATCAGTGTTCTTTTATTTTCTTCATATGCACTTTTACAGCATCACTTTTTGTAACAATTGAGCTGTTATTTTTGAAAGTGGTATAAGTCCACTTAAAAAAAAAGAAAAAAAGTTAACGATAATTTTAGTAAGATACAGACACCTTCTCTTCATATTTATAATCATACATTCAATGGAGTACGATTTTTTCATAAAGTAAACAAAAGAATTTTGGCTATAAAATGTTATCGCAATTTTTTATTATTATTATTATTTATTTATTTTTTTATTTTTATTTATTTTTTTTGAAAGTGGAATAAGTCCATTCCTAATAATTATAATGAAAACAATGAAGGTTTTCATAATTTTCATGACAACAGAATTCATATGTATGCATGGGAGGAAACTGTAGCATCTAGAAATGCGGAAGAAATAGCATCTTGCTGCCTGAAACATTCAGAATGTTACAACCCAAGACCATATTATAGCATACAGTGACATGTGTACTGACAAAATTGAAATATTAAGCTCGCACTGATGTGGTAAGGACTGTTCAATCAGCTGATAACATAAATGTTATTGACCATAAATTTCTATTGCCGGGTCATTCATTTCTTCCAAACGACAGAAATTATGGAATTAGCATTAAAGAAAAAGGATCAATTATATACTCCTCAATACTATTCTAATGCAAGACTTGCCAAAAAAAAATAGCTTCATTTTGTATGAAATGAAAAGAGAAGATTTTGTCTCAACCAAATCTCTAGAAGAGGCAATATCAAATCGGGAAAAAAATACACATGGAGAAATTATATTGGAAATATGTTGGATGAGGTTTAAAAGTGATAAACTGCACAAGTTTTTTTACAAAACTAGAATGGAAGAAAATGCTCTATTTAAAGCAATTTTTTTTATTTGGAAAAAAAGGAAGACCCAAACACCTCAGAAAAATTACTATGTTGCCACTGTATAAAACTTCAAGACATATAACAAAAGAGAAATACAACGATATGATGAGTTTATTGCCTTACATACCACCTGTTTACCATGAATACTTCACTATGCTAACTGTAAAGGAGAAATAAGTTTAAATATAAATTTTTGTTTTAGTTATCTTAATGAAGTAATTTACATTTTACACTTGTTTATTTATATAGTCTTTTTAATATAATTGAAATTATTTCGTAATAAACCTGGTTATTTGTGTATTTACATATCTTCATTTTAATTATTATTTTTTACATTAAAAAATTAATTTCAGTAAAACTAATGTCTATAAAAATATGGACTTAAATTTCCTTGTTTTTATTTCTTATGATATATTATTTTTGAAAGTGGTATAAGTCCATTTAGAGCTAAAAAATTTTTATTTCTTTAAATCATTTTAATAATTATTTCGTAATAAAATTTAGGAGGTGTATAGTGTAAAAACATCACTCGAATTGATTAACGTTTGCCAATATTTGGTAAACTATTATTTTGGCAAATTAATTCAAATGCAAACCTTTAAATATCTCGAAACATGAAAAAAATGGACTTATACCACTTTCAAAAATAACAGCTCAATTATTACCACATGTTAAATTTTGGTATGTCACTTAGAAAAAAAAAAAAAAACTTTATCTTTGAATAGTGTGTTATAAATGATAAATAGGTCTGTTTTCTCCCATAATGTTAAAATCCGTTGTTTCTTGGGGGGTCAATTACTGAAACCTGGTTACATCATAAGTTCCAATAATTGACTGGGAAGGTCAATTAATAATTTCTTTAACAATCTATATTCCATTTATTTGATTGTAATACTTTAAGGGACAAAGTTATTTTATTTACATGCATAAGTGAACCATTTTTTTAGTTGATGACCACCTGGTCAACTACTGACACTTCAGATGGTCAACTTTTAAAGTTGGCCTTATTCAATTGCAATGTAAGTCTAATCATAGGGTTGTTGTAAATACAACTAAGCAAGAATGGCTGTTGTGTGAAACTATACACCACATTAACAAGAAAAGAATGTATGTCAGGAACAAAATTCAAATTTCTTAATTGAATTAACAATCATTAATTATTAATAGGGTTAATTATCAGGGTGGATGATGTGTGAAGCTTTGTTAGAGTTCATAACTGATATATTTCACCCATGGCTAGTAAGAAATAAATTGACTTTACCAGTGATACTCTTTATAGTCGGCCATGCATCTCACCTAAGTTTTGAAATAAGCAAATTTTGTGAAAGTAATGGGATTGTGTTGGTTGTTCCTCTACCCAACCATGACACACATTCTACAGCCAATGGATGTTGCTGAGTTCAGAACACTAAAGGAGGTCTGGAAAAAGAAAGGTCATGATTGGAGGATTGAGAAACTATGTTCCAATTTTAAAGAAAAAGAATATTTCAAAGTTGCTCAAACAACTAATTGACAAACATGCAACTCATTCTCTTCTAAACAGATTTAGAAAATGTGGATTATTTCCATGGAATCTACAAGCAGTTAAGGAAAACAAGTAACCTAATCTGAAAATTGGGAATTGATGAATTTGCCTGGAATTAATGAATTGTGGCGCAAGGAATTTTTCAAACATGGATTTCAGTTCCTTAATGAGCAAATTCCTACTGAAAAACTAAGCAACTTTCAATCCTCATCTGACATTTGGACTGGCACTCAAAAAGATCAAAATATATATGCAAAATATAAAACTTGAAATATATATGCTGTGCCTGAGATAGATTTTATCTGGAATATATCTTAATAACTAAATGTTTGTTACACATTTAAATAATAATAATAATACTTAAGAACTGTAGTTTTAATCATGCAAACCTTTTAATTGTTATTTTTTAATAGTGGTCAACTACTAAAACAATGTTGGTCAACTATTAAATTTTGATGGTCAACTTTTAGCACAGAAACTGAGTTTCCAAAAATGGATAAAAAATTTAAAAGCTTCAATCACGAAAAATTACAGTTAATATGCTCATTCAGGAAGGGTCTAAGATAAGGTTAATACATATGCTTTTTTGTGATTCAGTATAATACATTAGTTGTATTACAGTTTATATGGAGCACTTCCCTAAAATGGTCAACTACTGGTACCTTTACCTTAATTGTAGTCAAAACCATTCAAAACTGATTTCATTTTGAATGCTTTAATAAAATCATTTATACTTGTTATGAAATAAAAAAAACTCATGATTGTAGTAGAAAATGATAGAAGTTTGATAAATTTAGAACTATTACATTAATATAATTAGTACTGGACACTGGTGTTGATAATTATTGTTAACACTTCTATAAAAGAAACAATTATATAGTTTCTCATGTACACAACTTTGTGCACTAGTCACAGTACTAATATTTAAGAGACAAATTTGTATGAGAATTTTCTGATTAAGCTACTGTTCTTTTTTTTTCCACTTTTTTTTCCTGCATACTTTGTCCATACTTAATATATTGTAACTGTTTGTGCTGCATCAATTTTTTCATACATATATGTATGTGTGTGTGTGTGCATAATTTTATTGTAAGTCTGTAGAATATTATTTTTTGTTTTAGCAACAAAAATGAAGTTCTAGTCTGAAAATAAACTGAAGATTCTTGAAATTCAAGTAAATGCCTAAGTCATTCCAGTTAATGCCATATTTTATTATCCCCTGTGAACTTTTGTTGAAAAATATATTTTTATATAATTGGTGAATAAACTTTGTCATGCATGTTTGTTTTGGTTTTTTCAATGTTGGTCACAAAGTGCATGATTAATAGAATGTAGATTGAATTGTCATTAAAGGTTTTTACGGTTTATATGTGTTTTTCACACATGTATTCCTTTCCTTTTGTATATTACTACTGTTGAAAATTATTAGAGTTTTAAGATAAAACAAGAGGCATTTAATTAAGAAAAGAATGGCTAACATTTTAAGCAAGTACAATATTGTCTTTAGATTTGTAACATTGTTTTTAGGTTTAGGAAGATTAAATATGAAAAGAATAGGAATTCTGAATTTGATGCTGGTTTACTTGATGAATTGAACTTTGTATTAATACTGGAAATGAAAGCCAACAACCATAATACTTTTTATGCTATCATTCTCTTGAAAAAGTAAATTTCATAATTTAAAATTATTTTTTGTTTGCATTTCTATTCAGCATCCTTTGCCTACCACTCATTTGAAACATCTGGTGACTTTATCTGCAGTGCTAGAATCAGCTTTAATCTGTAGATTGTGGTTTAATTAGCCTTCTAGCAATTAAAGGTGATTGTTATATTTGCAACTAATTGATAAACCTCTTCACCTTGGTTAATCCTTCATCATCTGACAAACCAGGCAGAAGCAGCTATACTTATTGAATGTCTGGTCAGCTGAATGACAGGCCCAAGGAAAGTGTGAAAATGTATTTAACATTTAGAAAATTGTGCAACACTCACAAAGAGCCCTGTCCTTCCTTGTTTCTTACCAGGCAACCAGAGTTTAGGAAATATGCTCTTTTTGCAGTCAGAGAAAATGATTATTTCTTTGAATCAAAAGTCATTTCTGAATGACTTCGAATGCTGACTTACTGAATGACTTCGAATGCTGCCTAGTTAGAATTGAGCTTTAAACTGTAATGGACATGCTGGATTAGAAGCTTTTAGTATTGAAATATAGACTTCATTATACAGAGTGGTCCCAAATTATTGAGTGCATTTCATGTTTGAAAAAGAACAAAATGAGGTACGTACATGTTTGTTTTCTTGGAAAGACAATTTAAAACAGTTTTACGCAGCAAAATTTTAAACATTAAATAACTTCTACGTAAGCCAGAAGATGGCGTGACAACATTTCGCAAGAAAAATTTACTAATTGCGTCAGTCTGCAAATGGCTACCGTACAGGAAAAAGCAAGAAAACAAACATGTACATACCTCATTTTGTTCTATTTTTTCAAGCATGAAATGCGCTCAATAATTTTGGGCCACCTTGTAGTTAGACCTTGATTTAATGTACTGATAATTGAATTAATGGTATCAAACTTCTTATGAAGTTTGAGGATGAAAGAAGAAAGTCTTACATTTTGAGTGTCAGATTAGCTTGCTTGAAACTTGTTTCAGCTCTGCATATGCATCTACATACCTCATATGAATACTATGTTAATGCGGTACTAAATCTGTGCACCATAGTCGATAAATGTTAAAATTCTGTCGTTTAAAAAGAATGAGCTTCTAAAATGGATGATTTTATTTACTTTAAAATATTGTAACTACTAATATACCTTTAAGGTTACTAAGTTACCTTTAAGGTTAAACTAACACTTGCTTTAGCTAGGCATAAAAATTGAGTTGTTTTGCTTTGGTATTGTTTACTCCCATTTCTCTTTGCATTCTGTTTACATTTTTATGGTGGTAGATAAGGTTTAAGGAAATGATGTTTGATAGGAAAGTCTGAAACAAATACACATGCCAATTCATTTTTAAATATATGATTATTCATATCTTAAATGGGGGGAATGACTAAGAATCCATTCTCTCCTAGGACATGAATTATATTTTGAAGAGCAATGTGTATTCAACGACAAATTATTTGAACATTAACTCAGAGATTGAAGATCACAGAACCAATCTCAAAAAATTTTCTCTATATATATTTTTTAAATCACAGATTATTAAATGCATTTTTTTTTAATTCTATTTTCTGTATTTGAAAATATCTTTAAAAGTAATATATATGATTACCATATGTTTTTCAAAAAATCTTAATTTTAATTATTTCTAATATGATTTTAATGTTCTGAAAAACTTAATTATTGAAAAAATTTGAAATTTAAAATACTATACTATAACTCTTTGAACATCTACCTTCATAATTTTTAAAAAAAAATTTTAATATGCATTTCTTTATCTGTGATAAGAAAAATTTGACTTATCTCAACATTCAGATTGAAAATCTGCAATGTCAAATGATGCATTCATTGCCTTAAAAATTCTATTCACTCTAAAAAACATTATGCTGATTAAGATAATAATGCATTTATAATTGATTTGAAGAATGATTCTAGGCTGCTTTTAACTTCGTTGATTAGGTACTGTAATGCAGAATACATTGCAGAGGTACTGTCATTTACTAATATTTATAAGAAAAATTTCTTGTAGTTATTTAAATTGATTAAATATAAACAAAGTATTTTAATAACAGGATATTAAAAGTTAAAAAAAGAATATAATATAACTTTCATAATTTATATTTATTTTAAAATTACCATATTTTTCAGACCATAAGACTCACCTTTTTAGATTAAAAAATCTACTTAAAATAGGGGTGCATCTTATGGTCCAAAGGTAGCATTAAAATAAGATGAATATTTTATAAATATTATTTATTATATTTATTATTTATATTTTTATCTTTTTTAAGTAAGAAATTGAAAATATCTTTACATAACTAAAAAGTATACAAAATATTTTTTTTTTTTTTTAAATCCTCTCAAATATGAGGTGTGTCTTATGGTCCAAAAAATATGGTAGTTATAAAATGAATTTTTTTTTCTGTCTGTATATGACTTGAAAACTTATAAAACTTTCAAAATTATTTAATACAAATATTGCACAAAATATTCAAAGGCATTAGATATATAAATAAAATGCCAAATGCTGGCCCGCACAATCTGATAAGGGTCATATTACTTTATGGAAAGCTCTTGAGGGCCACAAGGAAATAGGGTAGATGGGAAAGTGATAAATATTTTGTCTAACAAGATGAAATTTATGGATTGTTTTAAAAATTAAGTATTGATATTCATTACTCATATATTTCTTACATAATATTATAAATCTAAAAGTAATATTCTGTATTATTTATTTATAACTAGGGGCTTTGCCCCTAGGCTCGCTCCTCTGTTATGGCTAATAGCAAGATACATAGGGGTGATTCTCGGGCAATGTAACAGTCATTTTCTGTTGTCAGTCACCCTTATGTGAAGGGAAATCACTGTTTCAGCTTTAAAATTCAATTAAAAATCGAAATTTTAAGATAGAGACTTGAAATGAGGTTTATATGAATGAGAAAGCTTTCATCTTCCAGATGGTGTAAATATTTTCTTTGTAAGATAAAAACTCAAGGAGCATAGATATTACATCCACATATGTGACGATATTTCTCGAAAAAGTGGGTTTAATATTTTGATGAAAATATTAGTCTGTTTTAAATTATTTTTAAACAAATGAGGTCTTGTATGAAGGAGAAATGTCTGTAGTCTTAGATTGTAAAATGATCAAAATTCTGCGATTAATTTTCGTAATCTGAACATGAAAAAGTCAATATTTTTCCACAAAACATAAAATTAAAAAAAAAAACTAAAAGTCCGACGAAGATGAGACATGCCTTACTTTCTTCCCCGCATTTTTCTGCATCTATTGGTATTGGTCTCGACCCCATACCCCCAGCGGCTTCGGAGGAGATAGCGTGACAAGCTTTTGACAGCGGCGGCGGTGCCAGTTACTTTTTTTTAGAATAGAGAGATATGCATCTTCATATAAGGCTTTGTGGGACACATAGAGAGGGCTGGTGGGCCTCATATGGCCCACAGGCCATATGTTGTATAGGCCTATCTTGCACCATTCATAAATACTTTGATAAAAAGTAGTTTATTTTAAACAAAAATGGAAAAACATAACTTTGTGGGATAATTTACCTTACCTGACATAATAGGGAAAACGAATATGCTTTAAAGGTTTACATATATTTTAAAATACCAGCTATCTAAAATCAATTGACAAAAGCAGAATATTTATCAAAAGTTTTAGCCCAAAGAATCTAAAATGTACATAAAGTACATTAAATATGAAATAATTAATTAGTAATTTGTTTTTGCATAATTACAAATGGTTTTGTTGACTGGTGTGAAAAGATACTAGACCCTATGAGCTTTAAGGTGTCTGGGTCAGGCTGGGACATAATACAGGAGCCTGGTGAAAATATTTTTTTAGGATCCCCCTTATTTTTAACAGATTTTTCATTGTAGTGTATGCTTATGTAGTAGTGTTCTTTACTATAAAAAAGATACCAATACAGTGTCTCACCAAAACCATCTTTTAATAAAAAGGAAAGCTATACACAATAATTTGGCAGCAACAGCTAAATACATTTGGTGCTTGATCACACGACATTGGCATTTTAATTACTCATTACATAGTAATGTGTGTAACTTGACCAGTGTCAAACCAGACTAAAACGCTGGTATTTTGCCTTAAAAAAGCTGTACAGAAGCTAATTACATGAACATATTGATGTACATAATTATATAAACATTTTTTTTCCTAAATAAATTGGACTTTTATAACTTATCAATGTAATAAAATATTTCACAAAGTCTGTTCTCTCTTGCTTTCAGTTTACATATTCTTATAAATATTTATCACCGGGATCTTAAAAATATAGTAATAAAACTGCTTTATAATATTTTTAAATTTCTGGCACAGAATAAGCTGATAGTACTTTTTTTGGTATTGTAATCTCCTGAAAAAGTAAATTCTTTAATTTAAAAATAATTTTTTGTTTGTAACTGCATTTCTATTCAGCATTATGGGTATGCAGAGCTTTCATACATACATACATATCAGTTTAACTATGCTGATGGATTAAATAGAAAGATATGTGTATGCTACAATGGAAATGATGTGTATTTGGAGAATTAAAAATTTTTATTATATAATTAATATAATAGAAGCTTTCAGGAACTTTTTTGCAGTTTCTAGCAAAGTAAATGGATATAGAGAATAAGATCTAATTTAGACAGTTCTCTATATAATAGTGACTAGATAATGAGAATGTAGTATATTGTTGGATTGGGAAGGAACAGTGTTCTAAGTTCCAATGTTTTCTAGTAGTGGGGGATGCTCAGTGTATGTTATGTAAACTTGTAACCGTCATAGAATTTGGTCGACAACATGTAGTGTGTTCTTGAAACATTTCATATATTTTATAGTTACTTCATTAAAATATAACAGTACATATAATTTGAGCAGCAGTATGAGCTTATTCTGTGCAAGATTCAAGTTCTTACACTAACATTATATGCCAGGCTGATATTGTATTACATTACATATAATTTCCAATAATTTTCAAAAAATAAGTTTAGAAATAATTTTCTGAGTACATATAAGTTGATTTTAACAATCAACTTTTGTCAAACTTGGTCCAAAATTTTACCGCTCATTAATGAAATTTGTTCAAATCATGGATAGTCAAAGAGGTTCTTTTCAGCAAAAATATCGGCTTCTTTACTTTTATGTCTCTCTTGTACCAATGATTGGTATTGTCTGAAAAGCCTTTGTTGGACAAAGTGGTATAATTCATATTCTGCTGTTAAGTTAGCTCTTAAAAGAGCTTTCACTTCTTCTTTCACTTGTTCTTTGTGTAAGTTTTGATTTCTATGTACACCTATTAAATAAAAATGAAACTCACTTGTTAACAATATTTACTCTTACAAAATCATTCAGTCATTAAAAATTATATATTAACAGTTTATTAAACTGTTAAAATGAATAGAAAAATTTCTTTAAAGTAATGAGATTTTTTATTTATTTATTTTTTTTTGTGAATTCAGCCAATATTTTTCTAATCATTAGGAAAGGTTTATTTGTTTTGTATTTTACAGTTTCCTTCAAATACACGTTTGTGGATGAAGACTTTAAAAAACACAAATCAGAAGCGAAAAATGATGGTATAGACATCTGCGATATTCAACATATATTGAGCAAGCCTTTTTTTACAATGAATGTTTTTATAACAACAAATTTAACTGTCCTAACAAATTTACATGCAAACTCATCTTTAAATTGCAACAAATTTTCATCTTCCTTCCTTCGCTTAAGAAAAAAAATTTAATTTTTATCACCCTGCCTCTAGAAAAAAGGTCTATTCAAATATATTATCTTTGAAAAAATTAGTACGATTGTGGTATCTGAAACACACTTAAAATTTTTTCTAAGATAAACATTGTGCAATATATAGATAAGCTCATACCTTTATCAGATGATGCATAGTGCCTCTGTTGTATGTTTGTAAGTAAAAATTAACACAATTGAAGTGACATTGTTGAGCACTTAAGAAATATTTTTAAGAATTTTAAAATTAAGATGCAAATCTAACTTATGAAATGCTAATTTCTAAATTATTACTTTATTAAAAAGAAAGTTTGTAAGAAATTTCACAATTTTTTACAAATTGCAAACTCAAAACTAATTGCTGAAGCAAGTTGAATAATTGTTGGAAACTACGATATTTAGGAGAACTATCTTAGTAAAACAAATAAATGCTTTTAATACTAAAACTACCTACAATATGTATTTCTATCAATGTTAAAACTAGTAATTTTGACTGGCTGATTGGCTGTAATATTAATATAGCCCTTGTATCCTAATGATCTTTAGAAGTAGTATCAGTGTAAAGCGTGTAATATAATATTGTAAATGTTCTGAAGCAATTTTGAGTTTTAAAATCTGCAATTTAGGAGCTCCATGTGATATTTACGATAGTTGTTAATTTAGAGAATTGAACTGAGAAAATACTTTGTTTTTTCACCACCAGGTGGCAGCACCAGATATATATATATACAGTGGTACCTCGACTTACGAGTTTTTCGAGATACGAGCATTCTATCGGCAGATTTTTTGATTCGAGTAACGATCTAAAATTCGGGTTACGAGCAAACTTCAGATATCGCACCGCTAGTTTGCGCAGCGAATGCCACGTTACGTGTTCATCAAATGAGAACACGAGAAGCATATAATATTTACAACCTTTATGTACAATTATTATACAGTTGTATACATATTCTAAGACTACTATCCAGTCTTAAACCGAGAGATTAACACTCAACAATTACCACCCGGGGCAGCTTGCTGTGCCCAAACTTGAGACGCCCGCCGAAACCGAACAGCTTCCAACATCTTTTGCAGACAGATAGCTTCAACTCACTCCCCCACACTGGAACTCCCCCTGGGGTTTAGGGGATGGGATGACCTTGGTCCTGGGGTCGCAAGCTCTCCCCTTTCTATGGATTCTGAGAAAACGTTCTTCGGATTCTCAGAAAGAAGAATCTGGACATTACAGCCACAGTGAACGATGCAACAATCGCCCAGCTTCCGTGTCTCACTTGTTCACTTTAAGAGAGTAGCTGGTAATAAAAGCGAAAGTGAGGAAACCGGGGAGCAAAGGTCAAAAATCAACGAATAAGACTTAATTTTTCAGCCTTTCTCCTCCTCCTCTTCCATCAGCATCTTCAAGTCTGATGTCCAAGGTAAATGTTGTACATTACACTTATTAAAACAAGTTTATTGCAGTACATTCTACTGTATTGCGCTTTTATACAATGTTCGTAGTTTATAAGCACATTTTTCTTATTTAAAAACATGTATTAAAAAATTGAAGTGTCTTGGGGCAGCCCGGAACGAACTAATGGCATTTCCATTCATTTCAATGGGGAAAATTGATTCGAGATAAGAGTATTTCGAGTTACGAGCTCCGTCATGGAACGAATTAAACTCGTTAAGTCGAGGTACCACTATATATATATATAAGCGCTCGTTTTGTTTACGTTCGGATATACATTAGGACCAAAATGATCGCGTCCCGATGTGGTCCGATTAACCGGAATCGACTGTATATCCTGGAGATAATATTTGTGAAAGCTCAGGCCCAGAACTCCTAAGTGAAGCCTCTTATTATAAAAGAATTTATCGAGCCGTGGTCTCGCTAAGGTCGAGAACCACTGGTTTAGTACATACATACATTTGAGAAACAGTGCATTTTTCAGTTAGCCGGCAGTTCTCATTTACATTAGAACTATCAAATCTGTCAAAATGACTGATTTTTAAAAGCAGAAATGGATATCCTTTAATTATCGGTAGTGCTAGAGTTAAAACATTTATTAGCTTTAATAAAATAGTACTCTAAAATCACAATGTATTTTCCTGCAAGGATCAAACACGCACTGATTTTTGTTAATAACAAAGCTTTTCTTTCTTTTAAAAAAATTAGAAATTTGTTATTGTACGGTTTAGTTTATGGAAATTACAAGTACATACCTAGGCTATGGTAAACTTTGTAGGCTCCCCCAAAGAATTGGGGCAATACTGTTTCTAGTACTTGAAGCGTCACATTCATCTGTTCCAGGGTACCAACAACAGCATAATACTGTTCGATATTCTGTTTTGCTTTATTGATGGCCCACGGATCATTTAGATACCTGCAGATCGAAAACAAAGAATTGAATACTGTTTATTTGACTGCAACTCCACAGAGAATAACTCCGAGTTAGAAGAAGACATTGAACCATAAACGGTTGACAATATTTAACAAAAATATAATATTCACGTACTATACTGGCTTAGTTGAAAGAAAACATTCATAACAATGGAAACGAAAACAGACATAAAATTAATGTCCACTAAGCGGAGCTTTTCGAGCTAATATTATAAAAAACAACACAACTTCACTTACTGAGTAAATTCTATAATTTTCTTCTCGTTCAATGTATGTATTATTTATTTTCGGCACTTTAACACTCATGAAAAGTGTACATGGAGGATTTAAATTCGATCAGAGCTATTAAAAGAAATCGAGCTGTTTAGCAGACACTTCGGGAATTGCAAATGATTTTTCATTCAGATTTGAATATTTTATTAGAAACTAAGTGGCCCCTACGAAAATTTAGCATGCGAATAAAATACGATTAATTTTGTAGCGTGGTTGGTGGTTTGCAGTAGGATGAAAAAAGAACCGGTTCATTTGTAGCAATTGTTTGTTTGTCAAATAACAATGGTACGTGAGAATAATACAAAACAGATTACAAAACATTTTGGGCCTCACTATTGGAGTTGAAGCATAACACAAAACAGGGGAACGTACACGTCAAAACACATTTGTAAATAATATTAGAAGTTAAGTATGGTACAAAGTCCTTGAAAATGTGATATTTACATTACAAAAATTCTTTGTACACACTATTTGACCGTGCCGTATCGACGCATTCAGGGAAAGAACTCTAAAGAGCCAAAAGTCAATTTTAAACGATTTTTAAACAAACAGTACACTATGTCATTCTAAATTAACAATTCGTCAGAAAGAGAACTCTTTAAAATGGTACCTTATTGATCGATTTTGATTGTAAAATATGAAGGGAAAAAAAGGGATCGTCACAAAAAAAAAAAAAAAAAAAAAAAAAATCACCTCCTAGAAATAATATATATGATGATGTTAAAATTCCTATGGATAGTTCATACTTCATTCATAAATTCAATTTGTATAGGTGCTACATTGTAAAAAAAAGTACTAAACCGATAAAAGGGAAGTTAATTTACAGCTAAATTATTTGAGATGAGCAACTATTTCTTTTCAAAATATCATCTCCATCAAATGAGTACGAGATATACCGAAGGTTTTGTGTCAGAAATCATCAAAACTTTTCATAAGTCCAAATAATTCTTTCTCAAGTCGCCTGCATCGTTTTAAAAGTAAACGCATTATTCATTTCGCTTTTAGACAGAAATTTAAGTCCTATTCTGTTGGCGTCGGACTGTCTAACAGCAATTAAAACTGGCTTTCACTTACATCCAGTTCTATTTTTCTGTCGATCTTGAGCTAATCAGAAAATTAATCTTTAATGACTAAATCATGAGGCGCGCATTAATGCGGTTTAAGATGCTTTAACGTGAGTGAGTAATTGGACTCATTTAGCAATGATAAAACATCCGTTGAAACGAAACTTGGCGTCAACATCAGTCTACGCATATTCAATTCGGTTGAGTTGGAGTTGACATCACACTGGATGATATATGGAAGTTTTTTTGTTACATACGTATATATTATATTCTGTGACCTGTATGATATTCAAAAGGTAAAATATTATTTCTGCAGTGCGTTGGGATGAAACCTTTGATCAAACAAAAGTACAATACTTTTTGTGTTTATTTTAAGGTCACAGTGAAAAACGTGTGAAAAAATTTAAAGACTTTAAAAAATAACACAATTCGGGCCTTTTAAAAACGCTTTCAATAATAGATAGATTGTATACATATGTTAATTTAACAGAATATATGCTTAAAAAGGGATGACTTGCTTGCTCAACTTTCAAGGACGTGTGCAGAATTTACGATATTAGACAGGGAAGAGGATTTTTACACGGGGCACATCATTTTGACGGTTTCGAGTACAAACGGATCTGTTTTGAATCATACTTTCCAGTGCATTGTATTTATGTTACATTCTTGAAAGCCTACGGCAGTGGTCGGCAAACCGTGGCTCGCGAGCCACATGTGGCTCTTCGACCCCTTGAGTGACTCTTCCACAAAATACCACGTGCGGGCGCGCACGTACAGTGGGATTGAAACTTCGTGATGGCTGGTTTTCTTATTTCTATTTTTACATACGTCTTTATCTTTAGGCGAGTGCTCTGAAGCGATTTAATGAGAAAGCATTTCTAGAAAGATTAAGGGCGTCTGAACACGGAGGAACTCAAAAGAAACTGATAACTGACTCCAATCACAAATCAGTCCGTGATAAGTCGTAACCTATGTAATTGAATGCAGCAACGCACACGGCGCAACTGGTTACTAACCCGTCAACGCGTTGCTGATGGGTTTGTAACCAGTTGCGCCGTGTGCGTGGCTCCATTCTATTACATAGGTTACGACTTATCACGGACTGGTTTGTGATTGGAATCAGTTATCAGTTTCTTTTGAGTTGCTCCGTGTGCAGAAGGCCTAAATGTCAACGCGTATCGTCAAGTCGTATCTTAGTATCGTGTTTTTCAATGTATTGCTTCCGATAGCGTGTCCCCGTAGAAAACACTACACTAGTCAAAATGGTCTTCAAATATAACCAACTAGCAAGTCTAAGATCTTAAATTAGTTTCAGCTTTATCAATAGCAGTTGATGAGTCTTGTGACATAAATGAGTCTTGTGACATACAGCGCTAGTTTCACTTTTTGTACGATTTATTTCATCTACAGGTCCTAAAGAAGAACATTTAGAATTATTGTCACTCAAAGGTCAAACACGTGGAGAGGATATAGAAAATGCTGTAATTGAGTGCATTCAAAAACATCATATTCTACTCGATAAAATTATCTCAAGTTCAACAGATGGGGCGAAAAGTATGACCGTCGTAAGAAACGGGTTTGTTGCTATTTTTAGAAAAATTCATCTAGACGCGCTTTGTGCGACATTTAATCAACTCGGACAGGGTTGGCGAACCTGTGGCCCGCGGGTCACATAGTGACACGCGAAGCAATTTTAGACGACACGCGAGACGATCACATTGTTTTAACATCCATTTAATTTTTCAAATTTTGATTTTCATTCGTCGGACTGACAGATCTATAATGTAATTTGTACTAGAAATAATTTTTAAAAAATAATTATTTAAAATTAATTTTTTCCTCTTTTTGCAAAACAGTCTTAAAACACTCTTCTTCAGTACTAGCGAATGCAAAAGAAATATTTGACGAAAGATTGTTCCAATTTCGTGAAATGGTGAAAACTTAAACTATCCTCTTTCGATTGGCTTCAAATTGATAACTTAAAAACGGAAATGGTTGAATTTCACAACAGTATTGTACGGAGGAATAAATTTGCAGAACTAAACGTAAACTCAGAAAAAAAAAATTTCAAGATATGGAAAATTGTGACGAATATATTTTAACAACAAGCACATAAAATATTTTAACTGAATGGAACTCATTGCCTAATTCGCTAATGTCGATGAAAAACTTAACAAGAGCTCCTTTGACAATGTTTGGATCAAACTACGTTTGCGAACAGTTGTTTTTGACAATCAATTTTATTAAAAGTGAGAATAGAAATCGCCTCGGCATCGACTTGTTCGCTGCGTGTGTACGATTAAAAGTTACAAATATCGAACCACGTATAAATAAATTATGGTCCGAAAGACAACAGCAAGTGTCACATTAAGTTCGATAATTTTTGTACTTATTTTCTTCCTGATATTGATAGTTTTAAACAAATCACAATAAAAAGTTAAATTTGTTTTTGTTTTAAATATATATCGTATAATTTTTTTAATTTCCGAAGGTCTTCCAAAGACCGAAAAAAAATTTTTTTAAGTGACACGCGGTTTTAATTCTACGGTTTCAAGACATTTTTTGACACTCGTTAGAAAAAGGTTCGCCATCCCTGAACTAGGAGATGCGAGACCATTGATCATATTAGTGTTTGTCTGTCATTGTTATAATTTAATTTTATCTATGAATAATATCGATATTAAGTATGATATCAAGTTTTATTCAACATACCTATAGTTTAACTAAGACATAAAACTTTAAGTACAGTTTATTAAGTTAATTTTAGGGAGCGCTGTGGAGTGAAAGAAAATGTAGTGTCGAGGATTGAGAAAGGTATGTTGAGATGGTTTGGACATACAGAGATGATGAAGGAATGGAGATAGACGAAATAAGTATACAAAACGAGTGTGGGTGGAAGAGTTAGAAGGGGTGACCTCAAAGCACGTACCTCATTCAGATTGAGGACGTTTTTAGCAAAGGCCAGCTTTGGAGTATCCAAATTAAATTTATAACTATGCACCTACCTATATAGTTTGAGTTTAAAAAATGTTGGCTCTCAAAAGAAATTTCAATCGTTGTACTGTTGACATTTGGCTCTGTTGACTAATGAGTTTGCCGACCACTGGCCTACGGGATATCTAGCGTTTGCATCCCGCCATTACAGTAGCCACAGGGATTAGATCTTAAGACATCAAAAATTGGTTTCTGGGGTTTTAGTGGTTTCGATCAAGTAATCTCTAGCTTCATTGTTTACTGGAATACCTAAACTTGTCCTTACAGAAGTAGGAAAATTGACTTCATTTATAACCATAGCACCCGCGGGCGATATTTTCAATCCACCCGCGGGGAAACTTTCAATCCAGCAGCCGAAACTAAACTTAAATGTTTGTAAAATTGTATCTGTATTAGAAGTTTTGATCGAAACATTCTTTTAATATTGTGAGATATATTAAGCACAGTTCTTTGTGAAATTTTGTCTTAATTGTTAAGAATTAAAGCAAAACAAATATTGATATTATAAAAGATTAAAACACTTAACTGGGAGAGGGTATTTTCAAGAGCAGATTGAGGCAGCTTGGCGCTTAGAGTTGAGTAAATTTTAATGCCTTTTCCGACAAATAGAAACATACTTTCACGGCAAAAAGTTCCGAAATATAGTGTGTACATAAATGAATATCCCAACTTTGCAGGGCTATTGAAAGAAAACTAAACAAAGTACAAACTTTTTTTTTTCCCCTGGGGCTACATCAAACATCGGGTGTTTGTTCCACTGCTACCAAATGACATTGACGAACTTAAGACACGCATATCTGCAGCCTTTCAATGCTGAAAAGCGTGTGGGATGAGTTATCGTACCACCTCGATATCCATCGTGTTACTAAAGGGGATCACACTGAACACTTATAACTGTGACGAATTTAAACTTTCAACTGTCATTTTTGATTTCCGATGAACAGCAAGTTTGTACTTTTAGTTTTCTTTCAACAGCCCTGCAAAGTTGGAATATTCATTTATGTAATCACTGTACAGTGGCGTAGCTAGGGGGGTGCGGTGGGTGCGGTCCGCACCGGGCGGCATATTTTTATTTAGTATTAGTTGTAAAAAAATCACTTGTTCAATTCATAAGTTTACTACTCGATTTCTACGAATTATGAATTACTATATGATTCAACACTATAGATTGGAAAATTCTGTACCCAACATTGTAATTTTGCTAAGAATTTTTTTAACAATCGCTATCAGTGTCGCTAGTTGCGAAAGGAGCTTCTCCAAATTGAAGTTGATAAAAAATTATCTTCGTTCCACAATGAGAGATTTAAGACTACAAAATCTTGCAATATTGTCTATAGAACAAGAAATTACAAATAATATAAATTTTGAGAGCATTATACACGATTTTTCTACTATGAAAATTAGAAGAGTAAATATATAAATATGTTTTGTTTACATACACATATGTGTACAATTTGTTTGTTTATCCAAAAGAAATGAAATTATTTATTTTTATTTATAAATATAAAATAAAACATTTTATGGAATTTTTTTTATAAATTAGATATATGTTTTGTCTCAATGGTGGGAAAACTGCGACCTCAGTAAGTTTCTTGTGGTCTTTATAAAAGTTGCATTTATAGGTAAATCAACTTAAGAGGCCTCCATTATTACTGCCTAATTTAAATATGGCATCCAATGGTAAAAACGTTCCCCACCTTAGTTTGTCTCAATTACAATTATTTATTTATGTTTATTAATTTATAAAAACCACCAATTGATTGACTTAGAAAGGGCGGCAAATTGGAGACCGCCCCGGGCGGCAAAAGTTCTAGCTACGCCACTGTCACTGTAGTTCAATATTTTTTCCTCCCCTTATGGAGGGCTGCCTCAAAACATCTCCATTAAATCCGGATTAAATGTACCATCAATCACTATTGTACATTAAGAACTGGGCATATTCTATGACGCTACATTTCTTGCGTATTAAGTTTGCTGAAAATTTTGCCCAGGGTATTTATCTTTTTGTCCAGGACACCATGATCATAGCTGATCAATGACTGTTTTGGAGGTTAATATTTTTGATGTTTCACTCACTGATGCACAGGAGGTTATCGAAATAATGGAAACTACGCTTGAAAGATGCACGTGCGCTACGGCATATGCAAATTACGGTGACGATGCCATCAGCGAACATAAGTATATAATACGGAGAAGTACGAGTATTGGTTATTAAGGCTGCTGTGTACTAACCTTGTTAGATTCGGTCACCTCAATGTTAAATTATGGAGAAAATGTGTCCAAGGATTGCTGATTTGGATAGGAAGATTTTTTTTTTTACAAAATTGTACTCCGTAATAGAGAAAGAAAATTTACACCTTGGGGCATTTTTCGTTTTTATTAAATGCAAATAATGTTTTAAAATTTAAATTATTCGGGGAAAAAATCTGGTCTAGTGTGCTTTAAACGCTAAAAAATTCCTTTGGACGAAATTTAAAAAATGAATCCTGTTGCAAGGTGCAGAAAAGTTCGGGCTATCTGAAAATACCGTTTTTATTGGATAATCAGCATTTATGTAGCTGTCAATAGTAGACACATTTTCTCCATAAGTTTACATTGAGGTGAGCGAATCCAATAAGGTTAGTACACAGCAGCCTTAAAGCAGCAGTAGTAGAGTTGACGGAGAATTAACTGTTGTGGAATAAATCAGCAAAATGTCGGATTTGAGTGACTCGCAGAATGGTTGGTTTGGAGCGCTACGGTCAATTTTTTTGCTACACGAGGGCTAATTGGATCGGGACCTACAGTTTAAAGTCGATTCCGAACGGCTATAAACATCCATGCCAACAGTGGGACTCGAACCCACAGGTTTTGAACCAAATGCCAGCGCCCTAGCCATTCGGCCATCACCTGGCTGACTCGCAGAATGAATGGTATGATAATCGGTTCGAGGCTTGCTGGTGCTAGAGTAATTAAAACGGCAGAAATTGTCGGTGTATCACGAGGCACAGTATCAAAAATTCTAACAAAATATTAGATCTACCATGCAAAAAGTGTGTATGTGCGCTAACACAAAGATGTCAGCGAGGCAAAGGCAGCTTAGTACGGATTGTACGACGAAAATTTGGCACAGAAAATAACAGGTGAATACAAGTCGTAACAATCCTATTTCAATAGTAACAGTTCATTGGGAATTGCATAAAGCCGGTATTTTAAAGTCGTGTTGCAATTCTGACGTTTTTCTAGATCGATGTGCCCCACATTCATGCAGAATGACAGGTAAACATAGTCTACATTTCATATAGCATCAGTGGGAGACAACTGGAAGAATTACAAACAACTCTCCGAGTCCGATTTAGATATCATTTGGTCAGCACCAAGATATCAGATCGATTAAAACTCGTCCTACCCATAACTTATTGTGACAAAATTCTTACTCGCTTTCTTACAATGATTTCACTTAATCTTTTCCCAAGAATTTACTTTCACTGATTTTCTCGGTAACAACAACAATAAGCACTTACTGACACTGTGGTTCTTGTCCACAGAAATATGGGAGCTGCAGAACGCTGTAGTTGTGTCCTTCGAGGAAAGTACATTCTGGATCTGGCGTTAATACACAGTGTTCAAATTTCTAAATGCAGGAGGAAGAAAGAAAGAACTTTGTAATTTAAAGAGCCAAATATACTAAAAAACACTGACTTATAATAATTAACACTTTCACTGCCATGAGCATCACCGTTGGGTCTCAAAAATATTTTCACTCTGTATCGTGAGCATCACCCGTGGATCACTGGTTTCATTGCATATTATGTTAAATAAAATTTCCTGGGCAGTTCAGTAATAACTTTATGCTTGTAGGTGGCACTCTACGATAACAGTTCTTTAAAACAAAATCAAACTTGGACACCCTGTGCCATCTATTATCGGCTCGGAAAAGTTATTTAAAAATTTGATAGTTTCATACTATTGCAGCCACATCTGCAGTAGGTTAGAATTTTATATTTTTAAGCTCAAAACGATTGTTTTTAAATGGGAAAAATGTAAGCATTTGATCTTTTCACCAAAATTACTTGGATTTCTCTTTATATCTGTTATTTTCAAGTGATAGTGCTTACATATTTTGAACCCTTTACAAACAGTTAAACTAATGTTTTTAAATTGGGCATACCGGTGATCACTTACCTATGGGGCTACTTTCTATGGGGGCAGTGAAAATGTAAAAAGAAAGACACTGAAAACAGACCTGCATTATTGATAACATCCACGGTCGAACTCGCTTATTGCAATCTCAGATTTAACGAGAACTCAGGTTTATAGAAACAGAAACACATAAAATAGAAACATAGAAATAAAATCACAACATAGTGGAGTGGACGATGATCGAGAAATTCAAACAGAACTGCTATCGTTATGCACTGACTTTAAAACGGACGGATATAAACCGCAACATGTTTATGAAACTAGACGGTTAATTAACGACGTATTTCGTGTCATGACTCTTATCTGACGAAAAATTACACACACACACACCAAAAAAAAAAAAAAAAAAACTTCGCTAATCCCTATCTAAATAAAAAATTAACAGGAAAAATTTTCATGACATTTTGGGGAAATCCGGTATTGAGCCCAGGTATTGGTATTTTAAATGATTTTGACTGTTATTAGAAATACTTGTATCACTGCATAAAATTATCATAGTATAGGTGTTAGAGTTTTGAGAAAGATGGAAATATCAGACCGTTTAGGCATCACATTTCATCCATATTACAGCTAATAAAGCAGCAGAGATCAGGATTTAAAAAGCCTTTTCTAGTTTAAATGTCCACAGGTTATCTTAAAGTAATATATTATTCATTGCGTTTAAACACCATCTACTACAGTGAAAGGCAGTGTACATGATCTCTTTCAAAGAAATCATTCATACTGAGTTTAAGGCCTCATCTTATTACTTAATTTCTTTATCACGCAACGTCACTTTAACTAGGTTTGGTTTGTTTTGGAGCGCTGAGGTCATTTTTTTTTTTTTTTTGGCTATACGAGGGCTATTTAGACCGGGACCTACAGTTTAAAGCCAATTCCGAACGGCTACAAACATCCATGCCAAGAGTGGGACTCGAACCCACAGACTCCGGTACCGAATGCCAGCGCCCTAGCTATTCGGCCATCGACCGGCTCACTTTAACTAGGAATCACTTTTATACTTTGGGTTCCGAGATTTCAGGTTGGGTTAAACTAGCTTCAGATTTTTCTGGCTTCGTATGCAATAGGTCTACAGAGGAGTCTCATGATAGTTTAAACTTTCTAGCAGAGATGCAAAAGTATAAGCCTGTAAAGTGTTGAGGACTGCCATGCCTCTAAATTGAAGTCAACCACATTTTTTTTATAAGAATGGCTGCGTGATCACAAATATGGCCTTGTAGCGATCGCAAGTCTGCAGCCGGATCTCGCCGCTGACGATATTTAAAAATATTTGTATTTCACTCTTTGAAGAAGTTGTCTGGCAACTACGATGACCCGGTACGAGAGTAGCAGAAAAAAGAAATCTTTCTGCTACTCTCGTATTCGTTGTTAAGTTTTTTGCTTCGTAATTTTTGGTATCCATGTTATTCTTTAATTTGCACGTGTCGTATTTTCAATGTTAAATTTATGTAATAAATATTTTATTTTTCATATTTAAATTGTGATAATGTTCTTTGATTTTAATAAAATAAAATTTGATTTTCGTATAAAAATACTTCTTGAATTCACTGCTAGCTAGTAACGACACACAAACTGGCGATTCCTACAGCCTCACTACCTTCAGTTTTCTCTGGTCTTGTATACTTAGCTCTACAGAGGAGTCGTATAAAAATGTAAATTTTTAAGGAGGATTGTAGCATATTAGAGTGTTGATGACTGTTTATATCGCATAGTAATAATATAGTCCGTTTATTTGTGTTTTAAACAGCTCTAGAAATTGCATATAATTAACATGTAAGACTTCTGTTAAAAGATGGTCCATTTGCAAGAATAAATCAACAAAAGTAAACAAACCACCTCGCTAAAAGCCAAACTCGCATAAGTAAAAGTTTTGCGTCTTTGGTCGAAGGTTTGTAACTGATAGATGATATTACACCCAATGGACATTCCATATAGGGTCACGTCAACTCAATGTGATAATTTATGACAAAATAAATAAAAAAATTTAATATTTAAGAAAAAAATTATTTCAAAATGTTTCAATTTTAATAATTTTTTATCCAAACAAACCATTAAAAAATATTTTGCCTCAACGTGCTGACTATATATGTTAACATTTATAATATCAAAAACTATTTTAGATTAATGGAACATATTATTGAAATTCTCGGAACAGCACAAACACTTAGCGTTCTATAGTTAATATACGAGAAGATAAGATCTGATCGGCTAACTTTATGTGAAACCTTTTTTTTATTTTTTTATTTTGATACCGATAAGTTCCTACGATCACAGACCACTGACTCTGAATCACAAAAGTAGCAGTTGGCCTCAAGTTAAATTTAGGTCAAAGCAAATTTCCGGCGCTTATCTCAAACGATATTCAAGATTAAATCTCCAAGCGTAAGCTACGTATTTTCAATGATCCTCATTATGCAGCTTTATCAGTTGACAGCCACCTTTCATAAACAAAGTCGTGTATTTGTCTTTTTCATGAAAGTAATCGAATTTCTCATTATTGGCAATTTATTTTGTAGCTCATTTACCGGTGCTTCAAAACTTTCCATCACAGATGACAATAGTTAAAATACATATAGGAATAAATATATTAAAGCATTCAACAGTAATCGGACAAGAAAAATATTTCGAAAACTTCACTGAAAAATTTTACTTTTTAAAACAAGCTTGCGTTTTAAATTTTAACATTATAAAATCCTTTTTTGGTTTTGCCATTTCATAATAAAATATTTTAAAAAAATTAAAAGTGCAAGCATCATACTACAAAATTAGCTTCTCTGATTAGAATTTTACTCTTAATATTAAGGCTGCTGTGTTAGATGAAGAAAATATGTCAAGGTTTGCCAACTTGGATAGAAAGATTTTTCTAAAAAAATTGTCCGTAATAGAGAAAAAAATTTTACACCTGGGGGCATTTTCGTTTTTTTTTTAAATGCAAATAATATTTTAAAATTTAAATTATTCTGGAAAAAACTGGTTTAGTGTGTTTTAAACGCTCGCCAATTCCTGATAATAAATAACTGATCCTTTTATGCAGTTTATTTCAATCACTCGTGTTTCATACGTGTCTTTCTGATGTGTGGCTGTCCTAGAAGTTTGAGGTTGTTTCAGCTAGATGAGATCGGAACTATTGATTATTTTACTTTGAACGAAATACTTGAATTCATTAATGGGAGGGAAAAAAGTGTAATAAAGAACTCGGTGTTTTATATCGTAACTCTGGAATTACTTCTATTGTATATTTTTTGCCGTCCTAGTGTATGTGCAGGTGGTATATAACACGTGCATATATACATTTCTACCTAACCGCAAACTTCAATAGCAATTCATTTCTGTCAAAAATATAATTAGTTTACTGTTACTCAATGTTCTTCGATTTAACCCCCACCCCCCACCCACCCCCCAAAAAAAAAGAAAGACACTCCCAACAAGTGAATATTAAACACGTGGATAATTCAGGTTTTAGCGACTATTTATAGATTAATATTGTTCAAAAAATGTGCAGTGGTAGAGTGCTAAAAGTACAATAAAATATAGACTGATTATCAGAAATTTTGCATAAAAAAATCTAGGAATAAAAAAACCCCAAGTATTTCACTATAATTGACAGTAAAATTAGACTCATTTCAAAATTCTAAAGAAAAATTTAGCTATCTCGGGAGAAGATCAAGTAAACGACAACACAGTAAAGGCCTGTTCCCACAGCTTTCGGAGCGTTGCGTTATTACGTTGGCTCCAAGATTGTTGACATGACCTGTGATTGGTTTGGCGTAACATGTGGTCAATGCATTGAGCTCTAGGATTCGTTAAAATTTTAAACGCTGACGTTACAGAACGCTCCGGGTTCAGTGTGAACAGGCCGTTATCCAACACAGGCAAACGGAGCCCAGTGTAAATTATGGTGTGTTAAGGTTTTTCTCTTCAGAATAGACCGTTTAGTTGTAATTCTCAAATTTTGGTCCATTTCTAGAAACACATTTTAAACTGTTTAGTTCATGTGTAGGCCACTATCATAAATTAAACTTACCTTGTTGAGCCAGTAGTCACTGGGTCTCACTTTCGTTTTGTTTTGCCTCGCCACCATACGTCGATAAAAGTACGAAGAAATGATCCTCTCGACTGGTTCTCGAATAATATTTATGTAGACAGGCGGGCGCTCGCCGAATCTGAAATAAGATCGAAAAACTTATAATTATGTCTCATTTCCCTGGGTTTTCCTTTTACCTTAACGATTATTGTTTTCCACCCACAGAAGTTTCTTGGGCACCCAAACTACGTAAACTTTTGGAAGATGCGAATGGTTTGACTGCTCGTTTAAGGCTCGGTGCACACGAGCGATCCGGTGTCGTTGCGGCACCGCAGTTTCGATCAAGCAGTACATAGAGTTGAACTAACAGACTCACACGGACGACGGCGTATGAGTCGGTTAGTTCAACTCTTTGTACTGCTTGATCGCAACTGCGGTGCCGCAACGACACCGGATCGCTAATGTGCACCGAGCCTATGCCTGCCGTGTACTAACCCTATTGGATTCGCTCACCTCAGTGTTAACCTATAGAGAAAATGTGTCCAAGGATTGGCGAATTGGATTGATATATATATATATATATATATATATATATATATATATATATAAATATATAAATTGTACTCCGTAATAGTGAAAGAAATTTTATACCTTGGGTTTTTTTTTCGATTTAAAAAAAATGCAAATAACATTTTAAAATTTAAATTATTCGGGAAAACAGTCTGGTATAGTGTGTTTTAAACGTTCCTCAATTCCTTTGGTGGACGAAATTTATAAAATGAATCCTGTTGCAAGGTGCAGAAAAGCTCAGTCTATCCGAAAACACATTTTTATTGGATTGTCAGCCTTTATGTGGCTGTCAATAGTAGACACGTTCTCTACACAGGTTAACATTGAGGAGAGCAAATCCAATAGGGTTAGTACACCCTATGCAGCCTGAACCCTTTGAGGGGCGCTGTTTGCATAGTGCAAACGCTGAAATCTTGTCCTTCTTTCGCTTGCATTCAATGCATTCCAGTTAAATGAGCAGAAAATGGCTAGTGCTGCCATCTGTTATCAGTTTAAAGAAGTAAAATCTCTTTACAACCTTTAATTGGAAAATTTTTCAAGATTCTTTTAGGTTAAAAAAAAATCGAGAAAAAAATCTGCACCGTGCAAACGTTGCAGGTTGTTGCCCTTAAAGGGTTAATGGCTCAAAGTTTTGAAGTAAGCTACACCAAACATGGTAACTTTTATAATTTTACCCACAATAAATGAAAAGGTAATGATTAACATATTCTCTAACAGTATTTCCAAAGCCGTGTAGGTGTCTTTTAATAAAATAAAAAATAAATATTCTACAAAAAAAAAATAATAATAACCTTCATTCTCAAAATAATAAGTGAAATCGGACGAAGTGTCGCTTTCAGTTAAATGCGTACACCTCGGTGGCATGATCTTCTCCAGAGTGGAGGTAGAGATGGGTAGAGGGAGCAAATCCATCAAATGAATGAGTAAATAAATGAAAATCCATCAAATGATTGATGTATAGTAAAATTAGAGGAGCATTTCATAAGAACTGAATGAACGGATATAAGCTTGGTGCACACGAGCAATCAGGTGTCGTTGCGGCACCGCAGTTGCGATCAAGCAGTACATAGAGTTGAACTAACCGACTCACACGGACGACGCCGGCGTCGTCCGTGTCCAACAGGTCACAACAGGATGCCGGCGTCGACTCACACGGACGACGGCGTATGAGTCGGTTAGTTCAACTCTACGTACTGTTTGATCGCAACTGCGGTGCCGCAACGACACCGGATCGCTCGTGTGCACCGAGCCTAAGGCTGATGTGTACTGACCCTATTGGATTCGCTCACCTCAACGTTAACCTATGGAGAAAATGTGTCTACTCAGAGCCGGGTCATCGGATAGACAAATGTCTAGGGCCCGGTCAAACTGTCTATTTTGAAAAGATTTGTTAATAAGATAGTTTACTTTTCTGTTGGACAACTGTTTATAATAAAAAAATACACAAAAGTACTTGCTTTTTATATGGTTATTGTGAATATCTAAAATCTAAAGGAAACGTGTTGTTATGTTTCTTCGAATTGAAAGTAAAACGCCCAATAATTTAGAATTTTTTAAAATTTTTATAGTCATAAGAATAATATTAACTATATGTATTCTTAACATCCTGGGAAATATTGTTAAATAATTTTGCTTTTATTTTTTATCAAGCAGCTGCGTTACGGCTCGACGTTACTTTACATTACGCTGTGCTATGTTAGCCAACGTCAATCTATAAATAGGCCTTTCGTTGCAAATGTGACATCGAACAAAATGCTTTGGATAATATTAATTATGATGAAATAATTGATAATTTTGCTGAATTTAAGACTAGAAAACAGAATTTTTAAATAAAGTTTATTCACATTTATATACTTACTTTTGTTAGACATTTAATAAAATAAATATCAATTTTTTAAAAATTTATATACAAACTGTTCAAACTTTTCTAGAAAAACTAAAATTTATTGTTGTATATTAAATATTTTTTATTAATAAAATTTTAAGATTTGTTTTAGTTTTTCACATTATTTAGTTTTATTTATTGTTTTATATTTTTGTGTGTTCTATTTTTTGTGGGAGACGGAGGGGTCCCGGTAAGAAGAAAATGTCTAGGGCCTAAAGTGGGTTAATCCGGACCTGTGTCGACTATTGACAGCGACATAAATGCTGATAATAATCCAATAAGAATGGTACTTTCAGATAGCCTCAACTTTTCTGCACCTTGCAACAGGATTCATTTTATAAATTTCGTCCACCAAACGAATTTAGGAGCGTTTAAAACACACTACACCAGATTTTCCCTTGAATAATTTAAATTAAAAAATGTTTGCATTTTGTTTTAAGAAAAACGAAAAATTTCCCAAAGTGTAATTTTTATTTGATTTTTTTATGAGCTCTTCTGCATCTTGCAACAGGATTCATTTTAAAAATGTCATCCACCAAAGGAATTTATTTACGTTTAAAACACACTATACCAGATTTTTTTCCAGAATAATTTAAATTAAAAAAAATTTGCATTTTTCTAAACGAAAAATGCCCAAGTGTGTGAAATTTCTTTCTTTATTACGGATTACAATTTTCTCTCTATTCTAAAAAAAAAGTAACTCCCGCTGCCGCGGTCAAAAGCTTGTCACGCTATCTCCTCCGAAACCGCTGGGGGTATGGGGTTGAGACCGATACCAATGGATGCAGAAAAATGGGGGGACCAAAGTTAGACATGTGTCATCTTCGTCGGACTTTTAAGTTTTTTTTTATTTTATGTTTTGTGGGAAAATACTGATTTTTTCATTTTCAGATTACGATAACTCGCCAAAAAGTGATTGTAGAATTTTGATCTTTTTACAATCTAAGACTACAGACATTTCTCTTTCAAACTAGACCTCATTTGTTTAAAAATATTTTAAAACAGACTAAAAATTTCATCAAAAATGAAAAACAGTTTTTCAAGAAATATCGTCCCCTATGGGGATGTAATACCGATGCTCTTCGAGTTTTTATCTTACAAAGAAAATATTTACATCATCTGGAAGCTGAAAGCTTTCTTATTCATATAAATCTATATCATTCATCTATATCCTCAATATCATCAAATCTATATCCTCATTTCAAGTCTATATCTTAAATTTTCGATTTTTAATTGAATTTTAAAGCTGATAATTCAACAGCGATGAAACGCCTTTCGCATTAAGGGCGACTACAGTAAATGGATGGAAGCTGTTACATTGCCCGAGAATCACCCCTATGTATCTCGCTATTAGCCATAACAGAGGAGCGAGCGTAGCGAGCCTAGGGGCGAAGCCCCTAGTTAAAAAAAAAAAAAAAAAAAAATTCAATCCAAGTCGTCAATCCTTGGACACATTTTCTTCATAATTTAACATTTAGGTGAGCGTATCCAACAAGGCAAGCAAGTAGTTCCCTTAAGCGAATAACTAATGATTAAAATTATATACTAAAAATCTACAATGTCAACTGAAGAACCGTCTTAACTAATTAGTTACAATCAAACAAAACAAATCATTTATTCAGGATATCAAGATCAATGTAGAAAATAGCAGAGAAAGTTTCATTTCAGGATTTGTATAATATCGCAACTCATCGTACGTTTCAATGCCAAGAACGCAATTAAAACCTTGTGGTGGAAACACGCGCGTTGTAACTTTTCCTTATCCTCTATGCCATATGGTACTTACCCCATTTTCATTGGAGTTGATTAATATTTATTCTTTCCACTTTAATTCAGCTTCACAGTTTTTTTAATGTCATAAGCACGACAGGAAATTTTCATTAGTGTAATTTTCAACGCACAAGGTCAAGATAAATGTTTCTCAACTTTGTGGGACCATTTTTAATTTTTATGAGCAGTTTATTACACAGTAAAACGACGGAAACAGGTATTGCGGGAAATATTTCATTTTGAGGATAATATTTCATTAAGAGAGTTATTGAAAAGATCTATAGATACACTTTTTTCTGCATGTATGCAGTACATAAACTTTTTTAAAAATCCTTGCCGGTTTAGATTTAATATAAGGTTTTAAACCGATATTAAATCTAAACCATTTCTAGAAAAGTCAAACAGCAAATTAAAAGATATTCTTGCTAATATAATTATGGGGGAAAAAATAAGAGGATTTGAGGACATCATTACTAGTTCCCCACAGACGTGACCAGACACGTAACGCATTTCATAAAGATACTATGTGGATTTAATAAATACACTCATGGACAAAAAAATTAGCGCACCAAGGAGTCGTCAAAATGAAACGAAATTTTACATACGTAATGACTACTTTGATATAAGTAAATGATAAGAAAATCAAAGAAAAAGGATAATTTATTTCAGAGACAAAGGCAAAAGAACGGAGGAGTTGGACGACCCTCTAGCGCGAATGCACGATGCGATACGATCGGGCATTGAGACATACAAGTTCTGTATGATGTCTTGAGACATTTCGTTCCATATTTGCTGTAACCTTGCCTCTAGTTCGTTCAAACTCGTGGGATGCCCAACTCGTCGTCCCAAATGATCCCAGATATGCTCGATTGGAGACAAATCTGGGGATCGGGCAGGCCAAGGAAGGGTAGTGACAGTGCGGAGACAGTCTTGTGACACCCTTGCCGTATGAGGCCGAGCATTGTCTTGTTGATAAATGGCTCCTGGGAGCCGTTGCATGAGTGGCAACACATGTTGTTGCAGGATTTCATAAACATACCGCTGGGCTGTCATGGTGCCACGGAACAATACTAGGGGTGACCGTGTATTATAGGCAATGGCACCCCATACCATCACACCAGCTATGAGAGCGATGTGTCGCTGTACAGCAAAGGCAGGATTGAAGCGTTCACCATGGGCTCTCCACACACGAACACGATTGTCATCACTGCCGAGATTGAATCTGGATTCGTCGCTAAAGACGACCTGGTTCCATTCCGCTGCAGTCCAGTTTCCTCGTGCGCGGCAAAACTTCAAACGGAGGCGTCGATGGGTGGGCGTCAAGGGCAGCACACGTAATGGGCACCGCGATACCAACTGTCATTCAGCCAGGCGCCTTCGTATGGTTCGAGAAGACACAGAGGCCCCTAGTGAAGGTGCTACCTGTGCCTGGATGGCGGCCGATGAAGCAGTTGGCTGTACGCGTGCATTTCTTACGATGTGGCGGTCTTCTCGACGACTGGTCTGTCGAGGGCGTCCTGAGCCTGGTCTTCGTGTACATGACATCTCTCGAGTCCACTGGTCCCAACACCTCCTCACAACACAACGAGAGCGGCCTAATTGACGAGCTACTCGCCTAGCTGACCACCCAGCTTTCATCATCCCGACGATTCTCACCCTCTCAAACTGCGACAACTGCTTATATTGTCTTCGAACACGGCGTAATGGCATGTCTATCTCAGCTCTTCCTTTGTAAATGATTCAGCACACTCAAACAAGCTTTGGTTACCTGTTTTATACTCCACAGAGTACGATGTTCAACGCCCTCTACCGGCTATACGTAATGCGCAATCACGCTGCATTTCTAATCATTTGCATATCTCCCCGACATGTACCTTCATTGCAAGTTTCGTTACGATCCCGCAATTATTTCTTGGTGCGCTAATTTTTTTGTCCATGAGTGTACAATACAATTTTGTTTTGTTTTTGCATTTTACATATTTAAAAAAAATTTACATAAAATTTTGTACCTATTTCCGATTTTTTTCATTTGATAAAATTGATAATAGTATAAATTTAATATAAATATCATGATACACATTAGAGTAAAAGTAAGTTGTCACAGACGCTTCAGTCGCTTAAAGGCCTGTTCACACAGAATCCGTCAGCGTTAAAGATTCCGTTGGCGCTGATTGGTTAAATGGGTCAATGATTGGTATATGATTGGTTAAAATTTTTTACGCTGATGCTGACGGATTCTATGTGAACAGGCATTTACTGGTCCAAAAAATAATAAAAAGAAACTTAACATCTTAGAATTTTTCTGATAATTGGCTAGATTACCATTATTATTTTTTAAAAACATAAAATATTTTTGGCATGGATTCAACTAGCTATGTGTTATTTCTGGTTTGAATTGGTTCTACCCCATGACACCGGATAGGGCCCCAAATAGTAACATGGGGGGGGGGAATCCAAAATGTGTTGTACTCATTTTGTAATACAAATTTCAGTCGTTGCCCTGAAAAAAATAATGATTTATTCCGAATTACAGATTCCAGTTCTTTTAAAATGTGTTCCGTGCGATTTAAATTTGGAAATCGATGAAGTAGTTTTATTATATAGGGCAATTATAGCTGCACATTCTACGAAGTATACTTAGGGTCATTGCCATGGTAGAGACTGAGATATGTTTTTGCGGCTAAAGCTGCTGTGTACTAACCCTATTGGATTCGCTCACCTCCATGTTAACCTATGGAGAAAATGTGTCCAAGAATTGCAGACTTGGATTGAAAGATTTTTTTCTTTAAATATTGTACTCCGTAATAGAAAAAGAAATTTTACACCTTGGGGCACTTTTCGTTTAAAAAAAATGCAAATCTATATATTTATGCTGCTAAGCCGATTTTTGGGCAGTGCGTGAGAGAAAACTACTGCATCTATTTACTTCATTTTAGTCTTAAACGGAAGATTGTAATCTGCAGATTTGCCAAATTTGTTTTTTGTAACAGCAAATTCTATTAATTAGCGATAATTTACAATTAAAATTTGCTTTCTGCGCATGCTCAGTGACATGTTTAAATCTGGCTTTAGATACTTACTGAACACAAGGCCGCATAAACAATTTTTTTTTTCTCCGATGAATCTCTGTAGCTCTCTTTCTCTGCCATTTTTATTTTTAATTATGTTTGTGAGATATAGAACTAAACCTGACGGAAATTGTTTATTTCGTGCTGTTGAGTAACCCTATTACTTTCTATTGGGTTCAACAGTAATTTTTAAAAGTGTATTTCTCTATTCTTAATACTATGATTTTCAACATTTGGCAATCACTGGTTGAGTATAATTTGTGTATTAGTACATTTATTTACTATCCAGCCGTTATGTTTTGTAACATTTTAAAATTTAAATTATTCGGGGGGGGGGAAATTTGGTCTAATATGTTTTGAACGCTCCTAAATTCCTCTGATAGACGAATTTTATAAAATGAATCCTGTTGCAAGGTGCAGAAAAGGTCAGGCTATCTGAAAATACCTTTTTTATTGGATTATCTGCATTTATGTAGCTGTCAATAGTAGACACATTTTGTATACAGGTTAATAATGAGGTCAGCGAATTCAACAGGGTTAGCACACAGCAACATAAGTCTCAAAGAGAGACCTTCAAAATTCCGGTTTACTGATACTTCCTCAACACTATGCGAGTAACTAAAAAGCGTCCTTTAAGAGATTTCCGATGTCATTTTTTTCCCCCGTTTACTCTGAAAATGCAGGTATTTAACGTTTCAACAAGATATATTTAATTTGTTTTAGCAGTATGTACTATTAATTATATCTTATTTTTCTAAGAGGAATATGAATTTTAAGAAAATAACTTACTTCGTAAAGTTGATGAAGAAGACATGTCTATCGAAGCTGCAAGGAGCTGGCGTCCCTTTCACTAACTCTACGATTCTTCGCTAGAGTGAAGAAAAAAAAAATTGTTAGAAGTCAGTTTCAGAGTTAAATAGACCAGAAATCAGTTTTTTTTATCAGTTTAATAACAACACATAAAAACAAATGAAAAAAAAGCTCAAGGGAATGTAAGTCAGAACTATTTTTTTTCCCAACGCGATAAGAACGTGTCTTTTCGACATTCGTCCATTCCACACCGCGAATTTGTTGGTTGCTTTATTAGGGCAGTACCCTGTAGGTGAAGCAACATCACTCCCTACGAGGGAACAGCACAAGAACGTCCATAGCTAAGGGTCTGTTCACATAGGTGTCCGGTAGCGGATGCGTTAAAGCATTGAAATATATTTAATCAATGACAAACCTCCAAACGATTAGCAACGAAATTTTTTACGCCTGTGATTGGTTTATTTCCATCTCAGCACCATTTTTTACATGTTTATTAACTCGCTTTCTTGTTTGCGTGTTTGTCCAGTCCAAATCTTGCAATTGATTTTTAACTAACTTCCCGACTAGCTAGACATTTGAAACTTTTAGAATAGCTCAGAACACGATGAAAATGCATTATTTTAATACTTTTAGCCATCTTTAAGAATTAAATTAATTTTCAGTTAATTTTGTTTTGTAGACTCGTGCAGCTATCTGTCGGTCGGGACGGAACGAACAGTTAAACGCAAGTTAACTTTCAATTAACTCCATTTTCTTTCAAGTTGATGGGATAATTCATCAAAAAAATTTTAAAAAGTATTTATTAATACATAGAATTGTCAAGTTTATATGATTCAACAGAAAATTTAAAAACATGGTATATAAAAAGTTCTTTTTATCTTGTAATTATTCCTTTTACGCTTCCGCTACCGGACTCCTATGTGAACAGGCTCTTAGTCGGGATTCGAACAAAAGTCCACTCCGGGGAGTCGGATGATGGCCGAATGGCTAGGGCGCTGGCAGTCAGTACCAGATTCCGTGGGTTCGAGTCTCACTCTTGGAATGTTCGTAATCGGCTTTAAGCAGTAGGTCCCGGTCTAATGAACCCTCGTGTAGCACTCCAAACCAAGCTCGTAACACTAACCACTATACGATGTGGGGGCGGCAGCTATAGGGTTTTATTATCCACAACAGAGGATTGTGACACGTGCGTAGTCATGAGAAAGTAGTTTAGATAAATTGGATTCAAGCGTACGGTCATAACATGACTAAAGTGACCAGGACCTATACTTAAAGGCCGATTCTCGACGGCTGCAAACAGCCATGCCTGCGTGGGATTCGAATCCAGCCCTAGGAAGTTCGTGAGAGATTCATGCCATTATCTTATGTTAGAAAAATCCCGTCTGACCTCGGGCTGCAACGAGTAGAGTTCCAGGCCTGATACGAGCGACAGACTTAAATTTTTGAGGTACGGCTAAATGGTACAAGTTACTTACCAACTCTTAGGAGTGTTCAAAATAGTTCCCTCCAAGATTAATGCACATTTATAGACGAATTTTCCAAAGATTAAATGCCTCAAGTCATCCATTTCTTGGAATAGGTGAAAAATATGTTTTTATCGCCTCATCAATCTCATCTTCGGAATGAAAACGACACCCACGTAAATTTTTTTCTTATTAAAAAATAGCCAAAAGTGACACATAGCAAGATAGGGAGAATAAGGTGAATGTTCTATCACTTCGATATTTTTTGTTCAAGAAATTCAACTGTAATCCCTGCTGTATGAGAAGATGCATTGCATGCATGAGTACCTTAATATTCATCCCTTGAAGAATTTCTGGAAGATACTTATGACTAGTGATGTACCAGTTAGCTAACACAGTCTTCTGTCCCTCTAGCTTTATAGCTTTGATTAGCCCTGTACTTTTGAAGATCAAATCCTACATTAACTTTTTCATTGATCGTTGTCTTTTCACCATTGTTGGCTTGAGGTCATCTTCAATGACCCATACTTTACTTTCTCTACGTGTTGGAACGAAAAAAAAAAAAAAGAAAAAAAAAAAAAAAAAAAAAAAAAAAGGCATGTACGTCTCATCACCAGTTATGGTTTCAGAAATAATGCAGTGCTCATCATCATTAAGTAATTTTAGGGTTTCTTTACTGATTCTGACACGCTCCGCTTTTTGATGTTCTGTTAAATTATGGGGACCCTACGACAAACTAATTTTTTCACATGTAGTTCTACTTGAACTAGCCGCTGCGCGACCAGCATGGTCGCTTTTAGTTTTATATTTTCTTTTGCAAAACAACTCAACTGAAAGAAACATATGTAAGGAATGTTACAATTACTTGTCATCATAAATATACTTTGTTAAGGGGTATTCTCTATAAGGCTGATTCTAAAACACGGTGATTAAACAATGCGAAATTTCATTACTTCAGAACAGAGTTCAAGATAAGACTGGGAAACCCAACACCAATTATTTTAAAAATGACATCCCTCTCTGTATGTACTATTTTTCAAAATTAAGATATCTACACTTTATCATTACATCAAATAAGAAATTGTTGGGGAAAAATTTTTTCACGTAAAAAAATGGAGTAAAAATTCAGCAAGTACTAAAATGTAGTGTGGATTACATCACTATCTGTATGTACTATTGATCACAATTCAGATATCTACACTTAATCATATCAAATAATAAATTGTTGGGAAAAATTTCTTCACTTATAAAATGAAGTAAAATTTCAGCAAGTACTGAAAAAAGTGTAAAAAATGAACTATTACTGGCTCTCGGTTGCTGTGCCGGCGACAGTTAAGACTAACCTCGCGATCATTTATTCTCTCTCTTTCACGCCTCTCTTAATGAATTATTTCTTCTTCTCTTTCTTTCTTGAGACTGTTCCGAATTTTCCCTTGATCGTGCAGCTCGCTTTCGAGCTTTCCTGATTTCAGCGCGTAAATCCATGTTGACACGCGGTTGCAAATTGCGGACGGCCGCTAATGTTTACATGTGGAAGTTGCAGCCGTTGCCATTCGGAGTGCAGAAATATCGTCGATTTTTGTGCCGCATACCTACGCGTTTTATCTAATATATAAAAATGAATGTTTGTCTCTCTGTAATTGTATAGAAATCCACAGTTTAGGAGCAACGATCGTGAAATTTTACATACAGGCGTGTTTAAAAACAGCCGAGGGTCTGAAGAACTTCAAAAATCGAAATTAATTACCGTTGATTTTTAATTAATAAAAAACCAACAATTTGTAAGCTGTTACACTTTGTGGAATCACCCCTCTGAATATGGCGTCCACGTTAGGGTTAGCTGGCAAACAGCGAGCAAAAAGATAAAAATAAATAAAATCAAAAAGTTTCAAGTTACATATTAAACCAGAATAATAAATGAAAATAATAATCTTTCAAGTCAGATTTTATACTCTAAAATAAATCGGATCCAACGGCATATTGACACTCTCACACGCGATGGAAAATTCGAATCAACCACGCTAAGTGTCACGATCTTTTTTAATCGCTACTGCAACCCCCCTAGCTTATGTCTTTGTGTCTATTGAAGAGTTAAAGACTAAGCTTCTATCCTGCTAACTTATTTCTCATTTAAAACTCCTCTTACTCCATAAATGTATGTATATTCACCAACCCATAGCAACTTTCCAAAAAACTCATTGCGTATATTTTTTACTTTACTCAACAGTGTTGTGTATAATCGTGGCGCGTTCGTTAAAACTGTTCATTTGGTACACCGTAAGACTCGGGTTCGAGTCTGGGATCGTGCAAATTTTGCTAAACCTGTATTTTCAGCTTTTTATGAAGGCTTTTTTATTTTAGCTTTTATTTTATTATTTTTTAAATTATTATTTTTATTTTATTTTATTATTTTTTTAAATTATTTTTATTTTATTTTTTTTTTAGCTTTTTTATGATGAAAGACCGAATATAGCTGAAATCTGAGGAGTTTATTATACATTTATATATTTTTAATTGGTTTTCATATTATTAATGTGTATAACATCTCGTATGCTTTTTTTTCTATGTTATTTATACTGTGTTTAGTTTTTTAATAGATTTTGGTAGGTTTATTATAAATTTATATATTTTATGTTTTACTTTCCAGGAATTTTTGCTCCAATGATAAAGGCTAAATCTTTTCTATGTTATTTATACTGTGTTTAGTTTTAAAATTGATTTTGGTTAACAAACATTCATCAATAATTTATTTCTGGGCATTGTATTGCTAACAATTAGGATAACCAACATTTTTTGAAGGATGCTATTCTCGATTCCCAGATGTGCAATAGATGGCGCCACTATTTTAAACTTTTAGTATTCCATAAACCAACACCTCCTAAACGTTCGTTTAGGAGGTGTTCCTAAACGAACGGTACATTCAAATTAAATACAATGTCAGTGTATGCAATTAATGCCAATATATATATATATATAATAAATACGACGATCAATGTATACGATTGATGTAAAAAAAGCAAAAAAATATATTAATAAAAAAATCGTAAAGGATATTTTTATAGACAAAATAATGTAGAAGAAAATATTCAAATTAAATCTCATAGGACATACTAAAGAATATAGTACAGTTAATGTAGTACAGTTTGAGGAACATATCTTTTACATTATTTTAATATTTTTTTTTAATAATGTCCAATCGTCTGCCGCTTTAGTAAGAAAAAAAGTTTTTTTTTGCCTATTTCGTTGTTATGTGAAGATAAATTTATTTAAAGTAACAGAAAAAGAAATCACGTGATCAGCGTTTAATAAATTAACCTTTTACATGCCAATGTTCCTTTTTTGGAACACCATGTTTAATATTTTAAAAAAAATAAACTGTGATATCTGTCAGTTTGAAAAAATTACCGTATATTATAGAAGGCATGATTAATTTTTTGACTTTTTTTTTTCAAATATGAATATTTTAGCGTAGAAAAATTTCTGAAAATCAGCTTTTTTCACAATTTTTACAGTACGTAAGAAAGAAAATTCTATAAAATTCCTAAAAATTCAAATCCACCCAAAAATTTCCCCATCGTACTTGCAAAGGACAAGTTTAACGAGTTAATAAAATAAATTAAAATAATAACAAGAAATATTTCCTCAAGACTGCGTAAAAATGCAATGTTCCAAAAAAGGAACATTGGCATGTAACGATGTACAAAAGCAGTGATATCACACGTGATCAGTGATTCTGCCGTCTGATTACTTAGAAAATTCAGCCGAAGTTACAAAGCTGTATGGCCTACAAAAAGGAGACTCTTTAGACGTCGATGCAAATGACATTCGGCAGTTTCTTGGATTACTGTTGTTTAGTGGCTACCACTCAGTACCTGATGAAAATACATATTGGAGCTCTCAGGAAGATTTGCCTATCCTAATTGTTAACAATACAATGCCCAGAAATAAATTTCGGATGTTAAAAAAGTATTTCCACATTGTTGATAATAGTAAATTGGAACCAGGCGATAAATTAGGAAAAATTTCTCCCTTTTATAAAGAGATTGGAAAAAATTTTCGTCAATTTGGATTTTTTCATGAAAATATGAGTATCGATGAATCCATGGTTCCGTGTTATGGACATCGTTCGGCTAAGGTATTCATACGTGGAAAGCCAATTCGCTTTGGTTTCAAAGTTTGGATGATCTGCTCAGCAAATGGTTATCCGCATGGTTATGCTCCAGCAAATGGTTATGCATTTGGGGAAAAAAAGCACAGCTGCTGTTTTGCCCACCTTCTAAACTTAATGGCACAAAAATCATATGAATCCCTACCAGACGCTGTTTCAATTATAGATAGAGTGAAAAACATTGTGAAATGGTTCAAGCAAAGCGTGGTAGGAAGTGATGAACTTAGAAAAAAAACAGAACTTATACTGATTCAGAGCGTATCGACAAGGTGGAATTCCACTTTTTACATGTTAGAGAGATTCCTTAAGTTGAGGGAGGTTGTTGCGGAGGTTGTCTATCTACGGTGGAAAAAGTTCGAAAAATGAAAATTTGCCACTTGGATCAAAAGTTGTCTCCGAACTATTATCTTTTATTGACAATCCAGAGAAACGCAAAATATTTTTCGATACCTTTTTTTACATCGTACAGTCTGCTGACAGATTTATCTAACAAAGGCTTTAAGGCAATCGGCACAGTGCGAGATTCCAGAACGGGACAATGTTCTCTTAAAACAGCAAAAGAAATATCGAAATTTCAACGTGGAGAGTTTGATTACCGATGCGATGGAGAAGTTTATATGTGCCATTGGAACGATAGTTTTGTTGTAACTATTACATCAAATTTTATCAGTCACGAACCATTAGGAAGAGCAAAAAGATATGTCCGAGCTAATATAAAAGTTGATTTTCCTTAACCTTACATTATAAAATTATATAATAAAGGAATGAGTGGAGTACACCTGTTGGACCGACTTCCTGGAAGTTATCGACCAAAGTTGCACAGCAAAATATGGTACTTTATTCCTTGATCATAGTGTGGCATGTAAAAGGTTAAATTCTAAAAATTAATCTTTAAAAATTCACCAAAAATCATAAAATGGAGGTAAAGATTCGAAAAAGATTTCATATTAAAGGAATTTTTATGATCTTTTTCGTGATATAAATTTTATAACCCTCAAATTATTATTATTTTAAATGCAAACTTAAAAAAAGTTACAAAAACAACTCAAAAATTTAATTTTAAAAAAATCTAAGAATTTGTCAAAAATCTTTCTTAGTGCACTTTTACACTATAAGAAGAATCGCCATGCAAAATTTCAGCCCTTTTATTTCCCGCGGTTTGGTCTGTACGTTGTATGTCAGTCAGTCAATCAGTCAGTCAGTCAGTTACGGAACTGTTATATATATATATATATTATTATTACTATCTTTATATCGTAACGTTAACTTCATGCACACGCATTATTTTCCTATGCTTTTTTTAATCTTTATAATAGCATAATTTTCATATGATTTTAAACAACAATAATTTTTAACTGGCATTCAATTCGCTGTTAAAACTTTATATTTATACCCTATTTAAAAGAAGTAGGGTGTAAATTTTTGAAAGAGGATGTTTCAACACCCAACTTTAAAGAAGTAGGGTGTAAATTGTAGAGTAGAAAGTTGGTAAAATCAAAATTTTGTGCAATGTATTTAATTTCTCGATTAAAAGTAGTTTTTTTCTAAAAATTAATTTATTTCGCTTGAAAAGCTAAATATTTTATGCACGCGGTTTATATTATTATTACTATCTTTATATTATAAAGTTAACTTCATGCGCGAGCATTATTTTCATATTCTTTTTTTATTATTATCTTTATAATAGCTTTATTTTCATATGCTTTTAAACAACTATCGTTTTTATTCATATTATGTTGTTTTTTTATTAATTAAAAATTAACGGTAATTAATTTCGATTCCGGAAGTTCTTATCTTTATTTTCATATGCTTTTTCATTTACAAATTATTCAAATGTTGGTTAAAAAACTTATGTAATTCATACATTTGCATGAGTTTAATTATTGTAATTAATAAATTTATATTTCTGGAGAGGATGTTTCAGGTTTTAGTGGTACTATGATGAAAGGCTGAATCTACCAAAATTCTGAGGAGTTTATTATGGAGAGAAAAGGAATTTAATATGTAGAGGATGTTTATAGGAGTTTAATGTGGAGAGGAGTTGAATGGTTTGCAGCCCTCAATCAAACACTTCATTTTTTAAGAGGCAACGCTAGAGTCATATCATGGTTCTATTGGAAATTTCAGCTAAACCTGTAATTTCAGCTTCTTTTTTTGCCCAAATGATAAAAGGCTAAATCTAGCTGAATTCTGAGGAGTTTATTATAATTTTATATATTTTTTTTATTGGGTTTTCATTTTATTCATGTATATAACATTTCACATGTTTTTTTCTATGTTATTTATAACGTGTTTAGTTTTAAATTAATTTTGGTTAGCAAACATTAGACAATTTGACATTTTTACTTTTCAGATTTTAGTGCTTCAATGATGAAAGGCTTAAATTCCTGAATTTTGAGATGTGTATAACATTTCACATATACTTTTTCTATGTTATTTATACTGTGTTGATTTTGGTTAACAAATTTTGTTAAAATCCCGGGTAATGCCGGGTACTTCAGCTAGTATATATATATATAATTTTATGTATAGCTGTGGATCCAACGTTAAGTTTCTTCTGTTTCATTTGGTAGGTACAGCGATTATCATCAATTAACATTTTTCGTACGGTCGACATATTTTCTGGGACTACAGCTGACAAAGGTCCTCCTGTGCGTTTTTCATCCAGGAGAGAATTTCGACCTCTTCTGTAAACCATAAAAATACAGTGGCACGAGGCAGAGCCTCATTTCCATATGCTAATTGTAGACGTTGAAGGCGTTCGCCTTGATTTAGCCCCCTTCGAAATTATAGAAAATCATAGCTCGATAATGCTTTCGCGTCAACTCCATTTTCTCTTCTTTCAAAATGTATTCTACGATAGCTAAATTGCAATTGTTGCCACAAATTATCGTCTGTGGCCATAAGAGTTCAAATTTAAATTAAAAAAAAATTTTAAAAAAATGGCGCATATCATCTGCCCTTGTCTCAAAAATTGCTGTGTTCGCGCTTGTTCACATAGGAGTCCGGTTTCGGAAGCGTAAAAGGAAAGATGACGCTGAGACGGAAATAAACCAATCATAGGCATTAAAAATTTCGTTGCTAATCGTTTGAAGGTTTGTCATTGGTTAAATATATTTAAAAATTTTAACGCTTCCGCTACCGGACTCCTATGGGAATATGCCCTTACCCTCGTACGATTTTCCGGAACAAATGCGAAGAGAAGAAGGTGTGAGAAATTGGTAAACCTAATTAAACATGCAAAAATTTTTTCGGGGCTGTAAGAAATTCAGTTACTAAGTTATAATATCGTTCGTTTACAATCTAATAACGTAAAATTAGGCTTTATGAAGCTATTTTGAAATTTCGGAAGATAATAAGACAGGCGGCTAGAATCTGCACTTCGACAATACGTACTCTGATTGGTCAATGGCCGCTCATTTGACGTTGTTTTCGTCCCTTTAACTATGGTACCGCTAAGAAATTTAAATATGAGTAATTTGTGACTATGATTATTCAAACATGATTTCTAAGACGAACTATATGATGAATATATTATATTTATTAATTTAAATTGAACGGATAATGGAGGTGAATGCAAGATTATAAGGCTTTTTTTTATAAATTTCTGCATTCAAGCAAATTCATGACTTCAAATGTTAACTTCTGATACGTGAACAATAATTTCTGGCTTACTTGTTTAGCTTGAATGTTCGTGAAATATTAACAATAAGCTTCTTTAAAATTTATTTTTAGAAATTTTTCCTCCCCTTATTTTAGTACTAATCCTGTATTGCAAAGATAAACTTTTAGCAACCTCCTTTGTCAGAACATTCTTCTAAACTGATTTTTTTCTTTAACTAAATGTAAAACTTGAAGTTATGAAGTACTTATAGATATTAAAAATAAGTTAATTAAAACCGGTAAATGTTAAGATTAGAACTTATAAGAGCTAGAAATAGAGGTATTTAATAAATTAAACAATTTTTTGTTGTCACAGTTGCTGATATAATAGAAACAAACAATAAAATTAAAATTTTATTTAATACATGAAATAGTGCATAAATAATATAAAATAAAATAAAAAATTAAACATGAAACAATTATTTCTACTATCTGTGCATAAACAGAACTTATGGCTCATCTCCTAGTGTTTAAACTCAACTTTAATGCTAAGTAAAAGATGCTATTTCGCAGTTACGCACCCAGGATTTTTTCTTGGGGGGGGGGCCGAGATGAATGGATGAAAATATTTATAATGCATGGGGGGGGGCGAGATGAACGAATAAAAATATTTGTAATGCAAAATCAATATTTCTACTTCTTTGGGGGGGGGCAGGGCCCCCTGGGCCCCCCCCGGGTGCGCCACTGCTATTTCTTATGATTTTCATAATTCCCATTATTATGAGTTTTCTGTAGGATCAGTTACATGTTTAATTGTTTGTTTATAAAATTAGTTGTTATAGAAATAAATAAGTTGGGAAAATAAAACTTTAAAGGCATAATAAATTTGTTGTTATAAGGAAATATATATTTAACATGGAGTTAGTCGCAATGATTTTTAGGCAAAGTTATGTATATATTTATGATGAATGGTTATTTATTTACACAAGGCAATATAACTGTGATCATTTTGAGTATTTATACTTATAAAAGGTTTATTTAATAAAGAATTTGTGGATACCAGTTGTTCCTCTCTAGATGGCTTGCTTAATCTCGAGTTAATTTTTGCATGTATCATATTGATTTTATTTAAAATGCTTTTCTTTCTTTATTCTTTTCAGAATTATGTTTGTGATCAATAATTGTGGTTTTTGTTATTTGTGGGGAGGGTGTAGTATGAAGAGGACCAGAGTGTGATGTATGTTCATTACATTTTTTTTTGTTAACAGCATGAATATGTTTGCACATGTTATTTAAAATTAAAAAATCATGACATGTGCATTCATATGCAGAGGCATTAACAACAGATGATGTTAAAAGTTTCGGTGCAAGTGTGTATTTTTGTGACTATGTATGTTTTGTTTGGGATTTTTCAGATTTAATAATCCATCTGTCGATGGATATTTGGAGGCGATCTTAAATTATCCTTTGGCCCTCTCTGTGACGATGATATGAACTAGTGTGCTTTTTTTTTTGGGTAATTTTTCCTTTATGAAATTTTACAAGTCTTTCAAAGTGTTTATCATTTCTGTAAGTTTTCGAGCTTTCACAGCATTTATCAACACGCTTAAAATTTTCCCCCCTCTAAATAAATGTTTTGATTGTGGTTTGATTGCAATATGCAGTAAGTAGAGAATGCATGCCAGAAATTTATTCCTTTTGATAAATTATCTTTAGTATGCATGTAATTACTTTTTTAAAAATATACTTTATCTGTAATCTAGCAATTTTGTATAGCTCTAAAATGTATTTCAACCTATTATTTACCACAGTTCTGCTCATGTAAAATCAGAATTATGTCTTTATATGACTTATCAAGTGAAATGGTTTTATTATGAACATCTTCCTTATATGTATGTTTATGATGCAATTGGCAATATTGAGTTATGTTTTATTGTGTTAAATATTTTTAAATTGAATAAACTGATACATTTATGTCTACTTTCAAATTCATCCACACATATATTTTTGTGTGTTATGATATACAGAAGTGAATTAATTTGAATGAAAGGAATTAAATAACATGATTCATACTACATGTGCAATTTGGGATTTTCTCTCAGATTTCAACAAGTATGAAAAAACTTTCTGTTCAGAAGTAAAAATTTATGGGCTTTTGCATACAGATCTATAGTAATTTGCAGCGATTTCCATTTTTTTTTTCACTAATGACTAGAGACAGAAGTAAACTTAAAATACATATTCAAAAATATGTGAAAAAAATTAGTGAAGTCATTCTCAAGATCTTCTGTGCCTACAATATCAACCAAAAATTGTGTGGTCTTGTTGTTTAGTTGTATAACAAAGTACGAGTTATAACCATTATTTCATCAACTGTTTCAATGCAAGGTTTTGAAGACTTTCAGATGTTATACAAATAAAAAAAACTATGTGATTAAACAATTATGTTCAGTTGTAAGCTCAAATAATGTTATAACATTTTTGTGGGGCATAATAGCTAGATTTTTCATTCCAAAAAGTTAGATTTCCCTGAATAATTCACATTAGAGAATTTTTAAAAAAATATTAAACTCAATGTATTCTTAAAGCGATTATAAACAGTATATGAATGATCATAACATTTTAACTGTCAATAGTTATTTTAACCTTTCTTCTTATGTGGCATAAAAAAATTAATAAAATATCAGTTTTAAAAAACTGTAAAATGCAATTTACAATTACCCTATCCATTTGCAACTAAAGGTTTAAATCATTGTTTTTCTAATACAAAAACACTTCCAAGGAACTGGTAGATAATTTTTCTGTCCATTTCCTTGATTTCAGGGTTGGCCAAAACTGCAAAATCTACATACACATGTACGATGAGAATGTTTTTTTCTTCACAGGGTTCTAAATTAATTTCAAGTTTGTTTAATCCTTGTGTAAGAAAGGCTGTGGCATTTCAAAAACAAAACACCGATCAAAAAGTGAAATTTCATTCCCCTAAAATGAAAGATCACTATTATTTGTACCCAAAATAAATCCTTGGATTTAAATGTGAGATCTGAAGACTGATATGTTCTCAGATTATACATGTTAAACAAATGTTTCACCTGAGACATTAATTTAAATCAAAAGATATTTTATTCATCAGATTTTTTTAACAGTATGGGAATACAGTTGCTCATCTCAATGCATCAATCAACTCATAGATATGCAAGTTCCTACATAAAAATATATATCAAAATTAATCATTCTTAGCATACTTAAAATTAAAAGTCTTTTCTTTGCTTTGATCTTGATCTTGATAATTAATTACGAACCTCTCTTAAATGGATTCGAAATACATGTAAGTTTAAAAATGTACGAGTACAGTGTCTTTGCAAGTGGAGTGCCTAGGTCTTGAAGACTATCTCCTGTTAGCAAGTTATTAATATCAAGGTACGTGTGCTCATTAGTAAAAAATTTAAAGTAGGAAAAGTTAAAATTTAAAAAGGTAAAAAGTTAAGAAATAAAAAATTAAAGAAGTAATTTCGGTAAGAAATTAATTGAGAATAAAATTAAAAATTAAAAAAGTTTAAAAATTTAGAAGTTAAAAAATTAAAATTCCATGGTACAAAAGTTAAGATAGGAGAAATGGCCCATAGCAGAAAAAGAAAAGTTACACTTAAGAAGTGCTTAAATAAGAACTGCAAATAACCATAAAAAAAAGAGCCCTTTTCGGGGGTCATACATTTTCGTATTGAGATGATTGTAGAGTTCTAAGGGGGAAAGCTAAATATAGCAAGAAGGAAAGTTTGAAAAAAGAACGCCACCGTCTGGGAACTCACAACATCGGTAATGTCGAACTCACAACATCGGTAATACCAAGCCAACACGTTAGCACAGTGCAACGGTTGCAGACAAAAATTTCAGAAAGATACTATACTTAAAGGGGACGAAAATTACGTCATAGCCAGAAAAGTGAGCGGCTCCGCCCATCGACCAATCAGAGTCCGAGTGCGTATTGTCGAAGGGCAGATTCTAGCCGCCTGTATAATAAGTGCATCGTATAGTAAAGTAAAAGTAAAAGTAAATAAAAAAAGGTAAAAAAAAGAGAACATTTTATTTTAATATCTAGGGTGGAAGAGGGTGCTACCCGTGAACACGAGTCGCAACTAATTTTATAATTAAAGGCAGATAAGAAAACAAATATCAAATAATCAAAATTAATCCTTCTTGAAAGTATTCAGATACCTTAAGTTATCTTTAGCGTTGCTGAATGACTACGCTTGAAAAATTGATGTTCCGCAATGCTGTAAACAGGACTTTATTTCTAGCTTTCTCACTTTTATGTTTTTACAATTTAAATTGGTTACTACTTACCGAATTTCCGTCATAACGGAGTTTTTAGGTGGAACAATGTGACTTTATAAAAGGGACTCAAATGTATACACATTCATAATTTAAGTAACTAAGAAATAGGAAGATTTTAGATTCAAGTGATCGCGTTCCCTGCCCTTTATCTCGAATTTCAATTGACTACAGGAGAATTTAGGGTAATGGGATACTCTGAATGAGAAGAGAAGATAGCTGAGATGGGGTGGGTTAATTAAGTCGGCCCGAAACTGTGCTAAATGTGTAAGAGTGTGTTTTAGTCGGCGCTCCCTCTTCATTAGAGTGGCGTAATAAACAATTAGGAGTAGCTGTTTAGATATCAGATTTCGGTGGCTAGCGTTTGGCGTTTTCTACCCAGAAAAAACATCCTTGTCATTCAGCAAATTTATTTTGACGTCCTCGCAGGTAAAGTTCCTCCACTACGCCAAGTGATGATGAATGTCTCGACTTAAAATAAACGCGGAGTGAGTTTTCCCACCAATTTAAAGAGAGATGATGTTGACTCTATTACACACTTCGTGTTTTGTTATGTTTCGGGAAAAAACTCGCCTACATAACTGGAGAAGCCTGGTGTTTATGTTGTGGCGATGACGCCATACATCACGAGTGTTTTGTCAAAAAGGAGCTCCGATTCTTTCAAACGTTTGTTGACGGGGTGGTAAATGAAATGTTTCTTTTGGGCTGGAAAAGCAGGAATGTGGGTACGAGATGGGCGGACGGGTTTTTAAGTGAGTCTTCCGTTGACATGGAACTGAACTTGAGCTAATTTCGGTGGAACTCGTTACAGCATTCCTTCTCGTATCGTGTTGATAAAAATCTAGATAAGGGGGGGGGGGAGGACTTTACATTGCTCCTAACATGCGAAACAAAGTTAAGTGTTTTCTTAAGATAATTATACATGTATGTAATATAATACTGTTCCGTTTTTGCTGGATTCGTTAGGATTGAATAAAATCTCTTCAGAAACTGCACACAAAATAAAATTTATTATTCTGTAAATTCTTCAAACGCATACACAAATTCTAACAGAAAACACGTAACAACTGTCTTCTATACAGCAGAAAACTCTAAAAACACAATTCAGGATAACAGAGTCTTCAAAACAATACACGCCTAACGCCCTTTCCACACATCCAATTCTCTGTAGACAAGAACTGAGTTCCAATGCCAATGTCAGGTATATTTATAGACTTCCAAAGCGCCCCCTATCGGTCAGTCAGCTAAATATCTCTAGAAGCTTCCAGAAAGGTCTAGACGGCAAGTTGGAGACCATCTGGCTCCATATCGCGAAATGTGGCGAAATATCGCAAAATTTGGCGATCAAAATAAGTCACCAAATCCATTGCCAATTTGGCGATAACTCTCATATTTGGATAGATTATCATAGACTCGTAAAATTCGTAACAATACATAATATGCTCACCTTACATGCTGCACTGTTTATATATCATTTTGCGCATGATGTCGAGTTAGAAAAATACTGCCACAAGTTGAAACATAAGTTAAAGTAGAAGTTCTTTCCAAGAATTAACTGAAAGATTAGTTTTATTATAACTATCTCTTACGTGCAAGTTCAGCCCTCGGAATAACTGGACGTTAAATTTATTTCAGAATCAAAAGTAAAGATTTATTTTTTGAGCGTATGCTTTTAAATAATGATTAGAATGTGAATGTGTTTTTTTTTCTTCTGGGACAGAAACAAAGGCAACGCTATAGTCCTGATTCAATGTCCTGGAAAATTAATTTTCTCCTAACTACCTTGTATGCTTAAGTTTTACGCCTTTGGAATTATTAGACATCAAATTTATTTCCGATTGAAAAGTAAAGCTTTTTCCGGGTCGAAGTTGTATGAAAGACTGAATTTCCATGCTAGCAAAAAAGGAAAATGCTAATAGACCTGTTACGACAATAACTACCGATCCTAATGAGCAAATTATTATTTGTATAATTTAAGAAGCAAATTACAAATTACTCTAATTTATACTTTCTCAAAATATTCGAACTCCTAATCATTAATAAGTATAATCACAACAGTATATAAAATGCTGACAATGTATGTATTAACATAATTAGTAGTTATATCAACGTTTTCATAAAAAAAAACACGCACATTAACCCTGCACGGGTCGCGTGGCGTCTCACAGCCGCCAATAGCAATTCGTTTACATTTTGCGTATTGATGGATTTCTCTGTATGTCCAGCAGATGTCAGTAACTTCGAAGTGTTTATGTATGAGTCCTAACTAAGAAACAACACTCCTGCAGTTGCTATCATTCTTTTATAGTAAACGGATATATACCAAAACACCCGATTGCCGTTTCACAAAATTAGTAAAAATTGCTCATAGAAATACATTTTTTTTAAAAAATTGCTTTATTTTTATTTATCCTATTAAAAAAATTGCTTGTAAAATATTTTTTAACGTAGATTTACGTTTCTCCATAACGTTCTTTCGGAAAGCAAAATTTCAGACGCTAAAACCGTCCGTCCATCCGTCCTCGCGAGTTATAATTTTGGCAGCGCACCAAACTGTATCTCTTCGACAAGCAGTGAACAGTTAAACAGAAAAGTACCAAAATGTGATAAAATTTTGACATACATATATGTATATATATGCATATGTACATTTATATGTAGATACATATATACATAACACATATACATATGTATATACATACAAAAGAGGTAAGCAACGATAAGTATCCCTACGTTAATAACCCACGGTAGTTTCGTTAGAAGAGACTACCTGAAATTTTTTTTTCATTTGATTGGTTTTCATTTGTAAAAATTGCTTATAGAAATACATTTTTTTTTCATTTACTTTCATTTTATTGTAAATGTGCATAAAAAATTTCATTTTTTGTAAAAATTTAATTCGTTTTTATTTACATCCATTATGCCTTTAACTTACTGTTTTAATAAATATTTATTTTTACAAATAGAATAACTAAAACCGAAATGAGATAGTGTGGCGTCTATCAGACGCCACGCGGCCATGCCTGCAATTTTTAAATACGCGATCAGTGCAAACATAAAATTTCAAAAATAGAGTCTCCGTATTTCAAATATTACACTCGTTACAAAGGCATCATTAGCAATCGTTCGGAGAATTTATCAAGAGTTTAGATCAAGATCAAGTTTAGATCAAGAGTTATGCTTAATAAAAGATTATAACAAGAATGCTTATTACGAAGATCATTCTTACTCTTGAAGATTTTCCAACAGGCGGATTGGTCCTGCCTAATTCTTATCTTCAAGGAAATTTAATCAGAAACGAACGATATATGTTTAATTAATTGGACATTCAGCACATGAACATTGACTCTATGTAAAGTTTAACGAATCGTATAATAATTCCTTAAAAAAGCCTGTTAAACACAACAGAATCCTCTAAACCAGGGGTACTCAACTGTGGCCCACCAAGCTTGAATGTGTGTGGCCCGAGACACTCGCACTCATCATCAGGCAGGTGATTTTCTAAACATAATTTTGGAAATGAGTATCTGAAAAATACAAAACTGTACAAAAATGGGCCACCTGCTGCTCACGTTGTTCGCATCAAAGTAACTTGTGAGTCATCCAGTTCCAAAATGAATGTGTATAAAAATCGACTTACTGATTCTTACCTTCATGACGTATTGAGAGTAGCATGTAGCAAGTACAAGCCTGATTTATCTAAACTGTTCAAAAGTTTGTCTCAACATCAAAAATCGCATCCACTTTTAAAATAAATGTTTGAATACATTTAGGTTTTTAAATTAATTTTTTTACATTATTATACAGAGTGTCCGGGCTAAAAGTATCCAAAGTTATGGCTTATTTTTACGGAACTTCCCATTACAATTAAAAAAATATATTATTGAAATTGAAAGAACATCTCATTAAGTTTTAATATCAATAGATTTCGATGTGTGTATCTTTTGTAGCACGACAAACGTCTAAACGGTAATCCAGTTCTGTGTTTCATAGCATATCAGGAGTTATTAGTGTATAAACAAAAAATTTTGTGTATAAACAAAAATTTGAAATTGTGCATGCGTTGGAGAGGCGTATCATTCAAGCAATTCGTCTAATAACTCGGAGAGTCTGATAACTTGGTGTCTAATAACTTGGGAGAGTCATTCGACACTTGGAGAGAACTGGATTACCGTTTAGACGTTTTTCGTGCTACAAAAGGTGCACACGTCCAAATCTATTGATATTAAAACTTGGTGAGATGTTCTTTCTATCTATATATATATATAAAACAGTTCCGTAACTGTCTGACTGACTGACATCCAACGTACAGGCCAAACCGCTGGACCTAAAGGGCTGAAATTTTGCAAGGGGATTCTTCTTATAGTGTAAGGGTGCACTAAGAAAGATTTTTAAAAAGTTCTTCTTAGTTTTTTTAAAATTGAATTTTTAAGCTGTTTTAGTAACTTTTTTCACGTTTACATTTAAAATAATAATCTGACGGTTATGAAATTTATATCACGAGAAAGATCATAAAAATTCCTTTAAAATGAAATCTTTTCCGAATCTTTACCTCCGTTTTCTGATTTTTGGTGAATTTTTAAAGATTAAATTTTAGAATTTAAATTTTAAACGCTGATCACGTGATTTCTTTTTTTGGTACTTTAAGGGGACGGTGGAATTCCAAAATTGTGAAATTTTTCCAAAAATTCGATTTTTTTTATTTTATTGAATTGTGAAACTACGAACGAGTAATGTGTTGCAAAAAGAATTTTTAATTTCTGTGATTACTTTCCTAGCTATAAGCATTTGTAATTATTTTAGATATTATGTGGTTAGTAATAGCAATAACTTTAAATGTGTTTTTCTCAAAATAAAAATTTTCATGTCTTACGAATATTCAAACTGCTCCAGGTGCATTTCTAAGTATCGTATTGCTTTGAAATTTAAGTTTTACATACTTAACTGTATATTAAATAAATCTTATTGAAAAAAATTATGCTTCGTAGCTCTGAATTTCTAAATTTTGCACTTGAAAAGATGATTTACAGGTGTTATGCGTAATGAAAAGGGAGTTTTCACTATTATTATTTTTTCTCTTTATATTTTTAATGAATGCTTAAAATGAGCAATAAGTTTCATTGTCAGTTCCCGTAAATAAAAGTTACCATATTATATGCAAAAGAAATGCGCATGGGACATGTTTAATTAGGCCAATTTTTGATATAATTAATAATTCATAATTCATAAATTATTAATATTTCATCATTAAATTTTAACCACTTCTATGGTACCATATCTATGGTACTAATCATATATTCAAATTTCAAGCAAATCCCTTCAAAACAAAAAAAGTTAGGTTTGAATGTCCACTGTCCCCTTAAATAAATTTATCGTCACGTCCATAACAATGAAATAGACAAAAAAATATTTTTTGCCTTGCTAACGCGGCAGACGATTGGACATTATCCAAAAAAATATTAAAATACAGTAAAAGATATGTTCTTCAAACTGTACTATATTAATTGTACTATATTCTTTAGTAAGTCCTATTAGATTTAATTTGAATATTTTCTTCTACATTATTTTGTCTATAAAAATACATCTTGCGATTTTTTTATAAATATATATATTTTTTTTACATCAATTGTATATATTGATCGTCGTATTTATTATATATATGGCATTAATTGCATACATTGATCGTTGTATTTAATTTGAATGTACTCCAGGTAGTTTAGATATTTTTTTTTTAATTCTAATGGGTAGTTCCGTAAAAATAAGGCATAACTTTTGGATACTTTTAGCCCGGACACCCTGTATAATAAGGTATAGTGTACTATGTTGCGGCCCGCGTAACGTAGCAAACATATGCATGCGGCACGATAGAATAAAAGGTTGAGTCTAAACAGTCTCAGTATTTCAAATGTAACAATCGTTACAAACAGTCTATTAACGATCGTTCGCGCTAGTTTCCGAGAATTCTGCTTTTGAGACTAATTCATCAAGGGTTTAGAAATGCCTAATAAAAGATTATAGCGAGAAGGCTTGTTACGAAGGTAATTCGTTCCACGCCTTTTACAACAGAGACAGAAAGAATAAAGTATCAAAAAATTAACTTCACAGGCTATGTAGCAACACCTCATCAAATGACAATACGGCTGTGAGAAAGTTAAGATTCTCTATGAATCTTTCTCAGCTATTAGCTGCAAGGTCAGTCACGACCAGACGAAATATAAAACAATCAGTCTTCTCGGACGACCTTATTCATTTTTTTTCCACCGTGGAAAGTTACGAGCAAAGCTGGGATGACGGTGAAGGGAATAAAGGGCTTTATAGGGCCAAGTTTCGCGTGGGGGAGATATTAACAGATAAATGAGCCGCTCACTTGCCACATCGGTTATGTCCATAAAACAAAAAGTGGAGGAAAGCGATCAAATAATATGCATCGTTTTTTAAAGTTCCTCTGAAAATCTAAAATTCAAATAAACATTGCAGAATGTATTATTGCAAATGGAGCTTTTATCTTGAGACATATAAAATCTGTAAGATAGAATATCCTTGGAGCAATTGTCATTATTATTACAATTTTTGCTTGACCAAGGGACTTGGCGAGTGAAAAAAGTAATAACCAATTCAGTCTTCAAATTATTTTTTTACTAGCTGAATACCCGTGCTTCGCTACGGAGTACATTTTAGGATAATTACAATGAAAAAATAGTGAAATTGCTTTTTAGAGGATTTCCTTATAAACAATTTTTTTTTTGTTTCTTCACTGGTCGGAACTAATATTACCAGGCTCGTCCGCGAACTTACGCGTGAGCAAGCTACGTAAAACTGACCGTGGGAGAAACAATTTTCTCTTACACCTACGCCAACGTATTTTAAAGTTTGGCCTTGAGACTTATTTATCGTCATGACGAAGCATAACTTTGAGGGGAAATTTCAGTTTTATATATAGGTTTAATTTAATATCCACAAATCACACTAATTTGAATTAAATTCTTAAAAAACTTCCATCTCAATTCGTCTAGTGGTTGAATCTTATCTTTTACTGTATTTTAATATCTTTTTTTGTCAATTTATTTCGTTGTTATGCACGTGACGCAAAATTAATTTAAAGTATCACAAAAAGAAAAGAAACCACGTGATCAGCATTTAATAAATTAAATTCTAAAAATTAATCTCTAAAAATTCACCAAAAATCAGAAAATGGAGGTAAATATTCGAAAAAGATTTCCTTTTAAAGAAATTTTTGGGGTCTTTCTCGTGATATAAATTTTATAAACCTCAGAATATTATTTTAAATGCAAAATGAAAAGAATGTTACAGAAACAGCTTAAAAATTGAATTTAAAAAATCTAAGAAGAATTTTTTAAAAATCTCTCTTAGTGCACCCCTACACTATAAGAAGGATCGCCATGTAAAATTTCAGCTCTTTAGGGCCAGCGGTTTGGTCTGTGCGTTATCTGTCAGTCAGTCACGGAACTGTTTTATACATGAGGCGGTGAAAGGCAAAGTGGTGTACGTTACATTTTCAACCCTTTTTTTTATTTGAGGGCAAAAATGTAATCTCCATGTTCAATTTATAGTGGCATTGCAAATAATTATTATTTGCAATATTATAATAATTATTATGAATTATAATTTGGTCAATTTATAGTGGAATTTTTCGTAGATTTGCAGTAAAACGCTTTGGACTTACACCACTTAACTTACTGACTTACACCACTTTGACTTTCACCGCCCCATATAGACTACAGAAAAAATATTAAAATAATTGTTTGATAATTCACAAGAACTTACTTCTGCAGCAGTTAGACTGTCACTGACTCATTTTACTCTTTTTTTTTTTTTTTGCGATGAAACACCACCAAACGATTTACCCTTATCATCGAGTATTTCTACGTTTGAATGGCATTATTGCAACGATTGACATTAAAGTATGAGCTAAACTCGATTGGCTTCTGAGAAAAGTGACTTATTCGACGGCCAAACGAAAATTTTGTAATTGAGTGGTGTTAAACCTTATTATATGGGAAATTTATTACGAATGTAAAAACTTAAGAGTCAATTAAGTGCTTTGACACTAAAATTTTAAAAATTTCAAAAAATGGACATAACCGATTTGGCTTGTGAATAGCTCAAACATCAGACATGAAAAAATACTAAATGGCCGCTATGGGAACAAAATGTTAAGATTAAAAGGCGGGAGAGTGCTTCTGTTTTGAAAGTAATGAATCAGATGTTAGCAGGTCTCACTTGAAATAATAAATCAGTACAGTTTGATCGATTCTGATCGTGACCTTCTGCTCTACAGAACTAGAGTCTTCATCGACAAACTTCAACAAGTAGAAGTACAACGTTAAAATCCTTGTTCTGCTTATGCAAGTAAAGAAGATGCACGAGTACAGCTTTTGCTAAGATTCCAAACTGGTGCCATTTTATTTCTTTAGATTTTCTTTAATTCAAGCTAAGTAAATAACACTGTAGAAAAATCTGCGCAATTATGATTCACATACACGAAACGTCCATTATTAACCGCACATTTCTTGATTAAATTGTAAGGTATTTATAGAATTCAATGAGCAAAAACAAATTAGATATCAAATTAGAAAAGAAAATGTTTTTTAGCACATTTAAAAAGGAATCAATTATAATAAAAATAAACTACAAAATCTCAAACAGGAATGCTTTTTTTCCCAATAAAAATGGTATTTTCAGATGGCCTGAGCTTTTCTGCACTTTGCAACGGGATTCATTTTATAAATTTCCTCCACCAAAGGAATTTAGGAGCGTTTAAAACACACCAAAACATATTTTTCCCCCGAATAATTTAAATTTTAAAATATCATTTGCATTTTCTTTAAAAAACAAAAAGTGCCCAAAGGTGTAAAATTTCTTTCTGTATTACGGAGTACAATATAAAGAAAAATCTTTAAATATAAGTCAACAATCCTTGCACACATTCTCTCCAAAGGTTAACACTGAGGTAAGCGAATCCAAGCAGCCTTAAAAGTAAAACAATCGAAGAAACATTTAGGGTATCAAATGCATGCAATGCATCAAAATACGTCATGCAATTTGAAACTTAATGATACCAAAAGTAAATAAAGCATATAAATTATTTGATTATTTTCACGTAAGACGATACGAGTGAGTACATATTTAATCAGCTTCCAAAATCTATCGTGCCCAATAACATTTTAATAAGCCTCTTGTCATTAAGTTTCCTGCCGTTATATTATATTTTACTTTCGATGAAATCTCATGTATTAGCAGATTAAATGCCCACTCGCTACGCTCCCTAAACATTTCTTCTTCATCTGTAGTTTTTCTTTCGAACACCTCATTGCGCATTAACCTACATTGTTACAACTCTTCATCCTAAACCCCGTATTAATATTTCTACACCCTATACTTCACCCTCACCTTTGCTAATATTAGAGTGATAAGACAATTTTTGTTATATTTCACAGACTAACAGAACAATATATATTTTTACACCCTATGCCTCACCCTCACCTTTACTAATATTGGGTGATAAGACAATTCTTGTTATATGTCATTTCACCGACTAACAGATTAATATATATTTCTACACCCTATACCTCACCCTCACTTATACTAATATTAGGGTGATAAGATAATTTTTGTTATTTTCACGGACTAACAGAACAATATATTTTTCTACACCCTACACTTCACCCTCACCTTTACTAATATTAGGGTGATAAGACAAATAATTTTTTGTTATAGTTCACGGACTAACAGAACATATATAGTCTATCTTCAAATAAATACACAGACACCCAAAATGTCACTTAAAAAATACTAAATTTTTGGGGTATGCTGGGTACGCGCTTGTGAAATATAGTACACCCCTTCAGAGCCGGGCCAATTCCATCGCGGCGCCTGATGCAAGTTTTATAAACAACGTCTTTTCAGATTTTTAGAGACTAACTAATGAACGTATCTCTATTAGATATAGTTTACTTTAAGAATAATGATCATTTTGGTAAAAAATATTAAAAAGGTTTATTTTAAAAAATAAAAATAAAATACAGAACTTAAAAAAAGCAGAAAAAGTAATTTTGACTATAATTTGTTACGTAATAAAAAATAATTACTAAATCATTCTTCGAGACTTTATTGCAGCAAATTGCTTGATTGCATCTCTCTAATTAATTGTTTTAGGTACTGCCTTTTCTATAGAAACTATTGCTAGATATTTCAATCACTCTTGGGTTATTGTTCGTAAATAATTATCTAAAATTTTCAGTTTGGAAAAATTGCGCTCAGATGCTGCTACACTTTTAGGTATTGTTAGTAAAATTCTTAAAGCTACGTTTGGAAATATGCATTCGAAATATATTTCTAATTACTTCAAAGTCAGCATTTTATAAAAATAGCCTGTATATTCGCTTATATTTGTGTAATTTTACGAATTTCGTCATACATTAGATTAAACTTTTAATATTTTTTCGTTATTCCTTAAGACTTTCGTATACTAACCCTATTGGATTCGCTCATCACAATGTTAACCCATGAAGAAAATGTGTCCAAGGATTGCAAGACTTTGGTTGGAAGATTTTTTTTTTCATTGTACTTCGCAATAGAGAAAGAAATTTTACACCTTAGGGCATTTTTCATTTTAAAAAATGCAAAAACTTTATATAAATATTATTTCTAAAAGTTTTTTTTTGTTCTATCCCTTTTTCTCCCTTCATACACTGGTGAAATAAAGTAAGAGAATTTGCATATTTTATCGAATTTCATGAATAGAACTGAACTGAATGTAAAACCACTGCTTCTAGACAAAAATGCAAATCTTGTACGTAAGCGTACAAGTGTGTGTAGACGGAGCAAGTAGAGAAACAGGCTTTATAAGCGCGCGTAAGTTAAGACGCATTTCGTTCGCTTGCACACCTCGGCGAATTTCTTGGTGTTATTTTGCAACAATCGGTTAATTTCAAATTGTAACGGTAAAAATGAGTAACCACCAACGTTTAGATGATGGAATGAGGTGGTGAATTGTGGGGAGGCTAGAAGCAGGCCAATGTCAAGTCCAAATTTGTAGACAGTTCAATTTAACGCCCAGCGTCGTGTGTAACTTATGGAAACAGCTCCAGGATATCGGATCCATCGAGAGAAAGCCTGGGCAAGGCCGTCCAATAGCCACGACGGCCAGAGAAGATCGCCATTTGTCGATTATAGCGAGGCATAACAGGAGTGCTACAGCTTCTCAACTCTCTCGTGACTTGTATGCAGCCACAGGAATCTGTGTATCAAGTGTGGCTGTTTCCAAAAGACTTCATGAGAGAGGGTTGTTTGCAAGACCTGCTGTTTGCGTCCCGCTCACTTCTACGAACAGTAGAATCCGTTTATTATTGTGCAGAGAACATAGAGATCGGAGTATGGATCAATGGGCGACCGTTCTCTTCACTAATGAGTTCCGGTTCAGCCTAAACACCGATTCTCGCCGTACGTTCATATGGAGAGAACCAGGGACCCGCTACCTACCCTCCAATGTCCGCGAAATCGACCATTATGGCGGAGGAGGTTTAATGGTGTGGGCAGGCATCATGTTGGATGGCCGCATACCTCTCCATGTCTTTGAAAGAGGCACTGTGACTGGTGTGAGGTATAGGGATGAGGTCTTGGAGCCTTATGTTCGCCTATTCAGGGGTGCAGTTGGCTCTGAGTTCATTTTAATGGACGATAATGAGATGCCACATAGAGCTCTTCAGGTAGAATTTCTAGAGAGTAAGGATATTCGCCGAAGGGATTGGCCAGCCAGATCTCCAAACCTTAACCCTATAGGCATGTCTGGGGCGCTTTGGGGGGGGGCAATTGTAACTCGCAATCCCCCTCCGATAACCATCCAGGGAATGAAAACAGCGTTGCTGAACTAGTGTGACCAATTGCCACAGGAACTGATAAACTGCTTTATTTCAAGTATGAAATCACGCTGCGAGACCTGTATATCTGTAAGAGGGGACCATACCCCCTATTAACCCATCTATTAACTCATTTTTTTGTTTATTCTGCAACCGCTGTTTCATACCTTCCGACTCCAACGAGTGTTACGCACGATCATGCATGTGTATTACAGTTATTTAATGGTTATTTGTTTTGTATTGTATTAATGTATCAAATTTCATTAAAATCGGTACAGTAGTTCTAGAGATAATCGACCAAGTCTGCAAATTCTCTTAATTTCTTACACCTGTGTACTTAACCAAAATCGATAAATGAGGTACCATTTTAAAGATTAAGATCTCCGCTTCGTGCGGATTGTTAATTTGGAATTACCCATCTTATTGTTTGTTTAAAAATAAGTATAAACATTATAAACAATTTTTATTCCCCTAGAAGGCGCGTGAGCTAGCTGTTTTATTTTAACATTATCAATCGCACTGAACTTTTAAATTTAAAAATCGTTTGCTTTTATTATCATTCTGTGATTTCATTAATGAGTTTCTTCATTGACAACATTCGCATAGGTGTACATTATTCTTTATGCATGGAAAAACTATTTATATTATTTCTAGCAGGTGATTTTTGTGACGATCCCTTTCTCTCTCTACATACTTAACCAAAATCGATAAATGAGGTACCATTTTAAAGACTAAGTTCTCCGCCTCTGACGAATCGTTAATTTAGAATGACACATTGTATTGTTTGTTTAAAAATCGAAGTGAAAAATTGACTTTTGGCCTTAAAGTTCTTTCCCTGGATGCGTCGAAACGGCACGGTCAAATGGTGTGCACAAAGAGGTATTTTAATGTAAATATCACATTTTCCATGTGTTTGTGTCATATTGAACTTTCAATATATTGTCTACAAAGGTATTTTGACGTGTGCATATCTTATGTTCCCCTGTTTTGTCTTATGCTTCACCTCCAATATTGTGGCCAAAGGCGTTTTGTAATCAGTTTTGTATTATCCTTACGCACCATAGTTATTTGACAAATAAAAAAATGAACCGGTTCTTCTTTCATCCTACTACAAACCACCAACCTCATTATAAAATTTATCGTATTTTAATCATATGCGAAAGGGTCGCATGGGCCAACTAGTATTTTAAAATTTAAATTATTCGGGGAAAAATATTGTGTAGTGTGTTTTAAACGCTCACCAGTTCCTTGTGTGGACGAGATTTATAAAATGAATCCCATTGCAAGGTACAGAAAAGGTACCTTGCAATGTCCTTGCAGGTCAGGCTATCTGAAAATACCATTCTTATTGGATTTTAGGAACTTTTGTAGCTGTAAATATAGTGGACAAATTGTCTCCATAGGTTAATATTGAGGTGAGCGAATCCAATAGGGTTGGTACACAGCCTTAAGAATTTCGTATTTTTACTTTGTCTCATTTTGGCGCCTTAGACGGTCGCCTCGTCGCCTCATCTGTGGGGCCGGTTCTGCACCCCTTCATTATGTGGATTGCTTTCTTTCGCTATTAAAGTAATATAAAAGTATTCCAATATATCTAGAATTGTACATCATAAAAAATTCTCACCTGTTCGTCTTGGTCAACTATCTTCCTGTCGTATACTTTGGAGTTGAAGTGGTTGTAACGATGCATTGAGGACAGTTTCCTGATGAGTGTATAAAGTGTTGTGCTGCCACATTTTGGGACTCTGTTGTAGAACACGCGCTGCCAGTCAATATCCTGCTCAGTTATGTTCACGTGATCTTCCACGACACAGTTACATGCTGAAAACAAAATCGGAGGTTAGTTAACAATTTTACGTAGGAAAGTAAAAAAAAAAAAAGTTAAAACTGCTGAAAATATGGCAAGAACGAAGGAAGATGATTGGTTGGTTGAGAGCGCTACGGTTATCTGTTTTTGCTACACGAGAGCTATTAGACCGTGATAATCTGCTTAAAGCAAACGGCTACAAACATTCATGCCAATAGTGGCAAAATGGAAGAAAAATCAGCTAGTATAATTGATGTGTAGCACTGAAACACGAGTAAAAAATGTACTTATCTCGTTATGGATATTTTGTAATCGAGGTTAGCTCTGAAAGTATATAATCAGCAATATAATCTTTTAAATCATCAACTTGATATGTATTACGAATATTGATTAATCTTATACGAAACAACTACGAAGAAATTCCAATACAAAATTAAAATTACCTTTCTATCGTGGCCAATATCGATGGTATAATATCGAAGAAATATATTAATTTCTAGGACATATACAACTGTTTGGATGGTAAAAAATAGTTAGGTCATTATGAATAAAATTAATACATAGCATTCCAGTACACAAGGCTGGATTAAAATGTAATGGCAAAGCATTGGTGATCAACTCCAGCAGTTAAAAAAGGAAACTAATAGTTGTAAAATGCAACGGCAAACGATAGCATGTTTCTATGCCTGGAAAGCAGGATTTTATCGACGTAGCACATCATACAACAGTCTTTTACTCGTAGACTTTTTTCTTGTAGCCATTTGAGATGACAGCAACAAACTTCAATAAACTTTGCTTTCTGGTTAGTAGAAAACCAGCATCAGAAACTTACGAAATGATAAAAGCAGCGTATAAGTAATGCGTCTTGTCGTGAACGCGCTATTTACATGTCTTTCCAGACCTCGTACCATCTTTGTTGTGAACACGGCTATTTGATAGATATAACAGAATTGTAGAAAGGAAAGAAGCACGAAGTTCTGGTAGACATTTTAAGCTTGCTAACTGATTTCGCAATCAGCCTCATAGAGGTTATGTTGCGCGAGTAATCATGTGAGGAATATCGAATACCTGTACGTGTCCTTGGGATCTGTAGATGACATCGTGAAAACAAGCTAAGTAAAAGAGGTATAGCGCCGAAGGAAATTTTTTTTAAAAGCACTAATAGTAAGCTGAAGAAATTCAAATTCTGCCATCGGTCGAAAAAATTCGAAGACTGAGATACTTAGGACACGTAAAAAACTCATTGGGTATGTATATTTTCCCCCGTATGTGCCCAAGCGGGGTTGTATAAAACGTATGGACCTAATAAATTTAATCAAATATGCGGCTGGTGTTAAAATCTAACTCTACACCCCATTCTTCAAGAAATCTTTTACAACTGAATTTGACAGCACGAGAGAAATTACTAAACTTAGAACAAGCCATCCTAGATGAATGACAACAGCCAAGGTAGCCCAAGAAGCTACAGCACCTGTAGAATATGCTCTGACATGCAACTTTTTTCAGACTGTCTATCGTAACTAATCTACAAAGAATAGACCTTAAAACCCTAAGACCCCTTAAGCAGCGACAGTTACCGACAGCGACGAGGCTTTGCTCCACATTTACGGGTCTATTTAACGTTATTTTGACTAAACTGTGCACATTTTGAAATTGAAATGAGGTCAATCTTTCTTTACTTTTTTTATCAGTAATAATGTAGCTATAAATAAAACATTCATTTAGCATTTCTATAATTTGCCTTACGTGATAACAATACACATATAACTTATTTTACATCAAGATTCCAAAGCACACTTAAGATATATCAGTCACTTTTACACTATGAAAATGAAACACCATAGCACAAAATTAAATTGAAAAACTGATGTTAATGGAAAATTACGATGAATGAGTAGGTGAATCTTGCTATACAAAACTCTCATAAAACCAGTGCTAACGTATGCCTCTGAGACATGGCCATTGACATCAAGGGGAAAGAAGGCTCTGGTAATTTTTGAAAGGAAAGCTTTGAGGGCTATCTTTGGTGGTGTCCTTGATAATGGTATTTGGCGAAGGAGACACAATTTTGAACTATACAAACTGTTTAAAAATGAAGACGTAGTGAAATTTGTGAAATTAAACAGAATGAGATGGGCGGGTCATCTTTTGAGAATGGATTTAGAGAGCACCATTGAAAGTTTTTACTGCAGTCCTTTTCTGTGAAAGACAGAGAGGAAGACCAAAAAAGAGATGGAAGGACTGCCTGGATTCGGACTTTAGTGCCATTGAGGTTAAGAACTGGAGATCCAAGGCTCGTGAGAGGGTAGTTTGGGGGAAAACTTCTAGAGAAGGCCAGGGACCACGTGGGGTCGTCGTGCCAATTATGATGATGATTATGAGTAGATGAATACTCTTCTTAAAAGTATTTTCAAATCAGTGAATTTCAATAATTATTTCGCTGCTCAGTTAAACCTTTTTTTAAACGATACAATCATCACTATGAAACAACGACGCACTTTGTGATCTTTTTTTTCCCGCACTTGTTTCGCAGAGCACACGAACCAAAACTAAACTGGCGTCTGCTACTACCTAATTAAATTAAAGCCCTTACTTTAAATTTTTCTGACACTAGTGCATGAAGAAACTTTTGACTTGTCCTCGCAAGAATTATCCTAGGTTAAGGGGATGGTGGACATTACAAAACGATTTTTGAAATTTTTACCTCAAAGATATGAAATTTTGCATAGATATTCATTAAAGTATAACTATATCAAACACCTTATAAAATTTTATAAATATTTAAATTTTTTATTATATTATATATATATATATATATATATATATATATATATATATATATATATATATATATACACTCATGGACAAAAAAATTAGCGCACCAAGAAGGAGTCGTCAAAATGAAACGAAATTTTACATACGTAATGAATACTTTGATATAAGTAAATGATAAGAAAATCAAAGAAAAAAGATTATTTCAGAGAAAAAGGCAAAAGAACGGAGGAGTTAATACTCCGTTGGACCCCCTCTAGCGCGAATGCACGATGCGATACGATCGGGCATTGAGTCATACAAGTTCTGTATGATGTCTTGAGACATTTCGTTCCATATTTGCTGTAACCTTGCCTCTAGTTCGTTCAAACTCGTGGGATGCCTAACTCGTCGTCCCAAATGATCCCAGATATGCTCGATTGGAGACAAATCTGAGGATCGGGCAGGCCAAGGAAGGGTAGTAACAGTGCGGAGACAGTCTTGTGACACCCTTGCCGTATGAGGCCGAGCATTGCCTTGTTGAAAAATGGCTCCTGGGAGCCGTTGCATGAGTGGCGACACATGTGGTTGCAGGATTTCATGAACATACCGCTGGGCTGTCATGGTGCCACGGAACAATACTAGGGGTGACCGTGTATTGTAGGAAGTGGAACCCCATACCATCACACCAGCTTTGGGAGCGATGTGTCGCTGTACAGCAAAGGTAGGATTGAAGCGTTCACCACGGGCTCTCCACACACGAACACGATTGTCATCACTGCTGAGATTGAATCTGGATTCGTCGCTAAAGAAGACCTGGTTCCATTCCGCTGCAGTCCAGTTTCCTCGTGCGCGGCAAAACTCCAAACGGAGGCGTCGATGGGTGGGCGTCAAGTTCAGCACACGTAATGGGCGCCGCGATACCAACTGTCCTTCAGCCAGGCGCCTTCGTGTGGTTCGAGAAGACACAGAGGCCCCTAGTGAAGGTGCTACCTGTGCCTGGATGGCGGCCGATGAGGCAGTTGGCTGTACGCTTGCATTTCTTACGATGTGGCGGTCTTCTCGACGACTGGTCTGTCGAGGGCGTCCTGAGCCTGGTCTTCGTGTACATGACATCTCTCGGGTCCACTGGTCCCAACACCTCCTCACAACACAATCAGAGCCGCCTAATTGACGAGCTACTCGCCTAGCTGACCACCCAGCTTCCATCACCCCGATGATTCTCACCCTCTCAAACTGCGACAACTGCTTATATTGTCTTCGAACACGGCGTAATGGCATGTCTATCTCAGCTCTTCCTTTGTAAATGATTCAGCACACTCAAACAAGCTTTGGTTACCTGTTTTATACTCCCCAGAGTACGATGTTCAACGCCCTCCACCGGCTATACGTAATGCGCAATCACGCTGCATTTCTAATCATTTGCATATCTCCCCGACATGTACCTTCATTGCAAGTTTCTTTACAATCCCGCAATTATTTCTTGGTGCGCTAATTTTTTTGTCCATGAGTGTATATATATATATATATATATATATATATATATATATATATATATATATATATATATATATATATATATATATATATAATTTTTAAATTTAAATTTTTATTAGATTTTTTAAAATGCTCCTTGCGATCCAATTTTTAACTTTCCCCCTTAATTTTGCATTTATATTGCTTATAAATACATTTTGAACAGAGTTATGTATTACTTTGTGCTTTCGTTGAATAGTTAATTTTTAGGAAATATTTTTATGCTTGTACTATGAATTTTCGTGAAATTTTTGTACTTTTCTACACTTAAGTTAAACTTTGATAATCTGAATGATGTCGAAACCTGAAATGGATACTTTATTTTAATGTATTAGAGGAGTCTTTGCTAAAAATTTTATAAAATTTCGTCAAAAATTATGACGCAAGGAGCATTTCAAAGACTTACAAATCTGGGAATTACTCATTTCGAGAAAAAGACTATTTAAGATATTTTTTTCACCTACCTTTAATATTTACTTTTCTAAAGCCATCAAGTTTTCATTTTACTTTTCCTTACATATTTTAAATGCATCTTATTCCAATATTTATATATTTTTAAAATATTAATATACCCCCCAAAAAAATTCCAATTTTTGTTCGATTTTTGGTAAACTGAAAATTCACCATCCCCTTTTTAATCGAAAGCCTACCCGGTATTGCTACTTTTTAATTTTGGAGATTAATTCATCTCCAAAGAAAAATAAACAAAGGGTATTTTTAACGTGAAGATCTGGAAATTAAAGTTCAGGGAGATTGATTTTCCGGAATATTTTCCTTTTTTTTTTTGGAATATTTTCTTTTCTTTTTTTTGTCATAAGTTAAATACATACCAGGACTAAAAACATTTATGGATTTTTAAGGACCGTGGAAATCCTACGATTAGTACTTAAAATGTGAACCAGTAAAACTTCCAAACCATTTATTAAAAAATTCTGAAACTGGTATTGATAATGTGTTATCTCGAATGTTGGAATAGTCATTTAATAAGAAGGTTGGGCTTGTTTTAATCACGAGAGATCAAAGCGTAAGCAGTTAAACAATTCAAGGACTTTTAAGAACATTTTAAACTTTTCGTCAAAAATTAAAGTCCTAAAATAAAGTCCTACAAAACCTAGAAAAATTGAGGAGTAAGGATTTTTAAATACCACGGGCACCGTCCATTACGGCTTAAAAAGTGTACTATATATTAAAATTTCCAAAACATATTACAGTATTTAGCGTTGCTCAAATGTTGGTATAATCTCAATAAATAAACAAAATCTAGAAGATTGTGCTTGTTTATTATGAGAGATTAAAGTGATAACGTAAAAAAAAATTACATATTTTTGTAATTAGAGAGAAGATTCTAAAGCGATATGAATTGTGTGATCCTCGAGTTTGATGTCTGCCTGCAGATTTAAATTTATCTTGCCATACGGAACGATAAAGCCTATTATCAACGTCCTTTATTATCGTAGAGAGGGGTGGGGTTCATTTGACGGTTCACTAGTGGTTTATTTTCCCCCCTGCTGTTGGACTGGCGAACTCGTTACCCTTGATTCCCACATGACTAAAGAACCCAGAGAAAATAAAAAGCATTAACTCAACACGCAACTTTATTTAATTCGCAGGCCTTAAAATGACGAGGTTAATAAGATCATCCGATTTATGGGCTTGGAACAAATAGCAGAACACAAAGAAAAGCTCTTTCATTTGTCGGGACGTGTAATATCAAATGCTTGCGGATGGATTTTAATCATTCAGAGCAATGGCTTTGTAATTGTTTTGCGCTCCCTGGGGAACTGACAGGTAACAGTTTGGGGTCCGCATGGTAATGAAACTTTTCAACCCGTAGCTTTTAAAAGCTGGATTACAGATATATTTAGCTTCGAAAAAATATTAATTCTTCAAAAAAATATTAATTCTGACAATAAACGGCGCATACGTTTGCGTACGACTGGAATATCCCTGCTATCACTAGAAATGTTGTGGACATAGTCTTCTCCCTCTGGTAACGAAATTCTTTCTGTGATCTCTTGAGCAAAATCAGCACGAGTCTCCTCTGGTGCTAATGATTCGCCGGTTTTACGAACGGATTCAGTTATTAGGCTCGGTGCACACGAGCGATCCGGTGTCGTTGCGGCACCGCAGTTGAGATCGAGCAGTACATAGAGTTGAACTAACCGACTCACACGGACGACGAGCCTTAACCGTTGTGTTCGTGTTTTGGTTAGGGCGTTTTCTGTAAGAGGCTGTCAACAACTTCAGTTCACGTTGAAACTTCCCAGCGCGTTCCTCATTAGGGTGATGTTTGACAGAATGATTACCTAATTTTTTGGCCAGTTCCAGACCTTCTTTTATTAATTCTGCATTTAGAACAGGATCATTTCCTTTCATTTTCTCCATTTTTGATAGAATAAAAGAAGAAAATGTTTTTGCAGACTGAATTCTTGAATCAAAACAGACCTGGATACACTATCGTCAAAAATAATACGCCACAAATAAAATTTTGTTTTCTTAGAATTTAGACAAAAAAAATAATTGAGAAATTGGATTGGACCGCTCGTGTTAAATCAAAATGACTCGCGTAAAAAGAGTGAAATATTTTTTTAACTTCGTGTTAAAACAAATTCGTGTAAAAAAGGGTTCGTGCAAAAACAGAATTAGGTGTATATCGAACAACAGTCTAACATAAGACCTTTTATCAATATTTAGTGCTTAAAATCAAAAAAGACCAAAGGGATTACATTAATTACATTCAACCCCCGTTTAATCCAATTAACAGACACTCTAAAAACAATGTTCCCACAAATTATAGGGACATAAATATAAACATCAAACCTTTTTTCTAGAACAACTGTCATGATAAATTTGGGAAAAAATATACAAGGTTATTTCTCAACGCATTTAATTGCTTCAAAAGAGCCATTTACGTGCGATAAAATCTAACATTTTCTTTTCAGCAACTCCACGTTACAAATCAATCATGCTAAGTATAATCACATTAATATAAACATAACATGAACTGCGAGATCTATTATCATAAATTCCTACAGTAAACGTCAATTACGGATTAAATCTCGTTCTCCAGATGCCGTTCACAATTACTGAAAAGTACAATCATGTATGCAAGCTGTCTCGAAATCGTTTAAAAGCGCGAGAGAAAGCAGACAGATGATGAATGCAGAGGCACTCGTTATCCAGGCGTCCGTTTTTTTTCTGTATCAGATACAATGCGCCTAATAAAAAAGCCACGAGGTCGGCACTCCTGTCTGTTGTTTAACAGCGTTCGATTCCTTCCTAATCCCGTTTCTTATCGATGCGAGGCTGGTAACTGGATCTGGGAGTGCCGAGTATCGTAAATCTCTGCGGTAGGTGGGGGGGAATATATCAAGTAACGAAAGGGGTGAATGGGATTATAAGTATATAAGGTTAGGCTGCGTGAGAGGCGAACAGTTAGATAGGTATCGTGGGGGTATAAAAGCAGTTTATTAAACCCGTGACAAATAAGAGTCAACAAAAGTTATTAACCCCTTTGCTATAAAAAGGTTTAAAGTCTCTTAAAGTAAGGATCGTATAGATCGATTATTATTTTTGTTTCTGCAGACTGCATGGTAATGGTGAAGGGAAGGTGGAGAACCTTTTCTAATGATGACAACATTCAAGTAACGTAGCAAGAAAACCTTTTAGGGGCGTGACCAAGTGTCTGACGAAAACACAATTAAGGGGACAACAAACTTCAATCTCATTTTTTTAATTTTTTAATTTTCAATATTTTACATAAGGTAAGTTGGGGTAACTGGGCCATAGATATTCAACTTTTTTATATACTATACTTGTAATACATTAAAATTATACTAACATGTATAATTTTCAAAAATCTTTGTATTACATGCATTTTAGTAAGTCTTAGGGAGTCTGATTAAGCTGTGATATTAATTTTTATATAATATATATATATATATATATATATATATATACTAGCTGAAAACCCGCACTTCGATAATGAGTACATTTAAATTAAATACAACGGTCAATGTATGCAATTAATGCCAAAAATAAATATATATTTATAATAATTACGACGATCAATGTATGCAATTGATGCAAAAAATACAAAAAAAAATATATTTATAAAAAAATCGTAAGGAAAATTTTTATAGGCAAAATAATGTAGAAGAAAATATTCAAATTAAATCTAATAGAACATAGTAAAGAATATAGTACAGTTTGAGAAACATATCTTTTACTGTATTTTAATATTTTTTTGGATAATGTCCAATCGTCTGCCGCATTAGCAAGAAAAAAAATGTTTTTGTCTATTTCGTTGTTATGGACGTGACGATAAATAAATTTAAAGCACCAGAAAAAGAAATCACGTGATCAGTATTTAATAAGATTCGAAAAATTAATCTTTAAAAATTCACCAAAAATCAGAAAATGGAGGTAAAGATTCGAAAAATATTTTTTTAAAGGAATTTTCATGATCTTTCTCGTGATATGAATTTTATAACCCTCAAATTATTATTTTAAATGCAAACTCAAAAGAAGTTACTAAAACAGCTTAAAAATTTAATTTTAAAAAAATCTAAGAAGAATTTTTCAAAAATCTTTCTTAGTGCACCCCTACATTATAAGAAGAATCACCATGCAAAATTTCAGCCCTTTAGGTCCAGCGGTTTGGTCTGTGCGTTATCTGTCAGTCAGTCAGTTACGGAACTGTTTTATTTATATATATATATATATATATATATATAAATTGTATATATTTTTAAATACAGGTGGGCCCAGTTCCCCTGATAAATGGGGTAAGCGGACCACCCAGGTCTATTTCTCATAAGAAACAACAGATTCTGTGACTGGGTAACGTGGTCCAATGCTTGTATATCTAGAAAATAGAAAAAAATTCTACCCCCATTTAAAAATAATTTTTCAAAGCAATCACCAATGTTATAAGATAGATTGTTGTGAACACCGGGGAAAAAAAATAACACACAGAGTGGAATTCTTACCTAACCTAATATGTAAAGGAAAAATCTGGGAGGGGATGGCCCAGTTACCCCATGAGACCAGTTACACCAACTTACCTTACAAAATTATTATAGTGTCAATTTTATATGCAAAAAAAATTAAATTAAAAAAATGATTAATTTTATACACAAAATGGGAATTATTAATATTGTTTATTTACTACACCGAAGGCACTTAGAATTCCCAAATAAGTATTTTGTGGAAGAATGAGACCTGTTTTTCAAAAAAATTCTTCGAAATTGCTACCATTTTTTCAAAATGATCCATGTGCCTTAATTTTCTTCCGATTTCCTCCAAATTTCTCACGATTATTAATTAAAGTTTTTGTCACAAAACTATGCTTCATTCTTTAAAACCACACATATTTTTCAAATTTATAGACCATGAAATAAAGTAGAAACATGCAAAAAATAACAGGCAAATAAAAAAAAATTTTTGACTTTTTATTTATGCAAAAAAAAAAAAAAAAAATTCCAATCCACAGTTATGTTTATATGTAAATGGTAAACGTATATTAAAAAATTGAAGGTTTTTAGATGATATTGGATGCGCATGGAGCATTTTGGAAAAAAAATTTTAAACTGGCAATATTCTGCCACAAAATCCTTATTTTCAATTCTAAGGGTTTCAATGTAGTAAAAAACAATATTAATTATTCTCCTTCTGTATATAGAGTGAAAAATTGAAAATTAAAACATACGAGGTTGAAGGTCCCTTGTCCCTTTAAGGAGCATTTTCAGTCGATACAATGCAATATTATATGAAGAACGTTAACTTTGGAGGAGAGAACGGGCCTGAGGATCTTTTCTTACAAAAAGATAACACAAATGTTTTATGAAACACACAACAGTTCTTACATAAATACAAAATAGTCTCCAAGTTTACTACCAATCTCGATATAATTTAATACTAATTTTCTTTTATTTAGAATATAAATAAGACAAATGCCGGGTTTCAAAACCTTATCCTTTCGGCATAAATTACTAAAAGACTACGTTAGAGAAACGTAAGATTTCTTGATCTGTTTTTGTCTCGTTCCATTTCAAAAGTATGTTTCTCCTATGTATGTTTTTCTAACTTTAAATTTTTTAACTCTTTCAGATTTTACTGTCCTTTTATGGTTGGAAATGTGTAAATAGGCCGATCTGAACCTTTAATCCAATACCTAAAAATATTCTCTCGGAAGGCAATTCATTTACAAAAAAAGGGTACAGGAGATTGTTGAATGTCTTATAAATAATATATTTATCATTAAAAGAGATATTGTATAAAAGACTACATAAAGATTATATGCTAAAAATGAGGTTAAATTCTGCTCCCTGAAGGAAGTTTACAGTCCATGTAAAATTTGAAAAATAAGTGTTTCATCTCATTCAACAGTGAAAATCTAAATCACCAAGACAGTTAAAGCTGCTGTGTACTAACCCTATAGGATGAATTCGCTCACCTCAGAGTTAATATATGGAGAAAATATGTCGACTATTTACAGCTACATAAATGCTGATAATCCAATAAAAATAGTATTTTCAGAGATCCTGAACTTTTCAGCACCTCGCAACAGGATTCATTTTATAAATTTCATACACCAAAGGAATTGAGCGTTTGAAACACACTAGATCAAATCCCCCCCCCTCCGAATAATTTAAATTTTAAAATATTTGCATTTTTTTAAACAAAAAATTCCCCAAGGTGTAAAATTTATTTCTCTATTACGAAGTAAAATTTAATATAAATAATAATATATTTAAGATAAATCCTTTCAATCCAAGTCGGCAATCCTTGGACACATTTTCTCGATAGGTTATCATTGGGGTGGGCGAATCCAATAGGGTTAGTACAGAAGCAGCCTTAAACAAGGGTAAAACTAATTTGCTTGAATTGAAAACAAACTGTGGTACCACCTTTTAAAGTTAATTAATAATAAAGATGAGAAAGTAGTTTAGTTAAGGAGAGTAGTTAAAAAAATTAAATAAATAAAATAAACTAGAAGGAAAAATTAAAAGTTAATTTTAAAAAAATGCGAATTTGTCAGTAAAATTTCTAATTCGGATTAAGACAATTTTTCCCCCATTTAATTAGTCTTTATCCTAAATCAGATTTTGTAAACGCGTTTGTCAAAGTTTTTAAATAAAACCTGGTGCAAGTAAAGAAGATGGAAGATGTTAAATAATCAGTGACTACAAATTACTGAAATGAAAACATATCGATGGCATATGAAGCCTCCTGATGTATCAGTTTTATAACGAGTATACTTAATGTTTTGAAAGATTTTTGGACGTGGCGTAATCTGACTTGGGTAATTTCTTACGTAAGTGATGTTTTATGAGTGATAAGAATGAACCGGAGGAAGGACACTTCAATGTCTGTGTTCTTAAAAGATGACAAAAATGCAGCAAAATAACTTAAGTGGCATACTTATGTGCGTGCGTGTGCCGCGCGTCGCGACTTTACTTTAAACTTCCATTCTGTTATAATTTTGGCCAATATTCCCTTCAAGAGTCTTTTGGATGAGCTCCAAGAGGATATGTTTTAGGGTTTTTTCCTCCTTTTTGAAAAAATATCTCACTTTTGAAATTATTTTACATATTCCTCAAATTAGAAGAGTGGGGTGATTGCGAAATATAAGGTGAAGAATGGGTGAAAGTTTTTTGAGTTGTAGGTCTTAAGAGGACTCACTACCCTTAAATCTTTAAAACATTCGATTTTTTGAAAAAAATATATGTTAAAACCTGATTATTTCTGAACAAAATAAAGCAAACCGCATGACAATATTCCGCTTAGTTCCGGAGATATTGATATTCTAAATATTTAATTACTGATCAAGTTTATGGTAAGAAAAATTTTAAACTCTATTTTTTCAAAATGTAATTTTGCACCATTCCGCAACTAATATCTCCAAAAACTATGAAACATAATTCCATGAAATTTTTATCACTGCATAATCATGTTATTTTATTGCGTCTCAACTGGAGTTATTGCAATCACTGCACATTTTGTTATTTTTTCAGGGGTAAATTGATGCAAAAATTTAAGGAAATTTTAAGTATATTTTGAGCAGTTTTAAAAAAAATTGAAAAAATATTTTAATGTTGAATATTTTATGTTCAATTGTATTTTGAATTATTTATTTTAAATATAAAACAGGAATTATACATTTAAGTGTAAAATTAATTTTATAGTTCTGCGCGCAAGCCAGTATACAATAAAAATGCTTAAAAAACAAGGTATATCTAAAGCATTTAAAAAAAAATTATTTAAAATTATTTTGAGAGTTGAAAATTTGTTTATTAAAATAAATAAATAAATATATCATGTACATAAAGTTTGTAAAAATTGGGAGTAAATTGAAGTAGTTACAAAAAGTCAAAAAGTATGAAAATATGCCTTATTTCCTCGACTTAAGAGTCGTGAGTCCCCTTAAGGCTGCTGTGTACTAACTCTGTTGGATTCGCTCACCTCAGTGTTAACCTATGGAGAAAATGTGTCCAAGGATTGCCGACTTGGATTGAAAGTTTTTTTTTTAAAATTGTACTCCGTAATACAGAAAGAAATTTTTACCCCTTAGGGCATTTTTCGTGTAAAAAAATGCAAATAATATTCTTAAATTTAAATTATTCGGGGAAAATCTCTGGTGTAGTGTATTTTAAACGCTCCCTTATTCCTTTGGTGGACGAAATTTATAAAATGAATCCTGTTGCAAGGCGCAGAAAAGTTAAGGCTATCTTAAAATACCATTTTTATTGCATTATCAGCATTTATGTAGTTGTAAATAGTTGACGAATTTTCTCCATAGGTTAACACTGAGGTGAGCGTATCGAGTAGGGTTAGTTTACAGTAGCCTTAACTACTTTATAAGCGAGGTATTTTGCACAGCTTAACCGACGTGCTGCGGGTTAATTTGGGCGAGTTCGTCAGTTACTGGACATCGCAAAAAGTCGAATAACATTTGAAGGTGTCTTCGGGATATAATATAAAATTCTTTGATTTATTATCACCATTATCAACAATTTTAATTTATTGGCAACATCACTTAAGGGCACAGTGGATTTTCAAAATTGGGAAATTTGTCCAAAAATTCGATTTTTTTATTTTATTGAATTTTGAAACTACGGGCGAGTAGAAATGTGTTGCAAAAAGAATTTTTAATTTCTGTGATTACTTTCCACGTTATAGGCATTTGTATTTAATTTAGATATTATGTGGTTACTAATAGCAATAACTTTAATGAAATTTGATATGTACATACATTGATACAGAGGCTGTTCACACTTTTTTTAGACGATGTATATTGTATTCATAAAACTAAATTACATAAAATTCTTGTGTTTTAAATGTTCTATTTGACATCCCTTATTCTGAACTATCTTTCGACACCGCAATTTCCAGGATAATAATGCCTTTAGAAGTGTCAGAAGAGGTATTCTATCCCATTCCTCCTGAACAGCTTTCCAGAGTCCTGTAAGGGTTTTGGGACGACGTTTGGATAATGCAGATTTTAAAAGTCCGAAAGCACAAAAATCCATAGGTGATACATCGGGAGATTTAGTAGGGATATCAGTGAAGGGTATGGCCTTGATACCAGTTTTTTGTTCCATTTCTTTTAGGAAATTTACAGTGGATTTTGATGTGTGACTGCTAGCTTTGTCCTGATGGAGTCTCACAAATTGATGGCACTGTGGGTAAAGCAGTGGTATTTCATTCAGAAAAATTGGCGATAAAATATGTTCCTGATAGTATTTGGAGTTAATCTTGACATTTTTTTCCACTCTCTTTATTTTTAACTTGCCATTATAAGAAAAACCAGCAACAATCATGAATCCCTTAGAAAAACTTTCTTTCGATTCTTTGAACCATGTACTTAAATTTTTTCTCCCCTTTTATGATAATAAATGGCTCTTTTTTTGTTGAAATCATTTAAATACACCCATGATTCATCTATTGTGACAATTGTTTTCCATTTTTCTTTGGATAAGTGTTTCTCATATAGAATTCTGCAGCGTCTCCTGCGTTCAGCGATATGATTTGGAAGAAGGCGATTCACATTGCGTTTTTCGCTTTCTTAAAATTTAAATCAACGTTTATCATTTTGTTTACAGTGGACACCGAGCATTTTAATGATTTTGCAACTGTCCTTAGACTAGGGGGATTTTCTTTTAACATTAAACAACGTACTTTTGCAATAGTCTAAGATGTCCGTTTTTTCCTTGGATACTTGTTTGGAATTTTTGTCCCACTTGAGGCTCCAATTTGAAGTTTTTTTCCTTTCTTGTTGACGATATTACCTATCGACGCTTTAGATATCACAAAACCATGACTCTCACATCGTTTTTGGATAACGGAGTATGCATATTTCTCTTCGGAAAGAGCATAAATGTACAATTTGAAATTAACCGATTGTTGCAAATAACACCAAGAAATTCGCCGAGGTGTGCTAGCGAACGAAATGCGTCTTAACTTACGCGAGCTTATAAAGCCAATTTCTCTACTGGCTCCGCCTACACACACGTGTACGCTTACGTATTTGACGTACAAGATTTGCATTTTTGTCTAGAAGCAGTGGTTTTACATCCAGTTCAGTTCTTTTTATGAAATTCGATAAAATAAGCAAATTCTCTTAATTTATTTCACCTGTGTAATTAGGAGTATTCCGTCACTCGCATATAAATCATTAAGGGGATGATGGATATTACAAAGCCATTTTTGAAATTTTTACCTCAGAGATATGAAATTTTGCACACATATATTCATTAAAGCATAACTATATCAAACACCTTATAAAAGTTTATAAATATTTTTTTTTATATTTAAAAATTGAAATTTTTATTATGTTTTTTAAAATGCTCCTTGCGACCCAATTTTTAACTTTACCCCTTAATTTTGCATTTATATTGCTTATAAATATATTTTGAATAGAGTTATGTATTACTTTGTGATTTCGTTGAATAGTTAATTTTTAGTGAATATTTTTGTACTTTTCTTTGATAATCTGAATGATATCGAAACCTGAAATGGATACATAACTTTATTTCAGTGTATTACAGGAGTCTTGGGTAAGTGTATTACTTGGGTAATTGTACAGGAGTCTTGGGTTCAGTGTATTACAGGAAGATCATTGGGATATTTCTATTAGTGGTACTTTCTCTTCTTGTTGACATATTGTCAAAAGTGAATCATGAGAGATGTTATGCACAAGGTGGAAGAAGGGAGCTTTAATTGCATGTAAACTACGCTAATTTGTGGCTAATATTTGTTGGAAAACTTAATCAGCCTGAGCTTTTAGTGTTTTTAATTTCCCTCACTCTTGGAAATAAATTTACAAACTCCCTGAAAATTCCTCAAACGTTTGCTAGGATTTTGAAAGTTTGATTTTTTGGAAGGTTTTCCCTGATATGTAGGAACCCTCTACGAGAATTTGAAAGCGGAAAACAGATATTTGTCATGTGCGTTACATGCTTGACAAAAAGGAAAAGGAAATGCATACAACAAATTACATTTGTAGGTTGGTTTGAACTTACGATTAGACCACTCTTAAAGAGAGTAGCTAGTAGTCCCCTTATATTGAAACAGATTTTAAAAAATGTTTATGAGTTTTGCAGATGAAAATTATTCCAAAACCTATTTTGCTTAAGGCTGCTGTATACTAAACCTATTAGATTCGCTCTCCACAATGTTAACCTACGGAGAAAATTTCCATACTATTTACAGCTACATAAATGCTGATAATCCAATAGAAATGGAATTTTCAGATAGCCCGAACCTTCCTGCACCTTGCAACAGGATTAATTTTATAAATTTCGTCCAATTACTGCAATGCAGCAACTGCATTACAGAAATTACTGAAACTAGAAGTAGGTAATAATTTGTAATTATCAATGTAGCTATTGAAAAATTAAGTTATTGCCTAGTAATACATAACAAGTTATTAAGAACCTAAATTAATAAGTAATGATTTAAGAAATTTATAAGTTAGTATCTCCTCTCTTACCCTTTAATAGGTTTTTATATTTAAATGATAGAAGCTGCATTTTCAACCTTGCTAATTTCAGCCTTCAAAATTTAATTGCTTAAAGGCTTAAAAAACTATGAAATCCAATCTGGAGGATGTCTAAGGCTGCTGTGTACTAAAATGCTATTGGATTCTCTCACCTGAACGTTAAACTATGGAGAAAATGTGTTTACTATTTACAGCTACATAAATGCTGATACTCCAATAAAAATGGTATTTTCAGATAGCCTGAACTTTTCCGCCCCTTACTACAGGATTCATTTTATAAATTTCGTCCACCAAAGGAATTTAGGAGCGTTTAAAACACAGTACACTGGATTTTCCCCCTGAATAATTTAAAATTTAAAATATTTGCGATTTTTTAAACGAAAAATGCTCCAAGTTGTAAAATTTCTCTATTACGGAGTACTATTTAAAAAAATCTTTCAATCCAAGTCGGCAATCCTTGGACACATTTCCTCCATAGGTTAACATTGAGAGGAGCGAATCCAACAGAGTCAGTACACAGCAGCGTTAACTGCAGAGCAACATTTTTGGAATGATGGGTCAAAGTTCCCTCCATTATCTGTAAACGATGTCACCACGTTCAGACCGGTATAAGATACTCGTCCACACGGCTGCATTTGAATTTCAAAGATTAATAACCCAGATGAAATGACAGGACAGTCAAGTTTTTAAGGGATTTCAGTATCTATGATCGCTATTAAAGAAACAAATGAAAGAGGCAAATCAAGAAAAACGGCTTTATTTTCACGAAGAAAAATAGGGACGCCTACGCTGCTAGGATTTGTTCAGGAAATCGTAGGTCGCCTTGAGTGCGTTATGGGCGTAGTCAGACGTGTGTGGGAGTGAACGCTATCTAACGCTTGCGGAATGCTGCAGCTGAATTAGAATTCGAGTGACACAGTGGGAATGCGTTTCAGATTAGAATCGTATGCGTCCCTTAATATATGGGGTAGGATTACCATAAGACCGCGTTGGCGGAGTAGAGGCTTTTGCTGGGACTTAATAAAAGTTGTGTGTCTAGTGGAACTGGATAAGATTAAATTAATTTCACTTACTTGCTTTGCAGAGGACATCTGTTTAACTTGTATGCAGATTTAAAAAGTTTTGAAAATTATTTCAATCTGTAGTTTATTTTTTATAGAGCATATTTTGAAAATTCATATACATTATAATTGTTTTTCAAGGACTGCGAGTCCCATTGCTAGTATGCGTGTTCGTAGTCGTTCGGAATCGAGTTTAAACTGTCGGTCTTGGTCTGATAATTAGACAAGGACCTACAGTTTCATTGCTAGTATGCGTGTTCGCAGTCGTTCGGAATCGAGTTTAAACTGTAGGTCTTGGTCTGCTAATTAGGCAAGGACCTACAGTTTCATTGCTAGTATGTATGTTCGTAGTCGTTCGGAATCGAGTTTAAACTTTAGGTCCTGGTCTAATTAGCTCTTGCCTACAAGAGGTGATTAGACCAGGACCTACAGTTTAAACTTGATTCCGAACGACTACGAACATCCCTACTAGCAATGGGACTCGAACCCACAGGCTCTTCAAGGACGCGAAAGACTGTTGACCAGCAGACGCTATCAACACTATGTTCATAAAAGCCTGTATATGCAATGTGTTTAAGCAACAGTAGATATCTTCCAAAATAACTGTCTGGGGTGAAATTTTTCAGTACCTAAATATTCGGTTACTGTTGAGTGTAGATTATACAGATCACAATTAGCTAGTTTTTTTTTTTTTTACAAGAACTTATGTTGCTACATTTGAAGTGTAATATCGATAAAAATTAGGCTGAGTAAATTTGAGGATATAATTAAAAATTAAACGTAGTTCAACAAACATGTCGCTTTTATTTTACTTCAATATACGACAAGTACAAAGCAAGAATTCAGATTACTAAGCATAAATCGTAAAACGGCAGATTATAAGATTTTAGAAAAAGGTAATTCTTATTTAATTACTAATAGCACCAAAGTGCTGTAAATTAAATTTCCGTTAACATGAACAAAGAAGTCTGGTATAATTTTAATGACAAACTGATTTACTGAAAAAAAAAATTAGGAAACAGAAACAATGGCATAAAACTCCACTAAACACATATAATTCTTATTAGTCCAGCATTCTGATCAGTACTTAAGTACAGATAAATCTCGTAGAATTAACAGTACCTAAATAATTTATTCGAATATAAATTAAACACTAAACGATCAAAAAGCATGAACCTTGCCTATTCCCCGTATAAGCATGTATGAAAAATGCCAACAAACTTTGAAGGGAGTTCTAAAATAACTCTTGTCACACGAATTTGTGGTATATGGAAAAAATTTCAGGAGTAGTTGAAAGTTTTCTAATCACATCACTGTCAAGCGATATTAAAATAGCTTCTAGGAAAGATATAAATAGAATTTAAACGCTACTGGAAATATATAAATAACTTATTTAATTTGTTGCAGATGAGAAAAAAAATTGAATTTTTGACAGAAAACAATATTTTAAAGTTGAACAGTTATGGACTATTGTACAGTCGAACCCCGTTATAGCGAACCTCGTATATAAGGAACTCACGGATATAACGAACGAAAATTTTGGTCCCGCCGTTTTCCTATTGTACGTAATTTAATTGGTATTGTGTCAGTTTATTGTAATTGATTTTAATCGATTTAATTCATTAATGATCATTTTTAATAGATTTTATCATTTTTTAATACATCATTATTGAATACACATTGAAACTAACGAGTTATACATTTTGTCAACTCTAGCATTTTTCTTAACGGTTCGGATATAGCGAACCACCCGATAAAGCGAAAAAAACCTTTGGTCCCTTGAAGTTCGTTATAACGGGGTTCGACTGTATATTGAAAGGCTGCTGGCGGTTCCCATAAAGTTGCATTCTGCCGAATGGCAATAGAGAATAAACAAAAAAAAATAATAAACATTATCATGAGAGAATAAAAAATAGAATGTTTATGGGTAGATTATGTTGTTTCTTTTCTTTATGTTCGTTTTAATAAAATGTTTCAATGAATAATGGAATTCTCAGTTGATATAATTTAGAACTGTCGCTTAGCAAGTAAATAACTAAGAACTGTTGCAGAGTTGTCTTGAAAGAGTCACAAAATCAATCTCAATTTATCGCATGGGTAGAATGTTTATAGGCAAATAAGGACCGAAACCTCAGGATGAAACCTGTTCTGCAAGGAACTAACGTTATGTCAACATCTGGGGAGATAGAAAAAGCGGGAAGATGATCTCAATTCCCTTTATGGTGCGTACATATCTTTGAAAACAAATTTCTTTCACTTTTCCTTGCTATGACAAATCTTCCTGGCTAATTTGTTAACTGTAAATAATAGTTTTGAAATTATTTTTGTGAGTATGTAACACAGTTGTCGATTTATCAAAAAAAGACACAAGGATAAAAACTAAATAATTTTTTTAATTAAAATTTAAGTTCAAGATCATAAACTAAATCTCGATTATTCCTGCTAATTAAAACTCTGGTGTGCATGGAAAACTGCAAAAAAGGATAATCTAAAAAAAGTCCTTATGTATCATAAAATGGGATCTATTCAGGCTTTTCAGAACTATATACAGTTATTAAAATAGGTCTGAAAGAAAAAAATGAAACTTACAATTTTTAGTTTTCTTTTAGTTTACATTAATTTTAGTTTTTCTTTTGTTTTACATTAATTTTTAGTTTTTATTTTAGTTTACATTAATTTTTAGTTTTTTTTTAGTTTACATTAATTTTTAGTTTTTATTTTAGTTTACATTAATTTTTAGGTTTTCTTTTAGTTTACATTAATTTTTATTTTATTTTTTATTTACATTAATTTTTAGTTTTTTTTTAGTTTACATTAATTTATTGGTTTCTCTAGAATTCAAAGAGAGCACTAAAGTTCCAGTCTCGTACAATTAAAGAGCGCGTTTCATTTCACTTCCCTTCTGGGAAAAGTTAAACGTACATTTTTTAGACTCATTGTGAGTGGGGGGGATAAGGAGAATATTATATTCTTTGTTTGAAGTGAGCAGTTTGAATTCTTGAATGAAGTTACTTTTCGGCGTTATCGTTAAGATAAAAAACACTTAAATTGCCATTACAGTGTACTTTCACATATTATATAAGATTTAAATCTCCAACAATACAAAAAAAAGAGTACTAGAGTGAGTTATGGACACGTCATTCTGTTGTAATGCGAGTCTGTAAGACAGATGATATTCACTTATCGCATAATTTTTATAATGCGGCAATAATTGCATGTGTTTCTAATTTCATCTTTAAATCGAAACAGAACTTAAGTATAGAGATAGTGCGCTCTTTGAAGTCTAGCCTTACATTAAATTCTGACGACAAGAAGCGCAAAATAATAATAAAAAAACACTCTAACACGGAGCTAAGTATTAGCCAGGCTGTGGTTTCGCAGACGGAAAAAAGTTCTCTGAAGTCTCCAGATATATTTGCCTTGTAATTAGTTCACCCTTGAGTTGTTTCACAAGCTAAAAAAGCGGTAATAAAACGCTTCTTCGATACAAGGGATATTTTTAATCTCACCGAATGCATTCCTAATTGCCGCCTACTCAGTAAATCTTTAATGACCTGACCTTCCAGGAAGTACGCTTTCCTGCCGAAAGAAGACGTTGAAGAGGATATACCGTAGGACCCCGATTATCTGAAGTAAAGTGGACCGGTGCTACCTCAGATAAAACGGATGCCACTCCCGATTACAAATAAGGGATATACAAATTTTGGCAATGAGTGGTGAATTAAGCATCCTAAAGGCTTTAAGCGATCCCACCCTCTTAAGGCTGTGTACTAACCCTATTGGATTCACTCACCTCAATGTTAACCTATAGAGAAAATGTGTCCAAGGATTGCCAACTTGGATTGAAAGATAAAGAAAAAAATTGTACTCCGTAATAGAGAAAGAAATTTGACACCTTGGGGCATTTTTCGTTTTTTTTTAAATGCAAATATTTTAAAATTTAAATTATTCGGGGGGAAAATCTGATATAGCGAGTTTTAAACGCTCCTTTATTCCTTTGGTGGACGAAATTTATAAAATGAATCCTGTTGCAAGGCGCAGAAAAGTTAAGGCTATCTGAAAGTACCATTTTTATTGGATGATCAGCATTTATGTAGCTGTCAATTGTAGACACATTTTCTCCATAGGTTGACGTTGAGGTGAGAAAATCCAATAAGGTTTTAATACACAGCAGCCTTAACCATCCTCCAGATTGCATTAAATAGATTTTTTAAGCCTTTAAGCAATTAAATTTTGAAGGCTGAAATCAGCAAGGTTGAAAATTCAGCTACTGTAATTTAAATATAAAAACCTATTAAAGGGTAAGACAGTAGATACTAATTTATTAATTTCTTAAACTGTTACTTATTAATTTAGGTTTTTAATAACTTATTAAGTTATTTCCTAGTAATACATAACTTTTCAATAGCTAAATTAATAACTAACATCTTATTACCTACCTCCAGTTTCAGTAATTACTGTAATGCAGTTGCTGCATTGCAGTAATTTAACGTATAACATTAATGGGGCATGGAGAAATTAGTAACTTATTAATTTACCCCCAGCTAGAAATAAGAGAGTGATTTAATGTTTAACTTATGGAACGAGTAATTAATAGCTTATAAATAACTTTTTAATTACTCCCAGCAGTTGTAATTACAGATAGGCAGCTGCTGCATTACAGTAATTTAATATATTCTGTATTAACATATTTTCACACTAAATTATCGCACCGCATACTGTATATGCATTAACCCAGTGGTGCGCAAACTTTTTTTGTTGATTTCAGAGACTGATTAAAGCATCTGGGATAGCTCCTATCTTTTTACTTTTTCAACCTTTGCTGTGTGTATTTAAATTTCCCTTTGGCTTTTGTGAACGAATCACGTTAAAGCTTTGTCCTATATATATCCGATGTGAAATGAGTGTTGTGTTTATTTACAATTTTTTATCATATTTTAGTTTATTATTGTATTGTGAAAAGTCTCACGTAGAGATGTATCTTCGTTTTGTTCCTGCTATTGAATAAACTGTAAATATTTAAGGGAACGGTGGTCGTGAAATTTTTTTAAAACTTTTTATAATTTTTTTTTTCTTCCCCAATGCGGAGGCACTTGTCGTGAGACATCGCCTACACCACGCCGCAATTTTACTGCCCATTTTATTGAGGGGGCACCATATAGGCGGACAGCATAACCCCCTATGAAGGGACGACACGAACGGAGGCATTTTTCGTGGCGCGACGCCAGGATTCGATCTGAACACTCTTAGCACCGAAAACCAGCGCGATGTGCCACTGGGCCGCCACAAGCCCAAACTCTTTATCATAGAGATATGAAACTTTGTACTTATATACATTCAACCGTAAGTATATAAAATACCTTAAAAGAAATTTCCAATATTATTATAATTTTAAGATTAAAAAAATCAAAATTTATAAGTAAAATTTTAAAATGTTCCTTGTGACTTAATTTTTGCGATATTTCTTCGATCTTGCATTTTAATCACTCAAAACTGTATTACAAACAAATCTGGGTATCAATTATTTAATGCCTTGAATAGTTAATTTTTGAGAAGTTTTTTTTTTTTCTGATCGCCATGCCGAAATTTATTTAAAATTTATTACTACACTTACTAAATAGAAAGAATATCTCCCAAAGTTTTAATATCAATAGATTTCGACGTGTGCACCTTTTGTAGAACGACAAACGTCTAATCCTGTTCTCTCCAAGTGACAAATTACTACTCTCCAAGTTATTAGACGAATTACTTGAATGATACGCTTCTTCAACTCATCCACAGTTTCATTTTTTTGTTTATACATATTTTTTTGTTTATACACACTTTTTTTGTTTATACACTAATAACTCCTAATATGCTACGAAACACTTGGAGAGAACTGGATTACCGTTTAGACGTTTTTCGTGCTACAAAACGTGCACACATCGTAATCTATTGATATAAAACTTGGTGAGATGTTCTTTCTATTTAAATAATTTTTTTTTGAAAATTCTAATGGGTAGTCGCGTAAAAAAAAGCCATAACTTTTGGATACTTTTAGCCGGACACCTGTATATATTAATTTTAAAATATGAAGTTTTAGTCACACGAGATTTTGCAAAAACAAATGTAGAAGTTGAGCAAGATTTTTTTAATTGTTATTTTGCTGAGTAGATATATACCCTAAATGTAAAGTTCATCAATTTTCGAAATAGTTTGTCAAAATTTGTTTATATCTTTTTATTAACATTTTCCAAAAAAAATTTTTTAAAAAATTGCTACTACCAAAAATTTTTCATTGGGGGTCTAAACGGTAATCCAGTTCTCTCCAAGTGTTTCGTAGTATATCAGGAGTTATTAGTGTATAAACAAAAAAAATTGTGTATATACAAATTTTTTATGTATAAACAAAATAATGAAACTGTGAGATGTTCTTTCTATTTAAATAATTTTTTTTAAAATTCTAATGGGTAGGTCCGTAAAAATAAATCCTAACTTTGGATAATTTTAGCCCGGACACCTTGAATATATTAATTTTAAAATATGAAGTTTTAGGTCACACGAGATTTTGCAAAAACAAGTGTAGAAGTTGAGCAAGATATTTTCTTTTATTGTTATTTTGCTGAGTAGATATATACCCCAAATCTAAAGTTCATCGATTTTCGAAATAGTTTGTCAAAATTTGTTTATATCTTTTCATTAACATTTTCCAAATTAAAAAAAGAAAATTGCTACTAGCAAAAAATTTTCATTGGGGGGTCTAAATGGTAATCCAGTTCTCTCTAAGTGTTTCGTAGCATATCAGAAGTTATTAGTGTATAAACAAAAAAAATGCGTACAAACAAATTTTTTATGTATAAACAAAATAATAAAACTGTAGATGAGTTGAAGCGTATCATTCAAGTAATTCGTCTAATAACTTGGAAAGTAATTCGCCACTTGGAGAGAAGTGGATTACCGTTTAGACGTTTGTCGTACAAAAGGTGCACACATCGAAATCTATTGATATTAAAACTTAGTGAGATGTTCTATTTCAATAATATATTTTTTTAAATTCTAATGGGTAGTTCCGTAAAAATAAGCCATAACTTTGGATACTTTTAGCCCGGACACCCTGTATATATTAATTTTAAAATATGAAGTTTTAGTTGCTCGAGATTTTGCAAAAACAAGTGTAGAAGTTGAGCAAAAGATTTTTTTTATTATTGTTATTTTGCTAAGTAGATATATACCCCAAATCTAAAGTTCATCTATTTTTGAAATAGTTTGTCAAAATTTGTTTATATCTTTTCATTAACACAGTAAGCTTCCAAATTAAAAAAGAAAATTGCTACTACCAAAAAATTTTCATTGGAGTCGAGAGATTTTTTATCGAAAGAAAATGGCTCGTAGTCGAAAAACGTTTGCGCACCACTGCATGAAACTACCCTTGAAAATTATACCCACTCCATTTACGCAACCCCGTTTGTCTTGTAAATGACACACACCCTGCTCTATAAATATTACGAACAGGATTCCAAATTCGTAATAAATTGCTGCAAGAAAAGGGAACTGACTCGCAGATGCTATGGATAAATAAAGACCAGATGGGGGAAAGAAACGGTTTGAAGAAGAAAAAGAGAGAGAGACGAATTTCAACAAATGGAAGAAAAGAACTTCATAACGAAATGATTGATGGCTGTGGCGATAAGAGGAGAGAAAGAATGTCACTCACGTGCATTGCCAGATACGAAATGGCCGGATGTAATTTCACTGACTGGGATTCTGACAACCGAGTAGAGACAGTAGAAGACAATTCCGGCAGCAAACGCAAGGGCGACGCATCTAAAAAAAGAAAATATCAATAGAAATCAGAATTTTTTTTTCACCATCTGATATCACAAAATAGAGAATCATTCAGAGTTTCGTAGAACTAATAAAACTCGCGAGATATGATTCTTTCATCGTATCTGCCCGACATCGTTAAGAAGGAATATCCTTTGATTCATTATTGGAGTAACTGGAAACCAAAATAAACATCTAAAGAGTGTTTATGTGCTGTAAGAGCCGGCTGTGAATTTAAATCATTCATTAACAGATAATACCCGAACAGAGCTTCTTTCTCCGTTAAATGGTGAAGAAGGTTAAATAAACCCCAGGAACAGCGAGTACGTTATTCAGGAGTGTGACTCGTAGTAATTATAGATGAATGGACTGCAGCACACAAACTCAACAGATACGAATAGTTAAGTCAATGATTATTTGTTCAGAGAAGAAAGTTGATTACTACTTGTTTAATTATTTACTTTAGGGAGAATCTTCGCGTTGTATATTGTAGCGACCGTCTTCCAGAAGTGTGAATCAAACTTCGCCGCTTCGGACTCCAGCGACAAAGTGAGGAAATCTCGGATTCTGAATACCATTTCTCACATTCTTCCCCGCATTCTTTTGCGGCCAACGCTGACGATGCCGACAACTATGGGTGTTCTCTATAATATATTTTTTCCAGAAAATGTGGCTGTTCTATTCCCATGAGAATGTGGTATTTGCTATCTTATCGATCAGCCATTATTCTTTCCACCGTTCGGTCGCCACTGTAACTGTCTGATCGGAACAGAAGTCTAACAGAACTCCAATGATTTGAATTTAAATGATAGTGTCATTTTCCCCAAACCAGCTGTTTGAAACATTTGTTCAACAAAAAATTGTGGGTCGGATATGGGGAAAGGAAGGGATTAATTTATAAAATCGGGGTCCCACAAATAAATTTAGCTTATGAGCTCTAATAGTTTAAAATTACTGAGAATTTATTTTAATTACGCTTCAAAAAGTATTTCACATGGGATATTGAGGCCTATATATATATATATATATATATATATATATATATATATATATTGTAGCGAACTGAGGTTCGTAGTTTCAACCAGTAGATGAACTAACACACCAGGTATACATCACTCATTACATAAACAAAACAAATGCAATTTATTGAGCAATTTGATGATGATGAGATATGTACACTGCACAGATGTAAGATGAACTTCGTAACTTAGGAAATCACACTTGATTTAATCGGCGTGGGGCGGAGTAAGAACACAGAAGTCCGCTAGGCTAGCAGAACTGGCTCTGCTTCAATGATGAAGAAACGGCACTTCATCCTGATGGGAACAGGGCTCCCCAATAATATCAACGGCGGTGACCACTGCACGCACCCGGTAGCGATGAAAATATTAAATTAAGGAGAAAGGACTCCTCACTGGGAAATAAGGTAGCAAAGGCTACTTCCACGAAGACTGGTCTCCGACAAATTAGCGGAGTATGTTTACTCCTGCAGGAACTAAATCGTCGCTGCAAACAGTCACAAGGGACTCTTGAACCTCTAAGGGCGGCAAACCCGGCTGCTCTTAAACTGGATCCGCTACGTGTCAAGAACAAAAAAGACGCAAGCCACGACTGAGGGGTCCATTCTCTTTTATAGAATAGCCTCCACCGGATATTGCATCACTCTCCGGAAGGTCGAATGATCTAGAACAAGTGAGCAACGGAAATGGGTTTCCTGGGGCGATAATGAAATATTTTCCCCGGGTCTAAAGCGGCCGCCTTTTTAGTTTGTCCTCCAAGCCACTTCACAGAGTCTCAAAGGGCCGCTTCGGTAAAATGCGAAGGGCACGAGTCCTTTTGTTTAGGCACACGACGACTCCAGGATGCTGCTTAACAACTGATAGTTCATGAATGAAAGCACCTGGAGTCTCCTGTCATTTATAACTGACATCAACCGGTGTCACCCGGCGGCGATGACTAAATCAAGAAAAATGACCGATGTCCCCTAACGTTCTGTGGAACAAGTCTATCGGATGAACAAAGGGAAAATGCCGTCAGCATTTTGCCACCTGAGTTGTCGGGATTCTTTTGATGAGTCTCAGGCCGAGATAGAAGAATTTCTTTTGTTAATGGAGAGGTTGAAATGCAATACTCTACAATATATATATATATATATATATATATATATATATATATATATATATATATATATATATATATATATATATATATATATATATATTCCGCGTCTAGGCCGGATATGGGCACGTTAAATCCGTGGACTGGAAAGTCCTACGAGGTCAGAGAGGGAGGGAGAGGGTACGATCTCCCCAGATGTAACCTCTGGGGTTCTCGGTCAAATTGACGTGGCAACTAGTTAAGACGGACTCCGACCCTTGTGGTGCTATATAAAACGTAGCCGTACATATCAGCCCGAAGCCTATATGGACCTGGTCTGGAACTTCTGGCAAGGGGGCATCAGGAACAACAACGTACACACACACACACATATATATATTACATATATATTATATATATATATATATATATATAATATAGTAAAATCCAGGGGAGAAGATTTTGAAATATATAGATGTGATCAAAAAATGAGCAGCAAGTTATCGGTCTCAGTTAAATTGTTTCTTAACCACTAGACTGGCTTTATCTTATTTTGATTATTTAAAAACATCACTTAATTAAATTTTAAAAATGTAGAAAATAAATTTATATATTTATTTATTTCTAAATCTTTGCTTTGCAAACAACTGGTTCCAATATCCATCATCATTTGCAATCTGTAATATATATATAAGAGTTTTAGCTTTAGGAAAGCAGAATGAAGAACAAAATGTAAGTAATAACCTAAATCATCTAACAGTACTGATATTATTAGATAAATGCAGGATGCGGGAATATTAGCTAGGGAAAATAGTGGTAAATAAAAACGAAAACTGAAAAACCGAAATCTGAAATTGTCAACAAATGATTTTATAACTTGTAAATTAAAGGGTCTTTGATCAAGAATAATTACTAAGGGTTAATATTTGTAATCGATCTTAGAAACTTTTACAGTCAACTTATTCGCTTTCTACAAGCCCATTTTGAATAGTGATAATTCTTTGCTAGTTATAGTAATCATTATAAGATTAAAGAGTCAGAAACAAAATATTTTAATTTAAACACATTTCGTAATGATTTTTGCCCTAAAGTGTGGCTATATATAAAGATCATTAGGCAAGTAAAAAATATTTTAATAGTTTGAAAGTTTACTTTGAAAATTGCTTGACTTCCAAATTTAAAACATGTTTAGATTTTTTTAAATATTTGCTTAGGGTTGCTGTGTACTGACCCTATTGGATTCGCTCACCTGAGTGTTAACTTGTGGAGAAAATGTGTCCAATGATTGCCGACTTGGATTGAAAGTTTTTTTTTTTACTCCGTAATAGAGATCCGTAATAGAACTGTACGCAGTAATAGAGAGAGAAATTTTACACCTTGCGGCATTTTTCATTTAAAAAATGCAAATAATATTTTAAAATTTAAATTGTTCGGGCAAAAAAAATCTGGTCACTTTTAAACGCTCCTTAATTCCTTTGGTGGATGAAATTAATTCAATGAATCCTGTTGCAAGGTGCAGAAAAATTGAGGCTATCCCTGTTTGCGTAATGTTTCCCCTTTTGTTCAAAGGAAAAATTTCGAAATAATTTGTCCTCAAGTGGTTATAAAATTTTATTTATACAATTTTTCCGCATTTCATTTTAAAAAGCGAATTTTTTTTCCAGGGAAAATAATTTTAGAATTTCAAGTCTTAAATAAAATTTTTAAAAAAACCCGAATTTTTAATGAAAATGAGATAAAGCAACGCCGTACAAACGTTCGGGGAAATACCTTGCGAAAAATTTTAGATGTATCTTTTTAAAGGCAGTAACTACCGTGAAAATTTTTCACCTCGGCTAAAGGCAGCTGTGTATCAACCCTACACGATTTGCTCCCATCAGTGGTAACCTATTGAGAAAATGTGTGTACTACTGACAGCTACATAGATACTGATAATCCAATAAAAAGGGTATTTTCAGTTAGCCGGAACTTTTTTGCACCTTGCACAGGACTCATTTTATAAATTGCGTCCACTAAAGGAATTGATGAGCGTTTAAAATACACTATACCAAACTTTTTCCCCGAATAATTTAAATTTCGAGACATTTGCATTTTTTTTAAACGAAAAATACCCCAAGGTGTAAAATTTCTTTTTCTATTATGGAGTACAATTAAAAAAATAAAATATATTTCAATCCCAGTTGGCGGCAATCCTTGGACACATTTCTCCATACGTTAACATTGAGGTGAGCCAATCCAGTAGAGTTGGTACAGAGCAGCCTTAAATAAATTTTAAGATGGGAGCAAGAGATGCGTAGACAGTATGGCATAAAAATGCTGTATCTTTCTATGTGTAAGTAGAGTAGTTACCTGTATTTTGTGCTATTTGATTCAAAATGTTCCATATCTGATGAAATAATTTTTTTTAAATAGAATTTTAAGTGTTGGTTCAGTTGGGTCCTAAGAACGGAAAAATATAAATGTTATCCTCTTTTTGCCTCCAAACAATATTTACAAAAGCAAAACCGGAACAAGTAGCGAAAGATACTCGTAAAGCTCTGTTCACATTGCAGTCCGTTAGCGTAAACGTAAAAGTATTGAAAGATGTGTAACCAATGACAAATCTCCAAACGATTAGCAGCGAAATTTTTAACGCCTATGATTGGTTTATTTCCGTCTCAGCCCTATCTTTCCTTTTACGCTTCCGCTACCGGACTCCCACGTGAACAGGCCCTTAAAACTGAATTTCTTACAGCCCCGAAGGAATTTTTGCATGTTTAATTAGGGTTACAAATTCTTCACACCTTCGCCTCTTCGCATTTGTTCCCGAAAACGTAGGAGGGTAAGACTGCAATTTTTGCGACAGGGGCAGACGATATGCGCCAATTTTTTAGATTAGCCACGATATTGTCCACGATATCGTGGAACGCTTTATTGTCACGCTTCAGTAGGTATGACTTCACGTCCGAACCTGTCGTGATTACACCTCGCGAAGAAAGACCTGTATCCGACAAAATATTAAACGTCTTATTAGCGCACGAGATCCCGAGAGGTTAAGACGTGTGTGGACGCTTTAGACATGGCTCTGAGATGAGGACAGCGAGGCTTCGACGTCGCGGATTCCGGCCCTATTGGAAGAGGATACCCCGCCGTCCTTATGGTTACAGAAGAATCCGATTCCGAAAAAAAACTTTAAAAATCGACATATTGAGCATATGCGTGTGACCCTTAAACACATTGATTATTATATGATCTCAGCGCCATTTTTCCTTTTAGCCCGTCTGCACTCGGAGCAACTCAAAAGAAACTGATAACTGACTCAAATCACAAACCAGTCCGTGATGAGTCGCAACCTATGTAATTGAATGGAGCCACGCACACGGCGCAACTGGTTACAAACCCGTCGGACAGGTTTGTAACCAATTACATAGGTTGCGACTCATCACGGACTGGTTTGTGATTTGAGTCAGTTATCAGTTTCTTTTGAGTTGCCCCGCGTGCAGACGGCCTTACGCTTAAGCTAACGGATGGCAACGTGACAGGCCGCCTTAACACTCAACAAATAAACTGGGAGTAGATTTTTTTATTTTTTTTATTAGACGGAAATGCACAAGGATTTAAAGAACGCGATTAGTAAGGGGTAATATTGCCCCCAAAAGCAGTAAGAAAAAAGAAATCACGGGGTGAATATGAGCTATATTTACACAGTGGATGCACACCTTGTCGAACAAGTTCACAGAAAATTTTCTAATAACCTAACCTGTAACTAACTGCACTGTGATTTTACTATCATCGGATACACATTTAGAAATTTAGGGGGGGGGGGACGACTCAATTTTTCTAATATAATAAGCGGCTTTTTTTTCCCATACCCGTGACAAAAAAAGATTGACAGCTTTGTATGTTGTTTACTTGCGGTTAACCCGCGATTGCTCTCAGGAAGCTTGACATGGACGCAATGAATGGAAGATGGGGATAAACGGAAGACCCTCACAGAAAATCCTTGTCTGGCAGCCAACTTCCTCCCAAGACACATTCCGTCGGTATTTCCTCGTTGGATCGGTTCCAGATTTGTGGCCGGAGACACAAGACGCGGTTAACGGGTGTGTGGGTAAAAAATGACGCTCAGTCAATTTGTCATCGCATCTTTAGGAGGATCTATGAACCCTATCTACCAGATTTATGATAATCAGAATCTGGGGGAAATTCAAAAGAAAGCAGTTCGGGGCTAGAAATCACGCTCGTGCGTACTGAAGGACGTCTGTCACGGAGCCGGGAAAAACATCCGGTTTAAGTGTCTCGGTAAAAATAACCACTTCTATTATTCTCATCTCAGCACGTGTCTGCTAGTCATTTTACTATAGTTAAACGAAATTTTATTTCTTTTCTGTTGTACGAAACTTGCTTTCGAGACTGATTACATGCGATTACGGGAGGAAAAATGACAGATCTTACTTTCCGTCGTGAGATAAAAGGAATAAACAAACTTTTGTCTTAAATATACTGCGTTTAGCTCTCTAATATGCGATAGTACAAGGGACCTTTAGCGTTCGATCTTATACTTTCAAATCAGGGTCATAAAAAAGAAAATACAACAAGGGCCCCCTACCAAAAAATTTATTTTTAGTTGACGTATTGTAATAATGTGTACTATTTTCCCTTTTGCCTTTATCCCTGTTTGGAATTCTGATATGCTCATTCCGAAGCATCATGACTTCAAAAATGTAATATTGCCCATCTATCTATTAGCCCAGTGTTATTTAACAGGTGGGTTGTGACCCTTCTGTACAGAAGGTCGTTCGCCCTTTATAGAAACGATTTTGTAAATTATTTTTGTCGTTTGCATTTTTTGAGATAAAATTTGGCAACTTCACAATAATCGTCTGCTACTGTTTTGTGTTGATTGGAATATAAAATAAAAGATTTATTTTGAAAATGGCTCCTAAAATTGATGGATGGCTCGAAGGTTACGTAACTACGGTTTTCGAGGAGAAATAGTCGGATCAACAAATTATAAAGCGGTGAAAAAATCGCGGTTGACATTTAAAAAAAAAAGGTATTTATAATATATTAAATTTGAAAGGGAAAAAAGTCTAACTGAAAGTAAAAATGAAAACATGACCGCGAAACCTCATCCGAAGACCGTTCGAACGCAGGTAAATATGAAGAAAGTGAAGTCTCTGATCCTAAAAGAAAATCTGCCGACTCAAAGATCCATTGCATCGAAACTAAGAATGTCTTCTGGCACTGTAAGTAAAATCATTCATAAAGATTTGAAGTTAAAAAAGATGTTTATATCTAAAGTTCATCGGCTTTTACCAAAGCATATTGCTGAAAGAAAAACAAATTGTAGAAAATTATATGAAAAACACCTAGCTGCTGAAAAATGGATATTTGTGGTAACACTCGATGAGGCGTGGGTATATTTAAGTGACTGTAATAAAAAATGATAAATTTTCTATTGCTCAACAGATGGGAATGATCGTGCGAAATGGCTTCATCAGTGTACAGACAAGTTCCCAAAAGGATTCATGGTAGTTGCAGGATTTTGTTACAACGGCAAGTAAAAAATCAAAAATGTCTCAAGTAAAGCCAAAATTAATTCACTTACTATTAGCAGAATATTTTAGAACCAATTTTTGAAGAAGAAATTCCAGCCTCATATGGAAAAGACTTTGATAAAGTTGAGCTTCATATAGACAAAGCCTCTAGTCACACGTCTAAATCAACTGCCGCTTATTTAGCAAAGAAAGAATCAGAAACAGGAATAAAGTGTATCCCATTTAATGAAATACCTGTAAAATCACCTGACGCTTCTCCAATGGACTTTTGTGCTTTCGGTTTATTAAAACGAGCCTTAGGAAAACGGCATCCAAGAACACTGAACGGACTTTAGAAAACTGTCCAAGAGGAATGGGGTAAAATTGACATGACAGTACTAAGAAAAAAGTTTACTTTCATGGAAAATGTTGTTGACAATAGCTAGAGCTATTGTCAACAATCATGGCTATCAGATAGAAGCAAATCGCCGCAAAAAATACGGCATTTATACATAAAACTTAACAATCAAAATTGTTTCCATAAAGTGCGTATTCCATTTATTACATAAATAATTAATCATGAATTGGGTGCTTTGGGTATATATGCTAGCTGATTACTAAGATACAATCGATTGTTGTCGGTTAGTAGCACAGCACAAAGGAATATATTTTACTCACTAGGATACTGGCCATCATCATTTAAAATAGGATGATGATGAGGGTGCGTCCACGTTTATGAAATTTCGGCATATCCCTATCAGAATACCTATCATAAATCGGAAACGCGAAGGCGATGTCAATTCAGCGTATTAAATTTTGACACCTTGATACGACATGGCCACTGACGTTTATCTGTCGTAACATCAAAGAAATATCAGTTACGGATTTAGTAGTTTGGGCGCTTCTCAAAGAATGAGACCAAAAGACAGTGTGGATCATTTGTAGATCTGTTGTGGTGGAAAACGAAATGACCTGGAAACACATATCGGTACGGTAAGTTGAAAACATGACTTCATACGGGAATCAGTCTACGATCTTGTATCGTAGACTGATCAAATAGGATGCCAATATGGTTAGATGAGAGAAGGGTGGATGCTTCCTGGTGGAGATCTGGAGGGAACCAAAGCCCACCTTGGAATCATGAGAAAAATATAACTGATGAAGAAACAACGATAAATAAGCCCAGATAAAAACACGTAATATAGCTCCAAGCAGAAAGAGTAAAAGGAACAGAACTGCTGTAATTTACTAGAGTGGGGAGCGACGAAAAATAATGAAGCTTTCAAAATACTCATAATTGCCGATTATTCCAACATCAGAAAATAAAAGACATAAAAATTAAATAGCAATTGTTCGAAATAGTGCGAACATGGCCTGTAAAGAGAGAAATTAGAAATAATACCAGATTCTTTTTTAAAAGGAAAACTCATATATTTAAGTTTTATTATTTTAGTTGAACCCTATTTAAAGCACTAAATAAAACCATTAAAAACCTCTGTGTAGATCCTTTCATTTTTACGCATATAGGGTCATTTTTGGACTATCCTCGCAAGACATCAATTAGCACGGATAATAGAGTCCAGTGTAATAAATCCAGTTCAGAAATCAAACTATATCTGCCGTTTTCTGCCGGACAAGCATCGTCACAACTGTGTTTATGCGAGTCCCCATAAACACAATTTTAATCTCTTTCTATAAATACCTACACACACATAAAAGCTACATAAGCGTTTTTAGTAATCTCATCAGCAATGCAAGTTTACCTTGCATTGCTGATGAGATTACTAAAAAAGCTTATGTAGCTTATATGTGTGTGGGGGTATTTATGGAAATATATCATTAAAATTGTGTTTTTGGGGACTCGCATACAAACAGTTGTGACAGTGCTTGTCCGACAGAAAACAGCAGATACAGTTTGATTTTCAAACTTTATTATTTTAGCTGAACTCACGAATGTTGTAAATCATGAATTTTTTTATACAAAACGCATATTAGTTAAACTTATATTTCTGTTTATTTCAATTTTTTCTATTAATTCTGTTCAAATTAAAAATATTTGCGGTCTGTCAAATAAATAGAAAAAAAAAAATTCCTTTGGAAAGAAAAAATTTAAGTCAGGATACGTTGGGAAAGGAAGCCGATACATACGGCTAAATGTTCATACATTCATTCCAACATAGACGACATATCTCGAAATAAATTTAAAATCTTTCCCTCCAGTTTGTAACGTCTAGATAATATTATATATGACAATACACCAGAGAAAAATTTAACGCCACCTACCGGCGAAGTCGACACAATGACGGGAATAACGCCCTAACTCGATTGTGAGCGATAACTCATTTATATCCTGTCCGTACAAACGCATTGTTATAGCCTAGAAAAATATCCAAGACTCGAGTGGAAACGCTCACATCTCAATCTTTTTTTCAGACTCCAAACACGTAAAAAAGCTTAACATTTGTGATGGCTTCCGTTGCGCAACTACGTGGCGGTAGCGACACGTGTCGCTGGCAAAAAAGGGTGTGTAGTTGACAGTGAGCAACACACTCTTTACTTTATTGTCGCTACACGCCCATGAGCAGGCACCCCCCGTTGTTCTTTATAAGACAGGACTGACGGCAGTAGAATATTTTGTAAACCACCACGGTATGTGCGGGTGTAATCTAATGGGTAGGTATGGCGGGAAGATAAACTGAATCTGTTTTCAGTTACTGAAGACTGAGTGAAAATGCGCTGATGTATATTTGAGATATTATTATCAGAGTAAACAACTTATAAAAATACAACAGACTCGCATCTCCGTGTATTATTTAGTAGTCAAGTGGAGGTTTCGCAGTCGTTAAGGCTGCTGTGTTCGGACCCTATTGGATTCGCTCACCTCAATGTTAACCTATGGAGAAAATGTGTCCAAGGATTGCCGCAAACTTGGATTGAAAGATTTATTTAAAAAATTGTACTTCGTAATAAGGAAAGAAATTTTAACCCTTGGGGCATTTTTCGTTTTTTTAAAAATGCAAAAATTTTAAAATTTAAATTATTATTACGGGAAAAATCTGGTGTAGTGTCTTTTAAACGCTCATAAATTCCATTGGTGAACGAAATTTATAAAAAAATAAATCCCATTGCAAGGCGCAGAAAATTTCAGGCTATCTGAAAATACTATTTTTATTGGATTATTAGCATTTATGTAGCTGCAATAGTACACATATTTTCTCCGTACATTAACATTGAGGTGAGCGAATCCAATAGGGTTAGTACACAATGGGATCTTTAGCATGACTCGACGAAAGTTTCCCATTAATTTTTCTTATAACTATTCAGAAATGACTAAATTTTCAGATAAGATTAAATATCCACAATATTTTTGCAAATTCTTTAAAGTATAAATAGGGGGAAGTATAATAATTAAAAAATGATAGCAATTATTTACAATTTTTCTTTTCTTTTACTCTTTATAGTTTACATTTAATGAACTATCTCGTATTTTGGTAAACATTTATCAAAGTGGTTAAGGCACTACGAGTTGGTCGGTTAAGAGCACTACGGCCATATTTTTTATCACGAAGTCTAATGGAAGCGCTACATACAGTTTAAGGCTCGGTGCACACGAGCGATCCGGTGTCGTTGCGGCACCGAATCGGTTCAACTCTATGTACTCCTGATCGATACTGCGGTGCCGCAACGACACCGGATCGCTCGTGTGCACCGAGTCCAAAGCAGATTCCGAACAGCTAAAAACATTCATGCCACAGCGGGACACGAACCCGCATACTCTTCCACCAAATGGCTACTTAAGCCATGCGGCCATCGTCCGGTACAAAATTAGGAAAAAGAGTCTTCGTCGAGAAAATGAGCACATACGAAACGGACCTAATAACAGCAATATGCAACACTGTTTCAAGAAATGTTAATGCTATCAAGAAATCATCGCTATGATATTGCATTTATATAGTTTTGTGTTTAACAAAATTATTTTTCTATAATGGAAGTATGAAGCAAATCATTCAGTCACTAAACGAAATTTTATTACCATGTTTTTATTAACTTGCTTTCTTGTTTATGTGTGTGTTTGTCAAGTACAAATCTTGTAATCGATTTTTAACTAACTTCCCGACTAGCTAGACATTTGAAAATTTTCGAATAGCTCAGAACACGAGGACAATGCATTTTTTTAAATACTTTTAGCCATCTTTAAGCAGAATTAAATTAATTTCAGTTATTTTTAGTTAATTTTGTTTTGTAGACTGGTGCAGCCATCTAATGGCCGGAACGGGAACGAAAAGTTAAATGCAAGTTAACTTCCAATTAACTTCATTTTCTTTCAAGTTGATGGGATAATTCATCAAAAAAAATTTTTTAAAGTATCTATTAATACATAGAATTGTCAAGTTTATATGATTCAACAGAAAATTTAAAAACATGGTATATAAAAAGTTCTTTTTATCTTGTAATTATTTTTAACATATAGACCACCGTTAAATCTTTGATTTTTTTTTTTTTTTTTTTTTGGGGGGGGGGGGAAGGACTGTTGGTTTTAATCATTTAAGATTACTGCAGAACGCAAGCAATAAAACGGTGATTAACATAGCTCCTATACCACGATGTTTGGCACTAGCCAGTGCGGCAACTTTGTTTTCCCATTTGAGATCCTTTTGGTTTGCTGATTGGTATTTATTGAAGCAAGGTCCAGAAAGGACAAGCTGTGCCAAACACATGACAAGAGCAAAGCCACTACGCCCAAATAAAATTTACCATTACACATAACAAAACCCAACGGTTTAAAAAGGCGATAAGAACAATGAAAGTAAAAACTCATATAACAGATATAAAAACAGTCATATGAAAGGTTGGTTGGGAGAGATCCTTTAGGACCTTTTAGAATGGCTACCGCTTTGCTCGAAGGTCCCCGAAATTTAAATTATCTGTTTACTATTTCTATTTCTTATGAATCGGAAAAATCTCTTGTCTCGAAGAGAGGGAAATCTCTTTGACACCTCCGTCCCCTCCGCTCACCGGAGTTCGGAGCAGTCCATTGTTATGGGCCATGGCGCCGGACGGACAGTACAGATCTGCCGACCACAAGGGGCAACCCTGGGCCCTTCGAAGAGAGGGAAAAATTACTCGAGAACTACAGTGGCAGAAAAAAGGTTAAATAGTATGGTGTTTCTACACATGGACAAAAAAATCTGTGCTCAGATGGCAAAATGTTATAAGTCACTTTTCTTAAAAAATTGCTTTTTTCACATTCCGGATTCTCGTTCGCCGATATTTTCTATTTACTGTAACTACTCAGTGGCGTAGCGAGCATAACTAGCGCCCGGAACACGATACCTTTTTGGTCCCCCCCCCCCAATGGTCTTGGGGACCATTTGGCACCCCTCTGCGAGAGGCGCCAGGGGCATGATAGACCCCCTTGCCTGCTCCCCTCGCTACGCCACTGTAACTACTGTAAGTAATAGCCAACTCTTTTTCTGAAACATTGGTACCACGTTTGCTCATGTAAAACAAATGACTGATTTTTCATGACATCTTGAATCTTAGAATTGCTGTCACGTAAATTTCTTAGAACATTTTGCCATCTGATCACAGAAATAACAGCGATAATTTGAAGATAAATAGCAAATTTCTTGGGAAAAAGGGAGAAAAATAGTTTCCTTTAGGATTAACTTTTTTTTCTTTAGATATTTTATCGTAATATCCATTTTTCCCCATGCCTGATGTTATAACAAATAATGTGCTAATTTTTTTTTCTTATTACAGCAATTCCCAATTTTTCCTTGAAGAATACAGTTACATAAGCACTCTTTAATTTTTACCCATAGGCTTACAGCCGGCTTAATCCGTCAATGCCAGAACGCAAGCAAATTTTCTCACAAATTTTATTTCAAGGATGTTATCAAACAGGGAACCTTTATGTAAAGTATTCCCTTCAGGCCATATCTCCTTCGTGCAACTGATTTTTCTTTAACGATGATCAGAATTGACTGCATGTCAAGTAATCCCCGAAAGTTATCATAATTACCATCGGCGCACAGAACAAGCCGACAAGTTTTTCCCAGCACGTGAAAGTTATTTCGATGCGTCAAGCTAATTGCAATCACAATCGATTGTCAGATGTCATCTTATGAATAGCCAATATTGCGATAGATTTATAACAGGTAAGTGATACTTTCGACCTTGATACTACACGCAAGTGCTTAAACATAATCTAAACTAATAACAGTCATTAAAATAATGAATGAATGTGAAATGCTGTTCCGAGTATTTTGCATGTCACATCATTTTATGCTTGATTTTTCTCGAGACTATTTCATTCTTAAACTTTTTTCAACATAAAGCAGGAAAAAAAAAGTAATACCTCTTCGGTAGGGAAAAGTACTAGTGCTATTACTAATGTAACATTTAACTATGAGTTAGATTATAATACACTTGTCCCTTTTCAAGAGAAAAAGATCGTTAAAGTGTATATATATATATATATATATATATATATATACTAGCTTATATACCCGGCATTGCACAGGTGTACCTTTATTAAGACTTTCTTGTATATTATGTAAACTTGTATTTTATGCCAATCGATAACCCTTCCCACTGGTCAACACCCCATCAGCATATTATAATAACCCTCCCCCCCCCCCCACATGCTGATGTCAGCATTAAAATGTTTCTTTCAATTTGATATCCCACTGGATCCCGGCACTTCGAGGAGTTTGAGGGCTTCCCCATAAACCCTTGTAAAAATCGCCGGTTTCATAAACAAAGAATTACCTGGCGTTGCCCAGGATAACGAAAATGAATGGAGTAAACCCGAGATCTACAGAGGCTGTTCGCACATTTTTTAGACGATTTTGGTAAGCGGTAATAAAAAGTCGTTTGCTGCAAAAGAAATAATTGCAATTGTACTATGTTTTTAAAAGTCAAAATTATCGTCTACGGCTTGAAAGTTTTGTTTTTATTCAAAATGGCGTTTTTAACAAAGCAGTGGTTCGAAGGCTATATTTATGCTCTTTCCGAAGAGAAATATGCATACTCCGTTATCCAAAAACGATGTGAGAGTCATGGTTTTGTGATATCTAAAGCGTCGATAGGTAATATCGTCAACAAGAAAGGAAAAAAACGTCAAATTGGAGCCTCAAGTGGGACAAAAATTCCAAACAAGTATCCAAGGAAAAAACGGACATCTTCGACTATTGCAAAGGTACGTTGTTTAATGTTAAAAGAAAATCCCCCCTAGTCAAAGGACAGTTGCAAAATCCTTAAAATGCTCGGTGTCCACTGTAAACAAAATGATAAACGTTGATTTAAATCTTAAGAAAGCGAAAAAACGCAATGTGAATCGCCTTCTTCCAAATCATATCGCTGAACGCAGGAGACGCTGCAGAATTCTATATGAGAAACACTTATCCAAAGAAAAATGGAAAACAATTGTCACAATAGATGAATCATGGGTGTATTTAAATGATTTCAACAAAAAAAGAGCCGTTTATTATCATAAAAGGGGAGAAAAAAATTTAAGTACATGGTTCAAAGAATCGAAAGAAAGTTTTTCTAAGGGATTCATGATTGTTGCTGGTTTTTCTTATAATGGCAAGTTAAAAATAAAGAGAGTGGAAAAAAATGTCAAGATTAACTCCAAATACTATCAGGAACATATTTTATCGCCAATTTTTCTGAATGAAATACCATCGCTTTACCCACAGTGCCATCAATCTGTGAGACTCCATCAGGACAAAGCTAGCAGTCACACATCAAAATCCACTGTAAATTTCCTAAAAGAAATGGAACAAAAACCTGGTATCAAGGCCATACATACCCTTCACTGATATCCCTACTAAATCTCCCGATGTATCACCTATGGATTTTTGTGCTTTCGGACTTTTAAAATCTGCATTATCCAAACGTCGTCCCAAAACCCTTACAGGACTCTGGAAAGCTGTTCAGGAGGAATGGGATAGAATACCTCTTCTGACACTTCAAAAGGCATTATTATCCTGGAAATTGCGGTGTCGAAAGATAGTTCAGAATAAGGGATGTCAAATAGAACATTTAAAACACAAGAATTTTATGTAATTTAGTTTTGTGAATACAATATACATCGTCTAAAAAATGTGTGAACAGCCTGTGTAGATGCATACGTACAAACAACCGAAATATCTACAATCCACACACACCCCCCTTTCCACGTTTCATTTAATTAAGGTTGATCTCTCTCTCTCTCTCTTTTCCCCTACCACCAGTTTGGTGTTCAAAATAGTGATATATAGAAAATACAAATTATTGGATTGTTTCTAGCAATTTTTACAAAATCTAAAGCGAATGTCGAAAAATCGTGGCATTGATTGTGTTTGTTACATTTAACCGTGTTTGTTACATTTTAAATCAAGAATCTTATGGATATCTGTTTTCTTCTTTGAGATATGAGGGAATATGTGAAAAACACGTAAAAACACGTTTAGCCCCCCCTCCCCTCCTAGGGGGCTGAATTTTGAAAATTCCTGATACTGGTTTTCAGGTATTCATGTTCCTTACATTTTAAAGCAAGAATCTTATGGATATCTGTTTTTTCTTTGAGATATGAAGGAATACGTAAAAAACACATTTTGCTCCCCCTCCCCCGTTTGGGGGCGAATTTTGAAAATCGCTTCTTAAACGACGCCTTCAGTACAAAAGGAATATGCTCCTAAAATTTGATATCCGAATCAATAGTTTTTGCTGGGCGTTGATACGTGTATAGTTGTATAAGTCAGGACTTCTTCCTTTATATATGTACTAGCGTCCCGTCCCGACTTTGTCCTGGTTGAACAATTATCTATCTTAAGTAGATATTAGGTAGGTATAATTTATTTTAAAACTTCATGGTATACCACATTTTTTGTTTCGTTTTTCTGAGGTTTTAAAATAAATTGATTCTCCTCATTTCCTGACCTAGAGAGATCAAAATATAATTGTTCATGAGTAAAGCAATCTTCCCGTAAGTCAAGTCCAATATATTTGTATGTTTGACCTTGGGATTTGTTGATGGTGATGGCAAAAGAAATTTTTATTGGAAACTATAACGTCAGGCACTGAATTGTGTCCGGGGCCACCCGCATGCCGATTTGATACGATTCGGCCCCATAGCCTATCCGCTGCAGAGTCCACACACACACACACACAAAAAAAAAAAACACCAAAAATGGCACAAAAAATGTAACTTTTATTAAATTTAAAAATTCAAATATCCGGCTACGTCAGGCACTGAATCGTGCCCGGGGCCACCCGCGTGCCGATTTTGGTACGATTTGGCCCCATAGTCTCGCTGTCAGCGAGGACAGCCGCGGAAGCTGTCGAAATAAGCAACTTTTAGGGGCAAAATCATTAAAACATTAATTAAAAAAAAATTACGGGGCCCGATTTAAAAAAAAAAAAATATGCCTATGTTTTAATCTGAACTACCAACTATATCTATACAAAATTTCAGCTCAATTGAAGCAATGCTTTTTCACTTATAAAGGAACAAACATAGACCTATTCGAAATAATCAAAAAATTTCACAGTTTCAATGAAACACACTGATTTTTGAGTAAAGTTCAATAATTGAAGTTCGATTTACGCAAATTGGGCATGAAATTGTACATAAATTCAAAAACATAAAGTTTATAAGTTAAATAAAGTTCTGTAATATTATACCAACCAATTTCCTGTTGATAGCCAATAAATTATAAATCTTTTTTTACCTTATAATAAGCGTCCAATAAAAAGCGTAGTTCCAAATGTAATTTTCTTCAATAAACCCTTAAACGTTGACAATTTCAAAAATCCTTTTTGTATTTATCAATACCTCCTCCACTTGAATCTTTAAAATATTAAATGTTTTACTGATAATAAATGAAAATGTAGTTTGATGTGTTGCTATAGTTACTTGACTATGGTTGACAAAGAAAATTCAAATGTTAAATGTTTTACTGATAATAAATGAAAATGTCGTTTGATATGTTGCTATGTTTACTTGACTATGGTTAGCAAAGGAAAAGTAGTAAAGAAGGATAAAGCATCAGCTCAACATTTAGGCCCTTAAGTTTCTTTCTACTGATCAGATCTACATAATATAATAGCCTATGTCCATCTGGAATAATGTACTTTTCAAATAGTGAAAGAATTTTTCAAATAGGTGCAGTGGTTCCGGAGATTACCCTCCACATACAAAATCCGCTCTCTCTTTATATATTAGTATAGACATAGAGTAGCGGAAAACCCGCACTTCGCTACGGAGTACATTCAAATTACATACAACGGTCAATGTATGCAATTAATGCCAAAAAAATAAATATATATATGTATTTATAATAAATACGACGATCAATATATACAATTGATGTAGAAAAAAAATATATATATTTATAAAAAAATCGTAAGGGATATTTTTATGGACAAAATAATGTCCAATCGTCTGCCGCATTAGCAAAAAAAAAATATTTTTTTGTCTATTTCGTTGTCATGCATGTGACGATAAATTTATTTAAAGTACCAGAAAAAGAAATCACGTGATCAGCATTTAAAAAATTAAATTCTAAAAATTAATCTTTAAAAATTCACCAAAAATCAGAAAATAGTGGTAAAGATTCGAAAAAGATTTCATTTTAAAGAAATTTTTAATGATCTTTCTTGTGATCAAATTTTATAACCCTCAAATTATTATTTTAAATGCAAACTTAAAAAAAGTTACTAAAACAGCTTAAAAATTTAATTTAAAAAATTCTAAGAAGAATTTTTCAAAAATCTCTCTTAGTGCACCCCTACACTATAAAAAGAATAGCCATGCAAAATTTCAGCCCTTTAGGTCCAGCGGTTTGGTCTGTGCGTTCTATGTCAGTCAGTCAGTCAGTCAGTCATTCAGTGAGTTAGTTACGGAACTGTTTTATATATATAGATATCGTAAAACCTCGTTTATCCGGACTAACTGGGACCATAGGCAATCCGGATAATATTGGTAATAAGCAAAACAAAATCCTTAACTAAGCAGACTTACCATTTTTTACGATAAAAAAAAAACTGTTTTGTAACAAAATTACATAGCATTGTCTACAAGACGTTAAAAATCATAAAAATAACTTTTCACATCATTTCGTAACAAAGAATTGGTAAGTCTAGTAAAGCTTTCTTAAACTCAACAAAAAGCATTTTATTACCATAATTTATTGCCCAATCTATGCAGGAGTTGTACATTGAATCAAACTAAAAAGCGAATATTTGGCGTGCTTGTAGTGACGTTTTTGCTGTCATAGTTAAAAATTATTATCTAATGGGAACATTAAATAAAAATAATGTCTACAAATCTGATCCGGATTATCCGGAGATGCAGATCAACGAGGGCCGGATCAACGGAGTTTTACTGTGTGTGTGTGTGTATATATATATATATATATATATATATATATATATATATATATATACATACACACACACACACACACGAGGGTTGTAAATTAAGTAGTGGCAACGTCGCCCAGAAAAGTCGTAGAACATCGGGCATGCTCAAACAGGATATCGGAGGAGTGAGATGGAGCTGTAGTCGATGTGTAGAGTACATAAAGCCGTAGATCCAGTAGAAGGGGTAGTTGCTGCGTGACGTTGAAGTGGACAGTGTCGTCTCTACAGCTCTAAATCATGTTTACAAAATGTGATCAGCGGTCGGGGGTTAAAATGAAGGTTGCCCGTGGCTACAGCACCATCTGCACCCGGGAGTTGTTGGAACACCCTCCGTACTCCCCTGACACGACCTCTTTCCTAATTTGAAAGAACCCCGTCGAGGCATCAGATTTTCCTGACGTGCCGTCAGTGATCCGAGCATTAGGGCGCTCCGTCGCTGACGTCAACACACAACACTTTGCCAACGGTATTCTTCGGCTTCCTGACATCTGGTAAAAGGTACATGATTTTGCTGGTGATTATATTGAAGGAATGTAATATAATTTTGTTTGCACGTACATTAAAAAATTTTTTCTGGGTATGTTGCCATTACTTTATTTACAACCCTCGTATATATATATACTAGCTGAAAACCCGTACTTCGCTACGGAGTACATTCAAATTAAATACAACGGTCAATGTATGTAATTCATGCCAAATCTATATATATAAAAGAAATTGTCTGTTTGTTTGTCCGCTATAGAATCATAGACTGTTTCACCCACCGGGACCAAATTCGGCACAGTTAATGTTTTGGACCCGAGAAACTTAAATCAGGAAAAACGAAATTTGGGGCTCAATTAGTTTTTTTAAAAATTAATTTTTTAATGTTTTTTGTGCCCGATAGAGGTGCGTCTACCCCCTGTGGATTCCCCTCAACCAGCAGCGTTAAGAGGGGTGGTTTGAGAATGACGGAGGGGGGGGTCAAATTCCAATGCGCGGGAGAAAGAGGGTTGGGAATGACTTTGGCTCTGGCTCCCCAGATAAACACAACTTTCCTGGCTCTGCTATGTGTTGCAGTAATGGGAAAGTACAATTGCCTACAATTCAAGAACCACCCGAGCCTTTGAGAACATTACTCACAGGTAATGCATCTGATTCAAAACATTTCTTACAAAACATACAAGCTTAAGGAAAAAGGCTTCATGAGGAATCAAGCCCTACTTTGATTAAATAAAGGGGATAACGCATCTTGCACTTTACCTCTTGGGTGAAATGGAAAAAAGGTGCGTTTTTAAAGGAAAAATAAATAATAAAGGCAAATGTAAATTATAAAACTTATTTCTTATTAAACAGTGGATCAAAAAATCTAATTAAATCTAATTGAACAGTATCTAACAAATATAATTTAACAGTAAACTTATTCAATCCAAACGTGCGAATCACGCAACACGGTGTTATTAATTCTCAATAAAATCAGACGAAGGTTCGCAGGCTCAAAGTTTCTTTCTTTCTTATTGTTTGTATATCATTTCAGTAGAAACGCGCTAAGCGCATTCTGTATGGCCAGATGAACATCAAGAGCGGGAGTGCAGCCCAGTATTTTTTTGATGGAATGCATGAAATATTTTATATCTATATATCTACCCGGGCAACGCCGGGCAATAATGCTAGTATATATATATTATATGATAAATACGACGATCAATGTATACAATTGATGTAATATTAATATATATATATATATATATATATATATATATATATATATATATATATATATATATATATATATATATATATATATATATAAGAAAATCGTAAATGATAATTTTATAGATAAAATAATGTAGAGGAAAATATTCAAATTAAATCTAATATAAAGAATACTAAAGAATATAGTACAGTTAATATAGTACAGTTTGTAGAACATTTCTTTTACTGTATTTTAATATTTTTTTGGATAATGTCCAATCGTCTGCCGCATTAGCAAGGAAAAAAAATATTTTTTGCTTATTTAGTTGTTATGCACGTGACGATAAATTTATTTAAAGTACCAGAAAAAGAAATCACGTGATCAGCATTTAATAAATTAAATTCTAAAAATTAATGTTTAAAAATTCACCAAAAATCAGGAAATGGAGGTAGAGATTCGAAAAAAATTTCATTTTAAAGGAATTTTTATGATCTTTCTCGTGATATAGATTTTATAACCCTCAAAGTATTATTTTAAATGCAAACGTAAAAAAGTTTAAAAAACAGCTTAAAAATTTAATTTAAAAAATCTAAGAAGAATTTTTGAAAAATCTTCCTTAGTGCACCCCTACACTATAAGAAGAATCACCATGCAAAATTTCAGCCCTTTAGGTCCAGCGGTTTGGTCTGTGCGTTGTATGTCAGTCAGTCAGTCAGTGAATGAGTCAGTTACGGAACTGTTTTATATATAGAGATATATATTTCAACTTTAATTAGTAAAATATTTTCTACTTTTATCCAATAGGCACGTATTAGCAAGTAACGACTGTCTGACACGAGTCTTTAAAAACTTCCAAAGCCGGTAATCTACCAATCCGGGTGATGTGGGGAATTCCCGTTTTATTTTAAACACAATTGCCTGTATTGACGTACTTTTCCCATTAATATATTTATTTTATCCTTTTTGTCGGCAATGCGTTTAGCTGAAATGATACCGAACGATCCAATATTATAATCGTTCTTAACAGTGGTCGGGCACCACTCTAATGTTTGTCTGTGACAGGATCGGGATTCCAAGCGCATTCCTTACGTCTGTACTTTTGAGGATTTTATATTAAGATCTGTATATTAAGATCTCTTTTTGCAAGCGAAAAGGCCTCTTTTTGCCTTTTTGTAATCGACGAGAGGACATGGACTTCACCCATATACTGTCTTGCCCTTCTCTATCTTCAGCTCCAGTGGGGGAAATTTTAAGGTTTTACACATTATAATATTCATACGTTTCCTGTCAAGTTTATTTCACTGGTATATAGAAGCACCACAACTAAATCGCAGCATAAAATTCAGTTAAAAGTTGTTATTTTTAATTTGGAGGTTTTTTTTTTCCACTCTGCTACTCCTGTGAATGAAACTGATTTTAAAAAATAATGAATGGTTCATTAACATTTTAAATATCTGATAACCTAACAACTTTTAGACAGCCTTTCATCACTTATGATATAAGTTTGCAAGATTTTATAACAAATATTTATCTTTGTTTTTATGAGACTTTGAAAAAATTTCCTTAAATTTTAATACCAATTATATTCCAAATATGGGTGTATAGCGCAGGGTTTTTTTTTTCTTTTCACGAGAAAGAATATGAGGAAATTGAGATAATAAATATACATAACAATGGATAATGAATTACTAGCATAAAATCGCTTAATTTAACGACGGGGGAAAATAGGCAACCTGTCGAGTACTATAACGTAAACTCATTTATTTAAAAGAACTCTTTAGTCATGGGTTTTATAACCCGAAATAAAGTGATATATTGAACTCGATAGAAGATTTCGTCTACTTATGTTGGTGTGTTTTTCGACAAACTTTAAAGCGAGTCGTATAACCCATTTTAGTTGTTGGCGGGTTTAGTGTTTAGAGTTGTTGGCGGGTAAATCCACTTGCTTGGGATCTGGGTTCTAGAACTCACTTTTCCACATGAGTTGTAAGTAGGGTTGCCAACTTTTTCTCTCACGATTCCGGTACAAATAGCTCAAAACTGATCATCATCATTATCAGTCAGCCATTACCTAGTTTTCTGAGGAAACTTTTTATGTATGAAAAAATTGAAATAGTTTTTATTTAATTTATTTTTTCTATTTTCTATTTTAACTATTATAGAAACTTAATTATATATATATATAACATAATAATAATAATAATAATACAAATTTTATATCTTATAATAACAAATTTAACGTTATATTTTTATGGGGTTTTCCAATAATATTTTCTCTCCCTTTTTGCTGCAATCGCCAATTCTTTCGCAAGTGAGTCCGTATTTAAAACGTTCGCAAATTCTGCACACGATTCACTATTAAGTCGTATTTGCAATTCCGCCTTCACTAAGTCGATGTTATTCCTGGCCTTCGCCCACACACTGTTTATGTGACTTAGGGCCTGTTCACATAGGAGTCCGTTGCGTTGCGTTAAGGAAAAGATGACGTTGAGACGAAAATAAACCAATCATAGGCGTTAAAAATTTCAGTGCTAATCGTTTGGAGTTCTATGATTGGTTTATTTTCGTCTCAACGTCATCTTTTCCTTAACGTAACGCAACGGACTCCTATGTGAACAGGCCCTAAATACTCTCTCTGGGTAAGCATTACCGCAGGTGTAAGGAAACGGCGGTGCCCTGTTCCGACCACCGTATAAGTTACATTTACCAGTGTGACGTAATGCTACACTTGCACCTAGAATCTTTTGCATGCTTGTTTTTATTTTGTTATTTGTTACTTTACAATTACTGAAGTGGCAACTTCTATAGATATTTCAGTGTATATATATATATATATATACGATGACATACTCTTTAGTTAAAAAATTTCTATCTCGCTCATCTGCTTGTGTCTTGCCGTAGCGCAGTGGCATCGCGCTGACCTGCGAAATCCTACGTTGTGGGTTCGGATCTAGGTGGTATCGCCTATTCCAAATATCCCTATCTTGATATTTTCATATTTCCCTAGCGGAAATCTGCAATCATCTCATTATGAATTGTATGACCCTGAAGAGGGCATTTTTTTTCTTTTGCTGAGGGCTACCTTATCTTATACTTGTTTATTTTTTCATCTTACATTCTCTAAATTTTTAATTTAACTTTTTAAACTTAAATTGTTATTCTTAATAATTGCTTAGTTTTTTTTTCTTAAATTTTCTCTTCCCCTTCAAGTATTGAAGGTGTTAAAACTTAAAATTTTTGTAATATGATTGTAATAGTAACTTTTATCTTTAACCTAGCCTTAATATTTTAACTACTGAGCACATTATCTTTGATTACATAACATCTTGCGTACAGGAGTTAAAACCAGCTGGTCAAGGCACTCCGGTCATCATATCCAATTCTGCTCAGTTAAAAAGTGGTTGTAATAGTGCTTTTGCGTTGATGTGTAATATTTAAAACTCGTTAGATTGAAATAAAGAAAGTTAGTTTGAAAGACTTGAATGTTTAATTTTTAATGAACCTGTGAAGCCGGGTAGGCTAGAATAGATAGCAAAACTATCATTTGGCATGCACGACAGGATTTGTTTAAATATTGCATAAGAGGATTTCAGAAATAGGGGGCGTCCATTAATTACGTGAGGTGATTTTGGCGATTTTTCGACCGCCCTCCCCCCCTGGTGAGATGTCTTAAGATTTGGCTCGACCCCCCACCCCCTAAACTCACGTGAGATTTTTCAAAATGCGTATTTTTAGTGTAAATACGTTAATTTGTGCTTGATTGCGTTGGATTTATTTAAAAAACATAATTTGCTTAATTATTTTTATTTAAGACTAGTATTTAAGACTATTAAGAACATAGTCTAGAATCACAGTGAGAAAATCGAACAAAAAAATAGTTAAATAGGAACTACTAAAATTCGTAAAAGAATATTCATTCTAATTCTGTCCACGGGGACTCATGTGTGGTCTCAAGAGTGACTACTGGAACTATTGTGTAGGATTTAGCCATATTTTAATGTAGAAACATGTTTTACTTAATATAATCCAATTTTTTCGCAATTTTACACTGTTTCTTGCGGAAAAAAATTACGTGATATTTGCCGAGCCCCCCCCCCCTCTCCCCCATGTGAGACTGGGTGAGATTCGGCAAGACTCCCTCCCCCCCTAATTAATGGACGCCCCCATATTGATTTCATAGCAGTAATGGAATCATTAAAGAAGAAACGAGGTATTGTACGCTCAGCTTTTACAACAGCGTATAAAAATTTGAGTGAACGTATTCCAGATTTGGATATTGAAGGACTGAAATTTGATTATCTTGCAAAACTGGATATCTTACAAGAGAAGTCGGCATAACTAATTAATTTAGATACTGAAATTTTTGACATTCTGGTGAAAGAAGATGTAAGTGAAAGTGACCTTCAAAAAGAAATAGAGACTGTAGACGAATATTCAAATATGTACAAGAGTCTTTATTTGTACAGAAGCATTTAAATGAAACTGTAAATGAAAAGGTTGTTAACGAAGACAGTTCCCTTTTGAATGTTACTAAAAGAAAATTTAAATTACCACCCATAAAACTGAAGATATATAGCGGGGAAATTAAGGATTGGTTGAATTTTGGGGATCAGTTCCAGAAAATTGATGAAGACCCAGATATAGATGAAGCAGACAAACTTCAGTATCTGATACAATCGACAGTTCCGGGTACTAGAGCTCGGGAAGTGCTTGAAAGTTTCCCACCGACTGGTAGCAACTACAAAAACGCTATTGACAGTTTAAAAACTAGATTTGGAAGAGTGGATTTGTTAGTGGAATATTACATACGAGAATTACTGAAACTAACATTGCTAATGAATTCTAAAGATAATAGAACTAGTCTGAGAATGATATATGACAGAATAGAAACACAGTTGAGAGCGTTAGAGTCCCTAGGTATGGCTAGTGAAAAATATGCAATAATACTTTAACCACTTGTAGAATCGTGCTTATCTGAAGAAATTTTAAGAGCGTGGCAAAGAAGTGATAATGTTAGAAATATGAAAACAGTTGGTAAAACGCGATTAGATAATTAAATGGCATTTTTGAAAGCCGAGGTCGAAAACGAAGAAAGAATAAAAGTAGCAAAAAGTGGTTTTGGCTTAGAACGAGCGAGTAAAGACAAATCTTTCCAAAAAGCAAGAAATTTTAAAGAGAATTTACCAACTGCTGCTGGATTATTTTCTACAAATTTGAGTGGATTCGCGAGACAAAGATGCCTTTTCTGTAGTAAAATTCACAATACTCAAGACTGTAAATTCGCTTCAAATATAGCGTTAGATGAACGAAAGAAGCTGTTGTATAAATCAGGTGCATGTTTCGTATGTTTGAAAACGGGTCATCTTGCGAAAGATTGTAAATTTAGATTAAGTTGTTTGAAATGTCAAAGACGTCACTTTGTCATTTTGTGCCCGAAAGTTAATAGAGGTGATTCCGTATGCGTTGAGAATAAGAAAACAGAAACTATAGATTCGAAGGAAGAAAATATCTCTAATTTATCCAATCGTACATGTACTCGAGATGTTCTGCTACAAACTTTAACAGTTTTACTTCGAGGAGAAGGTAAAAGCTGTGTCGTTCGGGCGTTGATTGATACAGGATCACAGCGATCGTATGTCAGTAAAGAAGCAGTCATTGCTATGTCATACAAACCAATTAGACAGGAAAGTGTAATACATAATCTTTTCGGGTGCAAAGAATTACGGCAAAACCATCAATGTTATAAAATTGTTGTTAGCCGTTTAGAGAAAGATTACACTTGTAGTTTTGAAGTACTAGATGAAAAGAAAATTTGTGAAGAAATTCCAAGAGTAGAAACAGGTCCTTGGATGAAAGAAGCTAAAGAGAGAGGGATTTTACTTTGCGATCAAACCCATATAAACGAAGACGTACCGAAGGAGATTCATGTCTTAATTGGTGAGGATGTTGCTGGAAAACTGTTTACGAATAGAATTGAACAACTAAGCTGTGGACTGGTTGCAATAAAAACCAGATTAGGTTGGACAATAATGGGTAAGATTGATTCGAAGAAACAGAGGGATTTGAGTTTAGCGATGACATCTCTTTCCTTGTTACTGCGAACAGAATCTATTGCTAAGCTTTGGGAATTAGAAGTCATTGGTATTCAAGACCCTATTCAGAAAAGAAAGAGGGAAGACCGAGAATATGAAGCTCTGGAATATTTCAGTGAAACTGTTAGTATAAACAATGAAGGACGTTATGGAATCAGATTACCCTGGGTTGAAGGACACCCACCTTTGCCCAGATATATTAATACAGCCAAGAAAAGACTTGATTGTGTAGTTCGAAAGCTGAAAGATAATCATAAGATGTCTGTTTATAACGACGTTTTAGCAGAATGGTATGAAGAAGGTATAATTGGAGAATGACATTGTGCTCTATGAAAGTAATTTACCTCTTCTTTCGTCGAGAAGAACTTATCGCCTCTCAAAATATTATAACAAGTTTTACAGTTACAATAATCAGCATAGAACTTCTGCATACCTTCATGCTTGGATTGACAACCAGCATTTGAGGAAGCATAGCCCCTTTTCCTTTGCAAAAATGCTGGGTCTACCTTCTGCTAATGTGGAGCCCCACTTTTTAAATCATCTGGGCGTCGGTTTGAAACTTGATGGGATCCATTTCCATGAGGGTCTCTTAACTAGTGTTATTAAAAACTCTGACATTCCGGCCGTCATCAGACAATTAGCTCTTGAGACTATCCATGGAATCCCTCAATCTTCTTTGAAGATATATACCGATGGCAGCAGGGGTGATGGGGGAATTTCTGGTAGTGGAGTGCACATACCAACTCCTACCGGTGCTGTGGAATTTAAAATTAAAAATCCAGATTTCTGTTCAGTATTTAGATTAGAGCATATTGCTATCAGGAAAGGCTTGCAGTATGCGTGTCAAGCTGAGGATCAATTTCACGATGTCTGGATTTTAACTGACAGCCGTGCTTCAATTCAGCACTTCTCTAATTGGACTATTATTGGGGACCAGACTAGCCTGGACATCTTAGATCTTCTTGAACGGCTTTCATCTGGACACACTATTCATTTTCAGTGGATCCCTTCCCATGTTGGGATCGACGGTAATGAAAGGGCCGACTTTTTAGCCAGGACTGTGGCTGAGGAGTACGTGAGTCCTTGTGAGGCTCTTACTTTTAGAGAGATTTACTCCCTCATGAAGATCAAACAAAACCATCTTTGGAGAACTCCTCCTTGCCACCCATGGTACTTTGGAAGAAGTCCGGGTGGGTCTTTTCAGATAGAGCCCAGAAAGTATCAAACGGCCTTCTTGCGCTTCATGAGTGGTCATATTAAAGCACTCACTTTTCGGCAGGGACAGAAGATCTTCCCGGAGTGCCACTGGTGCTCTGCCGAGATGACCTTCCCTGCCCATATTTTAAATTGCTTGGGTTTTACTAAGGACGAGGTCCTTCTGGACCCTCTACTGATTTTAGACTTTTTGGAAATTTTTGGTTTTATGGAGATTGTCTAGCCTTGCTAGAGAATCTGGGATTAGTAAAAAAAAATTTTTTTTAATTTGAAGGAGTGTCAGTATCTGAGTGGGATGGAGGGCATTATTTACCTCACCGACCAGTATTCAAAGAAAATAGCACCACGAAGGTGCGACCTGTATTTGATGCGTCAGAAAGAGAATAGGGTGGGCCATCTCTTAGGGCCTGTTCACATAGGAGTCCGTTGCGTTGCGTTAAGGGAAAGATGACGTTGAGACGAAAATAAACCAATCATATGCGTTAAGAATTTCATTTGCTAATCGTTTGGAGGCCTATGATTGGTTTATTTTCGTCTCAACGTCATCTTTTCCTTAACGCAACGCAACGGACTCCTATGTGAACAGGCCCTTAATCAGTGTCCAGAAAAAGGTGCTAATTTAATCGAAGTTATTCCTTCGTTGGTTCTCCGTTTTAGACTTCATCGAATAGGTGTGGTTGCAGATATCTGTCTTTGAAAGCACAGGTGTAGACTTCATGGGACCTTTGTATCTAAGAGACGGTAGCAAAGTATGGATTTGTTTATTTACCTGCGCCGTATATCGGGCAGTTCATTTAGAAATAGTACCATCTTTGTCTACGGACACATAAGAACTCTTAGAAGATTTATAGCTAGAAGGGGAGGCCCAAAATCATATATAGTGATAATGGCACCAACTTTGTCGGTGTAAATAACCTCTTCAAGCGAATAGACTGGGAAAAATTAAATAGATACAGTACAGCTGAAAAGATTGATTGAAGATTTAACCCTCCAACGGCAGCCTGGTGGGGCGATTGGTGGGAGCGCTTCATCAGACTTCTTAAGAAGTTGTTAAGAAAAACTTTACAAAGAGCATATTTAACTTATGAAGAACTAGAAACAGTTGTGTGCGATTGTGAATGTACGATGAAGTCTCGACCTTTAACTTATGTTTCTGATGACAGCACTGACTTAGTCCCAATAACTCCTTGCATGTTTTTAGTCGATCTTAAAGAAGCAGGGACACCAGATTGTGATGCTTCAAGTTTCACGAAGCTTAACAAGAGAGTTCGCAATTTACAAGAGATAAAAGAACATCTACGAAAGCGATTTAGACGTGAGTACCTAGGACAACTGAAGTTAGCTGCAACGAAACTGAACAAAAAACTTTGTCTCCATGAAGCTGTATTGATAGAAAATGAAAATCGAAAAAGAAAGGACTGGCTACTTGCAGTTGTGAAGGAACTCATCCTTGGAAAAGATGGGCAAGTTCGTATAGCTAAATTGAAAACCTCGTCAGATACACTCTTCAGACCAGTTCAGAGAATTTATCCATTAGAGATTTGCCCTGAAGAAAATTCTGATTCGTCCTTAAAAGAACATCAAATTAAAAGTGAAAATGAACGTCATGAAGTAAATATTTCAGGTAAAGAAAGCATCATGTGTGGCTCAAAGAAAATAAGAGTTGTCTAAGGGCCTGTTCACATAGGAGTCCGTTGCGTTGCGTTGCGTTGCGTTAAGGAAAAGTTGACGTTGAGACGAAAATAAACCAATCATAGGCGTTAAAAATTTCATTGCTAATCGTTTGGAGGCATATGATTGGTTTATTTTCGTCTCAACGTCATCTTTTCCTTAACGCAACGCAACGGACTCCTATGTGAACAGGCCCTAAGTCTGAAGTAAGAAAGAAGACAGTACAAACAAGATATGGTAGAACTGTGAGACGTCCCGTCAGATACCGAGACTAAACTCCCTAATGTCAACTGTGCGTTTGAGTCGTAATCCTCACGACTCAAAGGTGGGAGTGTGTAAGGAAACGACGGTGCCCTGTTCCGGCCTCCGTATAAGTTACTTGTACCAGTGTGACGTAATGCTACACTTGCACCTAGAATCGTTTGCGTGCTTGTTTTTATTTTGTTATTTGTTACTTTACAATTACTGAAGTGGCAACTTCTATAGATATTTCAGTGTATATATATACGATGACATACTCTTTAGTAAAAAAGTGGTTGTAATAGTACTTTTGCGTTGATGTGTAATATTTAAAACTCGTTAGATTGAAATAAAGTTAGTTTGAGAGACTTGAATGTTTAATTTTTAATGAACCTGTGCAGCCGGGTAGGCTAGAATAGATAGCAAAACCATCAGCAGGGATGGACAAAATGAAAGACACAATTTTCATCAGCTCGACCGATTTGTCATGCTTTTTGAAATACTCTGCCCATAGTTTGTCATTGCAATCACCATCTGTGCCCTCACCGTGTACTTCCTGATCTGTATATAAATTTATCTTGTAAATAAATATCGCGTGAACTTTAATTTTAGTCTGTGACGTTCACGCGACCTGTCGGATTACTACGACGTCACAAAGTTCAACGGATTTACACGATGTCAATTTCAATTTTAAAAAAATGGAATAGTTTCCGCTACATTCCGGGACAATTTCGCATTCATCCGGGATCAGGGACAGCGATTCCAATTCCGGGACAATCCCGGCCAATCCGGGACAGTTGGCAACCCTAGTTGTAAGACTCACCAAAAGCGAGTTTCCCTGTGCAGTGGATTTGAACTCGGAACCGAACAACTTTTTTTTTCTCTGTGTAGCACAAAAAAATCTTGTGGAAGCGTCGTGACCGGTGATTTACCAACTGAAATATTCCGGCGACATGACTACCTCTTTGTCTTTTAACTGAACTTCATTCATCTCAAGCATAACAAATATGTGGATATCATTTTAACGAATTGAGCCACCATGTCGCATAGGTGAGTCGTATCGCGTCAGAGTAAGGGCCTGTTTACATAGAATCCGTCAGTGTCAGCGTTACTCGTATTGAAATATATTTAACAAATTACAAACCTCCAAACGATTAGCTACGAAATCGTTAGGTCTGTGATTGGTTTAAATTATGTCACTACGGCTGACGCTGGCGGATTCTATGTGAACAGGACCTTACGTCAAAAGGTTTTTCTTCAGTCACAGAGATCCACACGATTAGGCATAGTCTAATTCTTTTATAAACATATTTAAATATTTTGGCAAGCTTTCAAAAGGACTAAAATTTATTTTGTTTTACGATACTTCGTGAAAAAATTAAAGGAAAAAGATAAAAATATTGAGTAAGAAATAGAAAAAACTTCAAGAAACTTTTAATCACAATTCTTTAATCCTAGCTAAGATTAAAATAACAGCGTTTACGTAATATAGATGCAAACTTCAGGCAAATTAAGAGAGATAATGGAGTGGACTCTAAACCTACTGCAAACATGAAATATTGGTACTTTTTCGCAAGTTGGCATTTTAAAAGGTCCTTAACGGACATAAACCGTGACGTCGAACGTTAACGTTCCGTTCTTTAATCCGGAATTTTTTAAGTCGTTAAATGTATTAACGCATTTAATAATTCTGCAGGGGGCTAATGTTAATAGCTAACATGACCGACATTAGAATGCATGCTAAAGTAGATACATGTAAAACTGCTGACCTTACGAGGATTATTGGATCAGTATGTTCTTCAAACAATTTTCAGTAGCTCGTCATGAGTTAATGAGCGGTTTTTATGTTTCCGAGTCTATTTTATTTGAAGGGTCATTTTTACATGCCTTGCTTCAAACTATGCGTGGAACTTCATCCTGACCTTAATTCTGTTCCATGGGCCTTCAGCGATGGTCATAACCTAGAAGCCAGTAAAGTTTTATGGATGTAGTAAAAACAAGTTGAAAATGTTAATATTTGGACTAAGGTGTTGACTTTCGGAAAGCAGAGAGTAGGTAAAAACACTTTTGGTGTTAAAACTAGCATAACTTTATTATTCTATCTATTTTTCCTGTATTTGCAAAATTTATCAAACGTTCTATGATATGATATTCTGCTTTATAAGTTGTTTGATAATCCGTATATTATACATTCATGAATTTTTCTGCATAGTAACCAGGCATGTTTTATAACTCTACTATTTGCTATCCCAGCTTTACCCGGGTATTTCGGCCATTTTGGACATTTTATTCACTCCCCCCCAATGCCGATGGGGGCTGAACCTGGACTTAAACGGCATCAGGAGTGTCGCCATTCGTCTCAGCTTCCCCGAAAACTATGGTTTCGACACTAATCTCGTTTTTTTTAAATGTCACTCCCTTCCCACCCCAAATCCTAGGAGTGCACTAAACTTGGGCTTAAATTTCCTCGGAACTGTCACCAATGAGATCAGCGAACCCGAAAACTGTGGATTCGACACTGTTCTCAGTCATTTTGGACATCCCCCTCTCATGCCGATGGGGGCTGAACTTGCCCTTACACGGCATCGGGAGTGTCACTATTCATTTCAGCGACCCCAGAAACTATGGGTTTGACACTAATATCAGTCGTTTTCGATTATTTTTAAATGCCACCCCCCCACCCCTAGGGGTGCTAGTGGTGTCTTACCCCCATAATAATTTTTTCCAGATTGTCATTTTTGGTTGAAATTGTTCCAGAGTTATGCTGGAACATACATACATACATACATTTATATATCAGGAGGTTACAGGTGAAACACACTAAGTCAAAAAACACGATTTTGAGAAAACGCTTATCAAAGATTTTTTTTTAAACTTCTTTGGTACTAACATTATTGAATCAAATTAAGTTATGACACTGGTATTTTTTTACTATCTACAAACCAGTCTTGGATCTCATATGCTTATTTTAAATTATTATCCTAAGGATGGTTAGTGTGTTTCACCTACACAAACTACTAGGCTAGAGTTCTTAATGTGATTACAAAACTTAAAAAATAAATAAATAAATAAAGATATGACTTAGTGGTTTTCACCACTAGAAACATATTTTTCTTGTCAAGAAAAGCTGAAAATCGATAATTTTGACTTAGTGTGTTTCACTTGTAACCCCACGATATATATAGATGTTACGTCTCATAAAAATGAACGGACATTACTGCCTTTCAAGGCAGATTTTCCAGTTAAATGACTATAACCCCCCCTCCCCCCCAAAAAAAAAATCGAAGCGTCTTTGCATTCAACATTTAATTTTGCGCTGAATTTAGACTTTTATGCATATTACGGAAAAGTAATACGGTATAAATTGTATACAAATAGTAGAATACTTTTTGAGGTAAGTCTCAAATGTGACCGGATACATACTGTTCAACCAAATAAAAATGAAAACGCTTCCCAAAAATTTGTTTAACATTTTATTACATTGCCACCAGCTCTTAAAACATAGTTGTGCCCATCCTAAAAAGATGAAACCAACTCTTTATTTCAAACAATATTATATCTATAGAATGCGAGAATATTAATTTTACAGGGATATTGCTCTGCTTTGAGCGTTTTAGAGCAGTATCTGGAAGAGATGAAATATGGAGTAGCACGGCGCAGTTTAGGAGCAGTCCAATAACCAATTTAAAGCAATATTAGACACTTTAAAGGCGATCAAACAAAGTTTTATCAGTCAACGCCCATTGTTTAATAACGTAAACAATTACTCTAAAAGCTTTTTGTAATTAAAAACTTTCCCAAACTAAAGTTTTAAAGAAAGGAAATTAACAAATGGTTATCAGGAAATCAACTTAAACCAGTTAAGAGTTCTTTCTTTTGAAAAGACTACGGTTAAAATAGATTGGTTCTAGAATATCCGAGACCTGTAATAATTATTCAAATGATCAAAACAGAATTAAAACAGTTTTATAAAAAAAACCTGGTATTTTAGAAGAAATTTTTTTTAACTAAAATAAATATTTTTAATCATACTGTTTGCAATTCGAACACTTTTTTTTTATGAAGGTTTACTTAAACAGAATTTCTTCCGTGCTTGAGCATTTACATATATACTATAATGCACTACGCTATGAAGGATAACAATTATGGTTATTTTACACTCATGAGAACTTATTAGACCAACATCTACAGTTAAAAGTTTACGAACCAATTTGAACACATACGCACGGATTGAGAATAAAACACAATAAACCTGAAGACAAAGCAATGGTTGCCAGTTTGGGAATCATATCGCAGATTCAATGTCATGTCTTAAAAACATCTCAGCACAAATAAATTAATACCAGGATAAAAGGCAATATGAAAAAGAATATTGAATAAAATAATTTCTTCAAAGATAATTCAGTAAAAATAAAATAAATATTATTAATACATAATTTCACATGTACTGATTTGATCTAAATTGCTAACAACCAAGGTTGTGATTAAATACATAAGTAACAATAAGACTTTTACAATTATGATTATACAAGTTAATGAAAACTTGATATAGACTGTTTCATATAAATTTAAGATAGTTTTATTTGAAATTTGACTTTCTTAAACTTTCAAATAAAACTTTCTTAATAAACTTTCTTAATTCTCCCTTTGCACGTACGCTCTTTCCCGCGTGAAACCACGATCCCGCGCGATTGAGTGCACGTGTGAAGGTGTCGGAGAGGAAGGGAAAGCTTCTTTTGAGTGTACTGCAATTTTTCCCGCGCGCAATGCCGTAAGCTCCAAGCACTCGCAAAAGAGCGTACGTTTAAAGGGCGCTATTTAGCGCCCTTTACACACTATACTAGTTTAAAACACACTATACTACTAGATTTTACCCCCGAATAATTTAAATTTTAAAATATTATTTGCATTTATGTTTTAAAGAGAAATGCCTCAAGGTGAAAAATTTCCTTATCTATTACGGAGTACAATTAAAATAAATCTTTAAATCCAAGTCAGGAATACTTGGACACATTTTCTTCATAGGTTAACATTCAGGTGAGCGAATCCAATAGGATTAGTACACAGCAGCCTTAACGTTTTTAGAATATTCCTTTTTTCAGTGACGTGATACTAATGTCATTTCTTGGCAGCAAACTTCTTGAAAAGCGTCACACTCGTGTGATGTTAATAAGGTTATTTGCACCACCTTCTAAACCACGTCAGGAAGAGATTGGGTGAGAACTTCACCCTACCTAAATGAAAAAGATATCAAATTCACGACAGAACTCGACGCCGCGATTAGAGTCACAGCTTTAGATCATCATAAAGATATGCGCGACGCAGTTAACTGGGCGTCAACCGGGAATTCTCCTCATAAAACGTAATGGAACGCATATATTTTTTTGATGACACGTTTGTGTCAGTCGTAGAAAAATAAGAAAGACTGACTACGTTTACGAGTCGTCAAAATCTCGCTGCAAGCAACCTTTCAGTTTTAATGATCAAAATGTTATCGACTTCACATCAACTAGATACTGAATTCACCACAGCTAATCTAATCTTACAACCGAGCAAGAGATCATGATCGATGATACTTTGTGGCAGTTGTTACACAGTAACCTTTTGATTGCGAGGGGTTTTCACCCTATAACAAATTAACGCATTCGTGAATCAAATTATGCCAGAAGAGCAGATGGTTCTTCAAAAGATTATTTTAATGGTGAAACACCCCTGAACTAAAACTTTAGAATAAGAGTGTTTAAAAAATTGTTTAATATAGAACAGTTTTAAGCCAAGAGTTTAGTTGTAAAATGACAATAGCTTTCTTCGAGAGAAAATTAATTCTGTCAAAATTATTTTACGAAAGCATTACTAATTTACGAAAACATTTAACATGATATCAGAAATAAAAAAGAATCATATTGGAATGTTTTTGAATGTTTGAGCTTCCTTAACAAATATAACAAAGATTCCTTAACAAATTTTCTTAAGTGCGGTTTGAAAAATAATTCACCAAATCAAGATACTGACAAGAATATAATAATTTTATGTCATAGCACTAGCAACAAAAGAGAACATGCAAATTCTATTACATATATATTTTTATAAATTATGGTTAGTTGATGTTCAAAGTCGGTAGGTCATTAGCACGCATACGCCAAGGTAAAAAATTGAATTGGAAATTGATAATATTTATGAATCCTTTTATGGGATACTAGCTGAAAACCCGTACTTCGCTACGGAGTACATTCAAATTAAATACAACGGTCAATGTATATGCAATTAATGCCAAAAATATGTATAAATATATTTATAATAAATACAACGATCAATGTATGCGATTGATGTAAAAAAAAAAAAAAAGAAAGAAAAAATATATTTATAAAAACATTGTAAGGGATATTTTTATACACAAAATAATGTAGAAGAAAATATTCAAATTAAATCTAATAGAACATACTAAAGAATATAGTACAGTTAATGTAGTACAGTTTGAGGAACTTATCTTTTACTGTATTTTAATATATTTTAGGATAATGTCCAATCGTCTGCCGCATTAGCAAGAAAAAAATTTTTTTTTTGGTCTATTTCGTTGTCATGCACTTGACGATTAATTAATTTAGAGAACCATAAAAAGAAATCACGTGATCAGGATTTAATAAATTAGATTCTAAAAATTAATATTTAAAAATTCACCAAAAATCAGAAAAGGGAGGTAAAGATTCAAAAAAGATTTCATTTTAAAGGAATTTTTATGATCTTTCTAGTGATATAAATTTTATAACCCTCAGATTATTATTTTAAATGCAAACTTAAAAGAATATTACAAAAACAGATTAAAAATTTAATTTTAAAAAATCTAAAAAGAATTTTTCAAAAATCTTTCTTAGTGCACCCCTACACTATAAGAAGAATCTCCATGCAAAATTTCAGTCCTTTAGGTCCAGCGGTTTGGTCTGTGTGTTGTATGTCAGTCAGTCAGTTACGGAACTGTTTGATATTGTATACAGTTGATGTCACCTACCCTTTTCCCCCGACCCCAAACTAAGCAATTCTTTAAACAAATTTAAAGTTCCTTCTTGAGAGATTTAATGGACATATCTAAAGGGATCCTTTCTAATCACAGAAAAAGCATTTGGGGCAAGTAACTTTTCTGTTTTACTTCGGATAGCTCCTGTAGTCAAAATATATATAACTTACTAGCTGAATACCCGTGCTTCGCTACGGAGTACATTCAAATACAACGGAGTAAATACAACGGTCAATGTATGCAATTAATGCCAGTATATATATATATATATATATATATATATATATATCGTAACGGATATTTTTATAGGCAAATTAATGTAGAAGAAAATGTTCAAATTAAACACAACGGTCAATGTATGCAATTAATTTGTATGTTTAATATCCATAAAACATACTAATTGGAGGAAAATCCTTAAAAAACCTCCATCTCAATTAGTCTAGTGGTTAAATTTCATCTTTTACTGTATTTAAATATTTTTTTTGTCAATTTATTTCGTTTTTACACGCGCAATTTATTTTTTTTTTAAACGCGTTAGCTGATTACAATGCACGTGTAGCGATCGCAAGTCTACAGCCGAATCCCGCTGCAGACGACATTTAAATATATTTGTGTCTCACGTTTTGAAGAAGTTTCCTGGCAACTATGAGGACCCGGTACGAGAGTAGTAGAAAAAAGAATTTATCATTATTCATTCTTAAGTTTTTTGCTCCGTAATTTTTGGTATCCATGTTATTCTTTAATTTGTACAAGTAGTGTTTTCAATGTTAAATTTCTGTAATAAATATTTTATTTTTCAGATTTAAACTGTGATAATGTGCTTTGCTTTTGTGGCATATAAAAATACTTCTTGAATTCACTGCTTGCCACTGACGACCACAAACTGGCGACTCCTGCACACATATCATATTTTGTTTTAAAATATTTATAAAGTCCAAATACACCTCGGATACTAGACACATGGTAACTAGAATCATATTTAATTTATTCAAATGCAACCCTTTATCCCAAAATTATCAGGAAAAGACTATTTCAGATAAAACGTATGATGAATAACTATGACTAATGCTTTCCGTATGGGTATTTGGAAAATTATCAAAATTCCTTTGTATGACGCTGCCTTAATTAAAACTCATTTACTAATCAAGTTGATCACCATTAACAATCAAGATACCGCTAACCAAATTAGCTCTTTTTAAACAAAAACAAACAGAAAATAATTGTAACTAACTGATATATGGAAAATGGAAAGAAAAATGGAAACAGCAGAACTTTTTTCGCAGAGGTTGGTTGGGGTTTAATGGTGCAAGGTCCAGAGAGAACATGCTACGCCAAACACCCTGCGCCTGGTGAAACCCGAAAAATCGTATATATAAGGGAGAATTTTAAGACTATAAACTAAAAACGATGATAAAAATATATACACATGAAATAGTGATAAAACCTGTGAAAATATGGAAAGAACCCAATATAAACACACAGATATAAAGTATAAAATTTAGTTGGTTTTAAAAGGTGATAAAAATAGTTTTACGTAAATGGTGATAAACCAGTCATGTATAAAAGGTGATAAGACAGTTTTTCGTAGAGGAGGAGGGGAAAGATATGGGGTGGAGCATGAAAGCATATTTTCAGCGACGGAGAGACACACACATACATTCACAAATTCGAATCCCAGACATATATTAAATGCTGCTTAGCGGCTCATTGAATCCTTCAACTGCAAAAGAAATTGAGATGGATGACGGCAAAAAAACTTCATATGAATAGAGAAAAATATTTCATAGTCCGTGGACCACATTAAAAACAGTTTGACAAATACACTGAAGTGCCACTGAATTAGGGATAGCAAAGCCTATGCAAATTGTGTAGCGCTGCGCATCATGTATGCGCAAGTGAGGGCGCTGTGGTAACTGCATATATAGCGCGTACTGTGGTTGTTCTGAATTAGTTGTTGGAATTTCCAGTATGGGTAAACTGTCTGATTTAGACGCCTTCGATCGCGGACAAATCGTAGGTCCGCGACGCATGGGCCATTCAATTTCCGAAATCGTCAGACAGCTAGGATTTTCAAGGTCGACAGTGTCAAGAGTATACCAAGAATACATGGATGGTGGAAAAAAAACTAGCGATCGGGCAAACTGCAAAGGACAATTAGCCTTGACAGTGCGTGGTGAGAGACGGCTCAGGCGTATTGTACGTAGCCAGCGAAGCTAAACATTAGCTCAAATTACCACCCAGTTTAATGACGGTGCCAGTCGTACAGTCAGTAAACGGACTGTGCAACGCTCGCTTCACCGTATGGGTTTCGGGAGCCGTCGACCTACGAGAGTATCATTGCTCTATACTCGCCATCGGGCTGCACGTCTTGCCTGGGCAAGAGAGCACAGAGACTGGAGTGTAGAGGACTGGAAACGAGTAGCATGGAGTGATGAGTCTCGATTCCGACTACTTAACGCCGACGGGAGGCTGAGAATATGGCGTCAGGTTCATGAAAACATGGATCCTGCATGCCTGGCTGGAACTGTACAAGGGCATGGTGGCTCAATCATGGTCTGGGGTGTTTTTTCGTGGCACAGTTTGGGATCTTTGGTGCGTGTACCAACCTCCCTCAGTGCAATTCGGTACGTAGAGTTGCTGGGTGATCACCTCCATCCGTTTATGCTGTTCTGTTATCCGCACGGTAATGGAGTTTTCCAGCAAGACAACTGTACCTCTCACAAGTCCTGGTTGGCTACTGGCTGGTTGGATGAGCATTCCTCTGACTTCTCTGTCATGAATTGGCCACCTAGAAGCCCAGACTTAAATCCTATTGAGCATCTTTGGGATGTTTTGGAAAAAGGCGTGAAAGGCCATCACACAGCACCAAAGAACCTTACTGAATTATGGACAGCTTTAGCCAATATTTGGCAAGCCATTCCCGTGGAACGTTTCCAGAAACTTGTTGAATCTATGCCTCGTCGTGTGGCAGCCGTTATCAAGGCCAGAGGAGGCCCAACTCGTTACTAGGTAGGTATCCCTAATTCAGTGGCACTTCAGTGTATTCAGGTGGTGCTCATCGGAAGGGCAAAAAAGGAACAATCTAGCCAATTCTACCTCGCACATTTATATTCAACAAACAGGTATGGTTTTTCTTCCTGTTTAGATAAAACAGCGAAAAACTAAAAAGAAATGATGTCACTGTCAAAGAAAATCCTACTTTTTAAAGACAGTTGTCTATCTAGACGAGTGTATAATTATATTACGCAGGAAATTGAAATGAATATAATTTATAACATAAATCCCTTAAATGAACGCTTTTATAAATTCAAACAAGTTGATCACTTTTCCACTAAAATTTATTTATGTAATCAAATGTCAGTAGTGTAATGATAGAAAAGGATTAGCATTTTATATTTATTTTATATTTGAGAAAGTACGGGAAAATTATTTCAGGTAGTCTCTTCTAACGAAACTACCGCGGGTTGTTAACGTAGGATTACTTACTGTTGTTTACCTCTTTTGTATGTATATATGTATGTATTATGCATATATGTATCTATCTATCTATCTCAAAATTTTGACGCATTTTGGTACTTTTCTGTTTAACTGTTTAGTGTAGGGTTTGACTGTTTTTCAAACCCGGTTTTAAAAAAACCGGTTTTTAAAATAAATTTGTCACATTTGAAAACCGGTTTTTAAATTAAGAAAACCGGTTTCAAAGAATTCAAATTATTATGTAAAAATCAATTTTTAACTTATTTGATTTGCTATTCATTTTATGCAATGGGCAGCAGACATTTTTTTCAACGTTGCGAGTTGCGTTGGCCAGTGCTTGTGCATTGTGCACAGCGCACGTGGAAAAGACGTGCTTAACCGACTTATTTTATGTTAGTACATATGTGCAATCCGTCACGAGTCACGACAGGTTCACTTAATCTTGTAAAGGGAAAACTGGAAACAAAATATAAAGTTGTTATAGTTATCTGGAAAGATATTGTCTAGAATATTTCCAAATTCTTTTGTGGAAACAGATTCTGATGAAGAGCAAATCGAAGAAACTACTCATCAGAGTAATGCTTTTTTAAAGGAAGCCATGGAAAAATAAATTCATAAGATCCTGAAGAAAAACTTACAAATCCAAAGACACTGAAAGCTGAATTTTCATTATTTGAGGAAACGAATAAAAGAACCAAAAACTTAAATTTGTTATTTGATGCCCTGAAAACTATAAAACCAAGCTCAGTAACTAGTGAACGAGTATTTTCAATTTCAGGCAATATTGTGTCCAAAAGAAGAACAAGACTTAGCCACCGTTCAGTGGATATTTTATGTTTTTTAAAATCCTATTTCCTTAGGAGAAATTAAAATTAGTGAAATAAATATAAATATTATTTGAAATTTGAAATTTTTGTTTGAGTTTTCATTATTTTGTGTAAGTAATGTGTAATCCTTAATTTTTTTTATATTTTGACTTGATATTGCTTTCGTTTTATACTATTTTATATAAATTAAATAAAATATTTTCCCAATTCTATTTTTTTTTTATAAAAATTCGAAAACCGGCTAAAACCGGTTTTTTGGAAATCTGGATTTCGAAAACCGGTTTTTCAAAAAGTCGATTTTTGTATAAACCCTAGTTTAGTGTGTGCCCAAGCAATACGACTGGGTTTGGCGCGCTGCCAAAATTATATCTCGTGAGGACGGACGGACGGTTTTAGCGTCTGAAATTTTGCTTTCCTGAGGACCGTTATGGAGGAACGTAATCCTACGTTAAAATTCCTATTCCCAGAATAAGTGTTTTGAATTTTGAATATTGTGAATCGAATTGCTGTAATTTACGAATTTAATACAAGGAGAATAATTAATTTATGCTAGAAATAACCCGCGAGACACTACCATTTCTTTTACAAATACGTAACTACTTAATATAGATAAGTAGTTCAGCTTACGCTGCCACCATTAGAGCAAAATTTAAGCCTTGGCTTCTAAAGAACATTTAATTACAACCTACAGTAAATGGTTTGCAGGAGAAAATAAAGATATTTTATTCTTAGTGCCGACCATAAACTAAACTACTGTGCAAGAATAAATTTCAAGATTTTTTTAAAACTTAAATTAACTTAAGCTAAATTATGAGTTCATAACGTTTCCAGATTCGCAGTGCTGAAAGTATTTGCGTATTTCGCTGGTGAAGTGAAAATATAAATCAGAGGCTGTAAAAACAATTTTTACGAGCTCTAGAGTTTACAGCCTGGAACACAGCCAACGTAAATGCACGTTGTTTAGTTAGAGCTTTATTAACTCACTCGAATAACGAAAGGAAGACGAGAAAAATTTAATAGAACACAACTTTGTCGCGTTATGTACTTGGTCATTTACAGCTATTTATGTATAAACGATAGGAGTAACTTTTTACATTTGACGTGATTCACACACTTTACAAAACGATTTAAATATTAGAAATTAATTTCTTTTCTTTTCTTTTTTATACCTGAAGTGTTAGTTCAAGGCGTCTTTAATAAGCAGAATTATTCTAGGGGAATTCTTTGAAGAAGAAATTTCTTTTTTCTTAGTTTCTACAGATATACATCACTTTCAATTAACCCGAAGGTCGGCTAGTCTTTATAGTTAAGGCCATTTTCGAAATTAGAAAATAGTTTGTCTAAAGTTACGTTATGCAAATCCAGAATGTTAAACAAGAAATGTAATTTTCTCTTCGTTAGGTAATACGAATGGACACGCATGAATCTCAATTTAAACTGATGAACTTCATAGCTAAGTATAGCATATGATGACCCAGCCCAGCCTTCGGGCAGAGCTATCAATCATTAGAGGCATGGACTGGCTCTGTGAATAATTGTTCAATTATCTAATTTTAGTGAAATTTTAATAAGCTATTAAGAAGTACTATTCATAATGGACTGCATATTATTGTCCTTAGACATCCTTAGTAATATATAGCCATCTAAAAAGGACCTTAACCCTCAATTTTGAAAGGGCAACAAATCCGAAGAAATTACTACAGCCAAGATTTTTATGGATGATATTCTGAATATACATCATGAGTTACGAAAGATCGTTAAAAAAGATGGCGTTCGCATTCTATCGAAATGCATCTATTGTAAGGCTGGAGGACTGAATACTTAAGGCTGCTGTGTAACTACTTAACCCTATAGGATTCGCTCACCTCAATGTTAACATATGGTGAAAATGTGCCCAAGGATTGCCCACTTGGATTGAAAAGCTTTTTTTAAAAAATTGTACTCCGTAATAAAGAAAAAATTGACACCTCTGAGCATTTTTCGTTAAAAAAATGCAAATAATGTTTTAAAATTTAAATTATTTTGGGGAAAAATCTGGTATATTAGCTGTTAAGCGCTCCTAAATTCCTTTGGTGGACGACATTTATAAAGTGAATCCTGTTGCAAGGTGTAGAAAAGTTCAAGCTGTCTGAAAATACCATTTTTATTGGATTATTAGCACTTATGTAGCTGTGAATAGTAGACAAAATTTCTCCATAAGTTAATATTTAGGTGAGCGAATCCAATAGGGTTAGTACACAGCAGCCTTAACGCATCACAATACTAAAGATTATTTTCCGTGAAGGTTGGTTTGTTAAGGTTTAGTGTCGCAAGGTCCAGAAAGGACAAGCTGCGCCAAACACATGTGAAAATCAGACCACAATGCATATATAAAATATTAAATAAACATAACGAACAACGGTATAAAAATTAAAAGCAATAAGGTTAAAAACAATAATATAAAAGATGACAAAAACGATAATGCATACTATGAGAAAAAGAGTAAAGACGATAAATACAGTGATGTACAATCAGTGATAAGCAAAAAGTGGTAAAAGGTCATGTATAAAAGGTGGGTAAACATTTATATAATTTTGCGTGAAGGATTTCCGTTGTCAGAATGTGTGGTGTCTGCATTACGCTATAAGAAAATTAAGCAAAAAAGTGTATGCATATAACAGATTCCAAGTCATCACTTGATCATCCGCTACTCAGTGCTACTGACTGAACAATTAATTATTTGGGGGAGTACTTGGAGGCATAAAAATTATTAGACACAAATTATAAATGTTTAGTACCAGTAAATAAAAACACTGTCCCCGTATCTTAGTATCTTTAGCAAAGCGGCTATGAGAACTTACTGCATAAAAAATATCATCCTTAGGGAAGCTTAACTATAATCAAGTATGATTTTAACATTTAAATTTTTTTTTCAAAATTCAGTTAGTCTCTTCTGACGAAACTATCGCGGGTTATTAACGTAGGATTCCTTATCGTTGCTTATCTCTTTTGTATGTATATATGTATGTATGTGTTATGTATACACACACACACACACACACACACACACACACACACATATATATATATATATATATGTGTGTGTGTGTGTCAGTCAAAGTTTTGACGCAGTTTGGTATTTTTCTGTTTAACTGTTTACTGCTTGCCCAAGCGATACAGACTTGGTTTGGCACGCTGCCAAAACTAACTCGTGACGACGGATGGTTTTTAGCGTCTGAAATTTTGTTTTCCGGAGGACCGTTATGGAGGAACGTAATCCTACGAGAAAAAAAAAGAAAGATAAAAAAAGAAAAAAAAGAAGAAGAAATAAAAAAGAAAAAAAAACTCTTCAAGTTTGACTTTTTGAATATCTCAAACTAAAGTTCAGAAAGTAAACTTCTGGAACTAATAGTTTCAATTTGAGACGTGAAAACGGGCAAAATGTCTCGTGTCTCTTGAAGTCGCTAAAGGGAGTTGTCTTTTCAGCAACGTTTAATCTGTGAGCTGAAACCACTACATAATATTAGGGGAGAAAAAAGTTAGCAAGTCCTAGAAAAACAACTGAAAATTAAATAAATCCTTTCGAACTTTAACATCCAGAATATGTCCTAAATTTTCAGTAACATTTATATCAGGAAACTGGGGAGGTTTAACTAATCTTCGCCTGATATTATACAGCCATTCTCTGACCATTCTCTGGTAATATGAGCAGTGCGTGTTTTGGATCACTATCCTGCAAGAAACAATACGTGTTTTCACTTCCTCGCTTTTGGGTTATAGGCCGTAAATTATGCAGCAACACGTCAATATATTACCTTTGTTATTTCCATTAAGGGGACAAGACCCCTTCAACTTCAATTTTTTTTTAATTCTCAATTTTTAAGTCTATTGAGAATAATTAATATTCTTTTTTACTAAATTGAAGACCCTTAGAATTCAAAATAAGGAATTTTTTTTTGGAAGAATAATGTTTGTTTTTCAATTGTTTTTTTTCAAAAACTAACATCTTACAAAACTGATCCATGCGCATTCTATATTATTTAAAATCCTTCAATTGTTAATATCAGTTTACCATATGTTTATAAACACAACTGTGCATTGATTTTTTTCTTGTATGAATCTTAAGTCTTAAATAACTTCTTTTTATTCTGCCTGTTATTTTTAAAGTAGGATCACGATCCTCCATAACGGTCCTTCGGAAAGCAAAATTTCAGACGCTAAAATCGTTCGTCCATCAGTCCTCGCGAGTTATAATTTTGGCAGCGTGCCAAACCCAGTCTGTATCGCTTCGACAGGCAGTAAACAGATAAACAGAAAAGTACCAAAATGCGTCAAAATTTTGACATTCATATATATATATATACATGCGTACATACATATATATAGATACATATATACATGAAACATACATACATACATATACTATACATAAAAAAGAGGTAAGCAACGATAAGTAATCCTACGTTAATAACCCGCGGTAATTTCATTAGAAGAGACTACCTGAATTTTTTTTCTGTGTTTTTAATTTTTTTCATGGTCTGTAAATTTCAAAAATATTTCAGGTTTTAAAGAACTACGCTCTTATGAAAAACACTTTAATTAATAATCCCGAGAAATTTGGAAGAAGTCAGAAAAAATGAATGCAAATGGAGGATTTTGAAAAATCTAGCATTTATGAAGAATTTTTTGAAAAACAAGTCTTATTCATTCAGAAAATACTTATTTGTGAATTCAATACAGTAAAAAAGAATATTAATTTTACTCATGTGGTATATTGAGTTAAATACTGAAAATTTAAAAAACGAGGTTGGAGGTCCCTTTAATTAAGTGTAAGTTACTCATTCCAGAGTATGCACTGTATCATACCATTTCATTCACAAACGTAAAACATCAGTTTCCCGCGATATCTTTATAATATATTTTAATAGATGCTTTTGTGAAGTACACATGAAACACATCATTAGATAGACATTGGCGAACAGAAAGATACATATAATATTCAGCATAACAAATAAATCAACTTCGTCATTTTGCAAGCCTGACAAAAAGGGAAAATCTCAATATCTTGGAATGAGTCTAGATCAATTTCAAGCAACCTAATTGCTCGTAACAGATATAGAAGTTAGAAAATAGTATCATGTCATTAGTACAAGTTGTGACCGAATGCTTAGGCCACTGCCCATAGACAATGAAAGCTGTCATGAGGCGAGTGAAACTATCAGATCAGCTATAGGATGTACTTAGTTTTTACTACTTTATACAACGCTTATATAACGTGAATAAGTCGTATTGTAACTAGAATTTCGTTGAAAGTTGCCAGTGTCTCAGTAGATATACACTGTCGACAAATTCTACTGAAGAAAGTCTACTTAACTTGAAACAAGTTCAACTGAATATTTCTATTATAATAACATATAAATGAAATGTTTGCTACATAACATATAAACAATATATTTATTATTTCCTTCGAAAAGCATACTGCCAAGAAACAATATCCATTCAGGCTGCCGTGTACTAACCTTATTGGATTTGCTCACCTCAATGTTATCGTATGGAGAAAATGTGTCTACTATTGACAGCTACATAAATGCTGATAATCTAATAAAAATGATATTTTCAGAGAGCCTGAACTTTTCTGCGCAATTTAGCAGGATTCATTTTATTAATTTCGTCAACCAAAGGAATTTATGAGCATTTAAAACACACTATACTAGATTTTTTCTCAGTATAATTTTAATTTTAACCCTCAAATGGTAATATCTGTCTCTCGGGCGGGTAGAGTTGATTTACCTCTGGAGGTTCAGGGTTAAATGCATCGGTCTCGTCACTTGCCACTGTTCTAAATTACAGGACCGGCCTTTTAGCCAAGTCTGACTCCGACCCTCGCGGTGCTATTAAAAACCGGAGCAGTACCACTCTCCCCAATAGCCTTAATTGGACTTGAACTGATAAATACTATCGCTCAAGGAGCATCAGAAACAACACAACACAACACAGTTGATACTTTTCCCGCTAAGATGCGTAATTATCGATTTGAAACCTTTATGTTCGAGCTATTCTTCAGTTATTCCATCGCCTTGGTTGTGTTTGTTTATCTTTGAGTTTTATTTACTTTATCGCCGTACATTTACCATTCCAAGAAAACTCACTCCGCTTTAGAGACGGATATTACTTCAAAGGCACGTATTTGGTCCGTCTATCAGACGACTAAAAACAATTATAATGGAAATTGTTCGTCCAGAAGGTGACCAGGAAGCAAGTGTAAGTAAGCAATCCTTATAAAGTGACAAGTTGGGGAAGAGGAAAAACTGTCGGTACTGTCCTTACACAAAAAATACAGGGTGTTTCAAGAAGAATCATCGATTTAAAAAAATCATATCTATTAATCTTTTAATTCGTTTTGATCGAATAATGTATAGGCAGAAAGAGGGAAATCGAGTTTCACGCAGTTTCCAACAAGTAGCGCTAACGCACTTCCTTTGTCCGCTACAGTGTTTGTAAAGATGGTATTCAGTGTTTGTAAAGATGGTGACTGCGCAACAGAAATCATTTTGTGTTCTACGCTTTGCGAAGTGTGAGCCCGTAACAACTGCTCAGCGTGATTTTCGTCGACAAAACCCTGGTAGATTGAAGTTCCTACTTCTCAGAGCATTAGGCGATAGTATAAACAATTCCATGACTCGGGTTGTCTGTGTACACATAACAGCCGTGGAAGCAGTGTATACAGACATGCTCGCAAAAGTTTGGGACGAATTGGTCTACCATATAGACATCTGTCGTGCATCCAAAGGTGGGCATATTGAGCACCTTTAATTCGGTTTGTAAAAAAAACTTTATGATTAGCCATGTAATATAAAATTAATTTTAAGTTTCTATGTTCAATATTTTTCATAATATACTCATTTCAAATCCGGTGATTCTCTTTGAAACACACTGTAGAATGACGAAGTACAAGAATGTGAAGTGTGATACACCTAATTACTTGGAGATTTAAAAAATATATGTAATATCTGTGTACAAAATTTGTAAAACTTTTACGATGAAGTTCTATTTTAATCATTTTTATATTTGTCACTAGTTTACTTTTTGATTCTAATCTATTTCTAATAATTTTCTCTTGTAGATATTATTGAAATTCTAAAAAAAAAAAAAAAAATTAGATTGACTTTTACTGAATAAAGATATATTAAAATTAAAACCAAGTGTAAATATATTTTATAAATTAATAATACCTCAAATACAAAGCTAAAATTAAATAAAAATTGGAAAATTACATAAGTATTGGGCTACGAAATCTAACTTAGTCTCATGGACGGATGTAACTGGTAGAGTGAGTTAGACAGATGTTACCATTTACGGGTTAAAATATTATTTGAATTTTTTTTAACGAAAAATGCCCCAAGGTGTAAAATTTCTTTCTGTTTAACGGAGTACAATAAAAAAAAATCTTTAAATCGAAGTTGGCAATCCTTGGACAATTTCATCCATATGTTAACACAAGCTGAAAACCCGCTCTACCCGTGCTACGGAGTACATTCAAATTAAATACAACGGTCAATGTATGTAATTAATGCAATGTATGAAATTAATATATATATATATATATATATATATATATATATATATATATATAATAAATACAACGATCAATGTATGAGATTGATGTAAAAAAAAACAAAAAATATATTTATAAAGACTATTTTTATAGACAAACTAATGTAGAAGAAAATATTCAAATTAAACCTAATAGAACATACTAAAGAATATAGTACAGTTAATATAGTACAGTTTGAGGAACAATTCTTTTACTGTATTTTAATATTTTTTTTGGATAATGTCCAATCGTCTGCAGCATTAGAAAGAAAAAAAAACATTTTTTGTCAATTTATTCCATTGTTATGCACGTGACGCAAAATTCAAAATTAGTTTAAAGCATGACAAAAAAAAAAAGAAACCACGTGATAAGCATTTAATAAATTAAATTCAAAAAATTAATCTTTAAAGATTCACCAAAAATCAGAAAATGTAGGTAAAGATTCGAGAAAGATTTCATTTTAAAGGAAGTTTTATGATCTTTCTCGTGATATAAATTTTGCAACCCTCGGATTATTATTTTAAATGGAATCTTTAAAGAATGTTACAAAAACAGCTTAAAAATTAAATTTTAAAAAAATCTAAGAATTTTTCAAAAAATTCTGTTAGTGCACCCCTACACTATAAGAAGAATAGCCATGCAAAATTTCAGCCCTTTAGGTCCGGCGGTTTGGTCTGTGCGTTATATGTCAGTCAGTCAGTCAATCATTCAGTCAGTCAGTTACGGAACTGTTTTATATATACAGACTAGCTGAAAACCCGCACTTCGCTACGGAGTACATTCATATTAAATACAATGGTCAATGTATGCAATTAATGCCTATATATATATATATATATATATATATATATATATATATATATATATATATATATATATATATATATATATATATATATATATATATATATATATATATATATATATATATATATATATATATATGTGTGTGTGTGTGTGTGTGTGTGTGTGTGTGTGTAACATGCCAACACAGTCCCATGTTAACGGAGACCAGAGTCAACATGTCACACCTCAGGAATCCGTAGTCGTGACCAAGAATTTTGGAATCTTTTCATTTAAAAAAATACTTTTATTATCCGTTTCTTAACATTGATGACGGCGGTTTACTAGGCAACAGTGCCACGCCAAATTCTGCTCTTCGAGGTATGCTGGAACTTATATAAACTTCATTCCATCACGTGGCTAAAGGGCGTGATTTAATAGCTGATTGGTTAAAAGTTTAGTGTTTATGTGCAAATCTGAATTTTTTTAGACCCCACGCCGCGTTGCGTCTAATTTCGTCAAAAAGTCAGCCATCTTTGATGATTTTGCCGAAGGCTGTAACAATGGAAGTTAACACGAATGCCCAAGGGCAAATTAAGTACTTAAAAAGATTAAAAAGGGGTATGTAATTTTGAATAGTAGAGTGAGGAATTAATGGTTTTTAAAAGTTAAGAGTGTTGACTTTAGAAATTACTAGTTTTTTAATATTATATATATATATATATATATATATATATATATATATATATATATATATATATATATATGTATAAATATATATATATATATATATATATATATATATATATATATATATATATATACTACCCCTACACTATAAGAAGAATCGCCATGCAAAATTTCAGCCCTTTAGGTTCAGCGGTTTGGCCTGTGCATTGTATGTCAGTCAGTGAGTCAGTCAGTTAAGGAACTGTTTTATATATATAGATTGGGGTGAGCGAATCCAATAGGGTTAGTACACAGCAGTCTTAATGTATTTTGGATACATTTCGATACGGTATGAAAAAACAACCAACTGAATATTGAAAGCACAATTCTTATAACCGTAGTTCATCCTATGAATCATCTTTGAAGATTGAGGATAGATGAAGATAACTGAGGAAGATGTAGGACTGACTGTAAGACGAAGCAGTTAATAAACGGAAGAGGAAGTTTCACTTTATTCAATTTTTCATATTATTTCGAGTGCGACTTGAGTTTTTTAAAGGCGTCATTAAAAAAAAAGTAAATCTCATTACAATACGCAAATGGATGAAGATGAAGTCTTGTTCAAGTCTAGCCTTCTTGTAGAAAAAAAGAGCATAACGCTCAAAAATTAACCAACCAACCCTAACTGAATAGCGTTGTTAAGTAGTAGTAAGGCTGCATGAATGTTTCTAAGGACGAGGTTAAAATGGTGATGTAGATGGACTATTTCTCTACCAATTGCGTGAATAACTAAACCTTTTCCTTACGGGGTGGGATAGCATGTATCCCAATAATACACCCGAGTATATATATATATATATATATATATATATATATATATATATATATATATATTTCTTTGTGTATGTCACTGAACCCCTCCTAAACGGCTGGACTGATTTTAATGAAATTTTGTGTGTGCGATTGAGTTCATTCGAGAATGGTTTAGATTCACAATTTGATCCGGTAGAAAATGTTTTTAATTAGTTTATTTATTTATGTGTTGTTGGTCTTTGGTTAGTTTAGGTACACAATTGGATCCGGTAGATAGCGTTGCAATCGCGTTTCAGAATTTTTTTTTATTTTCATGAATTTTAATGCTGTATCCCAGCACGTGCATTGAATAACAACTAACTTAACCTACAAATTTAAATTCTCATTTGATTCTATGCAACTTATGAAGTATTGAACAGCCCATTGATTAGTCATACTAATAGCCATATTAATGAAATTTCATTCACATTCTTGCTAATTTTAAGATAGGTCGAGTTGTGTTAACTGTACGCGTGGTGGTGTAAGGTTTTTTAAAAATAATTTTTTTACCATATTTTTTTCATCAAAACGGTCCAAACAATTTATAGTTTATTAAAATAAGTATATGCTTTTTGGATTTACAACGTTTGAACAGCACAACGTCTGTCGTGTCCGCTAGTAAGTAAGTATATATATATATATATATATATATATATATATATATATATATATATATATATATACATACCCCTTAATGGCTGTTCTTACAATGGGGGTATGAAATTTTCCGTTCTAAAGAGGGAATCGGAAAAATTGGCCCCCAAGCTAAAGGATAATCGTTATTTTATCTGCATTATAACGCAGTTTCTTTCCCCGAAAATGGGAGATTTATGTTTGAAAAAAAAAATCTGAATATACAAGTTACCCTGGCGTCCACCTGAAAAAATATTTGAGGAAATTAATCAAGGCGCACAAAATTTGGAATTTTTACATGTATTTTCTCATGGTCGTTCAATACTTGTTCTTCGAAGTCAAGTCTCTAAAATTCAAGGGGCAATAACTGATACGATTTATATCACTATTTAAAATAATTGGCCAAGTTTGAACACGGTTTTTGTAACGCGCCGTTAAGAAACCCAATACAAAGTTCAAGGCCTTAACTAATTAAAATCTTGCATTAATAATACATTCATCAAAAAGTAAGTATAAACACCCGAGTAACATTTTTTCAAAATTTTATCCTTGAGCGAATTTGAAACTAAATATGTAATTTATTTTTTTCATCATCAATATTAGTCACTGATTCTTGATGCAAGTGAAGCACTTCCTTAAAAAAATGCGGTTTGCGGTTTCTTTAACAGTGAGCCACAGAACTTCCGAATCCAAAATGAAATGCTATAAACCAAATCTTATAAGGAAAATATGAGAGATTTTTGGAAAGGAACGAACTGAAACTCAAAACCAAATATTTTTTTCGAAAAACAAGAAACAGTTCCACGAAAAAATTCATTCCGGATAGAAACTGAGTAAATGTTGAAGATCTAAAGAAAGAAGATAAATTTAAAAGCCGTTAAAACAGAAAATCAGAACTGCGTGAGAAAAATTCTTGATAATATTTAATAATTTTATATAAATAGAGAGCTATAAATTTTTTTACACAAAACACCAGCCTTAATTGTTGTTTTGTAAATTTTGTAAATATTAAATCTCAGGTTTCTCAGCATTTTACGTATTAATTACATTCACTTTGATGTAAGCATACATAAACAGAGATGTTACATCGTTGTGTTAATTAAATATTTATTGCAGCCCTTTGAAGTGCGGATATTAATGTGGATATTTCAGTACTCTATTCCCTTCATGGTTTGATTTTGAGGCGCTAAGGTCTTTTGAGATCCAGTTACTTGTATTAAACACAGCATGTGTAGTTAATATGTATATCCTGCGTTAATTAAAAACAGTAAAGCATTTCAAAACATTGACTTTTGACAATTACATCGCCGAAACCAACGGAAAACAATAATTACGTACGTAAAGAGTATAAAAGATTCATTCTTATATAGATATATATATGTATATATATATATATATATATATATATATATATATATATATATATATATGTGTGTGTGTGTGTGTGTGTGTGTGTGTGTGCGCGCGCGCGCGTGTGTGTGTGTGTAGCGAAAAATGATTACTCCTAAATTTTACATATCGCATATTCCAAAATTCCCTTTTCTAACAGAGCACAACCCTTTATTTTAAAACGTAACCTACGAATAACTTATTTCATAAATTATATAAGCCCTTAAGCCACGTGCCAACGAATTTTTCTAGGTACTGGACATTCCTCAACCCCGCAATCAATGATCAAATGCAGAAATATTGCCATGTATGGTATCGGCTTTTTCCGTCCAAGGTGTTAAGTAAACCTGCTGCTTCTGTCTGTAACTCTCTGTATCATCCATGTTGTATTTACGATGTGGCCACGACTGTAAATTCATCTCGATGCTGGATATGATATGTATATATGTCATATCACATGGATTTAGAGTCGTGATCCGAGGAATGATGAAAACATAGTCCATATAGCAATCATATATTCCGTAAGAAACTTAGTCCAATCGGAGGCAACTTCTTAGCAGTGATTTAACATGGTGACAGCTTAATGAGTTGGGCCTCATCATAGTAGCATCTCCCGGCAATGCATTGGACTGGGATTTATGACAAGAGTTTCATCATTTAATGCCCACTTGATTTTAAGTGTTTATGACTGTCAATTTTGATATTAACAGCACTATGAGGCAAGAGCGAGTTTCGGCGGTTCCTTAGTTGGTAATTGGCTATAAACAGGACTTGTTTATTACCAATTAAGGTAATGGGGCGTCTCTATGGTATTCTCTATTGCAGGACTTCTTAAACTTTTTCCACCCGCGACCCCTTTTCGCCAGAGAATATTTTACGCAACTCCGGATTTGTATAAAGATACACATAGAACATTAACTGATAATAAATGAAATAAATTAAAGCGAGAAAAGATAGTTTTAATTTTCGATCCATAACGTAATTTTTAATTTTAATTAAATAATTTAAATCAATGATTTTCGTAATTATTTTTGAATGTAGTAATGAAGATAGACAAAGGGACATTCCGGGCTGAAGGGTCACCCTTCGCGAACAGTTGCCAAAGTTTTCGTGACCAAAAATTCTGTTACGCGACCCACAGTTTAAGGTTTCTGTGTACTAACCCTGTTGGATTCGCTCACCTCAATGTTAACCAATGGAAAAAATGTGTCCAAGGATTGCCGACTTGGATTCAAGGATTTTTTTAAAAATTAAACTCCGTAATAGAGAAAGAAATTTTACACCTTGGGGCATATTTAGTCTTTTTTAAAAAATGCAAATAATATATTAAAATTTAAATTATTCGGTGGAAAAAAATCTAGTATACTGGGTTTTAAACGCTCCTAAACTCAGAAAAAAAAATGTTTTCTTGAGAAAAGACAAAGTTAAACGAGAGAGACTTCACAAACGAGAAAGTTAAAATTAATATTGTAATCAGGTACTATTAAAAAAAATTTAGAGACTCAACCGATTTTATTACAATTTTAACTGATATCGAGTTACAAACGGGCGTTTATTAACTGCCTTTGAATCATTAAATGGTCACTTCCAGTTCATCAAATAAAACAAAATGACTGAACTTCAAGTAAAATGATCGTAGAAATAAATGTGCCCTTGTCTAAAAGTACATAAACCTATTGATTTTTGGAAAAATGTATTGCTTAGGAGAGAAAATTCAACCTTTTTGGCTTAGACGCTGTAAAACGTTTACGCCCTAATACGGAGTTGAAACAGAGCATTTCGCCTACAGTTAAGGTCACGCTATGGTGAGGGGATGCATGTCATATTCTGGAGCTGATAACTTGCACTATATTCAAGGAAATACACTGAAGTGCCACTGAATTAGGGATACCTACCTAGTAACGAGTTGGGCCACCTCTGGCCTTGATAACGGCTGCCACACGAGGCATAGATTCAACAAGTTTCTGGAAACGTTCCACGGGAATGGCTTGCCAAATATTGGCTAAAGCTGTCCATAATTCAGTAAGGTTCTTTGGTGCTGTGTGATGGCCTTTCACGCCTTGTTCCAAAACATCCCAAAGATGCTCAATAGGATTTAAGTCTGGGCTTCTAGGTGGCCAATTCATGACAGAGAAGTCAGAGGAATGCTCATCCAACCAGCCAGTAGCCAACCGGGACTTGTGAGAGGTACAGTTGTCTTGCTGGAAAACTCCATTACCGTGCGGATAACAGAACAGCATAAACGGATGGAGGTGATCACCCAGCAACTCTACGTACCGAATTGCATTGAGGGAGGTTGGTACACGCACCAAAGATCCCAAACTGTGCCACGAAAAAACACCCCAGACCATGATTGAGCCACCATGCCCTTGTACAGTTCCAGCCAGGCATGCAGGATCCATGGCTTCATGAGCCTGACGCCATATTCTCAGCCTCCCGTCGGCGTTAAGTAGTCTGAATCTAGACTCATTACTCCATGCTACTCGTTTCCAGTCCTCTACACTCCAGTCTCTGTGCTCTCTTGCCCAGGCAAGACGTGCAGCCCGATGGCGAGTATAGAGCAATGGTACTCTCGTAGGTCGACGGCTCCCGAAACCCATACGGTGAAGCGAGCGTTGCACAGTCCGTTTACTGACTGTACGACTGGCACCGTCATTAAACTGGGTGGAAATTTGAGCTAATGTTTGGCTTCGCTGGCTACGTACAACACGCCTGAGCCGTCTCTTACCACGCACTGTCAAGGCTAATTGTCCTTTGCAGTTTGCCCGATCGCTAGTTTTTTTTCCACCATCCATACCAAGAATATGTATTCTTGGTATACTCTTGACACTGTCGACCTTGAAAATCCTAGCTGTCTGACGATTTCGGAAATTGAATGGCCCATGCGTCGCTCACCTACGATTTGTCCGCGATCGAAGGCGTCTAAATCAGGCAGTTTACCCATACTGGCAATTCCAATGACTAATTCAGAACAACCACAGTACGCGCTATATATGCAGTTACCACATCGCCCTCACTTGCGCATACATGATGCGCAGCGCTACACAATTTGCATAGGCTTTGCTATCCCTAATTCAGTGGCACTTCAGTGTAGTAGTGCAGTGTAGTATATTGACATTTTGTTGTCTAGTGCTCAATAGCTAGGATCTGAAAGCACTTAAAGCTTCTGTTCACTAACCCTATTGGATTCTCTCACCTCAATGTTAACCTATGGAGAAAATGTCTACTATTGATAGCTACATAAATGCTGATAATCCAATAAAATTTCAGTTAGCCTGAACTTTTCTGCACCTTGCAACAGGATTCATTTTGTAAATTTCGTCCACCAAAGGAATTTAGGAGCGTTTAAACCACACTATAATCACATTCCCCCCCCCCCCCGAATAATTTTTAAATTTTAAAATATTATTTACATTTTTTTATAAAAAAAAGGAAAAATACCCCAGGGTGTAAAATTTCTTTCTCTATTACGGAGTACAATTTTTAAAAAAACTTTAAATCCAATTCGGCAATCCTTGGACACCATTTTCTCCATAGGTTAACATTGAGGTGTGAGAATCCAATAGGGTTAGTACACAGTAGACTCAATTATTTCCTGTAGGATAATGACTCTAAACATGCTATCATATCGTTTAAGAATGACTGTTATGTAATTTATATATAATATATAATAGAAGGTTGATTATGCCCTCCCAGTCTCCAGATATTAATATTATTGAAAATTTATGGCACATTCGGAACTTAAAAGTACGAGAGCATTACATTACTAGCATACATTACTAGCATTACATTACTAATAGGCTAGAATCACAGATCGAAAGTGAATGGGTCAAAATAGCTGATAATACAACTTAAAATACAATTTATTCAATTAAGAAAAGTGTTCGAGCTATATTAATGCCAATGCATGTACTAATAATTTGCGTCAGCAACCGAAAACAAAAAGTGTGCAAATACTTTTTGTTGTCCTAAAATGTTATTTCTTATACTGTTAGAAGTCAAACATTATTTCACAATATTTTCTTCATCAAATAGTTTTTTTGAGTGTTAAAAAATCTTTTTGTTTAATTCTGTCATGCATTTTATTTCCTTGCAGATATACTGAAAATTTACTATGTGCAAATACTTTTTGAACCCACTGTATACTTGAAAATTCCTTCAGCGAATTTCAACAAACCTTTTAAATGTACAATTGGTTCTGAAAAAGAAATATTTGTGACGCAAAGGAACTAAAGCGTAAACAATGACAAACCTAGGAGCGATCCTGGAACTTCTGGCAGGCGGTAAATCTTGGACAAGGATCGAACTATATTTCATATCCGAGTGATCATCTTTAGGTTCCCTGGAACCTACCGGGCTCGACTCACAACCTTTACAGGTTCAATGCATTGATATCAGTGGTGAAAACTGAAAGTAAAACGTTTCAATTAGTCTCATATGTAATCTCGGTTAAAAGTTTATTTTATTACTGAATGTACAGAAAATATACTTCAACTTCTTATTAAGATACTTTAAAATTGAACATGGTATAAACTTTACTTATATTTGGGAGGGAAGCATTGAAATTTCAAAATTTCCGTCTTCTACAACAGCGGTGCACAAACTTTTTTCTACCTCGACACACTTTCTTTAAATAAAATTTTTCAGGTAGTCTCTTCTAACGAAACTACCGCGGGTTATTAACGTAGGATTACTTGTCGTTTACCTCTTTTCTTTTACAATAAAATTCCTACATACGAGGAGAAGGATGAATGATAACCCTATGCAGAATAAGTCGATGGTAAGAAAATTAAGTTACATATGTCTACTCTGCCACCCTTGATTTATAACTCGCTACGGTGGTTTTTGCGTCATAAATTTTGCTTTACCTCGGACCGTTATGGATGGACGTTTAAAAAAACCCTCGACCCAAATGAAACTCTTTTGGTAGAAACAAAATGTTAAAAAAAATTCTGAAAACGTTAACAAAAAATAAAAAATAAAAAATAAGAAACTGTACATTTTCGGTATATATTTATTTTACATAATAACACTAAAAAAAAGTCTCGCTTACCATCTGCACTTGTTCAAATAAATACACGTAATTTATTCGAATTTGGGGGTATTGATTTTAGTGCAGAATTGTATGTCTTCAATTTTAATACGTAATTTTCTTTGAAATATTATTTTATATTCTTGTCAACTTTTTACGTAGAGTGGATGTGTGTTTTTTGTGAGGGAAGTCGATGAAAATTACACTTTCTCGTGTCGCCGGGCTTGTTCTGAAAGTTGAATACCGATTTCTTGATTTGGAGATCAGATTTCGAATCCCCAAGACCAGTATTCGAGCTGAGATTTTGCTACTATAGTTTTGTTATCGTTGGAAGTCACGCTGATGGATCGTTGGAAATTACGTAAGATCAGCATTGTCGAATTGAGTGTAAATAATTAAAATTAAATGCGCTCAGGCCAACAACATCCTATGTCTTTGTCTTCAAAAAGTACGGTGGCAGGAATGGCAAGTATCACTTCCTTATTTCGCTTGGATAGTACAATCCAAGCGACATTTTGGAAAAATTGTTTGACACCTTATTTAACAATGTCATATTTTTTAACATGTAAAAAATACAAATTAAAAATACGTAATTTTAGAAAATTAAAAGTTTAAAAAAATAAGTGATTCAACATGACAAATTTACTTCAAACTATCAGCGACCCCTCTAATTTTTTTTCACGAGCCCCAATGGTTCGCTACCCGCAGTTTGCACAATACTGTTCTACAACGTCAATTAATGAGGACCGACTTCCAAGACCACCATACGAATCAGGGTCACTAAGGCCGTCTGCACACGGAGCAACTCAAACGAAACTGATAACCGACTCCAATCACAAACCAGTCAGTGATGAGGTCCCGTCCGACGGGTTTGTAACCAGTTGCGCGGTGTGCGTGGCTCCATTCAATTACATAGGTTACGACTCATCACGGCCTGGTTTGTGATTGGAGTCGGTTATCAGTTTCTTTTGAGTTGCTCTGTGTGCAGACGGCCTAAGGCTTGTTTCACACTTACACGACTTTTATCGTTTGTCGCTTAAACGATGTCGTGTACACTTTATCGGGGCGAGGAGTGTACGGCCGGTTTCACACTTGCCCGAGAAATGGCGTGGTCGTGTAAACGACACACGACTGTCGTGCTGCAGTCGTCTGGCCCCTCGGCACTGGACGACTGTCGTTGTAAAAAAAAACCGGCTCGCGGGTAAAGTTTCCAGAGGCAAGCGGCGGACGAGCGACACAACTGATATCTCAAAAACTATGAAACATAATTCCATGAAATTTTTATCACTGCATAATCATGTTATTTTATTGCGTCTCAACTAGAGTTATTGCAATCACTGCGCATTTTGTTATATTTTCAGGGGGTAAATTAATGCAAAAATTTAAGGAAATTTTAAGTATATTTTGAGCGATTTTAAAAAATTGAAAATATATTTTACGATCAATTGAATATTTTATGATCAATTGTATTTTGAATTATTTATTTTAAATATAAAACAGGACTTATACATTTAAATGTAAAATTAATTTCATAGTTCTGCGCGCAAGACAGTATACAATAAAAATACTTAAAAAACAAGGTATATAAAGCATTTAAAAAAATTATTTAAAATTATTTTGAGAGTTATATATTTGTTTATTAAAATAAATATATCTAAAGCATTTTTAAAAGAAAATATTTAAAATTATTTTGAGAGTTAAAATTTGTTTATTAAAATAAATATATCAATTTATCATATACATAAAATTTGGAAAAATTGGGAGTAAACTGAAATAGTTCCCGAGTCAAAAAGTATGAAAATATGCCTTATTTCCTCGATTTAAGGGTCGTGAGTCCCCTAAAATCGAATGATTTTTTTTAAATCATCGATTTTAATAAAAAAAATTATTTCATGCATTGCTTTGAACATTTTTTGTATATTTACCTAAGGGTACTAAATTTAAATATAAACAGGAAAGAAAGGAGACTTATGTATATCATAGAATTCAACTTACTCCCTTTATCTTGATTGGCCAGGTTTGTTTCTGAGAATAAGTCAGACAACAATGGGGGAAATCAATGGCAATCCTAACTGTATGGATCAGAAAGAGTTTGATATAACACAGATGTATATTAAAATTTTTTTTTATCGACAATGATCAGCAATGTTTGAATTTGAAAATGTTTACTTCCTGTATTAGTTATATAGTAGTATAGTATATAATTTTAAATATATGGTATATATAATAGTTTATATCACATAAAATTGAAATTAAAAAAAATCATGATTTGAATTTAAAAAAATCTGATTTTTTTTATTTAAAAAAAAAATCACGATTTTTATACACCCTGTTAAAAACGCATTAATTTTCTCATTAAGTGAATACAGTAAAAACATATCGATGAATTCACTTAAAATACAAAGAAATACATTAAAAACTAATAAACACACCACATTTTTAATTTCATATTACGCGCGTCTGAGCGTGTGTCGGCTCAACTAGATGTCGTTTACACAACAGCCGGGTAAGTGTGAAAAAAATCCACTGTCGTGTCGTGGTCGGCTAAATGTTGGACGACATCGTTTAAACGACAGACCATAAAAGTCGAGTAAGTATGAAACAAACCTAAGGGCCTGTTCACATAGAATTAGCAGCGTTAGCGTTAAAATTTTTAACCAATCATAAACCAGTCATTGACCCATTTAACCAATCAGCGCCAACGGAATCTTTAACTCTGATGGATTCTATGCGAACAGCCCCTTAACCTTGGAAGGCTGGTATTTTTCCGGCCGATCGAAATAATTGAAGAATTATTTGGATTGTACTATCCATGCGACCTACGGAAGTGATACTTGCCATTCCTGCCACCGGACTTTTTGAAGACAAAGGCATAGGATGTTGTTGGCCTGAGCACATTTAATTTTAATCGGTTATGCTCAATTCGACAATGCTGATCTTACGTAATTTCCAACGACAACAAAATTATAGTAACAAAATCTCGACTCGAATACCGGTCTTGGGGATTCGAAATCTGATCTCCAAATCAAGAAATCAATATTCAACCTTCTGAACAAGCCCAGAGACACGAGAAAGTGCAATTTTCATCGACTTCCCTCACAAAAAACACACATCCACTCTACGTAAAAAGTTGACAAGAATATAAAATAATATTTCACAGAAAATTACGTCTTAAAATTAAAGACATACAATTCTGCACTAAAATTAATACACCCAAATTTGAATAAATTCTGTGTATTTGTTTTTAAAATAGAAATCATAAAAAAGAATGTTCCTGAATACTATCATAATTATGGTTATTAACCCTCCAAAAAACGAAGGTATTTGGGTTCCCAACAACTTAGCACATATTGTGTGCTATGCTGTCCACGGTATGATCATTGTTGAAGCAGTTAATGCGATAATTGTACGCAGAAACTGAAGACTACAAATATTAATCTGTAAAAAAAAAAAGTCTACGAATACCAAAATTTAAAAGTTTCAGAGAGCAGTAGCGTATTATACGGTTTATTAGCCTTTTAGTGGAATTTTCGTGGCTTTTGAGTAACCTCAGTTATTTTCATGTGAAAGGAAACAGCCGAATTTTTAAAATATTTCAAATGATTCCTTCTAGAGTTTCAAGTATGAAAAGACTACTGTAAGATAATATAACAACAGAATAATATTTCTAAATAGAAGTCTCTTCTGTTGTAGAAATGCGAAGTATGTAGAATTGAAGGGCAACCTTGAAAAACGTAGACTTACAGCTCGGAGATAAGGAATCAAACCTATCTTCCATGCAACCGCAACTCATCTCTCGTTACGCGGATAACTCGACCACATTGTGGCCTCTTGCAAACAGAAATCCTAGTAAAAATAGGGCGTTTCAAAAGGGCGTATGACTTTGAGTGAGAACATAGAGTAAATAGCGATAGGTGAACACTTATCTCTTCTAAATGTAATCTTGACACCAAGTTTTTAAGACACAGTTCAAGTTAGATATAACTCCCATCCCCATTAATTTGGCAGAAGTATCTCCTAAATCAAATGTCAGCGTCTTGTAGGGTTTTAGGAAAAGATCTCTGCAGTTCTAATTCAGAGGGAATTTTCACATGTAATACAACAAAGGACCTTCTAGGAAGAGCCCTATCGGCACGTGGCACAAGAATTTTGAAAGATAATAGTAGTTCTGTGCATCATAGACGGTCAACGGGCAGAGTATTTATTTCTGATGCTGCGTTATTAGACACAGGGCAAAGATGCGACAAAAGCTCCAGGAAGTCAACCAGACATATGTTCTTTGAAATTGAACTAAAAAAATTAAATAATAAGCGATTTTTTCCGGCTAAATTTGATGTGGGCTGCGCTCTAGAATTACTGCGCCATTGCTGGAATAACGGCATATCAAGTCTGTCGCAAAACACACAACGATCTTTCTGTGCCATCAAGAGTTGCCACTTGGTAATAAAGTTACGAGCCCAAAAGTTAATATGTTTAAGACGCACAAAAACTCAGTCAATTTCATAATGCAGCATTATAAAATAATCAATTTTTGTACGACTTTCAAGTTGCTATCTGTTCTTCAAAGTTGTATAACCCTTTTTGTAAAAAAAACAAGTATATTTTTTTTCTCTTAGTATGATACATTTCAAATGATGTCGACCCACGTATTAAGCACAGCAAAATTATGAACTTCCCAGAAGCAATTAGGCGCTCTCTATCTGTCAAGAACAAAGTATACCGACGCAGAAGAATTAAGTTACATTAAGATACATTAACAGTTAATTGTACTAATTGCTGAAAAAGTATGTTGCAACCCTAACTTTCTCATGAGTCATTAGAATCGACATTCCTTGGCTCAGGAAGCAGGATATTCGTTCAGAAATAACCTTTTCTGAAACGTTTGCTTCATAATAAATATAATTGCGCATTTACACGCCTTAAAGGGCGTAATTTCTTTTGCTTTCCGAATTAAAAACACTTCTAACTATTTCAAACTAATTCCAACATTGGAAAAAAAGGGGGGGGGATGTCTAACCGTATTATTTTTGCTTCTGGTTAAAAAAAAAGACTCCACAAGAGCTGAGTATAGAGCCTATACATTTTTTTAGGGATAGCTTCTGGACCCACAGATTTGGGTTCAGAAGAGTCAGTGGGTTGTAATATATATAAACGAATAATTGTGCATTGGCCATGGCATTTCTGAAATAAATACCTACATGTTTTTTAGAAAGCTTCTCATTAAGCAACTCGAATTCCCAAGAAACTAATCTTAGTCCATTTTGCTGTCATAGTTGCATGCAAGTGAAAATTGAATATTACTACATATGAACTGATACATGTATATAGGGAATATTTAAAATGTTACATCATACGGAAGCTTCAATAAAAACAACAAATTTTATAACCTTGATAAAAAAACGAGTACATGCTTCTAGGTAAAAATTGTTTTAAGAGCTCATTATGATTACAGTATGTAAATAAAATGAAGACAATATATTTCCAAAACTCAGAAACCTTTGAGCCGAAGTTACACGATTTCGAAAGTAATTAAAATTGTCTGAATGAATTAGTATACAGTTTATTCAGTTCTAAATAATTTCTGAAATATCATGAAAGTTTACAAGAATATGAAATTAATTATTCAAATGCACAGACATACCTGATTAAGCTCATTAGAATTATTTCCATAAACATATAAAGGATCGCGCAAATGACTTATAGTGTTAGTCATTAACTTGTTTTTATGACATGTTGTTTCTAATGTACCCTGGCCGGAAGTTCCAGACCATTTCATATAGGCTTCGGAAACATGTGTGCGGCTCCGGTTTATATAGTACCACAAGAGTCTGAGTCCGTCTTAGCTAGTTGCTGCCTCAATTTTAACCGAGCACCCTCAGGGGCGACATCTGGGGTTATTGGACCCTCTCCTACCCTCTCTGAACTCATAGAGGGACTTTCCAGTCTACGAATTTAAAGTGCCCATATCCGGCCTAGACACGGCAGTATTTAATGGCGTGTGTAGGGATTCGATCTGAGCACCCTCAGCACCGAGAGCCGGCGTGTTACCACAAGGCTACCTCGGGCCGTGTTTTTATGACATTAATTACCCTATTACACAGTTTAATAGGTAAATCTCTATTGACTTAATAATGAAATGTATCGCCTAATCGAGAGAATAATATTCTATAAACGTTTATGACCAAGAAACGCAGAGTTTATGACCAAGCCGTAACACAATTCTTTCCTACAGAAGTAAAGTAAGCTAGACATAATGCTTTGTCTTTAGGACCGTAAAAATCTCTATACTGGATAATGTCTTACAGAGGATTCAAGTTAACAGTTCTGTACATGCGAGTAAAAATTTTCGCCATAACACAATTAAACAAGAAGGGGGTTTTCTAGCTTTGAATAACCAAAAAGGTTGGTTGGGTGGTTGTTTGGGGTTTATTGGCGCAAGGTCCAGAGAGGACAAGCTGCGCCAAACATATGGTAAAACCCGAAAAAGCATATATATATAATATTTAATGTTACCATTTGAAAACCAACAAATTCCATTAAAACTATGGGGGAAAACACACACACAAATGGAGTAAAGTGATAAAATAATCAAAAAAAAATTCAATAAAAAAAAACACCATATAAAAACACAAAGTATAGTGTAAAAGAGATGAATAACCATACACATGGTTAAAAAATTCATATTAAAAAGTGAGAAACACAGTAATACAGAAAAGGTGATAAAAAAGTCAAACATAAAAAGTGCTAAGTGTTTTATATAATAGGCGAGACCAGTCGTGAAAACAGGTGACAACCACAGCCATATATAATAGGCAGTAAAATTAGTCCAGTGTAACTCATATATAAAGTGATAAAAGCAGTCATGTAGTTGATAAAAGAGGCCATAAAAGCAATCAACGAATAACCAAAAAGGTAACAAAAAATTGAAAAATAATCTATAGCATTTCACAACCTGTCCAGCACTTTAAGATAATTCATAATTCTGACATTATATGAAAAGAGAAAATTTTATAATAAGAGTATGTAAGTCCAGTATTTGGGGCTCCCACTCTTTAAAGTTTTAGATATATCCAAGATGCGAAAGATTTGAGTGATCCCAGTTCTGCTATTTCTATTCAACCCCGAAACAATAAGTGAAAGTAAGTCTATTACATTATTTCTTTAGGTCTGAACTTTGACCCTTGTCTATATAATACAAGTTCTTATAAAAAAAAACTGATAGGAGTAATTAGCTGATTCTGTGTTAATAGCAGTAAAAAAGCAAAACGCAACAAATACAATGAATGCATGCTGAAATAACTCATTAATGTAAATCATACTCAAAACGCATTAATTATTCGGCTTAATAAAGAAAAGGTTAATGTGAAGTAACAGGCGTCAGGCTCGTAACACCTAAGTTCACACAACCTCAAGCTAGTCAAGAAACTCGAGATCTAACAACAGGTCACAAGGGACAATTAATCAAAACGATGGGTTCTTTTCCCAGAACATTATATCTGTATTTAATATCTTTTCTCGGCATTCTTCAGTAATTAAACAACACCTCCTATAAAGCGTGTTAGGTAGGTATTACTGAAACGTTATTGTGCTTTTAGAGAGTTTGAAAAAAAAATGTTTCTCTCCCTCTCTCTCTCACACACATAGTTTTCATAATTTGCAAAGCACGTAACTCACTTTTTACATGATGAACAAAAAATGGATTTATTCGACAGTGAAAAGAAATTATCGTTTATTCTTAAAAATAAATGTTAAGATGTTCCGAGATATATATAGGCCACTTTGTTATGTCATTAAACATCTTCATAATTAAAGTGGAGTTACATGGTTAGCAATAGTTAAGTTAAAGACTTACATAGTATGTGTTGTTTTTCGCTTGTTTTGGATAAATTAAATTTTTTGGATTTATGAGGTTTAGCAGAGTTGTACAGTAACCATAACACCAATGTAATAGCATGAAAATCCCAAAATCGTATTTTTGAGTTATATATGTAACAATAACGCCCCACTATTATTAATTGTCACTATTATTAATTTAATGTGTATTCTAAATTATGTTTGTTTCAACCTCAATAATGCACAGCCCTATTTCAAAAGTGAAATCGAAATAATCTAATATTCTATTCTCTTCAATGCACGCGCGATAAAGTTATTTTTAGACATGAGTTAGAATCTCGTGATCTCGATCCCCAATCGAAAAATCATATGACTTTAGACTCATATACCACATGATCAGGGTCAGCCAATTAAAAGAATTTTAGCCGCTTAGCGGTAGGGTCATGAACCCTGGGTATATAAGGTCGAACAACGTTGTTCTCACGCGCTTTCTGTCTGTTTCCTTGTCCTGTCCTGGTGTCGTCCTCCTCTTGCTTTGCTATCTTCGCGAGATGTATGCCGCCGCTGTCCGTTCCATTATGTGCTGTCCAGTATATGCAAGTTCCGGCAGGTCCGGGCTAGTGTGTTTGCGTCCTTTGGTCAAGTTACATGTACTTTGATGTCTGCTGAAATGTCCTCCATAGTTTCGTCGTTTTGTTACTGAAATAAATCTAATGGATACTATTCGTGTATCCCTTCCCTAATGTGTCTAGAATCCGGGTGTTTATTTCCCCAGTGTTCTGCTCTACAGTATTTTTCTCGCGTCAACTACTCACGACTACATATTCAACAGCGATTGCCTTCTATACGTGTTCCCATGTCGTCAAATTCATTGCATGCATGTGATTGTCATTATATATATATATATATATATATATATATATATATATATATATACAAATAATGTAGGAAATTTTCTAGATAGATTTGTATTAATATGATAGGCGACGGAGAGATGTATATGCTTTGCTGACGAGTTGTTGGCGACTTTGTTGAGACTAAAACTTTACTCTTCGAATTTGATGACTACAGTGATTTCCGCTTATAAGAATCACGTTTGTTATTACCGTTTTTGATTCTTATAAGCGGTTGATTCTTATAGCCGAAATTTAGGTTTTTGGACAGACACACACACACACCTATATATACATATATTAGATAATTTACCATAAAATACTCTTTAATTTACGTTAATTATCTTTTATTAAAATTATTTTTTATAATTTTAAAAATACAACTTAATTTCTAGACCTATAAGTAGATACACATGATTATAGTAAGTGAAGAAAAAATCCAATATTTGTTACAACCTACCTGCTTAACAGTTTTAACATTTCAACTACAGGAATGGAGCAAGAAAAAGTTTTCTATGGTAGTTTGACGTAATGAAGTTTTCAGGAGGCTGTTTATGCCTCTTTCAATACTAATAGTCTCAGACGAAGATTCACCTTCTAGCTTACGTTTCACGATTTGATAACGTGCTGAATCTAATAATGTCACGTTTGCCTAAGTGATAGTGGACACTTCGTCGAAGATTTATGTGTTTCAGGGTCCAGGAAGCCGCGACCAGGATGTGGGGGGTGGGTGGGAAAAAAAAGAGTCCCTATTTTTGTTTGTCTGTGGAGAAAAGTGAAATCGGACCCGGACGGGTAAAGATGCCCCCGGGTCAAGCTAATAGGACAGTGTTGTGCTAAAGCGTTTAAGGAGAAACTATTATGTTATGTCTAACAAAGAAAGGGATGAATTTTGCGACTATATTCCATCCCATCTTATCAATCTTTCTTTTTAAAAAAAAGAAAGAAATTCGTGCCTTTTGAGGGTTTAAGTGGCTTTTTTGGAAAAATGAAAGGAAAGCGAAGAGTGTCAACTGATTCTTAAAACCGGTGGATTGATTCTTTAAAGCGAAAATTTTAACATGGAAATAATACATTGGTTTTTGTTTTCGCGATATTCATTCTTATAACCACTGATCACTATAAGCGGTGGTTACTGTATTTAAAAAAATTTGAAACCAATTGCTTAGACTATTTAAATACCAAAGCTTCGCTTGCATGCTGAGATAGCAAATTTTAGGCAATTACCATTTCTTAATAACTAAAGGAGTAATTGTCTTTCAGTAGGTCTCGTTCTATTGGTATGAAGGCCAAAAAGAGTATTTACATTCTTCAAGAGATTCCTTACTAATGTGGCGCATCATTATCCTTCAGAAGGCATCTAATGACTGAGAAACTAATGAACAGAGCAAAGGATAGGAGTTTGAAGAAAGCCATTCTGTCACTCAGTTGTCAAAGTTTAGTAGTATGCAGTTTTGGTAATATTATGCCAACGGAGTGCATAGGATTAATGCAATTTTGGTTTAACGATAAAACGATCAACTTAACCATTAATAATCAAATGGCATCTTGAAGAGACCGGTTATCAAAAAGGAGTGCCTTGGGAAAAGAAACTTTGATAAACTGAATGATGTCGAAAATTAAAATGGATACATAACTTTATTTTGATGTATTAGAGGAGTATTTACTATAAACTTTATAAAATTTCGTCGAAAATTATGACGAAAGAAGCATTTCAAAGACTTGCAAATCTGGAAATTTCTCATTTTGAGAAAAAGCCATTTAAAAGGTGTTTTTTTTTACCTACCTTTAATACTTACTTTTCTAAAGCTACCAAGTTTTCATTTTACTTTTCACTACATATTTTAAATTCATTTTATTCCAGTATTTACATATTTTAAAAATATTAACACCCCTCCCACCCCCCGAAAAAAAATTCTCATTTTTGTTCTATTTTTGGTAATTTGAATATCCACCATCCCCGTAAGGCTGCTGTGTACTAACCCTATTGAATTCGCTCACCTCAATGTTAACCTATGGAGAAAATGTATCTACTACTGACAGCTACATAAATTATGCTAATCCAATAAAAATGGTATTTTCAGATAGCCTCAACTTTTCACCATCTTGCAACAGGATTCGTTTTACAACTTTCGTCCAGCAGAATCCAGTACAGGATGTCTCCCTTTTTCAAAACAAATTTCTCCATCGAATTGGCGTGTTCTAGAAAACTATTACTTTTAGTTTCAGTAACTAATGCTCAAAATGCAAATTTAAAAAAGAAAAAAAAAACTTTTCTAAAAGAAAAGATTCTAAGAAATTGAAAAAATTATTTTGACTGAGATATTTAATCTTTTTGAGAACTATGAGATGAAAAATGTATATCTTAGAGAACTTTTTTTATTATTTTTACGTTCATTGTTCTCAGACAATTCTTTCAAAAGGTCTGATGACTGAAAACAATGGTAAGGGTAATTTTTCATAGCGAAGAGATCCGGGAAATATCGCTTCCCATTTTAAGATAAGAATGATATATTGCTTCTTATAAATTTATACACTGCGCTTAAAAACATCAAATAAATGTGTGCACAGGTGTAAAGAAAATTCCTGGCAACTTTTTCTGTGTTTAACCCTTCAGAGGGCGCGCCCGTGTACAAAGTGCAACATTTTCGTAATTTTGAATGGTTTGTTTTTACATGTAAGGTTTGAATGTTCTAAACAGTTTCTATTTATAGCTACACCCTTTCTAATACAGGTCTGATTTTCTGACCCTTGTATTCCTTTCCATTCATTGTTAGTCGGGATTTAACCGTGGTAAACCAGCGATTATACTAGATTACAATACGAAAAAAGCAGGAGTTTATGTAGTAGATCAAATGTGCAGCTATTACACGGTATTCTGCATATCATAAAGATGGTCAATCTCATTTTTTTTATGGTTTTGGACATAATTGGAATCCATTCGCAAGTTGTTCTCAGATCCAATAAACCGGACAGTTTTGAAATAAGGCGATTGTATCTGCATTCTTTGGCCTTTAATTATAAATATATCTCAATATTATCAACATTTTATATCTTGTCATAAAACGCAGAATTATTGTTCTTAATTTTAAAAGAAAGTTTATTACAAAAGGAATAATCAAGGTTGAATGAAACTCTGCACTTTATAGCCTCACGCGCCTGCTGGAGTACCAAAAATTGGTGCGCCCGCTGAAGGGTGGACTATTTGACATCTGTGTTTAACATCTGTGTTTTAAGGGACTATTTGACAATGAAGGGACTTGTCAGCGTAAAACTTTAGAGCTTCACAATGTTCATTTTCTACTTATGCATTAATAGGGTAAAGCGTCAGATAAAGTTTCAAAACCGCTGTATACTTGTGTCTCGAGAGTAAACTCTGGTTCTCTTGCCATTCGAATTTCTACTCACGTGCGCCCACGGATAAAAGAAGAATTTTCGAATTTTTACCACGAAATAAACTATTAGAATCTTCTTTATCATGTAGTCATCTTTCCCTGAACTTCGACTGACGTGTAATATATCTTTTCTTATTGATGAATGAGAAAAAGATACAACCCCTATTATTTTTTGGTTGTTGCGCAAGTCACTTTTAAAAGTTTTATTGCTTTCAAAATCCTCTAATCTTCTTTTTTTGCAGTTTACAACTGGTTTCCCCGAAGTTCAGAACAGGTTTATGAATATCTGTCAGTTCAATTGGACGTCATTCGGAGAAGTTTCCTTCCTGCGTCATCCTTGAAATCGACGTCAACGACAAAAATACGAAACGAAACAGGTACTCACAATGAATAATTATTTCATAAGAATCAAACAAAAAGTTAAGAAAGAGAAAGATTTAAAGCGATTCGGGAAAAATTTGATTCGATCCTCCCATAATGACTTAACATGCCCTTGAAATTTTAGTAAAGAGGGCATATTAACCTTAGCTTTAGGTTTATTGGTTTGAGGTTTTTATCTGAGATCATTTAAATTAAAAACTAAAACAAGTAAACCCCTTGAAACAAGTAACATGCCCTTGAAAATTAGTAAGAACATGGAGATGGCAAATTAACCATAGCGTTAGGTTTATTGGTTTGAGGTTCTTATACGAGGTCATTTAAATTGAAAACTAAAACAAGTAAATCATTATGTAATATAATATATAGAATCAGAAGCGCAAGAAAACACATTCAACCATATGAAATTCGGGGCAATTTTATCATAAAATGGAAATCAAACTACAAGTATTTCAAAGGAGTCTCTATACGAGGTTTGTAAGGGTACAGTTAAGTGAATTGTGGGAGTTCTTGTTAAGTGCGTACTTACATTAAATTTAAATCTCAGATAGACTGCACCTGCAAAAAATTTAGACGGTGAGGACCAGGTACGTTTTTGGTTAAAATAATTGTGATTACATTCAAAAGACCTGTACAGCTGAGGCAAAACTACGTCATGCCAGCCTACGCCGCTGCAATGAGGCAGATATCTCCTGATTTAATATGTTTGGACAAGAATGACAATTCTCTTTTTCTTCCAGAACATTAAAATACACTTAATGGTTCCATCTATAATTTCTTTGCAGTAAGAAATGCACGTGTTTCGTAATGCACGACATGAGCCTCGTAAAACTGTCCATCAATCCCACACTTCATTAGAATTCAGTTCATGACTTACTTAAAAGAGAAAAAACTGCGGCAGTTTCGGCAAAATGAGATTATAAAAGGCAAGGTATGCTATGCAAACTAAGTTCTCTGAAAACCAATACTTTACGAAAAGCTTTTTTCATATATCAGTCCTTTATAAAATGTCCAACTGATACTGAATCAAAGACTTGGACAAGAAGTATTACCATCACGGTTCACTCGGGTCATAGTTTTATTTATTTCACTATTAACAAATTATCGCGTACATGTTCAGTTATTCATAACAACTATCCTAAATTATTCCCATTATTGTCTGTTTTTCTGTGCATATTGATCTTTAAGCAAATTCAGTAAAACCTCGTTTATACGGAGTCACTGGGACCACAGGCAATCCGGACAATCGAAATTCCGGATCATCCGGGTAATATGGGTAATAAGCAAAACAAAATCCTTAACTAAGCAGACTTACCGTTTATTACGACAAAAACTATGTTTTGTAACAAAATTACATAGTATTGTTTACAAGGCATTAAAAAACATAAAATAACTTTTCACATCATTTCTTAATAAAGAAATGGTAAGTCTAGTAAAGCTTTCTTAAACTGAACAAAAGCATTTTATTACCGTAATTTATTGTACATTCTATGCAGGAACTGTACATTGAATCAAACTAAAAAGCGAATATCTGGCATACTTGTATTTACGTTCTTGCTATCATAGTTAAAAATTATTATCTAATGTGAACATTAAATAAAAATAATGTCTACAAATCTGATCCGGATTATGAGAGCCGTATAAACGAGGTTTTACTGCACGTTCTTTCGCATTATTAAGAATGGGATGATATATTAATTAAAAGACAGCAAGCATTAGGATGGCTCTCTGTTTTATTTTTCATTACGATGTGCAATATTTTACACAAGATGGAAGAAAGCACTGAAGAAATAGTAGCCTACGAAAGCTACAAATACACAAAGATTGATTTACAGCTCAAATTCTCAATAGCATTTGTTAACTGGTGTGCTTTAAAGTCACTGTACTCGTCGTGTCTATTCTAATTGAGAAAGGTGAAATATCAAGGAATAATCAATTGTTGACTTACGGAATACTGTACAAGAAGGAAACTAGATATATAAAAGTGCTTAAATGGAATTTACATTTCAAACAGGAAAACGGTAGAAATAAAAATAATTCGGAAAACCAGAGATACGCTCAGGGTAAAATATAATACTACACTGGTACATCGGTACTCGTCGTTAATTGGTTCTATAAAGCACGACAAGTACCGAACTGTTAGGAAAAACTATGGAATTGCATACACCAGTTTTTACCCTGACAAGTTCACTCGATCTATCTATTGCTTTACGGCATAGGTTCTTAAACTGTGGTCCGCGGACCCTTGGGAGTCCGCGTAGCCATTACCGCGGGTCCGCGAAACAATTTTGACATTAACTTTTTAAATTTTTCATTAACTTTGTTAAATTCTTTTTACTACTATTTTTATTCATTTTATGTTTTTTTATTCTATATCCTAATAAAAATGTTCATCTCTATAAATGCTCAAGACCATTTACCACCCATACGTTTTTACCAATATTTATTACAACGCAGTGCCTTTGAGATTATTGAGCCAGAAATTAAGTCTCAAGAACGACGTAAAAAGCCTAGGGTTGGGATGGGGGTCCGCAAAAAAAAAAATGTTGTTCAAGAGGGGGTCCTCGGACTACATAAGTTTAAGAACCCCTGCTTTACGGCATTTAAAAGTTTGTGGTGTTTCAGTTTGAACCTGAATTCGCATTAATCGCACGAGATTTAAGGTGGCGTGGTTACGCTACCAACTAGCCACATTATAATTTAAACAGAGTTTATTTTCTAAGATAACTTTTGCAGTATGCAAATTCATCCCTTCAGAAGTTAGTATACGTATATATCAGGTAGGATGAATCTGTGTTCAGACAGCGAGATAAGAGTGAAGATGGGGGGTAGCTAGTTAGCTAGGTAGCTTTTAATAGAAGTTCGCTGCCTTGTTATTAGAGTTGATTTGTTTTTGTTTATCGAAAGTTTCGATGTTTAATTTAAATAAACGTTTAGTTATTTTTAACGATGCAGTTGTCTTTTCCTTCCTCCTGTTGTCTTACCTACTTTCATTTGAGCAATTTTTATATTAGATTCAACTTTTATTTTATTAGGCAATATACTTATTTTGTAGGAAAGTTGAAACACGAACGAATTTTTCCCATAAGGCGTAATGTAAATGGAATTTTTCGTTCCTGAAAACCAGAAATTTCACATTTTACAACCCATCAATTTTTAAATTGATGGGGTTTTTTAAACAAAATCTTTAAAATAGACGGACATAATTTAAAGCAATTTTTAAATAAAATAAAATATATCTTCACTCAACCTGTACTAAAAGGAATGGATGGCCGAATGCGGCACTTTGGTGTGCCGCGAGATTCTTGAAGTGCGCCGCCACCACGAATACCCTTGCGAATTCAAATTTCGCTCTACAAGCCGACGAAACAACTGATATTACGGGAAAAGCACACTTGATTGCATTGCATTCTTTCGATTCATTCACAAAAATGATAAAATTAACCAAATTTTATGCTGTCGCGAACTGTCTGATTTCACAACAGAACATATTTTCGATGAAATTAATTCGTATTTATAAGAAATTTAAATTTCGTGGAATTTGTGCATTGGTATTTGGCACTGATGGTGCTCCGGCTATGACTAAGTCTATAAAAGGATTTGTAGCACATGTAAGGGAACATAATGCAGATACAGTGGCTCACAAAAATTTTCGTACACTTACGATTTTCAATGAAATAGGGGTCTATCTATCGACTTTCAATGAAATAGGGGTAAATGTTTCTGCAGAATTTAATGAAACATTTTCTACTTCAATTTCACCTGAAACTACTCGACGAGTTCTCAGAGCAGCTGGATTACATGGGCGTTCTGCCCGTAGAAATTTTTTGTGAGAAGAACAGAGAGCTTAGGCTTTCCTTCGCACTATCAATGATAAATAAGCCCCAAACGTATTGGAATGTCTTATTTGCCGATGAAAGCAAGTTTAACATTTTTGGTTCCGATAATTGTATAGAGAAGAAAAGTGAGGAACTTAATCCCAAGAACTTAGTAGGAACAGTTAAGCATGGCCGTGGAGGTCTCCTTGTGTGGGAGTGCATGTCAGCATCAGGACTAGGTAACTTATTGATGGCATAATGAATCGTGCTGTGTATATAAATATTTTAAGAGACAATTTAAAATTATCAGCCCAAAATTTGGGTATTGGAAACAATTTTGTTTTTTTATCAAGATAACGATCCTGAGCACACGGCTCTCAACGTTCGCCTCTGATGTCTCTATAATTGTCCACAAGTTTTGAAAACACCACCTCAATCGCCAGATTTAAACCCAATAGAACATATTTGGAGAGAACTGGAGGTTCGAATACCGACATTCACACGAAAAGCGAACTAAAATCAATTATGATGGAAGAATGGATGAGCATTGATGCAGAAATTACAAAAGAACTAGTACAATCTATTCCCAGACGTTTAAAAGCTGTTGTGGATGCTAAATGATATCATACTAAATATTAATTTAACGAAAAATTAGAATATTTACTAATATGTAGAGATTTTTTACAAGTGTACAATGACTTTTGTGAGATAAAGTTTGTTACTTTTTGATTATTGGTTTCTTAAACATAAAGCTTTACTCTGTTTTTAAAATAGTTCATGTAGTTTTGTTAAGAATAGATTATAGATCTTATTAAATACCCATTCTGAAATATTCATTTTAATAAATGGATAGCCCCCTATTTCACTGAAAATCGTAAGTGTACGAACACTTTTGGGAGCCACTGTATGAGAGTATTAAAGTAATTTTTCTCACAAAATTTCTTACTTATTACTTTTACTTCCTAGAAATGTATTTACATGGTATATAAAGCGTTATTTTTCTAAATTTTCAAAAAACTGGTACGTGATGGACAAAAACGAATGACCTATTTGAAATTAGCATACTCCAAAACATAAAAGTAAATTGCTACTTTGCAAAAAATATTTGTTCACTGAAAATTTGCAGACATGAGTTATTTTTAACAGATTTGGAGGTATGTCATTTACGATACTTGCATGGAAACTCCCCCCCAATTTTTTTAAATACGTATTCTTCAACTAACACATAAAAATGCTATACATAAATAGTTCATGATGAAAGAAACCTCAAAGTTATTTTGAATTTTTTAATGGTTATATTAATAAATATTTCAATCATTAATTTAAAAACTCAAGGACATATTTATCATTATCGTTTCGCAAGGTCTAAACTATTGAAAGGTTAGAGTAACTTATCCCCCCATATAGTAAATAAATCAACCGCCTTTTTAAATTTCATGTTTTTCTTGGTACGTTGAGCTCAGTCACGATCTTGAAAACTAGATCTTACCCTTGCAGATGAAAGAACAGAAAAATTAATAAATAAAAAACAAAGCATTCATGAAGCTGCTTTTGTTTCTATGCCATACATAAGATTCCTTTCAAGATGAAAATTATCTTTCAGAAATTATTAGCTTCGTATTTATTTATGATAACTAAAAGACCGTAGCTCCGTGATACAGGTGGCAGAATAATAAAGATGGTGGATGGGTTGGGGCTTATTGTCGAGCGATATCACAGGAAACAGAGCCATACACTAAAAGACCGACGCCATAAAAGTGTTAATTGTAAAAAAAATTGTGTACACTTTAGGCTCGGTGCATACGAGCGTTAAAGTCACAAAATTTTGCCTTATGTGTGAAGCCACTGGATGGTGGTGTCTTAAATGTGTTAGGTTATTGTATATATTGCTTCTTAATTTGTTGTAATTATACTGTACTGTATATTGGGAATGCAAGTTGTTTTTGTATGTATTTATTATCTAATATAGAAATTTATTGTACTATGAAATTTGGTATTCTCGTTGCGAAAATTGTATATTGATTGATGCTGTAATATGATTTTGAAAATAAGGGTTTATCCCGTAGACGATGGAAGGAAGGATGGTGGTTGCTCGTTCGGGAAGGTTGGTTGTTTGGGGTTTAATGGCGCAAGGTCGAGAGAAGACATGCTGCTCCAAACACATGGTAAAACCAGAAAAAATCATATACAGTGGATCCAAAAAGTGTTCGTACACTTACGAATTTCAATGAAATAGGGATCAATCCATTAATTAAAATGAATACTTCAGAATGGGTATTTAATAACAAGATCTATAATCTATTCTTAAGAAAACTACATGAAATATTTTGAAAACATAGTAAAACTTTATTTTTAAGAAACCAATAATCAAAAAGTAACAAAAACTTTATCTCACAAAAGTCATCGTACACTGAAATATTTTCAGATAAATTCATAATTTAAAGTATCATCGGGCGCTTTATTTTATTTTTGAATTGTTGTGGAATTTAAAATATCATTTGGCTTTAATTTTTGCTTGCCTACTCCGTAACATTCTGTTTATTATTTAAAAATGGCTCGAAGTCGTAAAGAAACAACAAACAGCATTCGAAAATTGATTATTTTTCATCTTAGCAGTGGTAAATCAGTTCGGAATATTGCTAAATTACTTAATTTATCCCATTCTACTGTGCAGTATGTGATAAAACGCTTTAAAGAAGAAAATCGGATCGAAAACAAGGTAAGAAAAGGCCGTCCGGCAAAGTTAACAAAACGAGATCAGAGATTTGTAATTAAAAAATGTGTGAAAAATCCACGTTTGAGTGCTGTAAAAGTTTCTGCAGAATTTAATGAAACATTTTCTACTTTCACCTGAAACTGTTCGTGTTCACAGAGCAACTGGATTACACAGGCATTCTGCCCGTAGAAAATTCTTTGTGAGTGAGATAAACAGAAAGCTTAGGCTTTCCTTCGCACTATCAATGATAAATAAGTCCCAAACGTATTGGAATAATGTCTTATTTGCCGATGAAAGCAAGTTTAACATTTTTGGTTCCGATAATTGTATGAGAAGAAAAAATGAGGAACTTAATCCCAAGAACTTGGTAGGAACAGTTAAACATGGCGGTGGAGGTGTCCTTGTGTGGGAGTGCATGTCAGCATCCGGACTAGGTAACTTATTGATGGCATAATGAAGCATGCTGTTTACATAAATATTTTAAGAGACAATTTAAAATTATCAGCCCAAAATTTGGGTATTGGAAACAACTTTATTTTTTTAAAAAGATAACGATCCTAAGCACACGGCTCTCGACGTTCATCTCTGGTGTCTCTATAATTGTCCACAAGTTTTAAAAACACCACCTCAGTCGCCAGATGTAAACCCAATGGAAGATATTTGGAGTGAACTGGAGGTTCGAATACGACATTCACACGAAAAGCGAACTAAAATCAATTATGATGGAAGAATGGATGAACATTGATGCAGAAATTACAAAAGAACCAGTGCAATCTATTCCCAGGCGTTTAAAAGCCGTTGTGGATGCTAAAGGATATCCTACTAAATATTAATTTAACGAAAAATTAGAATATTTACTAATATGTAGAGATTTTTTACAGTGTACGATGACTTTTGTGAGATAAAGTTTTTGTTACTTTTTGATTATTGGTTTCTTAAACATAAAGTTTTACTCTGTTTTTAAAATAGTTCATGTAGTTTTGTTAAGAATAGATTATAGATCTTATTAAATACCCATTCTGAAATATTCATTTTAATAAATGGATAGACCCCTATTTCATTGAAAATCGTAAGTGTACGAACACTTTTGGGAGCCACTGTATATATCTATATATAAATGATCATTTTTAGACCATAAACCATTAAAACGAAGATAAAAATATATACATATGAAAAAGTGATAAAAAAGTCAAAATATGGAAAAAACCATATTACCACACAGATATAAAGTATAACATTTGGTTGGTTTTAAAAGATAACTCATACATAAATGGTGATAAACCAGTATGTATGCAAAGTGATAAAACAGGCCATATATAATGAGTAAAAAACTAGTCAAGAATAAGGACAGAAGAACATTGATATAAGAGAAAATTAATAACATTACTTAAATACAAGAGTCATTAAAATACCGACATGGAACGTTCGGAAAGGAATTCTCGGGTAGTTTTTGGAAAATTTGTTATTTAGTGCGTGTTCGTTCTAGGAGCGGGGAGCAGGTTTGCTGTCGAGCGATGGGACTTTAGTTTACATTGCTGGATAACCTTAAAAGATGAGGACGACGTACTCTTTTTGAATTTTGAATGCAATTTACAAGGGTTCACTGACAATAGCGACTTCTCCGTAAATAATGCCATATTTTTATTCAATTTTACTAGAAATGCATCAACAAGGGTAATATGCTTTTTCAGCGAGAAATGAGTTACGGGGATACACGGAACGTGTTGATGTATATACAACCGATTCCTTCTTTGAAGAATATTCTACAGGGAAAGGAATAATGAAGGGAAATCAGAATACGAAGGGCTTGAGATAGCCTAGTGACAGCGCATCGGCTAAAAACCTCCCTGCGCCATTAAATACCTCCCTGTCTAAGTCGGATATGGGCACGTTAAATCCGTAGAACGGAAAGTCCCTCTATGAGATCAGAGAAGATGGGAGAGGGTACGATCCCCCAGATGTCACCCTTGGGGTGCTCGGTCAAAATTGCGGTGGCACCTCGCTAAATAGAGCTCCGATCCCTGTGGTGCCATTATGAACCGGAGTCGCACCCCTCAGCCCGACAACCTATATGGACCTGGTCTGGAATAAATTCCAGCCAGGGGGCATTAGAAACAACGACAAAAAAAGATTACGCACCTTGTCTTAACTGCAGGTTAAAATCGCTGATTATTCACGTGTTCAAAAACAAAACTGCACGAATGAGGGCTGATCGTTTCGCTACATAATTAACTTTTTTTTTAAACGATAACTTGCATTCGTAATTTCAAACAAATCAAAATATACAATTCAAGAAACAACTTTTCCGATATGAAAAAGATCTTTTTTCATATCGGAATCGTCCAATGCCTATTTTTCCAGCCGTCGTGGTTGGTTATTTTTCCTAAAAGCTGCAAATTCATCACCAAATCAGGATTTGTTTGTATCGGTATTCATTATCTTGAAGGTCATATTAGCAAGTCAATAAGCCCGAAAAGATGAGTATTTCTTCAAGCTTCAATTGACTCTCGTATAATTGCAGTTTGGATTCTATGAAAGTTGCTATAGATTAGAATATTCACGAGAAGTCATAAGATGAACGTTTAAAATCTAAAATCATAACTCGAAAAACTAGTTCTGTCAGAGGTTCGGTTATTTTTTAGAAACCTTTACGTTTACTTGGACGTTTAGAATGAAGAACTTTGCTTATTCTGGAAGTGACTCATCAGAACTCGAGGACAAGAGAAATTACTCGTGAATAACTTAGAAATGTTGACATCTTTCCAGGGCCTGCCTCTTCGGGGATATGACATTTTGTTTGACAGGTCGCCAAGTCTTGTAGCTATTAATGTCAATTAACTAGCAGATACATAATTACAAGATAAAAAGAACTTTTTATATACCACGTTTTTAAATTTTCTGTTGAATCATATAAACTTGACAATTCTCTTAATTGCACAAACCTTCACATAATTATTCTTTTTCACTTTCTTTTATTTAATTTCAATCACTTTTTAGTCGTTTCCACTATCCACAGACTTTACAAACTTTAATTTTTATAAATTTTTTTAGTTTTTCGCCCAATATTTTTGTAAAACTAAATTCACATATATTCTGTTTTCAAAATCGTCAAACACCGTTAAGCAAAGTGCAACCATTGAATTCGATCGAAGCGCCACCTTGCGGATTTTTTCGGCTAAAAGTATTAAAAGAATGCATTGTCATCGTGTTCTGAGCCATTCTAAAAGTTTCAAGTGTCTAGCTAGTCGGGAAGTTAGTTAAAAATCGATTGCAAGATTTGTACTGGACAAACACACAAACAAGAAAGCGCGTTAATAAAAACATGGAAATAAAAAAGGCAAAGAATTCACTCATGCTGTACATAAACGTCAGTGATTCTCAGAATTAAGCAGTACTGAGCTTCCCTTTGGGGGGGGGGGGGGTCATGCCAAATATGAGAGCAAGAACAATTTCGGCGCCACCAAATAATGGCGCCACCAATTAATGGCGCCACCTCTCGGATTTTGCACAGACCTATCAAACGACCTTCGTACATAAAGATCATATTACCTACTACTAACTGCATGCAAGAAAATTGTCATTTTGAAAACGTTAGCGAGTTGAACGTTATCGAGTAACACGTACCTAGAGTTTTGCAAGAAAATGCTCTAAAACTTGCATGCATTAAAGAGCCTACTTGCTCTTCTACAATTTTAAACCCCAGGTTTCACTTTAAAAATCTGTATATCAAAAAATTTTATAGCCAGGTGATGGGCGAATCGCTAGGGCGCTGGCATTCGGTTCAGATCTTGTGGGTTCGAGTCCCACTGTTGGCATGTATGTTTGTAGCCGTTCGGAATCGGCTTTAAGTAGGTGGTCCCGGTCTAATTAGCCCTTGTGTAGCAAAAAGTTGACCGTAGCGCTCTAAGCCAAAGCTAACCAAAAAAATTTATATTTACATTTCCAACAGATATATTCAAGGAAGTTCCCAGTTGAGTTATTCTTAAGCTTTCTATGAGTCAGTTTCTTGTATTTTGGAAATCTATGTTTTAGTGCAGTGATTCTCAACCTTTTTATACTTGAGTACCACTTGTGAACTTTGTAGGGTCGTGGCGTACCACTGGTTATGCTAACACTTTTTGAGGGGGGGGGGTCAAATAAATTCTATATACATATGAATAACGTTACAAAATGTATTTAAGTATGAATGAAAAAAAATACAGAAAATAAATCCATAAAACTAGAAAAGGCCGTTTGTACGTATTTGTTATTAACAAATGGCAGATACCAACACTAAAATGCTTCTATCAGGAGGCGCAATGAGAAACTTGCTCAATAGTGCTTAATCTTAAGTCGTTTTCCACGCTCAGTCTATTCCTGTACTCGTTTCTTACATACACTAGCTCTGAGAACCCACGATCACCTAAATACGTTGTTACCAATGGAGTTAAAAATTTTAGAAACCTTCTGCGTACCACCTAAGATGCTCTCGCGTGCTACAAGTTGGGAACCACTGTTTTAGTTCATTTGTACGCGTTTCAGTTTGTGATATAAACGGTTGTTTAGTGCTATCAATTGGGGTTTAAAATAGACAATTTTATACATTTTTCATTTCATAAACTTCTTTTTATAAAAGTATCTTATACTACTCGACCACTTTTTGACAACGCGATATCCTCATCAGTTCCAATTTTAGGATTTACAGTTCACACCCCGACAAGAAAAGTGACACAAGTGAAAAAATGGTAATTTTGAGGTTATGTCATTGAAAAATATGTATGAAGTGCCCCATCGTCCACGAAAATCGACCATCTCCGTCTCGCAATTTGTCCACCCGAAGGCAGTTGTAGCAGTTTTATTGTAATACTAGTTAAAGCTGTATAGTATTCTTTAATTTGATTCTTCTCAAATGCTGCCTTTTTGAGTTGTGTCACTTTTCTTGCCGGGGTGCGAACTGTGTTTAAGAAATATCAGATTTCCACTCAGGTTATAACAATGTCATAATCTGAGTTGACACAAGTCACAAGAATTGACACTTAGCAATGATTCATAAACATCTTACGAAAGCGCTATAGTTCCAATCGCGTATTCATACATTCAAGAGTTGAAGCAGAAGTTTGAGTGTTTCGTAAGCTATAATTTACGGCATAGTTCTATATTTCAATATCTAGACGTTACCGAAAATTATGTTTTTTTTAAATTTACTTTTGTCATTTGTGAAATTAAAGTTGTAAAGATGACGAAATCAGAATAATTTTCTAGGAAGGAGGATCTCTCCTTTTTGAAATAGAAATTTTTGTTTTCGTGGAAAGGGTGCTGGCGATAATTTTCTTAAATTTTTTCTATTTTTCTATAAGATTTTAGGCGTCTTGTGGAATCGGTGGGAGGGTGAATTCATGTTGACCCTAATCTTCCACATGGTTGCGCCTCTTACATGAAACAATATACTGAAAATAAAAACTGCAAGAAAAGATTGCCGCTAAATCAAATTCCCTTTACTCCTTAAAAATATCTATAAAGAATATAAAATATTAAAGAAAATGGATACAGATTTGTACTCTGTAAATTTAGATTCTTAGGCCTATAGCAAAATCTAACCTAAAATCAAACTTGGAATAGGTATTCAAATACATTAGCCTATATATTAAGGGATATCTTAGCAAAATACAGAGGCTGTTCGCACATTTTTTAGACGACTTTGGTAAGCGGTAATAAAAATTCGTTTGCTGCAAAAGAAATAATTGCAATTGTACTATGTTTTTAAAAGTCAAAATTATCGTCTAGGGCTTGAAAGTTTTGTTTTTATTCAAAATGGCGTTTTTAACAAAGCAGTGCCTCGAAGGCTACATTTATTCTCTTTCCGAAGAGAAATATGCATACTCCGTTATCCAAAAACGATGTGAGAGTCATGGTTTTGTGATATCTAAAGCGTCGATAGGTAATATCGTCAACAAGAAAGGAAAAAAACGTCAAATTGGAGCCTCATGTGGGACAAAAATTCGAAACAATTATCCAAGTAAAAAACGGACATGTTCGACTATTGCAAAGGTACGTTGTTTAATGTTAAAAGAAAATCCCCCTAGTCAAAGCACAGTTGCAAAATCATTAAAATGCTCGGTGTCCACTGTAAACAAAATGATAAATGTTGATTTAAATCTTAAGAAAGCGAAAAAACGCAATGTGCATCGTCTTCTTCCAAATCATATCGCTGAACGCAAGACACGTTGCAGAATTCTATATGAGAAACACTTATCCAAAGAAAAATGGAAAACAATTGTCACAATAGATGAATCATGGGTGTATTTAAATGATTTCAACAAAAAAAGAGCCGTTTATTATCATAAAAGGGGAGAAAAAAATTTAAGTACATGGTTCAAAGAATCGAAAGAAAGTTTTTCTAGGGGATTCATGATTGTTGCTGGTTTTTCTTATAATGGCAAGTTAAAAATAAAGAGAGTGGAAAAAAATGTCAAGATTAACTCCAAATACTATCACGAACATATTTTATCGCCAATTTTTCTGAATGAAATACAATCGTTTTACCCACAGTGCCATCAATCTGTGAGACTCCATCAGGACAAAGCTAGCAGTCACACATCAAAATCCACTGTAAATTTCCTAAAAGAAATGGAACAAAAAACTGGTATCAAGGCCATACCCTTCACTGATATGCCTACTAAATCTCCCTATGGATTTTTGTGCTTTCGGACTTTTAAAATCTGCATTATCCAAACGTCGTCCCAAAACCCTTACAGGACTCTGGAAGGCTGTTCAGGAGGAATGGGATAAAATACCTCTTCTGACACTTCAAAAGGCATTATTATCCTGGAAATTGCGGTGTCGAAAGATAGTTCAGAATAAGGGATGTCAAATAGAACATTTAAAACACAAGAATTTTATGTAATTTAGTTTTGTGAATACAATATACATCGTCTAAAAAATGTGTGAACAGCCTCTGTAAAATCATATTTACAAATATTTTAATTGATTACAGAACTAGTGATTTCCTTAATTAAAATTTAAATAAATTTTCAACTTGTTTTCCCCCTATTTACTTAATTGGGAATTTGAAGTTTACCAGACCAATACATTTTTAATTGTTTAAATTAGCTTGCCCACTCGCAAATAATAGATTTGTGTGGGTGAATAAACAGCAGAAAGTTGTTATTTCAAATTGATGAACTTTTACCATTCATAGAGCAGTATACCCAGCTAAAATTCTTTTACTGTTCTACTTATTACTAATTATTATTTTCTTATGAATTTCAAATGTGGACGTAGGTATAAGTATGTGTGTATATTGTTCTTATATGATTTAATTATGTACTTATGTAAAAATGCGTTAAAAGTAAAAAAGATTTATAAGCAGCCACCTCAAGTTCATCCATACTTGATGGGCTCCTATTGTAAAAACAGTTTGTAATCTATCTGTCGCTTGCTTGGTTGGTTGGTTTAGTTAGGTTTTATGCCGCAAAGTCATTTGAGGAACAAGCTGCGCCAACCATATGGTGCACCGATAAAACAAAAACGAGTAAAGGTAGATAAAACCAAATTAAGAAGTATTTATAAAATTCAATAAAAAGGTAAAAGAAAAATTTAAAAAATAAACAATTTGAAAGCAGAGAACATGGATAAAAAGGGAATATATAGTAAAAACGACGATGATAAAACTGCGAGATACAAGATTTTAAAAAAAAATAATAATTTTTAAAAAATCATGCACTTTTCTAACGAAACTACCGCGGGTTATTAACGTAGGATTACTTATCGTTGCCTACCTCTTTTGTATGTATATATGTGTTATAATATATATGTATGCCAAAATTTTGACGCATTTTGGTACTTTTCTGTTTATCTGTTTACTGCTTGTCCAAGCGATGCAGACTGGGTTTGGCGTGCTGCCAAAATTATAATTCGCGAGGTGCGGACGGACGGTTTTAGCGTCTGAAATTTTCCTTTCCAGAGGACCGTTATGGAGGAACGTAATCCTACGTTAAAAAAACAATCTCAAAGTAAAAACCAGTTGAACGTAAAAAGTTAAAAAGATTCGTATGGGGTTACTCCCCCAGTAAGATATCCAGACTAGGAGAATAACAGTTGTAAAGTTTATTTTAAACAGTTTTAAAAGCAACACAGCCAGTTAAAATATGTGAAATGGTGAGAGAACATTTGCAATATAGACACATGAGAGCACTCTCACGGAGTAGCAGATGTAATCTATCTGTATTATACAACTTACTTCTGAGTAGAGTAATAGATAAAATAATTCAAATCCTTTTCCTTTTGAAAAAAAATTTGCATTGCATTGTATTGAAAATTTTAAAATATTTCATTCATGCTTAGACTTTTCCTTATCCCGTTTAATAAGAAACAAACAATAACTGTAGCAAAAAAAAAAAAATTACCAAAACATCTCTGACCATAACTAATGTTACTGAAATCAGAAACGCTAGATAAAGAACGTTAAGGAGTTTTCCTGCCCAAACAAATGCAGAGAACTAATCAAGAGCATCACGCACCCACGCATTAATAATTCATTGCCATCAGAACTTAGCATAATGGCTGCCATCATGTAGACATAGTACCTCCCTCTCCATAAAGGAATATCGTGATCAAAGAGCTGCAGTAAGCCTACAGACAGATAAGTTCAGTACAAGAGGTTATGGAGATAACGTCAAATCTCGAGGTGATTTACCGAGGCACAAACTCACGAACAGTCTCTCAATTCATTCAAGATCCTTTTCTTCTTCTTCCTCTGAACCTAAGACTTTAGTTATAGAACAATACTGTGCAGAGGAATTCGTAAAACGCCTGTTGATCTGAATTCCGCACAAAGTTATTCAAGTATTAATTCAGAGCATGAGCAAGTTCTCCTATAACACAATCATCAAAACTAAGATGACTCTTGTCTGATGAAAGTAAAAAAAATACACTGCAGCAATTAGAACGAACATAAAAGTACGGGAAAACTGAGTAAAAAGGAAAAGCTGTTTCGATTAACAAAATTATACAAGCACAAAGGAAATGTTTGAAGTGCTTGACTGTGCAAATAACTGTTTAAAGGAACCGTTGAAATAAAACGAAAAATAAACAAAAGTAAATAGGAATAAAGGAATGAAAATAGGGATGAAGTAAATCAGGAATAAGGTGGGTGATAGACATTCGAATACTATTCGTGAATATTGAAAATAAAATTTATGCATGCATAAGCAATGACTAATAAGCACATAAAATTAAGAAATCTAACATTTTCATAATAATTTAAAAGCAATTTCATAATTTAATGATTTCAGTAATATCTAGATGTAATTTCGTCTTACATGACGGTCCTTCTTGTCTGTCCAAGTAAGTGCCTTGACGCAGAAAATACATCTGGGTACGGACAATGATTTTATGTTAGATGTTCCTTTAAATAAAAAAAAACCACGTTTGATACGCTTTAAATTAAAAATAAATTTTAAAACAAAAGAAAAAATTAAGCATTAAAATTTAAAGACACATTCGTAAATCCTCTAGTTAGAGTGTTTTGTAATGATACGATCTGAACCACCGTTTGAAGATTGGACGAAACCTAATAATGTTCGTCAATGTAAATAGTAATAAATGTGTGTGTTTTGTATAAAAGGTGTCTCGTGCACTGATTCTTGCATAACATACGTATAGTTTATGGAGTAAAAGCTTTTTCAGTGATATTTATGTGGGAAGGGTACCTCTCGTTAAGTCGGTATAATATTCCCCGGCTGTCTCGTAAATTCTAGGGTTGTGAAAAGATGATCTGAGTTGATATATGGTAGGAACACACGAATGGTTGACTGGATATTAATGGCGACAAGTCTGCCAACATCATTGCTGAGCCAAAACAAAATATGTGCAACACACATAGGTGGTTAAGACAAAGAGAGAGTTAATTATTAAAGGCCAATAAAATGAATGCAGTAGTGTCTAAAATATAAATTCAAAAAGCCAGACCTTAAAGCGATTAATCCGTCCGAACAGAATCTGAAGTATTACGATGAAAAAGGTCTATTTAATGACAAAGAAAGCATAGATTAGAACATAAATGAGATATACGATTATTATTTCCTTTAGATGGTCGTTCACTAAAGGTATGGTTGGTTGATTAAAGTTTAAGGGCGCAAGGTCCAGAAAGGACAAGCTGAGCCAAACAGAAGTCAATAGCAGAACCAAAATGCTTCTATTAAATTATGAAAATTATTAAGTTCCCAAAACAGAGAAACAACGTTATAAAAGAAGATAAGAACGATGAAGGTAAAGACAGACATATGTAAAAAGGTGACAAAAACTAATATAAATGGTGACAAAGATGGCAAAATACATAAGATAAATACAGCAACATGTAAAAGGCGACAAAAACAGAGGTATAAAAACAGTTATATAAAAGGAGTGATATATAAAGAGTGTTTAAAAGTCATACATGAAAGGTAAAAATTAGTCAGGTATAAAAAACATTCACGGAACAGGATGGGATTTGCCCCTCACTATAGGTATGGAGATTAGAAGTAAGCAGAACTAAACTTTAAGTATGGGGATTTTCTCAACTGAAAGATAAGTAATTTCAAATTTCGCACGATTCAACATTATCAAAATTTATTAAATTCCGATAAGATATTCGGAGCCGCAAAATAGTTAGCTCCCACGCCGCTATACTCTGTTAATTTCCAGTTGATTAGAAATTAATAACGGGATATAATCTGAGATTTTCAAAAGTTATGAGCTAAAAAGATTAAATAACAGCCACCAAACTTAGCTGTGAATTCAAAGCTGAGATTAATGCTGTCACAAGCAGATCATAGTATTTGTGCAATTATTTGATATAAAGGTGTTTGAAAAAACATTTATACACGTTTTCGTGGATTTTGAACACGGAGTCCAGGTTTTATGTACCAGCCCTCTGCATGATCGCGTGCAACTAAGTATGTGTGGAATCGGAACATATTCAACAAATTTAACGATAGGTCCATACTTTGTTTTAAAACAAAGTCGATTAATCATAATTAGCGTTCCTAGTAATGGCGGAATAACATATACAAGGTATTTCCCAGGATGCAGTATCTTCTGATCATATCAATCAGCTGATAATTGGGTTTTCCATTTTTTTTTTTTTTTTTAATAACGGGCTGTAGGGGGTTGCATCTCGCTAGCGGCGTTATTATCCTCGCTAGCGGGAGTTAAGTCGATCCTTCCCTACATGCTTTTCGTTGAAAAGAGAAGCACATAATTTTACACAGAACCGGAGCTTCTAGAACTTACGTAATCGGTCTATTGCCATTTCTTTGACATTGAGAAATGATCTTTTGACTATGCCGCGCAACGACTGTCCTTTGGCTCGGTACACACGAGCGATCCGCCGTCGTCCGTGTGAGTCGGTTAGTTCAACTGTCAGATCGCAACTGCGGTGCCGCAACGACACCGGATCGCTCGTGTACGTCATATCGCTCTCAACAGCAGCTAAATTTTTCTACTATTCGTGCCGGATAGTGTTTGTTAAAGATAGCATTATTGATTACTAACAAGTGCCTCAGCATTGGTTTAAAAAAAAAAAAACTTTTTGGTTATGACTTGCTGAGGAGCAAGTCATAACCAAAAAAGTACCAGAAAAAGAAATCACGTGATCAGCAATTAATAAATTAAATTCTAAAAATTAATCTTTAGAAATTCACCAAAAATCAGAAAATGGAGGTGAATATTCGAAAAAGATTTCACTTTAAAGGAATTTTTATGATCTTTCTCGTGATATAAATTTTATAACCCTCAGATTATTTTAAATACAAACTTTAAAAAGTGTTACAAATACAGCCTAAAAATTTAATTTAAAAAATCTAAGAAGAATTTTTCAAAAATCTTAGTGCACCCCTACACTATAAGAAGAATCGCCATGCAAAATTTCAGCCCTTTGGGTCCAGCGGTTTGGTCTGTGCGTTATCTGTCAGTCAGTCAGTTACGGATCAGTTTTTTATATTATATATTATATATATATATATATATATATATATATATATATATATATATATATATATATATATATATATATATAGATAGATAGATAGATAGATAGATTAGTATTTTCAGGATATTGCCAAATAACTTTTTTTTCCTTCCTCACTACTCCAAATATGCCTGTATCTAAAAAAAAACCCAATAATATGTTTGGCAAAATTCATACTAATTTAAATTTAAGCAAATATGCTCAGATTAGAAAGCGTGCGCATTAGCGACTCACGCAGCAAAGGAAATATGTAATAAATTTTTCTCTGAATATTTAAAGCAGCATTTTTACCGAAGTATCCTCCCGAGCATCTGAGAAAAACTTTTGAAAATTTGAATAATGGTGATAACACTTTCTTCTAGAAACGGCGCTCTGCGGTTTTCTGGCACCGCGAAAAAAAAGGGTAAATCTCACCGCAGCAGCAGCAAAAATAAGTGGAGAGAGCCGATAATAACAGGTTGGGAGGTGATCCATCCCAATCCTCCGAGGCAAATTGCAGGTTGTGAGACGGCGCCTGATCTGCCCGTTTTGCAAGTAAGAGATGGGGTCGTGACCCGAGGCAGTTGTAATTAGAGCAAAATGCTTGTCGGCCTTGTGTTGGGGGGGGGGGGGGGGGAGGGAGGGAAAAGACAGCTCGCGCTAATGACTGAAAGTATGAGCGGGGAAATTTGGACAGCAATGAAATTTCCCTGATAATGGTCACAGCAAAATAAATGAATATTTGGGGCAATTATTTATAAATATGAAAGGAAAAACCTGAATTTACATTTTTAAAACAATGCTGTTTTATTTAATGCATATTTTATGTCTAATGGTTTCTAAAAAAAGAGAAAGAAAATAGGTAAATTTTTGTCGTCAACTACGAGTAGATGATCCGTAATCGATTTTGGATCAGCCACTTTCTATAGAAGTTGCGGCCTTCCATCTGTCTACGGGACACAATTGCCTTCCCGTCCATCTGCACCGCATAGGTAGGGGTACGTAAATTTCGCCTAAAAAATATCGAGATTTCGCAAAAAAAATTTATACAATATATAAAATTTCGCATTTATTAAAAAAAAAATTACAATTTTACTTATTTGGATAGGAAAGTATCAAAATTCTTATGGAAAGATACATTCTTTCCTTAAGTCTTTGCCTTCTGTCATTAATTACTATGTTGTACATACAAAAATATCTCTCAGCATCTACGCTGTTAACGAGACTACAGAGGCTTTGTATAGCTGCCTTTGCAAACTTAAGGTACTAGTAGCAGCATTTCGTTGCATTTAAAATCTGTATAACACCAACAGGAGTCTCTTGGTTGACTACAGTAAGTAGCTGTCTATGAAAATGGTTGTATCCGTCGATGAGCTCATCCCGTGGTATTTCTTTAAAAAATGATAGTTTAGAGAAGCTTTCCAATAATAAATTTGTGTTCAAAGATGATGTGGGCTTGGTCGCGGCTACAGATGGACAAAACAATCTGCCTATGTGCTGGTAGACTTCGTTTGTTGCTTTGGATGTTGTCATGTGTCATTTTGTTTAAACTGTTCTCTGCCGCTGTCTTCGGTATTATATTGAGCTCCCCACCGATTTCACCATTCGCATTAGTCAAAATTCTTCCTGTTTTTTTTTCCACCAAAATACCCTTGACTTTGTCACTCGAGACGTTCTTAAATCTACGAAATTGTGCCACAAAACTTGATGGTTGATTTTTAGAGTTAGATTTTTAGGTTCGACTCCGGTACGGACAAACTGTCCGGGTGAAATTCGGAGCAAATCCGAGTGAGATTTCTCAGTTAAAGACAGTGGATGGTCTTAGTTAAACAATTATGTTAATAAATTATTACTGTTATTACCTAATTTCGCTAAAAAAGCCGTTTATCACTGAGTTTTCGCCGAAAAGAAGTAAAAAAAGAATTTTCGCATTTATTCGCTTCAATTTCGTAAATACGAAAATTACGTATCCCTACGCATGGGCATTTCAAGAGAGCCATTTTGCTCACTATTGCGATTCTGGAGAAGTAAGGAAGACAGGTTGACCACCTGTCCGAGACATATGCTGTATGACAACCCCAAGGTCATGAAAGCGGAGATGGGCACTACAGGCCTTGGTCCACAATGGACTGTTGCGGCATTGGTTAGTTAGTTTTTATACATATATATAATAAAATATTCATTTTATTTTAATGTTACCTTCGGACCATAAGATGCACCCAATTTTAAGTCCATTTTTTTTTAAATGTAAAAAGGTGCGTCTTATGGTCCGAAAAATATGGTAATTAGAAATAGCTGGAGTTTCATATCCCCCCCCCCCTCCCCATAATGTGTTTTTGCTAGCTGGGTGTTGAGGAATATTATTTTGAAAAAATAAGACTTACCTATACATTGACCTACTTATGTATATCCTGATTCCCGGTTTATTATCTTGTTACGCAAGTAATCATAGTAATGCTGTTCAGTATTGTGTTTGAATAGTTTTTTAAACATATATTCCTGTACAATCATTTCGAAAAGTATTTAGTATCATAGCAAACAGAATACCTATTCTTCACTATGAATTAATTACGTCACAGTTTGACTTAACCAGTCAGTATTTAAGTCGCAAAAATAAAAGATCTCCAGGCTTTTTAACTATATAAGTTATTACAGAGACACGTATTATTGGCTTTGATTGGAAAAAGAAGTGTCAGGTTTCTGTCATATTTCAATAAACTTCTTTCAGTGGGAAAGATATGTAGCGCGATTAGAAAAAGGATGCCTTACAGAACAATGAGAAACACTCTTAAGACCGGGAAGAGCAGATAAATATGACATCAGCCGGATAATGCATCAGCAGAATGTATCGTAGTAAGACTGATGTCATGTAGGTAAAGCGAAGTATTGTTCCACTGAAGTAAATATGCTTTCGGTGTTTAAAACGTTTCACTTTCTTTCGGCTTCCTTTTTCCCAGTCCCCGTTTCTATTTCTGACCTGTAATATTCATTCTTCCTCAAGAGCTTTATTCTGGAGTAAAAGTTATTTTCTTCTCTGTCTGCTTTCATTCCAATGTTTATAATCAGTTAAAATTCCTGTTCTCCGTTCTTCGAAGCTGAAATGGATATTGCTTTAAGGAAGTGTCAACAGAATTTTTCATGGTTGGTTGGTTGGTTATTTCGGGTTTAATGGTGCAAGGTCCAAGAATTTTTCATGAATTTCCCCGATTAAAAAATGTAAAGCAAAGGATCGCAATAATATCTTGTGTCTAATTTTCTGTGTTTTCTCTCTCTAGTTGACTCTTTCAAGCACTCTACATTGGTGTTTTCTAAAGCGAGTTTCACGAGAAAACTCCTAGATTCTGCGAGATGAGACGTCTTTTAATGAAATTCCGTTAAATGCAGAATAGCTTTGTCCAAAAAACATAATTAGAAGCTCTACATTTTTAGAAAAACAAAATATATACAAAACAAGCTTATGAATCAGCGCTCTAAAATCACGAGAAATTTAAAATAACGTCACAAATTCACAATACAAAGTAAAAAATATTTTGTTGCGAAGTGTTTGAATCAGACTTCCACATTTGAACGGATTTTTATTCCTATTTAAATTTCCAAGGTTATCACATTTTTTAATTTTATAGATTTTTCCTTTTTACTAAATAGAAATACAATAATGGATATATAGATGGTAGCTCACGATAGTTAAAATCTATAAATACGTCCGCAAAAGAGCATTCGTAGAAAAATAAAAATTCTTACTATCTCCTCTCCTCTGCCCCCAAATTTAAACCTTCACCCAGTAAGAGTCCTGTAACTTCGGCCATTATCATTATCACAGCACGGTTACAGAGCGTACTGCCGATAAAGGCGTGGTGGCCATGCAAGGACTTACACTGGCCATCGATCCAACAATATGTCGGGGAGCCTCTAAAATTTGAGTACACCAGGTTTTCACTACACAGTCCTTCTGGCAGATTCCAGAGAATATTTCCTCACCTATCTCCGAAAAATCCCAAATTTACTTGGTTTTGGGGCTCTACATGAATGTTGCTGAAAATGTTCTTTGATCTTTCTGAATCGGCTTTGAGCAATCGCTTTTATCTAATTTTCATTCCCTGGAGCACTTATAGTTACTACGTGTTGAGATTTATTGTAGCCAGCAGTTCTAATCTCTCGAGTGTTACTACATAGACAGTCAAAATCTTTGAACTTTTTCTTGAAATGTAAAGCAGTTACGTGCCGATCCCCGTTAAAAAAAGGTGCATCATGTTAAACGCTCGCTCTTCACTGGCAGAGAGCTATTAGTTTATGTTACTTCAATAACACTCCCTGCTTCGTTTTATTGCTTCCATTCTAATAAATCCACGACTTCCACAACTTTTCGCTGATAAGGCGTCTCCCTATTCAACTTAAACCAACGAATCTCGCAAGTAATGGATGTATTATCTCCAGACGGTTGGTTGAATTGGGTTTTATGACCCAAGATCCTGAAAAGGCTGATAAGTACTGTCACTACCAAAATTCAAAAGTTTCGTTCGGAATTTTATGTTTAAAATAGTGCAAATTGTGTTGAAGCAAAATTCCTTAGCTAAAATTTTTATGTAATACCTTACAATTTTTAAAAACATATCCCAAACAACCTAAAATATTGAAACTTAGCTACCGAAATAGTCACAATAAATGACTATACATTCCAAAACTGACTGTGGTGATGTATGTATCTGCTGTGAGTGGTTACACAAAAAACCCTAAATTCGCACCTGCAAACGTAATTATCTATAAATGCTAAATTTACTTACGTGACAAAAAACGACAACAAAGAGTCAGTAATATTGAGTCTTGGAAACAATACCGAACAAATAAAGTCTCTTTGCCAAACTAGCAAAAGCATAGGCGTAGCATCGGGCCCAACACAACTTGAAATAAATTAAAACGTTAATAGAAGTTGTTAAAATCGGAAAATAGTAGAAAACTTTTAAGAAAGTTGGGTTCCCAGTCTTAATCACTTTCAATGGAATACAGCTCATCTATTGTTTGTCGTTTATTCAATGTTTAAAACTACGTTTTTTGTACACAAGTATAATACGCACCTCATTTTTGCGGACTAAAATATGGAAAAAAAAGTGCGTATTATACTCAAGATTTTACGGTACTACTCAAACATCAATTGTATGGTTATTCAATTTTAAAAAAATCATAATATTTCCTATTTTAAGGACCATCCGGCAGTCAATGCGCTGCGGAGGGCCCTAACTGAATTAATTTCGTGCCCCCCCCCCCCAAAAAAAAATAAATAAAAGTTAAAAGCACGCTACGCCTATGAGTAAAAGAGGTACTTCCGACAGATAGTCATTTATTAAATCATGAAACCCGAAGTCAAAATTATTTAAAACGATAATGCTATGAAAAGAGGTTGTGAATAGCTTCAGAGTAAATGATTAAAAAAAAAAAAAAGAAAAAAAAGCAATGCATATTTTAAAATGCTGTCTTTCATCACTGGAATTATTCTTTTCTTATAAATTTATCCGTTTATGAATAATTTTCCAAAACGTTCATCTCTGCCTCAAAGTTACAAGTCCTGTCGTATATCCGGTAAAACCGGAAAGTAAACTGTTTTATTAACTATTCTTATAAGGCTGGAGTTTACAAAGTTTTCACTGCTAAGTTGAGGGCGTCCGCACCCACGCTATTACGAAACACCAAAACAAACTATTCATGCATCAAATATTCAAGCAGTTTCACTACCAAAGAAGATTCAGTTAAAGGCAAAAAAAAGATCCATAGCTAAAACTTTTTGTGAGGAGTTTTTTAAAAATTATTTTTAAATGACTAGGCTAAAAAAGAAATAAAAATGTTTCTGCATACAATGCACGTCATAAAATCATTTTTTCAGGCACGTGAACTAAAATTGTTTATACTTATATTTTCAATAGGACCATGATTTTTATATAATACACTGAATTCTAATTCTAAAAATTTAAACACATATTTCTAGTTTTCAAAAACTTGAACAACCGCTTTCTGCTGATGAAAAGCATTCACCTCACGTTGGCAGACACTCTCCCTCAAATTAAACAACAAGCAATAGCAAGGGTCGTCTACCTTAGACATTGAATTATTTCTGCTTGAGTGAATTTAAATAGCTATTACAAAAAATAAAACCCTAATTGATTTTTCTGCAAATACAGTCATTCACATAGAAAGTTTCTTCACCTAGCATTTCTAAGTTGGATGTGAAAGGAGTTAAAAATTTTAATGTTTCAAAGTCTGATTTCAAACTTTCCCGCTGCGTCTCTTTTTTTACCTTTTCAGAACACATTGTACTTAAAATAACAGATGGAAAAAATTTAATCAAAGGACAGATATAATTAATAACAATTACAAATTTTTTAAATAATTTTGACCATGCACCGGACACATTAAACTCTATGTACGATATCTTTCAAACATAATATCTATGAAGTCTTTAAAGACTATTTTTAAAATATAACTGTTCAAATAACTATATCCTTCAAGCAAAATATCTATGAAGTCCTTAAAGACTATTTTTTTAAATATAACTGTTCAAGATCTGTTAGTTTTTTAAATCTTTATCAATCTAGTAAGATTTGAATCAGTTCTTAAACTATGTAACGAAAAATATAATGTTGCTATTATATTTAACAGCTATTACATTTAATCATTTATGAAAGTTTAAAAATAAGTTCATGCATTGATTGATTGGTTGGTTGATTGGGGCTTAATGGCACAAGGTCCAGAGAGTACATGCTGCGCCAAACACGTGGTAAAAACCCGAAAAACATGTAGGTCAGCAATTTAAAACCATAATCCAGTGTAAACATGATAAAAATGTGATTTATAAAAATAAATGATATATAAAAATGATGCGCAAACAATGATATATAAAGGGTAAAAATATATAAAGGTCACTAAAACGATGATATAAAACAGTGGTAAAAGGATTCAAAGGTATAAACCAGAGGTGGGGAACGTGCGGCCTCCGTGATCTTCTCTTGTGGCCTTCATAAAAGCTAGCACTTGTATTAATTAATATTTAATTATATAGATTACAACAATTTCCAAATCAATAGAATTAAATAAAGAACGGCATGAATGTATGTACAGTGTCGGTCAAAATAAAGTTGACATTTTGAAATTGTTGTCTAAAGTCGCTACAATTATATATTTATACAAATGAGCTTCGTTTACCTTGATTGTATACTTTAACTACACTTTATATGTAATTTAATGCTCAGAGTTTCTTAGCAATACTACCAGACATGTTATATGATCTCTACACAAAAACTATTTTCTACAATTATTGTTGTGACTGACTCCATGTACGTTAAAACGTATTATTTTTTCTGAAAAAAATTATTAATGTTATAACAAGTTTTTATCCTTATGTGAATACAAAAATATTTTATATTGTAACTTTTTATGTCAAATATCTTTATATTAGTCCTTTATCTTTATAATAGTCCTTATTTATTTATTACGCTAATAAATAAATAAGGACTTAATTTTTTTTGTTATTTTTCTATATAATGCACCAAATTGTTAAAACTATAACTATAATAATTTCATAAAAGTCGCATTCATAGGTTCATCAACTTATGCGGCCTCCTTTATTACTACCTAATTTACATGTGACCTCTAATGGTAAAAAGGTTCCCCGCACCTCTGGTATAAACGATGATATTTAAATAGGTTCATTGCACTGAACAATTTTAAATCTATGCTTAAAAAATCATGTGATGGGAAAATTACCGCCGATTTGTTGTTGCCACATCTCATTTGAGTATTTTGACTTTAAGTTAATACGTTTTGCGCTTGACTATGTGTTATGGCTGCTGTGTACTAACCCTATTGGATTCGCTCACCTCAATGTTAAACTATGGAGAATATATGTCCAAAGATTGCTGACATGGAGTGAAGGATTTTTATTAAAAAATTGTACTCCATAATAGAGAAAGAAACTTTACCTTGGGGCATTTTTCGTTTATTATTTTTTTTAAATGCAAATAATATTTTAATATTTAAATAAATCGAAGGAGGGGGGGGAAATCTAGTATAGTGTGTTTTAAATGCATCTAAATTCCTCTGGTGGACTAAAATTATAAAATGAATTCTGTTTCAAGGTGCAAAAAAGTTTAGGCTATCTGAAAATAACATTTTTATTGGATTATCAGCATTTAAAAACTAACACATGGCACAACAGTCCGAATTGCTTTTCAGCACTGTGGACCAAAGCCTGCGGTGCCCATCTCCGTTTTCATGACCGTGGGCTTGGGGTGCCATACAGCATATGTCTCTGTCAGGTGATCAACTTCACGCGGGACCCCAGAGTTAGTTCCCAAGCATGCTTGGTCCTCATTTTATCGACGCACTCAAGGGATGAAAGGCATGAGTCGACCTTGCCCAGTCGCAGGGTCGAACCCTGGACCTGTGAGAGTGGCAGCTTGACGTTTTTAACCGCTACGCCATTGGGCGTCATTTTCAACATTTATATAGCTGTAAATAGAAGACACATTTTCTCCATAGGTTAACATTGAAGTGAGAGAGTCCAATAGCCAAGCCTGTTGGATACTGACATCGAGTGAAATCGCAAATGGGAACCACACGTTCTTTAATTGAAAGTTTAGAAAATAAGATTTACGAATGTAGAACGTATAAGTTACGCAGGCAGGTGGGTTCAGTTGTGTAGCGAAGTAAAGAGTTTCGTTCATTTTGGTCTAACCGGAAAATGTGATGCTGATTAAGTTCAAGACTTGAATAGAAGATAGAAATGATTTTGATAATTGTACGTTAAATAAGGTACAGAAACTAGGTTAGGTTAAATTAGTCTTCTAAATAGAAAAGTATGAAAAACCTCAGATACGGAGTTTCTAAAACATATTGGAAAATTTAATTTGGTCGCAGATTGGCCAAATATAGGTTGAATTTTTTTTTTTTTTTAAACCAAATACAGAGGCACTTGTCGTGAGACATTTGCCATTAGTTATTCACCGCTGGCTACATTATTATGGGAAAACTCTTTAGAAGAGCCAGCATTGCTCCCTATGAGGGCACGGTAACGACCAAGCCTTATTCGGGATTTGAACCAAAAGCCCCACTGCTTGGAAGCTCACGACGCTAAGCACTATACAATATGGGCGGCATATAGGTTGAAGTATATCTATGGTGCCCGGTATAAAGGGCATAAGTAAAAATAGGTGATTTTTAGATATTTGTTAGTATTGATAAAAATAAATCTTTTGATTTGTATAAAAGCCTTAAGTCTGTCAATTTTGTATACAAAAGTACATTTCTCTGTACAAAAGTCGAAATTATATTTCTGCGATTGGTATAAAAGCCAATAACTTGGTATATTTAAATCACTGTTTTTGACTTAAGCCCTTTATACCGGGCACCATAGATATACGAACAGACCAAAATCAAATTTAAAAACCTTAAAGAGGATGAATTTTACGAAATAGTTACACTTTTGCCTCCACAGACAAGTGGGAGATTGGTTATAAAGTAACACTACTCGCGACCAGTAAGCAAAATTGTACGTTATGGGACCGACTGAAATCAGTGACGGACTGAGCTACCCAAAGGCCTATCAGCGGAAACAAATCTTAATCCCCCTCTCCCTACAGAAACTGAGTCCATAGTTTTTTGCCACCAATTGAACATCAGACATTTAGTTGGTTCCGTAAAAATAAGTTAATTTTCTTGTAAATTTCTGAATATTTTACCATTCGTCCCCGTAACGAAATCTAACAGTGCTTATCCCCAAACAAGAAGTGAACTTAATTTTATTGTAATTTATATGACAAATTCAAAAAGGCTTTTACTGATAATTTCGTACCAAACCCTATAATAAGTTGAAACGCTTTACAGGAAGTACAGTCAATATTTAAAAAAAGGACTATTTTTAATCTATGATGATTTTTTAAGGTTTAATTTTGATGGATTTATGAAAAATATCTTTCTAATGTAGCTCTTTGACAACATTATTATCAGTAAACTACACAGCAAAGTGTTTCAATGCGCTTTAGCTTTTGAATAACGTAAATAGTTATAAAGATACCAAACCATTTGAAAAGAATCTTAACAAGTTATTCACTGATGGATAAAGCTTTAATAATATTAATCAGTTGCTAATAACAATTCAAAATTAAGAACCAAATGACTCCCTCTTCAGCTGAGTAATGGAAACATCTAATTTCTTATCCAGGTAGTAATACGAACACACTCTTTGGAGGTCAAAGCATACGCTTCGTGCGTCTATGGTACAAAGTAGTAGTACCATAGTAGTGGTTCTTAGCCGGGGGTGCGAGAGAACATTTCTAGGAGATCGCGATCTTTCAAGGGGGGTGTGGGGGGTGTGAGAGAAGGTTCTAAATTTTTAATGAAAATTACCAACTGAGTGAATCATTTGATGGATACTTTTCCATGGGAAATATAGGCAAAATTAATAGATGGATCCATTTTTGTTTGACCTAAATTCAATGGATGACAACGATTTATTAAAAGACAATCTTATCGTAATACGAGCTAATGCACGTATTGAAATGGAATTTGAAAAACTGGACTTTGAACAGTTCTAGTGTACGCAGTTAGAACTTTATCCAGAATTGGCAAAAGCAGCATACTTTTACCATTTGCCACCACTTACCTTTGAGAAATGAGACTTTCATCCGTTTTGCATATCAAAACAAAAGCCAGAAATCGCTTAAATGCATCTGATGGCATACGCGTGGCTCTTTCAGAAAAAGAGCCTCGTTTTAAAAGAATAATTAGGAACAAACAACATAGCCATTGAAACACAATGTAGCCATTGAAAATGTAGATATTGTTCTATATGTAATAATATAGTATGTATTGTAAATATATGTTTTTATGCAATAAAAAATTATCTTGACGATATCACAGTTTGGCCAAATGTAGGTTGAAGTTTTTACCAAATGCAGAGGCACTTGTCGTTAGACGTTCGCCATTTGTTATTTACCGCTGGCTACATTATTATGGGAGAACCCTTTAGGTAAGACCAGCATTGCTCCCTATGAGGGGACAACACGGTAACGACCAAGCCTTATTCGGGATTTGAACCCACTATACAATGTGAGCAGCATATAGGTTAAAGTATATAAGTGCAGACCAAAATCAAATTTAAAAACCTTAAAGAGGATAAAAAATAAATGAAGAAACCTTTTGGTATCTTCATTTATTAAAATGTCTTTTCCTAAATAAAAAATAGAAACATTTTTTAGGTGGGTGCGAGAGCTTATTTTCAGATTCAAGGGGGTGTTGACTATTAAAAAGGTTAAGAATAACTGGTCTATGGCGTAACATACCTCTGTGTATGAAATTTATTAAAATATATTTTTGTGCAAACCTTCATAAAATTTTCCCCTTCCTACAGCTTTTACTGTTTAACTTTAAATATATCTTTAAAAGCTTGACCTTTACATTACAGCTTAAAACTTAATCACAGATGAAGCTTTAAGCTGCTAAGATTAAAGCTTCTGAAATATTCACCCCTAAATAATGAAATAAGGGCCTAGATACATTGATGGATGAAGACTATGTATTTTGCAGAACACAGGAAAACTCGACTGGGAATAAATTTGCCGTTCAACGCATAATCTTGAATTTATATTCAGGAACATACACTCACGAGCAATAGCTCAAGATCATTTCCATAACGTTGTCGTGAGAATTGCTCGTGAATCGTGAGTTCTAAGTTCAATGACAAACATAATGTGTATTTAAAAACTTAACGCTGGTCAAATATTAACTGGGATGGTGATCTCCAAACATCGAATGACATAAGTAAAAAACGGAAGCAACAATTCGCTTTATTAGGACCAATTTAATTAACAGTGGCAACATAATTTTAAGTTCTGATTGACTTAGTAAACCGTGCATTGATTGAAATATGATAATGTATTTATAAACTTGGAGAAAAAACTGGTACTCATATAGATCTAGAATAGTTTAGACATTACTTATACAGTGACGGGTTAATGCTGCTGTATGCTAACCCGAATGGATTCGCTCACCTCAAGGAGGAGAAAATGTGTTCAAGGATTACCGACTTAGATTTAAAGATTTTTTGTTTTACAAAATTGTACTCCGTAATAGAGAAAGAAACTTTACACCTTGGGGCATTTTTCGTTTTAAAAAAAATGCAAATAATATTTTAAAATTTAAATTAATCGGGAAAAAATCTGGTGTAGTGTGCTTTGAACGCTCATAAATTCCTTTGGTGGATGAAAATTATAAAATTAATCCTGTTAGAAGGTGCAGAAAAGTTCAGGCTACCTGAAAATACCATTTTTATTGAATTATCAGCATTTATGTAGCTGTCAATGGTAGGCACATTTTCTCCATAGTTTAACATTGAGGTGAGCGAATCCAATAGGATTAGTACACAGCAGCCTTTACGATGCCATTGGCATCAGTAGCCATTGGCGTCAGTATGTGTTAAGCACGACCACATACTGACGCCAATGTTAACCCCATTCAAGATCTGATTTCACAGTTTTCTGTCTTTCAGCCGAACCAAATTTTGAGAACTCCTTTACCATCTTAATAACCTATATATTTAAGTTGCTAACCAGATTTTTTGGGCAGTCCGTGAGAGAAAACTACAGCATCAATTTACTTCATTTTGGTCTTAAACGAAATATCTTAATCTATAAATGTGTCACATTTGGTTTATGTAACCGCAATTTCTATTGATTAGCCCAAAACAATTAGTCTTCTTTCAATGTAGCCCAAAGAAGCTAAAAGGTTGGACACCCCTGCTTTAGATATTTTCTATGCACGATAAACACATTAATTTGTTTAATTCGAGAAATCTCTCTAGTTCTCTCTCTGCCATTTTAATTTTTAATTATGTCTGCGAGATATAGAATTATACCTGACGGAAATTGTTTATTTCGCGCTGTTGAGTAACCCTATTTAGTTTTATTGGGTTCAATAGTAATTTTTTTAAGTGTATTTCTCTATTCTTAATATTATGATTTTAAGCATTTGGTAAAGATGCGTTGAGTATAATTTGTGTTAGTACATTTATTTACTTTCCAGCCGTCATATTTTGACGGGTACCAACTAGTGAATTTTATAATTTTCCACCAATAATTTACGTTACACTTTTTTTGTTTCGTATAAGAAGTTCATCACAATTTGTCTTGGAAGCATTCGAATTTTTTTTATCTGTAAATAAATTTGTGTATCTAAACACAATCAATGGACATGTGTAGTTTTAAAAATAAATTATATGCAAATATTTGAAAACTTTTTTTGCTCAAAATCTTTAAATACTATGAAATATTTAAAGGGCACTAAGCAAGTATGTATTAAACACTAATCATAAATAAATTACTCTCTTCACAAATATTAGATAAATTTGTAAAAAGAGTATTTGTACATTTTACAAAAATAGTTCATCGTGATACTTTTCTTGGTAAAGTTCGCAAGATTTATCAATATCTTCAAAATCTAGCAAAATATTTTTTATAAATATTGGAGGCAAATACTTTAAATACAGAGGCTGTTCGCACATTTTTTAGACGATTTTGGTAAGCGGTAATAAAAAATCGTTTGCTCCAAAAGAAATAATTGCAATTGTACTATGTTTTTAAAAGTCAAAATTATCGTCTGCGGCTTGAAAGTTTTGCTTTTATTCAAAATGGCGTTTTTAACAAAGCAGTGGTTCGAAGGCTACATTTATGCTCTTTCCGAAGAGAAATATGCATACTCCGTTATCCAAAAACGATGTGAGAGTCATGGTTTTGTGATATCTAAAGCGTCGATAGGTAATATCGTCAACAAGAAAGGAAAAAAAACGTCAAATTGGAGCCTCAAGTGGGACAAAAATTCCAAACAAGTATCCAAGGAAAAAAAGGACATCTTCGACTATTGCAAAGGTACGTTGTTTAGTGTTAAAAGAAAATCCCCCTAGTCAAAGGACAGTTGCAAAATCATTAAAATGCTCGGTGTCCACTGTAAACAAAATGATAAACGTTGATTTAAATCTTAAGAAAGCGAAAAAACGCAATGTGCAACGTCTTCTTCAAAATCATATCGCTGAACACAGGACACTCTGCAGAATTCTATATGAGAAACACTTATCCAAAGAAAAATGGAAAACAATTGTCACAATAGATGAATCATGGGTGTATTTAAATGATTGCAACAAAAAAAGAGCCATTTATTATCATAAAAGGGGAGAAAAAATTTAAGTACATGGTTCAAAGAATCGAAAGAAAGTTTTTCTAAGGGATTCATGATTGTTGCTGGTTTTTCTTATAATGGCAAGTTAAAAATAAAGAGAGTGGAAAAAAATGTCAAGATTAACTCCAAATACTATCAGGAACATATTTTATCGCCAATTTTTCTGAATGAAATGCCATCGCTTTACCCACATTGCCATCAATCTGCGAGACTCCATCAGGACAAAGCTAGCAGTCACACATCAAAATCCACTGTAAATTTCCTAAAAGAAATGGAACAAAATACTGGTATCAAGGCCATACCCTTCACTGATATCCCTGCTAAATCTCCCGATGTATCACCTATGGATTTTTGTGCTTTTGGACTTTTAAAATCTGCATTATCCAAACATCGTCCCAAAACCCTTACAGGACTCTGGAAAGCTGTTCAGGAGGAATGGGATAGAATACCTCTTCTGACATTTCAAGAGGCATTATTATCCTGGAAATTGTGGTGTCGAAAGATAGTTCAGAATAAGGGATGTCAAATAGAACATTTAAAACACAAGAATTTTATGTAATTTAGTTTTGTGAATACAATATACATCGTCTAAAAAATGTGTGAACAGCCTCTGTATAAGACAGTAAACGAATTGCGTAATAGTCGAAAGTGTTAAAACAGAATGATTACCAGTTAGACAATGCCATTAATGATAGAACAACCTAATTACAATTCATGATTCTAAATTAACCCTCAACTAATCACCTGAATCATGAAAACATAGCATTTCTTACATTGGTAGCACTAAAGACCTAATTGTTGGAGTGCGTGGACATATATACTTCCCAGCCTGAAATCGATACGACTGCGTGAAACTGGACAATCTGAACCAGTCAAACATTAAAAGTAACCTGGTCCTATGTTAATTACTCGTAGAGAAAATAAATGCTTTCTAATAAAATTTTATGGTACAACGTCTGATATTTGAACATTTTCCAGGCAGGCCGCGAATGAGAGAGTCATTACTGAGGTCCTTTGGTACCACAGAACATCAGCGATGACCTTTTCACATTTTGCAAACCATGAAAACCACAGCTCGAGAACAAAACTATAAACTGAGTTTCAAACACAATTAGACTTAAGTTCTTTTTTAAATGTTCAATCTTCTTGAGATTTCAAAGATTAATTGAAAGGCTCTTGATCCTACTGCGGTTATAAATTTAGATCTTTTGAGTGTGGGGGCTAAGGCTCTTTATGAAATCAAGCCTCCGCCTGATGATTAAACACGGTACAAGATATTTTAGGCTTACAAACTAGATGCTCAAAATAAACCAGTTGTAAGAACCAGCAATGAATGACTTGGATCAGTCCATTTCAGAGCTTCAGGGAAGATTTTCACATCTAAAAATTATTATATTCATGAAATTTAAATGAAAAGAACACATTGTTTAATATTTAAATTAAATACATTTGATACTATAAAGAAGCTACTACCAGGGCGTGCAAATCAATGTTTTTGAAAGCATATAACTTTTATATTTAAAAAGTTCGCTACCTAAACAAGTTTTGGGCCTAGGCAACATATTAAGGACTTTATAGAGGTAACATACAACGAATGAAGAAAATACATTTATTGTTAAGTTGAATATGAAATCTAAAACATTTAGTAAACACTAATTCAGAAAATTCAAATTCAATTATAACATCTCTTTATCAACAGCGCCGACATTATGATGAAAAGAATTATGGAAGTGCTGAGTTTGAGTCTTACCACAGAAATATTTATATAAAATTATTTTTCTACAAATTAACAAACAAACAAACAAACAAAAAACAAGAGTATGTTTAAACAGTTTTTTCATACATCTAAACAGAGAGGCGAGGTTGGGAGTTTCAAAGTTGACAGTGTCATTCGAGGCAAAAATCAACTCATGATTATTAATAAACAGAAATATTTATTAAACACACGGGACAAAACAACGAAAGCAATCAACGCTAAAGGGCATATTTGTAAAACACAAGTATTCTAGCAAAAACTATCTTAATACAATTTATCTACATTTTATATACGCTGAAGATATTTGCAGATCCTAGTCTACGGTTAATTCATCACCCCTACCGAATCCAAAACAAAAGGTGGTGTGCTCTGGTTCACCCTCTGCCTACGTCCCTGCTCAGCGCAGAAAGCCTAATCCAAGTCATGTACTCGTTCAGAAAACATTTATCAAAACAATACATTTTTATGGTGTAACTTTATTACTTGGGCATTCTACAGGCAGGTCACGACTGAGAAAGTGTATCTCGCGTTCTACAACCTCAAGAAACAGCTCTAATAAACACTGGACATTTTGATATTAATAGCATACTTCAGATCTATTTCGTGAGTGTTCCACATTGTTAATTTCAAATCGAAACGATGTAAAAAAAAATGATAAATTACGAATTCGTGCTTTGTGAACTTATCTTTGAGACAACAAACAGAAAACAGTAAACCACGAAAAGGTGCATTTTGGGAGGGTTTTGTAATAAAGTCTATTTTTTCGAACATATAGACTGTAATCACATTTTTTTATTATGGATCTTTTTATTTGAACCCACAGTTATCTAGTTCTAATTAAGTAACTACAAAGTTATTTCAAACTCTTTCTTTCTTTCCTTTTTCCTATAGTTCCTAAGAAGAAAACCGCTAAAAATTTATTACAATAACAAGAACGCGCGATATTTATGTTATGCTTCAAAACGCATCAAAACCATCATTAATCTGTATATGCATATATTTTAAAGGTAAAACTTACGAAACAATTTCCGGAAAGTGTTTCTATTCAGCATTTTTTTTTTATTTTTCAAAATGAAATATTTTGCCTGTACGCAAAATTTTCGAATGTAATACGCAGTAATAAAAAAAAATTACTTTTTTCTCAATCAATGGTCTCTCAATGGTCTTTTCCTTATGATAAAAATTTCAGAGAAAATAAAACAATAAATGTTATACAGTTAATATAGTATGAAATGGTAAATTAAATTTACATCGAGGTAGCCCGAATACTTTTTTTAATAGAGGTAAGTCCCAATGAAAGAAACAAAAATATTTATTTATTTTTTTACTAATGCGGAGGCACAAATCGTGAAGACATTCGCCTATAATTCACCGTAGTTTTTCTGGCCATTTTATTATGGGGGCACCATATAGGCGGACCAGCATTACCCCCTATGAAGGGACGACACAAACGGAGGCATTTTAGTGGCGCCTCGCCAGGATTCGACCCGAGCACCCTCAGCACAAAAAGCCAGCGCGCTGTACCACAAGACCGACACGGCCCAGAAAATCATTTATTGGTACTACAAAGATGCTTATGGGAAAGCAAATAATCTGAAGACAAATATATAAAGTTTACAAATACTTATTAGGGTGGCATTCAGTTTGAAGTCAACAACTGTAAATCTTTGTAAGGCCTTTTTGAGTACACCTATACCTCGTTATATGGCCGCTTTTTATACGGCATTTCGCTATAACGGCCTTTTTTAAATTATGGCACTTGTTCAATTTACGGCCCACAATGTTTCGTTATACGGTCAATAGAAGAACGATTTTCGGTATTATTGGACAGAGGCAACAATAAATCACTTTTTGCGCTATGTGATGCCATAATATCGATTGACAGATCCTTATTCTCATTGTAAAAGTTTGAAGACTGGTTTTAAGAAATATCCACTAATTTTCGAACATTTACATAGAATTTTAAAGAGAGATACTCTTCCTCTTTCTAACCATTTAAATAAGAGCGAAAAGTACTGTTTAGTATAACTTAATTGATTACTAAGATTATTCAAAAGCAAGGACGTATTGACTGTTTTACATTTCATGTCCACTGGTGATAACGGTTTATCCTTAACATTACACGGGGATTTTAAGTTTTTGATATTCAAACTAAATATAACAAACCAAAGAGAAAATTTGAAATAAAAAATGAGTGAAAGGTAGAAATTTTGCTTCCGGGCACAATATTTAATTTGTTAACCGATTCTGAGTGCGTGTATGCTTATAGGGATGCTGTTGTTATAGTACGTCTATATTTGTATAACTGAATCTTAACCGCACCTAGACATGTTTCATGAATCGAGAGTACACGGTGCTCTTTATTGTATCAAGAAATCAAATTTTGGTTCGCTAATATGACAGATGATTTCCTTGGTGTCGGTCTTTCGTAAGCTATCAAAGAAACGGGACGAAATGCCAGATACAATTGCTTAAAAGCTTTTTATACCATGATAACGAAAGACGACTGGGATTTATGCGCAGATGTGCTAGAGGAGAAAGCAAGATGATGAGATACAAAATAGTGAAGAGAATGACAAAAAAAAAAAAAAAAAAAACATGTGGTAACAGTAAGGCCTCGAGCCACTGTTTTGTATCTTGATAAGAATAAATGAAGCGAAGGCGGACCTGCTCTTAAGGGGCCTCAAGCAAGATTGTAATGGATTTATTGTTGTCTTCTTAAATGGTTCCAAAAACTTCTTTTTGAGTTATCCGTATACAATGTAGCATGAACTAAGGAGATTATCAGTTTTACCTAGTCTGTACATCTTAGCTGATCCTAAAAAAATGTAGTTATGTCGAGAATTACCAATTTAAAAAGATTTTAGTGCATGCTGTATAGCATATTACGTTTTAGTCGACGATATTTAAGTCGTAAGAGGACTCGATGCTTTTCATGTGTATCTGTAATCATTATTGTAGCTGTAGTTTTGTACACTATTCTTATTGGATTGACCAAATGCTCTTCCCTTGAAGCCTGGGAAAAGATGTGACGTTTGAACCTAAGTATTTTGATGATTCTGTTGTATAATATAGCAAACTTAAATACGAAGATTTTGATCAAATTTTCTATGAAGATGATAAAGTACATACTAGTATGAATGTTTCTATCTGTGGCCGGTTGAACTTCATCTTGTGGTAATATGTCTAAATTTTCTTCCCTTAGTATTTCAACTATAAAAGGTGATTCTCCCTACTGCCAACAGTTAAAAAATACCCTAATTTAACCCGTCCAGATTTAAATGTTAAAATTCATCAACAAGGTACCACCCACTGTATTCTTACAAGGGGTCCCACAGTTTTTTCGCGTGCTCGTAGGTTAGCTCCTGATAAGCTAAAATTAGTTAAAATGGTATTTCAACGTTTAGTTGACCAGGGCATCTGCCGATCCTCGAAGAGCATGTGGGCTAGCCCCATACATTTGGTACCGAAGCCAGACACCAGAATTAGAATTTGTGGAGATTACCGGAAGTTGAATGCATTTTCTGAAGCAGACATATACCCTTTGCGCCATATTCAAGACTTCAATCATGAACTACATGGTAAAAATATTTGTTCAAAGTTAGACCTTAAACAGGCGTATTACTAAATACCGGTAGAACCTGAGGACATCCCCAAAACTGCCCAAATAACTCCAGTTGGACTATTTGAATTTTTATTCATGCTATTTGGGCTCAAAAACGCTGCTCGGACGTTTCAAAGATTCATTGACGACGCACTTCGTGGTCTCAATTGCTATCCTTATTTGGACGTTGTGTTGATCACATCTCCCGATTTTGAAACGCATCTTAAAGATTTAGAGGCTGTGTGTAAGAGATTGAATGACAGGGGGTTGGTTCTTAACTTGGAAAAGTGTACTTTTTGTGTAAAGAAAATCGAATTTTTAGGTTGTATTTTATCTGCGAAAAGTATTTCGCCTAAACCAGAAAAAGTTGAAGCTTTGTCTAAATATCCTCGACCGGTAGCAATTTCTGAATTAAGGTTTTTAGCAATGGTCAATTTTTATCGGAGATTAGTACCCCATGCAGCTGATATGCAACGCGCTTTATATGACTCAATAAAACGGAAAAAGAAAAAAGGACAAAACTTTGACTGATTGGACAGAGGAACGGATTCAGGCGTTTTCTGCTTGCAAAGAATCTATTCGTAAAGTAGCCTGTTTAGCCCACCCGAATCCGAAGGCTCAAATTTCATTATTTGTTGATAGTTCTAGTACGGGTATTGGAGCTACACTACACCAATCGGTTGATGGTATTACAGTACCAGTAGCATTGTTTTCCAAAAAAATTATCATGTATGACCGTAGGTATAGCGCTTATAACCATGAACTACTTTCTGCTTATGCCGCGGTTCGACATTTTCGGTACATGCTTGAGGGATGCGTATTTTCTATTTATACTGATCACAAGCCCTTAACATTTGTTTTCTCTACCAAAAGCGATAAACTTTCACCTAGGCAACAATGCCAGTTAGAATATCTGTCACAATTAACGACAGATTTGAGATATATTACTGGTACTGACAATGTTGTGGCAGGCGCGTTTACTAGAGTTGACGAGGTAAGCATGCCTAGTCAAATTGATTACAGTGAATTGGCGGGGACACAGGGTAATAACGCTAAACTCGAAACCTTGAAGACCAAATCAAGCCTTGTATTCAAACCTTTTACAGTTTCAACAGGAGCAGAGCTATTTTGTGATGTCTCCACGGGTAAAATTCGCCCATATGTTCCTGACTTTCCGAAAGGCAATATTTCATACAGTGCATGACATCTCACATAACGGACCTAAAGCAACAACTCATGCTGTTTCCCAGCGGTTCATTTGGACAAATTTTACAAAAAGATTGTGCTCAGTGGTGTAAAGAGTGCATATCGTGTCAGCGAAGCAAAATTTCTAGACATGTTAAATCACCTACTGGAAAATATCCTCTTCCAGATGAAAGTTTTTCGAACGTTAATTTAGATGTGATTGGTCCACTATCGCCTTCACGAGGCTTTCGATATTGCTTGACCATTATTGATAGATGCACTCGTTGGCCTGAAGTTATCCTTTTAATAGATCAGACAGCTACTAGTGTGGCTGAAGCGTTTCTTGCTGGTTGGATTGCGCGATTTGGCACTCCCACAGCAATTACTTGTGACCAGGGTAGAAATTTCGAAAGCGATTTATTTATATCACTAACCAAATTATTAGGCTGCCAAAAGTCTCGCACTACTGTTTATAACCCCAGTAAGTAATGGAATCATCGAGCGATTTCACAGGCAGCTTTAGGCTCGGTGCACACGAGCGATCCGGTGTCGTTGCGGCACCGCAATTGCGATCAGGAGTACAATAGAGTTGAACTAACCGAACTAAACGACTCACACGGACGTAGGCGTCGTCGGTTAGTTCAACTCTATTGCACTCCTGATCGCAACTGCGGTGCCGCAACGACACCGGATCGCTCGTGTGCACCGAGCCTAACCCTTCAGCAGGCGCACCCGTGTACAAAGTGCAACATTCAACTAGCAATAGTCACGCCTCGGTAGAACCTCATTGGCTATGACACTGCCTCTGCGCAAAGCTTGAGGCAGAATGAATGAGAATGAATGAGGCAGAATGAATGAGGCAGAATGAATGAGCAAGAATGAATGAGAATGAGACTCTCTTGCCATCACTTCTTTGCTAACTACAAACTGACTCAGTTCCTCACAGGACATGGAAATTTTAAGAGCTATTTGAGTAGATTCAAATTGTGTTCGGCGACCCCCTGTGATTGCAGCGTTGGTGGCGAGGAAAATGCTGAACATGTTCTGTTTTTGTGTTCGAAGTACCGCAGGGAGAGAAATATTTTTAAATTGGCTCTTAAGGACTTAAATATTAACTGGCCTCCCAATTTCTCTCTGCTCGTTTCTGGGAAGTGTGCTTTCGGCTTATTTTGTAAATTTATTGTAAATATTTGTAATTCTTCTTAGTTTCTTTTATTTGTTTTATTTTGTCTGTTTCTTATGTTTTCTTCGTGTTTTATACTTACCTCTGTAAGTCCCGTGTGATACTTTGTGGTACACGGGAATTTTATGTGTATTTTTTAATAAAAAAAAAAAAAAAAAAAAGTGCAACATTTTCGTAATTTTGAATGGTTTGTTTTTACATGTAAGGTTTGAATGTTCTAAGCAGTTTATATTTATAGCTACATCCTTTCTAATACAGGTCTGAATTTCTGATCCTTGTATTCCTTTCCATCCATTGAAAGTCGTGATTTAACCGTGGTAAACCAGCGATTTTACTGGATTACATTACGACAAAAGCAGGAGTTGATGTAGTCGATTAAAAGTGCAGCTATTACAAGGTATTCCGCATATTGCAAAGATGGACAATATCATTGTTTTTAGGGTTTTGGACATAATAGGAATCAATACGCAAGTTGCCGTTAAATTCAATATACCGGACAGTTTTGAAATAAAGCGATTGTATCTTCATTCTTTGGCCTTTAATTATAAATATATCTCAATATTATCAACATTTTATATCCTGTCATAAAACGCAGAATTATTATGTGCATTTTGGAAAAAAAAAGTTTATTACAAAAGGAATAATCAAGGTTGAAAGAGATGTAGCACTTTGCTCCACGCGCGCCTGCTAGTGTTCCAAAAATTGGCGCGCTCGCTGAAGGGTTAAATCATCTTTGAAATGCTGCCTCAGTGACAGAGGGGTAGAACAGCTCCCACTAATATTCCTCGGACTACGATCTGCTTTGAAGGAATATCCTGGTTCCAGTTCAGGTGAGTTGGCGTGTGGTTCTAATCTACGTATGCCCGGTGAATTTTTTTTCTAATTTTCCGGATTCACAGGTTGCTCCTCCGGAATTGCTTTCATCACTAAGGCAGCATTTTCAAGACCTTCGACCAGTACCTACTTCACACCATTCTACGGAAAAAATTTTCATTTTTAAAGAGTTAAGTCACAGTTCACATGTTTTTGTTCGGCAAGACTGAGTTCGCCGGCCGTTACAACAGCCTTACAAAGGCCCTTTTTTGGTGTTCGAACCCAAGGACAAAATGTCCCGTCAAACTCAACTTAGACGGGAAAGAGTCCTGGATTTCAACCAACCGGCTTAAACATGCATTTCTTTCCAATGATGACCCAACACGGGTTTCGAAATCATCAGTACCGCCAAGACGGTCATCTAAGAGCACCGTTACACGGTATGGAAGAAAGGTTTTCGCCTGCCTGTTCCTCACACGTAACGTCCTAGCTTGATCTGGTTCGAAAATCTAAGGCTACACAGGGTTCCCTTAGCTATCTATTGACATGGAAAAGTCGCCTGCCAATAAAAACCAAGTAGCTTCTTTACAAAGCCTTTGTTAGAGCCTTCGGTTATGGCTTGTGAGTTTATTGTTTGGGACACCACTGCAATCACTCACCTCAAGAAATCACAAGTAATTTAAAACAGAATCCTACGCGATTGCGTCTTTGCGGAATGGTACGTGAGTAACGCTACCCTTCATAATGACCTCAGGATTAGGCCCTTTTTACCCGAAATTAAAAAAATTGCTTGGAAATTTCATAGAGGTATTAACTCTATTGAGAACCCTTTACTTCATTCGATACCGGCGTACCACTCGATTATCCCGTCGTCTGCAAAGTGACCGAAGTTCCTGCTTTACCGCCGAGATTATGCTCTCCGTCCCTCTAAAAAGAGGAGAAGGAGATAACTGTTGTTGGGGTTCTTTGTTGAGAATTTGTCAGCTTTGTTTGCAGCCATATGACTGGAAACGAGTTTTGTTGTTTGTTTCCTGCTTTTAAGGAGTCACTCTCTCCCCGTTGAGGGGTCGCTTCCTTCACAAACTACCCCATGTTATCTGGACGCTGTCCTGCCCTCTTGGCTGATGGAGCTGTCATTGTCAAAGTCCCTCGCACTCTACGAGAATCGATCCTTCCCCTCCGATGGAAGCCTGCCGCAACCATCTTCATCTCGTCGCTGTTTTGCGGAGGAGTTAAGCTGACGTGCCCGCTGTTCCTCATGGAAAGCCAAGTGCCCAATAGAAGGAACATACTTCTATCATAACATCTTACGGTCGGAGGGAGGGCGGTCTTCGACCCCCCCGCTAGGTACTCTAGCAACAAAATAACTTTGACTTTGACTGTAACGTCCTAGCTCCTTACAGTCACTGGACTGGGGGGGGGGATCTTCTGTGGCGATAAGCAAATTTGAACACTAGGCACGCCACGGCACGTGTGCATTTCTAGCACATAAAAAGGAGCTTCCCGCACAGAAGAGGAGAGCTGTAGGGAATAGGACTAGCTTATGTTCCTGCGTTTAACGTTGGGTGATTCGTTCACCTTTATTGTTTACTGATTCTAGTCATTTATTTACTGGGTAACCAAAGTAGCGGTTTTAATGTTTGGCTATAATAAACTAATAATGTTTTTATCAAGTTTATTTCTATAATTATTTTATTGCCATTACTGCACGTCTAGATAAGTTAAACCAGCCACATAAATGATTGTAAGCACAATCCAAAGTAACTTCGATATTACTGTCAGACCTTCAGAAAATCATTCACTCGAATTATTAACTAAAATTTGGTCTAGGAGTATGAAAAACTTCAATGAATAACCCTATTCCATACAAAATGCGGCCATGAACAATATATGGTTTCTGATTCAACAAACTGAATACTTACTGATGAAATATTATGAGGATAAGAATATTTTCCCCCAAATTTTGGGCACTTGCGGACCTTTTTATGTTATTGAGTTTATGCAGCCTTTAAACAATGTCTTTTTAGAGTTATATCTTTCATGGAAAGAAGGTTTTAATGAGAGAGCTGAATTAGCTTTAAAGGTACTGAACTTATTAGAAGAACCTGAAAGATATTTTCCTCTATTACATTTTTGGTGACATTAAAACAGGAATTTTAGATTGGATAAAAATAATGAAATTATTAGATATGGATATGGTATTTTTTGAGTCATCGTTAATTCAAAACATGATTTCTGTTATTAAAATTGCACTAGAGATGAAGACTGTTCCTTTGTTGATTGCAAAGGATCCCGTGGGGAGCTTGGCTAGTATTTATGTTATAGTGTTTATTCTAGAGAGAAAGTGATTAGATAGCCGATTGCATTGTCATTGAGATCTTTTTAAGCGATCTCTCTGGTAGATACTATACATAAATCTAGAAGTGGTCGAAGTAACTGCTTTCACGTGGCGCTTTCGTAAGTACCTCCTCTAATCGGCCGGTACAGCCGGTGCTTGAGCGGGAGAGGGGCTAAAGTTACCGGCCCATTGGCGAGCAAACCGCCTGGAGACGGTGGTTCACCCTGTCCCAAAGTGCGCAGTTTTCTTCCACGACGTCTTAATAATCCTTTAGCTATGGTTATTCAGTGCTGTCGCCGCCCTGTTCTATTTTGTTATGTGTACTTGTTGTACTGCTGTCCACTAAATTGTCTTATTTTGTCCCCTTTAACTTTTTTACAGACGTGCTTAGGTTTCCTAGGTGTTTCTAGTCTCACCTTATGTGAGTTTACTTATGTTTGGCACAATTGTTCGTAGTGCCTCTTTAGTTTAGTGTTCTCAGAGTTGATTCTTTTTCCTTTTATACAATTCTTTAATTTGTTTAAACTTTTAAATCGCCTCATGTTTGGTGTGAGTTTACGTATTTCTGGCACATAAGTTCGTAGTGCCATTTAATTAGGTATGGATTCAGATTTAGATATGGCTCAGGTTCGAAATCATCCTTTTCATCATGTAATATTTACCGAAAGAAAGATGGATCAAATCTTACATGGTAGTAAATTAAGCAAAGATAATGTTCTATTTATTAGACAACATATGAATGAATTAAATGAAATAATTACGGCTTTGGATATTCAAAACACAGAATTAAAGTACGAAAATTTGCAGAAGTCGGGAATAATTACAGAACTAAATCATAAAATAGAAAAGTTATCTTCCACATAACACAGTACTCTACCGAAAACTTATGCTAGTGCAACAAGGATTCCCAAACACAAAGACCGAAGCATGTCCTAATAGTAAGGAAGAGAGTTGCGCGATAGGAGATGACGCTAAAAATTTAATCACCAGCAACCTGAATCCAAAGACACTTAGAATCGGTATCAAACGCACAAAAGAAACCAGAAATGGAGACTTTTTACTTGAAGTTAATTCCGTCAAAGATCTAGACTTTCTAAAAGATGCAATAGAAAATAATAATAACCTTAAGGACACGGTTACCTATAGACCCCTAAGAAAGTAGATCCAAAAATTATCATCTTTGATGTCAATGCTGACATCACAGATATGGAATTAGTCACCGCTCTGACCGAGAAAAATGGTTTAGAGAACGTAGTAGCAATTGGTAAGGGATCCTTTAAGGGGAAAACGGTATCAACCATATCATTGAATTAGATGGAGATTTCTACAATAGTTTAATGAACCTATGCTGAATTCATGTTAATTGGGAACGATACACCTTTAAAGAATACTTAAAACCGAGAAAATGCTTTAAATGTTTAAAATACGGACATACTCAGAAATTTTGTAAAAGTGAAAAAACTCTTATAATTGTGGCGACGTTGGCCACGAGGGTAGGAATTGTACTAAAAAGCTGAAAGATGTATCAATTGAATAAATAATAGTAACGTAAAAGACAAAGAAAAACCACGTTAAGACAAACCATAGAGCTAATTTCAGAGGATGTGCTGTCTATTAGAAAGAACTTAGTCGGCTCTGTTAATTCATAAAGTAAGGTTAGTACCTCCCTATCTTGTCGTCAGATAAATCTAGGTAGAAGTAGATCTGCCTCCAGCCAACTAATGGCTGATTTTTCTAGCACTCCGTTGTATTTTGTTCATGATTTTTCTTTTTCTAAGTTTAATTCACAGTTCGCAGACTTGTTACCGGGTCTCGCAGGTTTTTCGTTGTTGAACAATTTGTCTTTTTAAAGTTTATTTCACAGATCACAGTCCAGTTACAGAGTTTTTTAGGTAAAACGTTGATGAATAATTTTGTCTTTTTTTTCCCTTTCTTTCCTTTATTTTTGTTTGCTCAGTTTTTCTCTGACTCCTGTCAGAGAGTATTGAGTTTAACATTATCTTATTTTTGAAAAAAACACCTGTACCTCTACATATACGATCTAAATAAGGTATGTACAGAGAACTGGGAGGAATTCACTAATTGACAGCCATTAATAATAAATTAGAATTTTGGAGTGGAAAAAGTGGGTTTTTGCGAAGACAGCCGAAATACGCCAATTTTCAAATAGCGCTTGAGCCCAAACGGTCCGTCGGAGAAAAAACCCAAATAGTGAAATTTGTAGGAAATTTTATGTACTTTCATTTTGAATATGGGCTTATATACGAAAAGTTGATAGTTTCCGAGTTATAAGCAAAAAACCGCCAAAAAATGAAAATTTACCTTTTTTTGCATTTTCTTCAATGTTGCGTCACGAAATTTTGTTAACAAACCTCAGATTTGGATTCAGCACCCCAAAAAACATAAAATGGAAGAAATCAAAAGTACCCCAAAATTTTCCTCGTAAAAACACAATTTGACTGGACTACTAAGGCAGCGCTGGAGTTTGACAACGTCGTTATAAGGGTTGGTATTTGCCCTGCTAGGTGTGGGCGTTGCTCTTGAGGCAATTGCTTACAGTTATGGCAGTCGCGCTGCGCGCTTTTGAATTAGGGATGCGACATCGATGTCTTCAAAACATCGATGTTTTGATAAAAACATCGATATTTTAAACATCGATTTATTGAAGCCGATGTTTTTTTAACATCGATGTTTTGATAAAAACATCGATATTTTAAACATCGATTTATTGAAGCCGATGTTTTTTTAACATCGATGTTTTGATAAAAACATCGATATTTTAAACATCGATTTATTGAAGCCGATGTTTTTTTAACATCGATGTTTTGATAAAAACATCGATATTTTAAACATCGATTTATTGAAGCCGATGTTTTTTTAACATCGATGTTTTGTGCTCGATGTTTTACGTTGTCTCGATGTTTTTTTTTTAAATGAAAAAGTACCGTAATAAAAAAAATTTACCACGTAGCATAATTTTCACACTCAGTAAATGTAAGTCTGAATTCTGAAAAGGACGAATACAAAAGGGGGAATGATTCCTTAGCAAACAGACAAATGGCAATTAACAACCAATGAACCAATCAGAGCGCTTGGAATGTTCCTGACACTCCAGAACCTTCCATGGGGTTTTATTTTACAAATAGTATATACACAAGTGCATCCATTTATGTTTTTGTTTTGTTCTGGTTTTATATAAGTTGACGTTAATACAACTAGTCAGATGCCTCCCAAAAGTACCGTTTGGAAATGTTTTTACAATACCACTGACAAATTGGCGAAATGCAATATTTGCCTTAAGTCCCTCAAAACTTCTGGCAATACCACGAATTTATCTGGACATTTGAAGGCAAAACATGGCGGTATTTACAACGAGAATTTTGAGTCATCAATGTAGCCCAAAGCAACCAAGTTTTTGTCATTTGTGCCTGCCCAATCAGAGAGTAAAATTAAATCACCCCCTCCCCCCACGACTAACGGGAAGTAACATTAATGTTAGAGATTACTAAACCAGTTTTAAAAAATGGATGTTCTAAAACATCGATGTTTAAAAACATCGATGGTTTTTGGGCGATGTTTTATTAGCATCGATGTTTTAATATTGAATATCGATGTTTCAAAACATCGATGTTTTGTTATCGATGTCGCATCACTATTTTGAATACCAGTGGGTTCGCGTGTGCTTTGGTCCCCAGATTTTCTTGTAATAGGAACTTGTCAGATTTTTTTTCCTTTTCTTTTCCAAGGCATCACAAATTATGGTTTAACGAAATATGTAATCATACCATACCCAGAAATATCAAGCGCATTCCACCAGACAGACTTCTCAATAATTCGCACGGAAAAAATATATAAATAATCTAATCCGACGGGTTGACATTAAGGAAAAGCAGTCATTTTATCTATTAAGTTGGGTTATATCTTCTTTTTTTTTGTTCGTATCTTGTTTCACGTGTCATTTCTTCGTTGTTTCGTCCCAAAGGGCGAGTGCTTTGGTTGGCATGGTAAAGTTTGTTTTTGGTCCTCAATTTTCGAACCAGGGTCCGTTTATTGGAAGTTTAAGTTATAGGTGATACCTGCTTTATGCAAGGTGGGGTCTAATGTCCATAACCTATCCGAATGCATAAATTACAGTGAACGAAAAAAAGTAAAAATAGTATGTAAAACAAAATAAAGTATGAAAACTTTAATAGTGAAAATAGTAAATTAAACCCAGCAGCACGGATGTGAAATTAAGCAATATAGGGAAGACACAGCGATATCAGTTGCATGAAAATATAAAAACTTAGTAGAGAATAATGAAATATTATATTCATGACAAATCTACCTAGATGAAAGAAACAACGGAAAACTGAAAAATATAATGAAATAGGGAATTTTCAGGATTAATTTACACAGAAATAATATATTATCAAAATATATTACTTTATTTTTAATATTTTTTTTTTCAGGAAAGTAAACTATATTCTAAACAGAACCTAAACGAGTTTCTTACAGTTAGAAAAAAATGTCTAAAAATTATCACGCTCAGATTCTTGTCGCCATTATCAGCTTTAAAAATCATAGGCAGGCAATACCTCGCAGTTACTTATTATCAAAAACCTGTTCTACCTGCGAACTTAATTGATTTTCTATCCGGGTTTTTTTTTAACTCTATTATCGGACAAGTCATTAACTATGAGCAATCACGTGTAACTAACAAATTTAAAGGGGAAAAAAAATCTAGAGAGCACTGAACCTTTAGGAACTCATATTGAATTTTATTCAGGACCTCCACCAAAAGTAATTAAGAAAACAACCAAGAGGAAACTCCCAACCATTTTAAAAGTTGTCTATTTCTTGAATCAAATGTAGTTTCTAAATTTGAAGTTAAATCCAAACAACTGAAAGTTTATGTATGTGACACCGAATGTACTATTCTTTCATGAAACTTCATTTTTATGAAAATAAAAGCTTTGAGTATGTCAGTAAAATAATTTATAATAAACTTTTCATATGCAACGGATCCGGTCGAAACAAACCGTATACAAATTATGCAGTCCGTAATGCCATTGCACTCGAGGGATTTGGCATCATGGTTATCTGAAATCAAATATATTTTTTTTAATTTCAGATATATATTGCTTTTTAAAGGCTAAAAAAATTTCAAACTTTCGGATATTTTTATATAATTTTAACCAACTTTCGTGGTCCTTTTTAGAATGTAAGGCAATGTACAGTTAACTCAAATCAAAAATACTCAAAAGTTGACTGATTTGGTTGGAAAATTGGTCGACTTCAATTTAATGACTGAGGTTCTAAAAATGAAAAGTATTGTCTGCAATTTTATTTATCATGCCTTTGATTTATAAAATTTAACATTATTTTGCAACCTTAGTCGTAGATAAAATGAAAGATAAATCCGGAATGACCAACTTGTAAATAATGACTTTCATTCACGAAAAGCACTTTGATTTTCACTAAAGATATAAATATATGTTAGCCCTGTCACTAACTAACTCTAGAGTTTTAATTTAAAATATAAACTTATATGAAAAATCGCTTCCCAAATCATACTCATTTATTCTCAAGTTTTACTTTCCAATTTCAACTTTTTCTGTAGTAAAACGAGTTAAAAATTTAATTTCAGTTTAAAAAGTATATATTTAATTACTTTCTCATTTTATAATGAAATTTGCAAGTATTTAATAACATTGGAAGTATGTAGTAATAATTTCGAAAGTATTTCACAATTCCATTTTTTTTAAATTCTAAGTTCCATAACTTACATCTTATCCTAAGTTCAATAATCTATACATTGAGTTTGCTATTTTGTTCATAGGCACTGCAATTCTCAATTCCGCATTTACCTAACTCAATTGCTTGACAGAAATAAAATTACGGTACGAGATACTTTAGGCTGCTGTGTACTAAACCTATTGGATTCGCTCACCTCAATGTTAACTTATGGGGAAAATTTATCTACTATTTAGAGCTACATAAATGCTGATAATCCAATAAAAATGGTATTTTCAGACAGCCTGAACTTTTCTGCCCCTTGCAACAGGATTTATTTTATAAACTTCATCCGCCAAAGGAATTTATGAGCGTTTAATACTATACCCCATCCCCACAAAAACAATTTAAATGTTAAAATAGTATTTGTATTTTTTTAAAACGAAAAATGTCCCAAGGTGTAAAATTTTTGTCTCTATTACGGAGTACAATTTTTAAAAAAATCTTTCAATCTAAGTCGGCAATCCTTGGACACATTTTCTCCATAGGTTAACATTAAGGCGAGCTAATCCAATAGGGTTAGCACACAGCAGCCTTAACGAAGGAAATTACTGTGAATCTTGTCTTAGACAGAGCCTAAAATTTAAATACAAAATATGAAGGCCTTATTTGAATAATGGTCCAACTCCATTCTTGTTCATTTTGAGATACAGAGCCTTAAATTCTAATGAGTGCTGAGAAATGACTGCTGAAGTCTGATTTGTATTGCCCTCTGTTGGCGGCAGAAATAAGCTGGAGGTGTACCAGTTTAAAAATAAGATACAAATGACTTGTCCGAACATGAAAGTGAGGCTAACTCCATTTTTTTTTTTTTTTTTTTTTAAGTGGAGTTGGACCACTATTCTAATAAGGCCTTCATATAAAGTGTTTTTATTCTTCTAACGCGGAGGCACTTGTCGGGTGACATTAACCTTTTGTTATCCACCGCAAAGTCTCGCTAGCGGATTATGGGAGCACTATTTAGGTGAGCCAGAGTGTGTGCAGACAACACTTTAACGACCAAGCTTTATTCGGGATTTGAACCCAAGCCCACGACGCTAACTACTAAACTATGTGGAGGCCAAAATATAAAATATAGTATGACGAAAAAGAATTCCGCCATCTCCGCGTTGGATGATTGAAGCCATTACTACGATTCAGACCCAAAAAATCTATTAAATTTTGTTCCCATTTGACTAAAACATTTATAGAAATCCAATATAAAAAAAAGGAGTAATAACAGTGAAAATGACTTCTATTGAGGAAATTAAGAATCTTTCATTAGTTGCGTTTTTGAAAAATGTGATTCAGGAAAAGTCGTCAATATGGGCTGGAATTTACGATAATGAAATAAAAAGAAATTATAGAAAATTTTCAATAGACATCAGCTGATTCCCAACACTGTCTCCGAGTGATTTATTTTAAACACTGCGAATGTTAGACATAAAACACGAAAGTTTCATCACGAAGGAAAAGTTTTGCAAAAGTAATCCAAAATTTCCTGTCCGAGGTTTAATTTACAAGAAATCGCGTTTCGTAAGTTCAAATCAAACATAAGACATCTTGCCGAAAGAAAAAGTTGAAATTTCTCATAATTCCTATTTCTTAACAAGCATTTGTCAGTTTCTTCCCGAAACGGATGTTTTTGAATATAAAGATCACATTTTATACTTTCACGAAACTTTACTTCTCAATTCATGTTATAGACGACGGGTAGATTTTAACAGGGTAATTTTTACAAGGTTTCTTTCCTAGTTCTTTCATAGATTTCTCGTTCTGAATAAATCTTTAATTGGAAACACATCATTTTCCAAAAATGAGGAAGTAACTCTTATCTACAACTTATAAGCATCTAATGCTCATTTAGATCTTAAATTGATATCTGTGGAGTTATGGCAGATGTTGATATGTCCGAAAAATTCAATTTTATGTTTAAGTTGATATGGCAAACTAAAAATTGGCTCTTTAATGTGGCAAAAGCTGGTAGTGGAATTATGGAAAAATACTAAGTTATTCGTAATTTGGCAAAAGTTGTTTTTTTTTCTCCACCCACCCCAAAATTTTAGCCCCTAATTGAAAAAAATATTTTCATTGAAGACCAGCCATGCGAGGTTGAATATGAGTATTAACTTAAGAATATTTCGATTGAAAAACTTAATTGAGCGATCTTATATTTCATAACAAAAGTTTCTTTTTTAATTTGCCGCAAACGTGAAAAAATGGCATATCAACATCTGCCATAACGCCACAGATATATATATATATATATATATAAGAAAAGCGTTAGACTCACGCTATTTGATTACTGTTTAAATAAAATATACAGTTAATAATTGTCTTTAAACTGCAATTATTGATAAGTATATGAACAATACGCCTCTTTTGATTTCATGGGGTATAGATTATATTTAGATCAGACTTTTATAACAGAAATTTATATATATATATATATATATATATATTTAACACATATGATTTATGAATTATATAGTAGTAATATCATAATGTATAAATGGTGACATTTAAGTTTCATTTTAAATACGTTCATCAGATATAGTTATATTAAATATGCATGATTTTTTTCAAGAACAAGAAGTACGCCAGAATTTAAAAAATACCGTCACCTGAAACATCTCAACTCATCTGGATTTTAAGAATCTACCGATTCAATATGTCCGTAGTCCGCGTAGACCCGGTGATTTTTGAGTGGAAAAGTGGGTCCAACCAGAAACCTCTGAAGCCGCCATTAAAAACTGTGCAATTTTTAAAGGTAAGAAAACTTTTCGTATGTTAAGATATTTTGAACTTTAATTGTTATTTAACTTCAGTTTTTTTCTGCATTGCGTTATCATAACACCTTAAATCAAGCTATAAATAGAATTCTTTAAACAAAGAAACGTTTTCCAATTCCCCAACTAACGTCTCTGAAATGTAATGCTGCATTTTCCTCAACTGAATGCTTTTACAATCTCCAATAAGACGAAAATCAAAGAGGGACGAAAGGTCTAAAGGGATACTCAACTGTGGCCTATCGAACTTTTATGTGCGGCCCGATCCACTCACACTCATTATCAGGCATGTGCTTTTAGTAGACATAATTTTGGAAATGAATGTCTCAAAAATACAAAACTATACAAAAAATGTGCCACCTGCTGCTCACGTTGTTCGCATCAATGTATCTTTGTGAATCAAAATGAAGTATGAGAAGTACGTATATAGAAATCGGCTTACTGATTCTTAACTCGATGAGGTAATGAGAGTAGCTTGAAACGAGTATAAGCCTGATTTATAGAAAAAAAGTTAAAAGTTTGTCTCAACATAAAAAGTCATTAATTTTTAAATAAACGCTTCGATTTGAGTTTGGAATTAGAATATTAAGAGGTATAGTGTACTATGTTGCGTAACATAGCAAACACATGCATGTGCCCCGAGAGAAAAGAAGATTGAGTACGGCTGGTCTAAACCATAGATGAAGAACTTAAGGCTGGCGTGCCAGAAGTGGCACGCACATCTGTATATTTTTCTGGTATTCAAAACGGTCGATTTTTGTCAAAATTGAATTGGGAGGACCTTGAAATACAATAAATGGGCTTCCAATCCAGTTCTATGAAGAAACAAAAGCTTGTCGATTTTAGAAATGATCTGGATACTAACGAAATTGTACCGAAAAGAAAATTGTAAATAATTAAAAATTTTAAAAGACACTTCTAAAAACTTTTACGGCCCTTTCGAAAGTTTTTTCTACATATGCATACAAATCTTTAATATAAAAATGATTGTTATAAAAAAGGATTTCCTAAATAAATGGACTAATGAACCTAGTTCGGCAAATGTTTTGCTCTGAGTGACTAAATATCAATATTTATCAGCTAAAATCATATTAATCAACTAGCTGAATACCCGTGCTTCGCTACGGAGTACATTCAAATTAAATACAACGGTCAATATATATATATATATATATATATATATATATATATATATATATATATATATATATATATATATATATATATATATATATATATATATATATATATATATATATATAAATCGTAACGGACATTTTTATAGACTGAATAATTTAATTTAAAATAATCCAAGAATTTTTTTAAATCTTTCTTAGTGCACCCCTACACTATAAGAAGAATCGCCATACAAAATTTTAGCCCTTTAGGTCCAGCGGTTTGGTCTGTGCGTTATCTGTCAGTCAGTCAGTCACGGAACTGTTTTATATATAGAGATTATTGATAACTTTTTATTGTTTAGTTTATACGGAATACTTTACAATTATTTGAGTTAATTTTGTAATTTTAACAACACAATACAAATTTGTTAAAATTAATACTAGTCTGTTACTAAACGTTATTTTTTTCCTAATAATAAAATAGCGGGCAAGTTAACAACTGAAGGAATATTGCTTTTAAGCATTTCGAGAAGGGTCCGCCACCCCTGGTCTAAACAATTCAAAATTAAAGTGAGCGTTTAAACCCTGTTATTGATGAGAAATTTATGTTTAAACCTTAATTTCGCTTTATAATCTAATATGGGATTAATCGTAACTGAAATAAAATTTCAATAGGGAACACGTTTAAACATTTAAAAAAAAACACAACTTACCAGATAATTGAAAAATAATCTGTTCATGCGATAGTCCATTAAGAGTGCGAAAATATTGCACTAGGCCATAAAAATTCGAAACTCACGTGTTTGTCACTCTCTACTGTTAACAGCCTAAGAAGGAAGAGTAGGAAGGAAAACTGTAACTCAAATGATGAACCGATTCATCTCATTTTGCGACCGCTGTTAGGGTTGCTGTAGGCAAGAATCGCGCCAATCTGAAGAAATCTAAGAAGAAATAAGCCAAGGTTTCGCTTTCTCGACAGATAAGAAAACTTGACTGCGCAGACCGATAGGATCGTGTCGCTTGTAATCTAAAGCAGAAGAGAATGGTAGCTGAACATGAGAACTGATAAGGAAGTTCGAAACAGTAGCAAATCCATAATTTCCTCGGGAGGGGCTAAGGGGAGAATAGCAGTCAATATGTATAGATGTCATAGAAGCAATTAAAACAATAAACACAAACTCACTTTTGTGCTATCCGATTGAGGTACAAACAGTTCAATTACGTAAAGACTAGATAGTGCACATCTATGAATTTCACTTCTATATCATTTTAGCTGTTAACAACTCTGCATACTTCAAGGTGTTTTTAAGAAAAATCGAGGGGTGATTAATAAGACCAAATGAGAAACATCTCTTAAGTACATATTTAAATATATCGGCGAGCTTGAAAGATAGGATGGTACGAAGAGTATATATATGGTTTCTAACTATGCAAACAAGATTATTTTAAGATAATTACTACCGAATAATATCACTTAATTCAGCATTCAGCAATAATTAGCTTTTCATGTCCAAAAGTTTAAGTAAAATGAAACAGTTTTCTACTGATATATATTTAAACATTGGCTTCATAAGTTTAGATAAGGTTTCACCAGTCGTTAAAGAAGCAACTTTGAAAAAATATTACGCATTTCTCCTGAGCAACCCTTAAATCGCAAAAATGTTTTGTGTTATTAACCAAAAAACCCCACAGGTTTCATATAAAATTAATAAAAGTAGCGTCAATTTAGCTACACGTGAAAGTGATATCGATCAAGAGCAACAATCGACATTGTAATTCAGAATAATAAAGTAAATCTTTTACAGCTTGTTTTGACTTCCCGAATATTTTGCTCTTATTTTTCTTTGCCTTGATCATCTGGATGCCAGACAGACCCATTCTCTGCATCAAATGGTGAAGATAAAAAAATAATTCAAAAGAGTTAATGTACAGAAAAACTTGTACAGATCATATTTTGCGAAATATCTCAAAAACTGGCAATGCTCTTATAATGATTTAACATATTTGGATTTGCGTCTTGGCGTAAAGGTAGTTTAGCCCCCATAGCTCCTTCCACGGGTGCACAACTGGCATCAGCTTTATATAAGCTATTCTGTTCGACTGTTTTTATAACAATTATGAATGGTAACATTGCATATATAGTGAAGTGTTTGAAACAATGCATTAACAATGCTGAGATGTTCTAGAAGTAAAGCAATTTTTTCACTAGATTATGAAGCAAACAGTAGAGATAATTTATTTTCCGATATATTCTCGGAATACATCAAGATTATAATCTCTTTGAACAAAACTAATGGTAATCACTACAACCTCAGCACTCTTTTTGAAAAAGAATATCAACTGAAAATCAGTGTAGGTACGTATCGCACCCCGGCAAGAACAGTGATAATTCAAAAATGCAGCATTTGAGAAAAGTCGCCTGAAAGAATACTATACAGCTTGAACTAGCATTATAATAAAACTGATACAACTGCCCTCAGGTGGACAAATTGCGAGATAGAGTAGTGTCGCTTTTCGTACACGATGGGGCATTTCATACATATTTTTAAATGGCATAACCTCAAAATTGCCATTTTTGACTTGTGTCACTTTTCTTGCCGGGCTGCGATAATGTTCTAACCTTTAGTAACACTTCAATGTACAGTGTTTGTCTAAGTATCATTAGTCCACAGTCAGAAATCTCACGCTTTCACATGGCTGAATGGCTAGGGCGCTGGCATTCGGTTCCGATTCTGTGGGTTCGAGTCCCACTGTTGGCATGGGTGTTTGTAGCCATTCGGAATCGGCTTTTAACTGTAGGTCCCGGTCCTCGTGTCGCAAAAAGTTGATCGTAGCGCTCTAAACCAATCAACATGCTTTATAACTGATACCTGGTTTGGTTTGGAGCGCTACAGTCAATTTTTTGCTACACGAGGGCTAATTAGACCGGGACCTACTGCTTAAAGCCGATTTGGAGTGGCTACAAACGTCCATGCCAAGAGTGAGATTCGAACCCACAGCCTTTGGTACCGAAAGCCAGCGTCCTAGCCATTCGGCATAATCTGGCATGATACCTGATTTTAAAAGTAAAAAGAATAGAAAGAAAGAGTTTAGTAATGTTCAGTGAAATTATTTGCAATTTTCTCGGCCTTATTCAAAAAGGGTACCCCTACTTTATTCTTAGATATCGGAAATGGCAAATATATCTCTCTTCCTCGGCTGCTGTGGAATTCCCTACAAACAGAATTGAAATGCATTCATGATGTTACAGTTACTAAAAGTTAAGGCATAAACCAAGGTTATTGTTTCACTCTACCGCAGAATATCATATGAAGCTCGATCCTGCCTATTCTAATGCATTACATTGCTAAAATTATGTGAACTGTATCTCCCAAAAAATAGTATACGCTGGTTTCTCAAGAATGTTGGTTGGTTGGTTGCGGTTTAATGGAGCAAGGTCCAGAGAGGACAGGTTACGCCAAACACATGGTAAAACCCGAAATAAATACATATATAAAATTAGCATTTCTACACCATAATACATTAAAACGATGAAAAAATATACAATATAAAATACAGTGATAAAAACAGTCAAAATATGGAATAAAACCATCTAAAAACACATCACATATAAAGTCTAAAATTTGGAAGTATAAATATGATATAAACATTTTACATAAAAAATTAAATTAGTGGATAAAATCAGATATGACGGATTAAAGTGAACAGCGCAGGATGGGGATGTTCACCAATTAAAAGTGATAAAGATGGAGATGAACAGTTAAAAGACTTATGTACACATTTTTAAAACGTTTACAAAATGTTACAAGAACGTATCAAACGAAAATCTTCTAGTCGCCTATGTTGATAATTATCTGATACAAATATAAAATGACGGATGGAGAGGTAGTATATGAAGTGCCTCTAGATGTCATGTACTGAATAAAAGTAATAATGCATCTTTTATTATGATGTAAATGTAGCTTCTGAATTTGGATTGCTATTCGCCACCGCATCAAACTTATTAATCTTGGACTCGTTATTACAGTTATAGCCCAATCCTCTTTTCTTCTCAAATATATACTCTTCAAGATTTATTGTAATTCATTATGCAACTCCTATTCCAAACGTTACTTTATATTGTCAGCAATCCATTTGCTGATGACATTTGAAAATGATATTAAAGTAAGATATGTTTGCTCGTTTACCAGCCACGAATCTTACCTCACAATCTACAACAACAGTTACATTTTCGACCCATCGAAGACATATTTACAGGGCCCGATTATGAACGCTGGGGGCCCCGGGACATATGCTATTTGGGGGCCCCCCTTACGGACATTTATAAAAATACATACTATTAGAAGTACTAGGTGCATACACCAAGGGGGTTTTGGGGCCCCCCTAGTATCAGGGGGCCCTGGGCAAAGTCCCGATTTGCCCATGCGAAAAAAAGGCCCTGCATATTTAATTTGTTCATTACATCAGAGACTGCACAAAATGGTATAATTAAACAAAACAGCAACTGGGAGGTAAAACCGTTTTACTACCACTTACATTTTCTCTCTCTCTTCTTTGTTGCGTAACCTTAAAAGTAATACTGAAGAAAATGAAAGCTGTTAATGCTTTGTACAGTTATTGTTGAGTACCTTAAGTGGTATCACAGTGACATGAAAGTGAATACATTCATGTAAACACATGAGCAATAATACACATGAGCAATAATACACATGAGCAATATTATGATTATAATTTATATATATAAAACAGTTCTGAGACTGACTGACAGATAACGTACAGATAAAACCGCTGGATCTAAAGGGCTGAAATTTTGCATGGCGATTCTTCTTATAGTGTAGGGGTGCACTAAGAAAGATTTTTGAAAAATTCTCCTTAGATATTTTAAAGTTAAATTTTTAAGCTGTTTTTGTAACTTATTTTTAAGTTTGCATTTAAAATAATTTGAGGGCAATAAAATTTATATCACGAGAAAGATCATAAAAATTAGATTAAAATGAAATCTTTTTCGAACCATTACTTCTATTTTCTGATTTTTGGTGACTTTTTAAAGATTAATTTTTATAATTCAATTTATTAAATGCTGATCAAGTGGTTTCATTTCTTTTTGTAATACTTCAGATTAATTCTGCGTCACGTGCATAACAACGAAATAAATTGACAAAAAATATTAAAATACGGTAAAAGATAAAATTTAACCACTAGACTAATTGCGATGGAAGTTTTTTAAGAATTTGATTCAAATTAGTATGTTTTATGGATATTAAGCCTACAAATTAATTGCATACATTGACCGTTCCATTTAATTTGAATATTTTTTTCTACATTTTGTCTATAAAAATATCCGATGATTTTTTTTATAAATAAATAAATATATATATATATATATATATATATATATAAATTTGGCATTTGTTGCATACCTTGGCCGTTGTATTTAATTTGAATGTACTCCGTAGGGGTATTCAGCTAGTCTATACTAATATATAAAGAAAAAGAGCGGATTTTCTATGTGGAGGGTAATCTCTAGAACCACTGCACTTATTTGAAAAATTCTTTCACTATTTGAAAGGTACATTATTCCAGATGGACATAGGCTATATATTATGTATATCTGATCAGTAGAAAGAAAGTTAGGGGCCTAAATGTTGACCTGATGCTTCACTTTTACAACTTTTCCTTTGTCAATCATAGTCAAGTAACCATAACAACACATCAAACTACATTTTCATTTATTATCAGTAAAACATTGAATATTTTAAAGATTCAAGTAGAGGAGGTATTGATAAATACAAAAAGGATTTTTGAAATTTGCAACGTTTAAGGGTTTATTGAAGAAAATTGCATTTGGAACTACGCTTTTTATTGGACATTTAAGGTAAAAAATGATTTACAATTTATTGGCTATCAACTGGAAATTTATTGGTATAATATTACAGAACTTTATTTAACTTATAAACTTTATGTTTTTGAATTTATGTAAAATTTTATGCACAAGTTGCTTAAATCGAACTTGAATTATTGAAAATTATTTAAAAATCAGTGCGTTTCATTGAAACTGTGAAATTTATTGATTAGGCCCCGGAGTTTCTTAAATTAATGTTTTAATGATTTTGCCCCAAAAAGTTGCTTATTTCGACAGCTTCCGCGGCTGTCCTCGCTGACAGGGAGACTATGGGGCCGAATCGTACCAAAATCGGCATGCGAGTTGCCCCGGACACAATTCAGTGCCTGACGTTACTGTTTCCAATAAAAGTTTCTTTTGCCATCACTATCAACAAATCCTAAGGTCAAACATACAAATATATTGAACTTGACTTACGGGAAGATAGCTTTACTCATGGACAATTATATGTAGGTCTCTCTAGGTCAGAAAATGCGGAGAATCAATTTATTTTAAAACCTCAGAAAAACGAAAAATGTGGTATATCTAGAAGTTTTTAAGTAAATTATACCTACCTAATAAATACTTAAGATAGATAATTGTTCAACCCGGACAAAGTCGGGACAGGCCGCTAGTATTCTATAAAATCAAATAAGATTGATAGATAACAACTCTTCCAATTTTCGACTAATTTCAAACCTGTTAACCTAATAATTCCAGATTTTTTCGAGCAATGCGCAATCACTAGAGAGGGGACGCAGAGTATCACCTGTCCACTTCCAGAGAGAGAAAAAATTAATTCGGGAAGAAAAAAAAGGTTATTCCAAAATAAATTTTTACCATCCCCTAGAAACTTATATTTCTGCCACTGCTTTCGATTTTAGTAAATGGTAACACGGGTAATCTTATTTCGCGACTAACTATGAATGCAAAAAAGAAGAAAACTTGCCAAAAAAGCGATAAATCTCTCTTTAGTTCACCCACCTCTGATAAACCGTCCCCAACAACCGTAAACGCGTGCGAAACTTCTTACGGTAGCTGAAGTTCTATGACATAACCTGTCTCCCTTTAAGTTTCGAAATTAGAGTTTGAACAGTCTTCAGAGACGGACAGGAAAACCGAATAAGGCCCCAATCTTTTGAAACATAGGAGTAAAACTTGCGACAGATGTTAGATAGAGGGCGTGTAATTTAATTTAAAAGACACTCTACTAGAGTAGAGGTGGCTAAAATAAACAGCAGCTGTGCGTAATAAGGAAGTAAAAGTATTAAAATTAAAATTTTATTTTCTAATTTTTTTTTCTCTTTTAAAAGAATTTTATAACTTCATTTGAACTGACAAAGAGTTAATTTCATATTTGAATTAAAATCGATAGTTAAAAGAGAATATTAAGGCTGCTGTGTACTAACCCTTTTGGATTCGCTCAATACCTATGGAGAAAATGTGTTTACTATTGACAGCTACATAAATGCTGATAACTGAATAAAAATGGTATTTTCGGATAGCCTGAACTTTTCTGCACCTTGCAACAGGATTCATTTTATAAATTTCGTCCACCAAAGGAATTTAGGAGCATTTAAAACGCACTATACCAGATTCTCTCCCCCTCCCCCCCCGAATAATAAAATTTTTAAAATATTTGATTTTCTTTTAAGAAAAAAAAAGAAAAATTTCCCAAGGTGTAATTTTTATTTGATTTTTTTATGAATTCCTCTGCACCTTGCAACAGGATTCATTTTATAAATGCCGATAATTCAATAAAAATGGAATTTTCAGATGAACTTTTCTACACTTTGCAACAGGATTCATTTTATAAATTTCGTCCAAAGGAATTTATGAGCATTTAAAACGCACTATACCAGATTTTTTCACCGAATAAATTAAATTTTAAAACATTAATTGCATTTTTTTAAACGAAAAATGTGCGAAGGTGTAATATTTCTTTCTCTATTATGGAATACATACACACACAGAAAAAAAAACCCTTTCAATCCAAGTAGGCAATCTTTGGTCACATTTTCAACATAGGTTAACATTCAAGAGAGTGAATCCATTAGGGTTAGTATACAGCGGCCTTAAATAAGTACCTCAGAGGAAGATCTGTCCCCCTCTCCAGTTTCTTAAGTTTCAGTTTCGGAACACTATATCAAAGTTCACACGAATGAACTATCAAGTTCTGGAGTATCGATAAAAGCAAATAATTACTGAATTTTCTTTCCTCTCCTGAGAATGGTTTTGTTATTATACTTCACGGGGTATGTTAGTAAATTCGGCAAGTCTTTCCGAAAAATATCCTTAAATTATAATTAATAACAATGCTCTGTAATGATTTGTTAATGTTATCACTAAATAGTTTAACTGTACAGGAAGGCATCAAATGCTTGGTGATTCATGCATTAATCGTCTTTTAAAATTAACAAACATAAAAGTGACACATAGGATAAGCAATATGAACGAATAATATAGACGAGCTAATGAATGTAATATACATGAGAGGATTACAGTTAAAACAGTAATCACAGTTACAAACAACTAAAGCTGAAAATAAATAACTAAGCTAAATTACAACTTAAGCTAAGGTTTTGATTATATAACAAATTACAATTTAAGATGGGGTTTCAAAAACTCATCTCTGGTTGGTGGTTTGTTTGGTTAAGTTCACAGGCGCAAAAATCCTCCAGACTGCACTAAAATTTTTCATCTTGAACCTCAAAACGATAACTTTTTATTTAATTTTTTTAAGTTTAAAATTTTCTTTATTTGGATCTATTTATTATCATATTATTTTAAATATTTTATTATACGTACAATTGTACTTTTTTGTAGTTTATTATATTCTTCATCTGATCTACACACTATTCATGTTATACTTTATGTTCTACTTTTGCTCTTTACACTGTAAAAATGAAATGCTATTTTGCGCACGTTACCAAAAAGCAAGTATGGCTAGAATGGGTATGAAATACTTCAGGTACCAAATTTCTCAATATTTTTCCAAAACAGATATAGTTTTGCCCTTAACGAGGATATCTGTGGTCTGTCTTGAGTTTTTTGTAGAGGAACTCGGTGAAGTCACTAAGCATGGGGGAAAAAACTAAAAAGCCCGAGCTCCTACATCCTCTAACTGTTCTCGAAAGAACTTAGGGAGAATGCTCGCTTTGCCCTTCTTCGGCTTGAGATTAGAAGTTGGCATTTGGCCATTCTAGGCCAGTTGGATAAAGGCTAGTTCTCAAATCCCGGATAGCCTCCGAATAGCATGGATAGTATTCGGAGCACAAGCTCCGAATACTATCCATGCGAATCTGTTCGCTCCTTTCCAGATGTGCTGACGCATTTGTCTTGTTTTGTTGACGTCAGCGATTTTGTCTCGTCTTTTTGACTCCCCCTTGTGGCGAGAAATTAAATCATGTAGTTGACTTGGAATTCTTGAAAAGTGTATGCGTATCATGGCCGCTGTTAGCGGAATTCTTAGATTATTTGTGATTCTTGAAAAATATGAAAATATATATCTTGAAATGGTTGAAAATAAACAACTTTGAATTCTTGAAGTTTTCAGCAGTATGTTTTTCAGTCGGCATGCTGCTGATTTATAAGCTCTCCATTTTTGACTTTGAAAATGAGTAATCGGCGCCAATACATTTTTTGGTGCACGAAATCCGTGAAGATATTTGTGATTAAGGACATATAATTACGGACATTTGTGAATAAAATGATTTGAATTAATGACATATCTGTAACTTCGACGTCGCGTCGCTTGGAAAAAAGGTAAATACCTTTTAATTATTCTTTTGTTTCGATTTCGGAATCAACATGGATGCAATAGAGAAATATAAGATTAAAAGGACATTGTTACGATCGAGCGTGACTCGGCAAATTAATAAAATAGAATCATTGTTGCAAAGTGAAATTAAAGATACGGATAATGATTTATTATTAAAGAATTTAGAACAAATCATTGAAAAAGAAACAAATTTGAAAAAAGTTGATTCCGAGATCGAAGAATTAATTGATAATTCTGAAGAGTTGGAAAAGGAATTGGCTTCATGCCAAGAGTACGAAGAAAAGGTCATTAGTATTAAATTTAAGGTAAAGAATAGAATAAAAAATTTTAATGAAAAATGTGAGAAGGAAAAAGCACTAAGTTCGAGTGTAATAGAACATTTCGAAATCGAAAACAAAAATAAAACTCATGCTAATCAGCCGATGAAACTTCCCAAATTACAAATAAAACCGTTCTCAGGTGAACAAAATGAGTTCATGGAATTTTTTAACTCATTTAAAGCAGCAGTGGATTCAAATGAGTCATTGACAGAAGTAGAAAAATTTGTTTGTTTGAAGTCTCTGTTGTCAGGTTCTGCCCATAATGTAGTATCAGGATTTGATCTTTCAGAATGTAATTATAAGGAATGTTTGAATTTATTAGCAGATCGCTATGGAAGAAAGGAAACTAATATTAATTATAATATAAATAGGCTTCTGAAATTAGAACCTGTAAAATATGTATCGAACATAAAATCTTTGAGAAAATTGTATGACGAAATTGACATATCTGTAAGGAATTTGCAAGCGTTAGGAGTAACTTCGAACTCTTATGGCCAGTTGTTGAATCCAATTCTATTGAAATTGCTCCCACATGAAATGGTCTTAGAATTTCACAGAAGGAAAGAGCCCAAAATGGAAGGGGATGTGACTAGTTTAATTAAGTTTATAAAGAGCGAAATTGACTGTAGGGAAGCTGCACTGTAGGTATCAAATCCCCCTAACGTTAAACATGATATCGAAAACTGAAATTTTCCTTATTCGAAATTTCAGCCAAAGACTACCTTATCAGCAACTGCTTTAAATCATTCCACAAAATTGTTTTGTGTGTTTTGTAAATCCAATAATCATGTAAGTCTAAATTGCGATAAATTTAATGACGAACAAAAAAGGTTAAAATTAAAAAGGGAAGGTAGATGCTACCGGTGTTTTTTTAGGTCGCACTTATCGTCACAATGCAAAAGTAAGTTAAGTCCATGTAAAAAGTGTTTTGCTTCCGGTCATAATGAGATATTTTGTTTCAAAGGAAACAGGGGGGAAAATAATGAAACCAAAACCGAAATTTCTAAGAATAAACCTGAATCTGAAAATAAAGAAACAGTTTCCGATAACGTAGGAGCCATGTACAATTCACAGTGTAATTCTTTGGCTACGAAAAATGCCGTGTTACTACAGACTTGCAGTGCTATAGCAAGATCAAACGGAAATTCAGGGCTTGCAAAAATTTTGCTCGATTCTGGGTCACACAAAAGTTGGATTTTGGATGACCTTGCTTTTCAATTAAAATTGCCAACAGTGCGAATTGAGCGTTTGAAAGTTTTTTCTTTCGGTTTGAGTGAGGCGAAAGAGAAGGAATTTAGAGTGTTCAATGTAAAATTATGTAACACGTCAGATCCGAATAGTTGTTTAACGGTGGAGGTTTTAGGAACTGACGTAATTAGCGCGGCATCACTAAGCTCTCCTAGTGAAATAAATCAAGTTTCTAAGTTGATATTAAACAGAGGAATCCAGCTCGCAGACGTTTCGTCGCCAGGCGATAGCATAAACATTTCATTAGGTGCCGATTATTATTTCTAGGTACAAAAAGGCATAGTTGAAAAAATGAGCGATCAATTATATTTAGCGGATACAATTTTTGGACTTACTGTTGTCGGTAAATTGAATTATAGTTGTAGCATGTCAGTTAATGTAAATTTCGTGTCTGTAAATGAGAAAAGTTTTGATTTACAAAATTTTTGGAAATTAGAATTTATTGGAATTTGTGACGATAAGAATGCGGTATTTTCTCAGAAAGATTTAGATACGATTAATTGTTTTAATGATAATTTAAAATTCAGGAATGGTAGATACGAAACGAAGCTTTTGTGGAGAGAGAATAAATATAAACTTGCAGATAATTTTGAAGTAGCTAAACGCAGACTCTTGAAATTAATGGACGATTTAAATAAAAATAAAGGATTAGCTACTGAATACGAGAATATAATTAAAGAACAAATTAATAAAGGTATTGTGGAAGAATGTGAGTCGTATGAAAATGTAACTGGAAGTTACTACATGCTACACAGACCTGTGGTAAGGCAAGATAGATCTACTACAAAGGTTAGGATAGTATTTGATGCTTCTTCCAAAAGCAAAAATTCAAATTCGTTAAATGAGTGTTTATTATCAGGACCTAACCTTAATCCTAATGTATTGGATATTCTTCTGAAATTCCGTCTTCATCAGGTTGCGATTGCAGGAGACATTTTAAAGGCATTTTTACAAATCCAGATTGACCCAGAGGATAGGAATTTTTAGAGGTTTTTATGGGTAGAAAATTTAGTTGGTGAACCTATTTTAAAAATTTTTAGAATGGCACGTGTAACCTTTGATGTCACCACTAGTCCCTTCCTCTCCATGGCATTAATAGGAGAAACCTTACCTTTTGAATCAATTGCTTTACCTGAATCGATCGTTCACCTCTTACAATGGGTGATGAAGAAAACACAATAAGCTAAAACAGTAAGGGCCTGTTCACATAGGAGTCCGTTGCGTTGCGTTAAGGAAAAAATGACGTTGAGACGAAAATAAACCAATCATATGCCTCCAAACGATTAGCAATGAAATTTTTAACGCCTATGATTGGTTTACTTTCGTGTCAACGTCATCTTTTCCTTAACGCAACGCAACGGACTCCTATGTGAAAAGGCTCTTACAATCTTAGTTAGGGTAGAACAATTATCAAATAATAGCTCAATTACATTATCAGGTTTTACCTTAGAAATATTTGCAGAAAATATAGATTTTTTCTTCTTTTCGATCATAACCTTAGAGTCACTAGAAAAGTCAGTCATTTGTGTCTCTATGGGCCAATTTTCTTGACTCATTGACAACCAGTCAGGCCCATACCACCAAAGGTTACAGTCTGGTAAAGCTTTAGGTGAAACCCCTCTAGAGGCTATGTCAGCTGGGTTTTGTTTCGAAGGAACGTGCCGCCAGCGTTCAGATGGCACTAGTTCGATAATTTCGGCTGTTCGGTTGGCAACGAAGGTTTTCCACTTCCTAGGGGGAGAAGACAACAATGTCAAAACGACTCGTGAATCTGTCCAGGCGTGGAAAGTGATGGTATAATCTTTTAGAATATGTGAAATCGCAGAGAAGAGTTTAGCCAACAACCGAGCACCGTTCAGCTCCAGCCGGGGAATTGAAATTGGCTTTAATAGAGCAACTTTAGTCTTTGCCGCAAGGATGGTCACTTTGGAATCACCATCAATATCCTTTTGTACTGCGTGCAACACCGCAGCATAGGCCAATTCTGAAGCGTCTGCAAACCCATGGATAGTTATCTCTAAGCCTCTAGTGTGGATCCATCTGGGAATTTTGATTACGGAGAGGCAATCGAACTCTCTCTGGAAATTCTTCCACCTTTCTTCGAAATTCGCCGGAAGGGGACTGTCCCATCCCAACTTTAGCAACCAAAGTTATTGGTAGAAGAGTTTGATTGAAATGGTGCATGGAGACAATAATCCTAGTGGGTCGAACAGCCTAGCAGATTGAGCCAAGAACTTCCGTTTAGTAATTTCGTTCTCGAAGTAAAAATTAACCTTAAAAATAAAAGAATCAGATTTAGGATTCCAACATAGTCCTAAAACCTTGGATTGCTCACCGTCCTTCAATTCGAACACTTCATTGACATTATCAGTTTTAATCACATTCAAGAGCTCCTTTGAATTAGATGAATACCAACTATTAGCATGAATACCAACTAGGGCGTTCTCGTTCAAGCTGTTTAAAGGAATCTTGCCCGCTACAACACAACCAAACAGTGTATTCTGGGTGATAAGAGAATTTCCGGAACCCGTAATTTGTCCGGCTTTCATAACTTCAAAAAAATAATCTACACCAATTATTATATCTACACTTTTCGCTTCAGTGAATTTGGGATCGGCTAATTCAATGGATTTTAAATATTCTAAATCATTAATATTTACACGGTTACTCGACAAATTTGAAGTTAATTTATTCAAAACGAAAGCTTCAATCACGAGCATATTGTTAGGATTATGCCTTGACACCTGAGATAACGTTACACTACCTCTTGTCTTGCCCGCAGAGGAATTAGCAATTCCACAAACTGAAAACAGGGCATCTTCTCTTTTTAGATTTAATTTGTTAGCACAAGCTTCAGAAATGAACGAACATTGACTGCCACTATCTAATAGAATTGTACAATCCACCTTTTTTCCTCGTGCATCATTCACTGAAACAATTGCAGTTGGCAGCAAGCCAACAAATTTTCTCTTCACTGCGTTCAAAACAATGTTGTTATTGACTCTCAGTTCTGGATTCGGCATTTCATTTTTAACGCTCGTCGTATGGAAATCGAAAGCGAATTTGTATGGTGGGATGATTTATTACATACTTCATAAACAGATTTAGAAAAGCAGCCTTTAATTTGATGGGAGCCTTACAGACATCGATAACACAAAGCATTCATTCGTACGAATTCTTTTCGAACAGAGATTGGCATAGCATTAAATTTATGACACTTAGAAAGGCTATGCATTTTAAACATTTACTCGACTCTTAGAAAGGCAGAACATTTTAAACATTTACTCGAATTATTAGATTTAACATTAGTTACGTTGTTAGTCACTTTCGATTTTACTATGCTATGAGAAATCGAAACATCTAAATAAGAACATCGTTTGTTTAAGAATTCTAAAAAGTATTCAAATGTGGGAAATTCTATTTCTGTCGTTTCTTGAGCCCAAAATTTTCGGGTTTCGGAATATACCTTGTCTAACAAAAGGTGTATTAACCACAAATCTCTTGAATTAGCTCCTTGATGCAATGCCTTTAAACACCGAATAACTTCATCCGCAACGTCAGCAAGTTTTCTTAATTTCGCGCCATTCGGCTCGGAAAGCTTATTTTGTTCCAGAAAAGTATTGATTAAAGCGGTAGAGATATGTTTTTTTTATCATAGCGTTTCTCTATTTTTTCCCATGCTTCATCGTAACTGTTCTCAGACACCGGAAGGTGCTTGATCAAATCAGCCGCTGATCCCGAAAGTAAACCTTTTAAATACTGGAACTTATGTATTTTTGATAACGAATCGTTATCATGCACTGTAGATTTAAATAAATCTTTAAAATTCAACCAATCTAAATAATTTCCCGTAAAGGATGGAATTGTAATTTTAGGTAACTTAACAGTTCCGTTTCCGTTATTCTCATCACTTCGAACAACATTCGAATTATTTTGCCGAATTTCGGCCAATGAAGCCATCCCTTCTATCTTTGAACGAATTATAACTTTAATTTCTAAATAAACATCTTCTATTTCAGAAAATTCAGATTGTTCTACTGAAAGTAATAAATCTAATTTACAAAATTCATCAAATGCTACTTCCAGACGTTCTAAACGTACAGTCAAATCCGGTACATCAAACTGTTCTTCAGATTCTAAATAGTTTTAACTTCGTTAAAGAAGCCTTTTTCTGGCCTCTGGCTCTAATTATCTCTACATTTTCCATTACGGAACTTATCAAAATAAATCAAAACTTTCTTACAACTTAAGAACAAAACAAAAAATTTCCACTTATCTCAACAGTGGAATCAAAACATCTTCGCCGCGTGCCTCCAAATGTTCTTCCACATTAATTAAAGTCGAGCCAAGACGCACAAACGGGTCGGCTATATGAACTTTATTAACACATAACAGAGAACTTCGTACAACCAGCACAGAGCCAGAACATAACGTTACTACTTCCAAAACCCGGAAGTATATTAGAACATTTTACCAAAACATAAAAACAGCGGTATCGTGTTGCCATCTACAGAACAACAATCATAACATATTAAACAAATGAATAAATGAAAATACATGAACATACTCTATGAACACTACCATTACTTTGGGTTGGATTTTAAATCCACCCATAAAAGGAAATCAATCTGTCCTACACAGGGCAAACAAAATTCGCGCTTTAACAACCCCAAATATGTGGTTTCACATACCTGGCAAACAAAATCCAGCAGATTGTGCTACGCGGGGACTTTTTCCCAAACAACTTAAGGCCAATGAGGACTGGTGGACTGGGCCTACCTGGCTCTTGGAGTTGGGTGCCATTCCTACGAAGGAGGAGTCTACTGATCTTCCGGGGATTGTTATCCATACAACTACGGGGGAATAGGGTTCAATTCCCCACCCGGAACATGAACTCGATTTATTGACTAAGTTTTCATCCTATACTACCCTGATTCGGGTTATCGCCTGGATTCATAGGTTTGCGAAAAACGCCCGATCAGGGGTGAGAATCAAAGGTCCGCTCACAGCTATAGATTTAAAAGGTGCATGCAAGACTGTAGTTAAGTCGTTGCATCACGCAACTTTTGCTGCTGAAATCGCCACACTCGAGAAACACCAACCTCTACCCAAGACTAGCAAGTAAATTTCGTTGAATGGTTTTTTGGACGCGGAAAAGATTCTTCGTGCGGGCGGACGCTTACGGAACCATCCAACCATGACTTTTAATACAAAACACCCCATACTTCTTTCTAAAAACCATCCTGTTACCTCAAAACTCATAAACTTATGTTCATCTTATCAGCTTACACTCTGGTCCCGAATTTGTCTTGTCTCTTATTCGTCAAAAATTTTGGATCCCAGATGGACGATCTACGGTAAAGAGATCAGAAAGTGCATTAGGTGCGCCCGTATGTCAGTACAACCCATGAAACAAATAATGGGAGACTTACCGCATCGAGAATATGTTCGAGCCGATCCTTCGAACAGATCGGCGTCGATTTTGCGGGGCCTATTAACATGAAATGCGTTCATAAACGGAAATCTACCATTTTTAAATCATACATTTGCCTATTCCTATGTATGGGCACTAAGGCAGTCCACATAGAAGTAGTATCGGATCTCACAACTGAGTCATTTCTCTTTACCTTCAAAAGATTTATTTCTAGGCGAGGTGTTCCAAATAATATTTATTCCGATAACGGAAAAACCTTCGTGGGAGCTGCTGCCCATCTCAAGACTATCATTGCACGTCTAAAGGATGCAAGTATACAGGACTTTTGCGCCCAAAATCACATTACGTGGCATTTCATTCCACCATATGCACCAAATTTCGGAGGTCTATGGGAATCTTCTATAAAATTAGCGAAACGACACTTGGTAAAAGTTACCCAGGGCACTCTTCTAACATTCGAAGCCCTTACCACCTTAATGTCCCAGATTGAAGCGTGTATTAATTCACGCCCACTCGTCCCGCTGTCCACGGATCCGACTGATCTTGCCGCTTTGAAAAGAGTCATTCCATGTCAAATCAACACAGTGATCCGGAATGACCCCCCCCAGAATTTGATTTTTGGCACACTTGCAGGTTTTATGGACATATGAAAAAATGTCAATTCTTAATGGTCTTACTTTATCGGTTCAAAAGTTAATAAATATTAAAATTTCAATTTTTTGCAAAAACACACCACTATGTCAGTCTTAAAATGGCTGTAAAACAGTAACAATTTCAGGTGCAGACCTGAACTTAGGCTCATTTTAAAGCTCTTTTCCAGGGCTTTCACATGATATGCAACATGATAGCGTTTATAAAAAAAATAATTTTTTTAATCAATTTGAAATTTTAAAATTTGAATTTCTCAAAAAGTGACAATTTTAAAATTTTGAAATAATTCTCAAAATAAGTTTATAGCATCATCTAACAGCACCCAAAATCTGATTTTGGGATCCTGAGATATAGGAGGTATAAAGTATGCATGCTTAGAGGGAAAATGACAAATCTACCATATTATAGAGTTATATACAAATAAGTATAATTATAATATATAATTATACAATCATATGTAATTACATAGTAATATGTGATTAAAAATATGGAAATATAACAATTACATTTATAATCATGAGTAATTTTATTATTTAATTCTTACTTGCATCTGCTTTACACTACTAAAAAGTGAAAAAATATCAAACAGATTTTAAATCTTTCCCTAGTTTATAAGATACAATTTATAACAATCTGAGAATGAAGGAAGCTGATTGGTGATTGACCTTTGATGTATTTCAGTGAAAGACATCACAGGTGCTAAAGTAAAAGTTTCCAAGAGACTGATGCTGAGTAATTTAAAGGAAGTATACAAATGCTTCCAGGAAAAGTTTCCAGGTATAAAAGTTGTGTTCTCTAAATTTACAGAATTACGACCCAAACACTGTATTCTGCCTGGTCAGAGTGGTACCCACTCAGTTTGTGTACGTACTACTCACCAAAATGTGAAACTTATGGTTGAAACAGCAAAATGAAATTAATCACAGACAACCAGATAAAAACATCCCAGGACTGTTTGCAAATGATGGTCTGTAACCCACCGTCAATTAACTGTTTCTTCTCTAATTGTGTGTCATGTCCAGGAACAGAAGGAATCCGGACGATTCTGGAAAGAAGGTTTGAAGAAAATGCAATTGAGACTATTACTTTTTGCCAGTGGATCTCTGTTGATTGCTGTAACTTGGAAACAATCCAAAAATCAGTAGATGACTTCGTTGAAATTTTTTTTGTGAGAAACTCCGTTCTGCTTTGTCATGACTTCATAGCAAAACAGCAAAATTCTTTTATGAGTGAGACTAAGGAAAATCTTTTAGATTCTGAGGTGGTGGTCCTTTGTGATTTTTCTGAGAATTATTCCTTAGTATTACAGGACGAAGCACAATCTTATCACTGGACATGTAACCAGGCAACAGTGCATCCGTTTGTAGTGTATTTTAAAAAAGAAGAAAAGAAAGAGCATTTCAGTTTCGTAATAATATCAGATTGCCTTGAGCACAGCACTACTGCAGTCTATCTGTTTCAAACAAAACTAATCCAGTGTCTGAAATCAAAGGTTGAAACATTTCCAAAAAAAATATACTATTTTTCAGATGGGTCAGCATCCCAATACAAGAATAGAAATAACTTTTTAAACCTGTGCCTTCACTATAAAGATTTTGGGATTGAAGCTGAATGGCATTTTTCAGCCACTGCACATGGAAAAGGCCCATGTGATGGAGTGGGGGGGGGCACACTAAAAAGATTGGCAGCCAGGGCTAGCCTGCAGCGACCTTATGAAGACCAAATACAGACTCCAAGACAACTCTTTGAATGGGCAAATCAGAATATTTCTAACATAGATTTCACATATGTAAACCTTGAAGAGTATATTCAAACAGAAGAACAAGTAGCACACCAGTACAGCAAAACTGTAGCTATCCCAGGGATACAGAAACTCCATGCCTTTGTACCTTCAAAGTGTAGAACAAAAGTAACTGTAAATTCCTTTTCTTCTGCATCCACATCAACCATCTTTCCTGTAGCAAGTTATGGAAATAGGTTGGGCTTCAGTGACATGGGTGGATATGTGGTTGCAGTCTATGATGGCAAATGGTACCTAAGCTATGTTTTATCTAAAAATGAAGATGTAAATGAAGTAAAGTCAACATTTCTCCCTACTCCAGGACCATCTCCTTCATTTTCATACCCTACAAGACCTGATGTACTGTGGATTCCCTCTTCAAATGTGATCTGCAAGGTGAACCCCAATCACACCAACTGGTTGAACATACTGTTTACAAGGCAACAAGATGAGAAAGATTGAGGACATTGTGCAAGAGTTCATGGCCTCTCAGAAATGAAGATGTGATCGCTGTACATGTTCTACTTCCATGTCTTTAAACTGGTAAACTCTATGCATGATTCCATAAATAAAATTATGATTTTGAGATAGACTGGATTTTCTAGAAAAGTGTTATATATATATTATATATGCATATAATTATATATACTTATATAATTATAAATGTAATTATAATTATATATGATTGTATTATTATAAATTATAATTATATTTATTTGTATATGTACCGGATGCGTCATAAATTCGTGCAAACTTCAAAAATTCATAATAAAAGAAATAATGCTCGGAAATTTTTTCTGTTTGCGCCAATATGATCAGAGGGATTTTGGATTTTTTTCCATGTAAAAAAAAAAAAAGTTTCCAAAAGTAACCGAAAGAGGGCGCTCACACGTCATACTGAGACGTTTTATGCAAATCAGGCAAGAACAAACAGAAAATCAAACATATCACAATAACATGAGACTGTGCATTTATTTTAAAGTAATAGATGTTCAACATTACCACCAGCACAAGGTAATAGGCAAGTGAGACGCGTCACTACGTCCATTACAGCGGACTGTAGCATGTCGCCATCGATGGCAGCGGCTGTCTCTCGAATGGCATTTTTCAGTCCACCAAAGTGGTTGGGGAACCCCGGTACACACGAGACTTTAAGTATCCCCACAACCAAAAATCCGCCGGGTTCAAGCCTGGTGATCGTGAGGGCCACTGAACCTTACAACCTCGACTTATCACTCGGTCTTCAGTGAAATATTAAAACAGGAACGTCTTGACATCACGTAAAATGTGGGGCGGCGCACCATCTTGCATGAATGTGACAACAGGTAACGCATGTCTTTCCTGCAATGCAGGCTTAACGTGGTCACGCAAAAACGTAACATACCGTGCTGCAGTGACTGTACAGGTTTTCCACCCGAATACAGGACAAGGCTCCTCAAAAAAGAAAGAGCCCAGAATAAAAGACGTGGTGAAACCACACCAAACAGTCACACGAGGAGAATGTAGTGGCCAGTTCAGATACTCACGAGGGTTTGAAGTCGCCCAGATACGACTGTTTTGCGTATTAACGTCACCATGCACTGAAAAGTGGGCTTCATCCGTCCACATGACATTCAGCAACCATTGTGGGTTACTTTCCATTTGTACCAGAGCCCATGTAGCAAAGATTTGTCTTTCATCAGTATCTGCCGGTAATAACTGGTGAAGTGCATGGATTTTGTACGGATACAGATTCAACATTCCGTGCAGAATACGTCGAATCGACGGTTTCGGAATCCCCGTTCTTCTCCCAGCTTCACGAGCACTGCTACTTCCCGTTGATGTCTCGGCTGCCAAATTTTCCATGGAACTTTGTACAACATGGACGCGGTCCGCGCTCAAAGATGGTCTGCCAATTCGTGGACGATCCTCCAAACTCCCCGCTTCCTCAAAACGTCGTACTAAATTCAGTATCCCATTCAATGAAATAGGCCTTTTTCGCGCCTTCAGTCCTTTCTCCGTGCGAAACTTTCGCAATGCAACAGTTGGGGATTCACCATTCTTGTAGAAAAGTTTAACAACCAACACTCGATCATGTAAAGAAAACATGCTGCCGGCTTCGAATGACGGATCCATTTCCAACCAGGTGTTTTACTGATAGCCTGATTTGCATAAAACGTCTCAGTAGGACGTGTGAGCGCCCTCTTTCGGTTACTTTTGGAATTTTTTTTTTTTTACATGAAAAAAAATCTAAAATCCCTCTGATCATATTGGCGCAAACAGAAAATTTTTCCGAGCATTATTTCTTTTATTGTGAATTTTTGAAGTTTGCACGAATTTATGACGCACCCGGTATATGCAAGATTTGGCATTTTTCCTCTAACGATGCATACTTTATACCTCCTACATCTCAGGATCCCATAAAGATCCCAAAATAAGATTCTGGGTGCTGTTAGATGATGATATAAACTTATTTTGAGAATTTTTTCAAAATTTTTAAATTGTCACTTTTTGAGAAATTTAAATTTTAAAATTTCAAATTGATTAAAAAAAAAATATTTTTTATAAATGCTATCATGTTGCACATCATGTGAAAGCCCTAAAAAAGAGCTTTAAATTAAGCCTAAGTTCAGGTCTGAACCTCAAATGGTCACTGTTTTACAGCCATTTTAAGACCGACATATGTGGTGTTCTTTTGCAAAAAATTTAAATTTTAATGTTTAATAACTTTTGAACCGATAAAGTAAGACCACTAAGAATTGACATTTTTTCATATGTCCATGAAACCTGCAAGTGTGCCGAAAATCGACAAAATCTGGGGGGTCATTCCGGATTTTGCAAAAAATTGTGTTGATTTGACATGGAATGACCCACACCCGGACATTTTATAATCGGTTGCCCTTTGACCTCTTTACCTGACCCTTCCACTACTAATCCACAGTCATTTAGTTATCTTTCTGGGAGGAAAGGAGTCTCTAGAGCACGTGTTCAATTCTGGAAACAATGGAGCCACACTTATTTACAATCCTTGACTCAACGGAAAAAGTGGAAGACTGGCAACCAGGAGTTACATCCGGGTCAACTCATCATTGATGCTCAAACCATCATCCCCCATGCCTGATCAGTGGCGTTTAGCCAAAATCGTCGATGTGCATCCGGGAAGGGACAACATTGTGCGTGTAGTCACAGTCAGAACTCCAGAAGGGATACAAAAGAGATCCATTCATCAAGTTGCGTTGCTTCCCGACATCACTCCCGGCCCCCCCCTGGAGCTTATGGAGACTAAGACTTGGTGCGAGACGACATCGCCAATAGATGGCGCTTCCCCACCGGAAATCAAAAGAACTAAAATCATGCTTTTTCTTCGGTTGTTATGAAAGAGACATTCTGATATTCTATTTCTAACCATAAAACTCAAGTGATGTAATTCGTTGTTTTGGTGCCTTTCTGATATACTTGGTGCCTTTCTGAAGTCATACAGGCTCTACAGAGCTAAATTCTTTGTAAAAATAAATCTCTAGTAATGAGTAATATTCGTTTAAAATCGTAGTTTTCGGTTATCTGTTAATTTAGCAGTGGTGGTCTGTGTTCTTTAGGTCCGACGGAAAATAAGGGAGAGAGCGAAGGTAAGATAGTTTTTGTTTTTCTCATTCGGTAATTGTCATTCGGTAAACCTTAAGTCGTTAATTCGAATTCGTATATCCATATTTTCTTAAACTATGAATTTTCTATAAGCCCACTATAAAACATGCTCGTTATTACATTAGAAATCAAGTTATTGCAAAAGAAGTCAACATCCCTCAATTCTTACTGTCAGTTTCAACTTAAATGTAAATCTTCACATGAACTCTATCGTGTCTAGTCTTGGGCCATACGAAAGACTTTCGCATTCGAAAAACATCAGAAACGGCGTCACGATGATGTCATTGTCGCACGCTAGAAGAAAATCGGTATTCTCAGGACACTCTTCGTAGGTAAAACTTCAGTCTTATTTCTCGCAAACTGCGGAAAACTTTCCGCCAGACTTAAGTCGGTGAAAATGTACATAGCGTTCGACTTTAAGATGTCTGCCTAGTACATGTTTATTGCTAAGTTTGACAAATTTCGCTGAAACGGTTATTAAATGCATGTAAAGTTTATTCACCATGTTTCGATACTTAGCATTTACAGCGTGTCCAGCGAAGGAGTACCTGATTTCAAAACTAAAAATCTCGAAAACAAAGATCTGTAGAAGAATGCAACAAATGGTATGTTTATCGTGAAAGCTGTAATAATTTTATACACAAATTTTCGAAACAGTTACAAAAGCTACTAACAGATGGCGCTGTTAGCCACATTTTACTGGTGCAGGCATGGAATGGCCTGAATATTCGCTGGATCTGAGTCCTAGTGACTATTTTTTTGTGGTGCACATTAAAAGATACTGTATACAGCAGGGGTGGCCAAAGCGGCGACCGAGGTCGACTGGTAGACCGCGTAACAATTCCTAGTCGCCCGCCTGTCTGATATGTAGTTGGTTGAGAATCATAATGGATTTATTACTCTTTGTAAAAGTGATAATGATACTCCAAGTTTTACAAACTACCATTGCATTATCCATCAGCAGGCATTGTGCTCAAAAATACAGAAGCAGATGATGTGATGAATTTCGCATTTAAAATAGTTAATTCTATTCGCGGAAGAAGTTTCCAAAGACGCAGATTCAGAACATTGCTAGAGGAATGTGAATCTGATTTCAGGAAACTACTATTACACACTGATGTAAGGTAGCTAAGCTGTGTTAAGTTTTTAAAAAGATTCTTGGATCTTTTGCCTCACATAAAAGAATTTATAATTTATAGCAACTGTTAATACATCATATCCTCAATTGGAAGATGATAGGTGAGTGCGTGATCTTGCTTTTTCTCTCTACGTTACAGGAAAGCTAAATGAATTAAATTTACAACTTCAAGGAAAGAAAAAAACATTAATTGAAATGGTTAGCGATGTTAATGCATTCAAGGGAAAACTTACATTCCTAGAAGCACAATTGAGGAGAGGAGATTTAAAACAATTTGAAAATATGGCAGCTAAATCTACATATAAAGTCAAATGAATACGATCAATATGCTGATAAGATGTCTCTGTTACGAAATGAGTTTGATAGGAGATTTAAAGATATTTCTAAAATAGAGGATATAATATTATTCATGTCAATCCCATTCAATGATCAAATAAAAAACAGAAGAAATATCAATAAAATTAAAAGAATTTTTGGATGTGGATCAAATGCTAGTTGAGAATGAAATCGTTAACCTAAAATGCGATGTATTTTTGAAATTAATAGCTTCGTCTGAAAATAATTGGAATTTACTTTTGTGAAGAAAAATATTCATGTTTATGGAGATGTGCAGCATATTTAACAACCTTTTTCGGTTCTACTTACCTCTGCGAAACATTTTCTACCATGAATGCAATCAAAACAAAACATCGCTCCCGTTTAACAGATGACCATTTGGTAGCATGTTTACGAATAGCTATAAGTACATATGAACCACAGTATGAAAAGCTTGTCGAAAATATGCAATGTCATGTTTCCAGCGCGTTCTCTAATATGAAATAAAAATAATAGTGAAAATCAATTTACAGTAACATTGTTCGCATTAATAAGAAGAAAATAAAAGACCATATTGTTTTATTTATAAACTAATTAGTTTGTAAGAAGAAAACATTTTTCCCTAATTAAAATAACTTAATATTAAATACAATTAGTAATATCTATGATTATTTTAAATTTAAACTAATTTTTGGCTTTAAATTGCTAATTTTCTTATGATCACTCAACATATACGATGTTGGTAGACCGCCGCTTATAATTTAAATTACAGGTCGCCCGTAGTGGTCAAAAATTTGGCCACTACTGGTATACAGGTACCATCCCACCACGCTGGACGAACTTCAGTCGGGGATCTGTGTGGCAGCTGAATCGATTTCTGTTGAGACACTACAGGGTGTGATGGCAAATTATTGTTCGTATGCGCCACCTCCGAATGGTGGACATGTTGAAAAGATTGTGATGTAGTGATTGCAAAGACTGCTTGCAAAGACTACGGGTTTATTTATGCATGCTGATACGAGTTGTAGAGTGCCACGTGTTAGCAGCTTTTGTAACTATTTCGAAAATTAGTGTATAAAATTCTTCAAGCTTTCACGATAAACATACCGTTTGTTGCATTCTTCTACAGATCACTGTTTTCGAGATTTTTAATTTTGAAATCAGGGACTCCTTCGCTGGATACGCTGTAAGTACAATGCTGTAGTTTGTATTAATATTACTGATTCTGCCCTTTCTAGAATATCATATTTCGATGGTAAACATTAATTTGTTAACATCAAATAAGTCTTGTATATACTATGTTTGTTATGAATGTTACGAATTGAATTCACTCAGGGCCTTCCTCAGCGCTTTGACTGCTGGACGGTCCTTAAAATATGAAATGTTATTTTTTTTTAATTTAATAAAAATATAATTGATGTTTGAGTAGTATTCAAAAGTTATACAATGAGAAAAATATAGTATAAATAAGCATCGAATTTTTGTTATGGATCATATCATTGTTTAAACCTATGTTAAGGCTAAAGATTCAGTTTCAGTTTGAAAAAGCGGGAAAAAACCAACTTTCTTAAAAATTTTCTACATTTTTCCAATTTTAACTAGCTTCTATTAACAATTTAATTTATTTCAAGTTAAGTTGGGGGGGGGGGGCACGTTCTCCCCCCCCCCTCGACGTATACGCCTATGGGTATAGTTACAGATGGTGCCCCAGCTATGACAGGCAAAAAAGAGGGACTTGTCAGATTAATGGAAGATGATGCCATTACTGTTGAAAACTCGTTTGATGAAGTACCATTGAATAATACAAGAAAATTCATGCGGAAAAGCTTTAAAAATGGACCATGTTATGCAAACCGTCGTTAAAACGGTGAATTTTATACGGACTCTGGGCCTAAATCATCGCCAGTTTCAGGAATTTATTAAAAGCTTGGATGCTGAGTATGGTAATATCGTATACTTCGCAGAAATAAGGTGGATCAATTGAGGGAAAATGTTAAAAAGATTTTATAGCCTACTTGATGAAATCAAATTGCTTATCACATTGAAAAAGAAAAAAACTTGTGCCAGAACTTGATGACGACAACTGGCTTGCAGATTTAGCATTTTTGATAGATTTGAGTGCCAATTTAAATGACTTAAACACCCGCCTTCAGAGCAAAAACCAACTTTTCAGTACAATGTTTTAAACCATAAACCTGTTCCAAAGGAAATTGAAATTATGGCAAGCCCTAGAAATGCAAAAATTTTCACAATTTTTGCATTTAGAGACACTGACTAAGCATAATTCAAAAAATGGTAAAAAATACGCAGCCTTGCGTTCCGATTTAGTACAAGAATTTAAAAATAGATTTCAGGACTTTTGGAAAAATAGACAATTGTTTTGCATCTTTGCTACTCAAGAGTCGATATACATATGCTGCCAGCAAATTTTCGAATGGAAGGCCTATAGTTGCAACCTGACATCCAACTTAAAAAGAAATTCAATCAAGTCTCATTGTTGGACTTTTATAAATCATAACTGTCCAGAGATAAATATCCCTCACTGCATAGTCATGCGTTATTCATGTCATCATTGTTTAGAAGTACATACATCTGTGAACAGCTATTTTCAAGAGAGAAGCACAATAAGAGTCAAATTAAAACCAAAATATTGGATGAACATCTTGAGAACTCCCTGAGAATTGCAACCACTTCAATGGATGTGAATATTGATGCATTACTTTCTCAAATTCAATGCCAAATATCACTTTAATTTTATGACTCCATCAGTTATCTTTATAATTATAAATATACGAAATAAATATGTTAACTTTATATTATACTTTTTATACACATCAACTATTTTCAATGTTAGGTATATTTTTGTGTGGCCCAAAACAAACAATTCGTCTTCTTTCAATGTGGCCCAAGGAAGCTAAAAGGTTGGACACCTCTGATTTAGATCAAAGTCAGACATGTATGCTGCTTTATTTGTTGCTGTTTTGCATAAAGAGTGAGAGAGGCTAGAGGGTATACCTCGAAGAGTCTTTAGAGATAGGAAAGATACTTTTGCGCAACTCGGTGAGAGTGAGCATATTCAGTATTTTAGACTGAATAAACAATCTACAGTACAAGTGACAGAACGAATTAAAGCCATGTTGCCGATTGGAAGATTATTGCCTCATATGAGGGTAAGTACACTGCTGGCCACCCAAATTGCAACACCAAGAAAGACAAGAGATATCACAACAAAATTTATTTTGTAGATAACATGTTGACCAAGTATCAAATGATTAAATTTATAGACTTCTGCGAAGTGTGGTTCCTGCCAAAATCAGTAGTCAGAGTATCCGCCATTGTTGGAGATCACCGCTGCCACACGCCTCGGCATTGATTCAAAGAGACTTTGGATGAGTTCTTGGGGTACAGCAGACCAAGCAGCTTCCATACGTTGCCAAAGTTGATCTGCTGTGGCAGCTGGGGATGGAATCTGGGTCAATCGTAGAGCAACCATGGACCACATGTTTTCTATCGACGAAAGATCCGGAGAGCGAGGCGGCCAGGGAAGCAATTCAATCTGGCGATTGACGAAGAACCGTTGGACAATGCGTGCCACGTGTGGTCGCGCATTATCCTGTTGAAATATGGCTGTGGGCAAGCCCTGAAGGTAAGGAAGGACAACTGGCTCCAACACCTCGGAGATGTAGCGCTGGCTGTTTAAAGTACCGGCAATGCGTACTAGAGGTGTGCGAGAGTGATATCCAATACCGCCCCATACCATAATACCCGGTGCAGGACCAGTGTGGCGGTGCATAACGCAGCTGTTCAGCATCCTCTCTTCACGGTGTCTCCAGACTCGAATGCGACCATCGTGGTGTTGCAGACAGAGGCGTGACTCGTCAGTAAAGACAACTTCATTCCATTCTGACGTCCACATCCTTCTGTCGTCGCACCATTGGCGGCGGAGACGTCTGTGATTTTGCGTCAAGGGTAGACAAAGCAATGGACGTCTTGCGGATAGACCACTCTGCTGTAAACGGCGTCGAATGGTACGCGCAGACACTGGATGATGCGTTACAGACTGCATGTGCTGTGCTATGGCTCGTGATGTGACTGAGCGATCCGTCACTGCCATGCGCACAATTTGCCTGTCATCACGTGAAGTGGTGCGCTGAGGTGGATGCGATCGAACACGCCGGTCCGTCGTACCCTCCTGCATCCAACGATGACATATCCGCATTACAGTTGTTTGGTTTCGTCCAACACGACTACCGATTTCCCTGAAAGATAATCCACAATCTCGGTAGGCCACTATCCTACCTCTGTCGAACTCGGATACTTGATCAAAAGATGATCGCTGTTTTCGACGAGGCATAACTGATCGTTTTTTTGAAAAAACCACAAGAAGAACACAATTGCCGAACTTGAAATCGTCGAAATCTCCAAGCCTTAAATAGCGCTTTGAAGTGGCGCCACAGGCGCTTGTGATGTGCGTCTGCGCTGAAATTCTAATCATTTGCATATCTCACCTCCGCTAATGCATGTTGTAAATTTCATGTTATTTGCACGTGTTCCTTCAGGGTGTTGCATTTACAGTGGCCAGCAGTGTACATTTTCTTCTGTTTGTAGTATTATTCTTAATGCTTAAGTCAGTAATTACAAGGAGAACACTTTATTTCATTCTAACATGAAGGAAACAGGATCTGAACTTTTCAAACACATAGATTATCAGGTGGTTTGCTATACAGGAGGGATCTCTCCATTAAAGTGTTTCTTAGATTAACTGCATTGTACATGCTTGTTCATCGTAGAGGAACCTAGGGCCAACATTGTTCTTCCATAGATAATGTGTTCTAATGCTTGATGTCAGAAGCTATTTATTTCAATGTATAGTTTCTAGGATCTTGAAGATGTTGGTTAATGTGCACAGGAAAACCACACACAAAAATATTACTGTAGTTAAATTACACAACCGTGTAATTTAACTGCTGCCCATTAGGACCTGGTGAATGAAACCTCCAAACAGGGGGCATTAGCAACAACAAATTACACAAAAAGTCACAGGATTATGATTAATGGTATCAAAAGACTAGGATGATTTGCAATTTCGAATGTTCTCAAGGGAAGTATATCTTAGAGTTACTGAATTAAGAAGTTGTCATTGCATGCTATGATAACTGATGACAAACCCCGTTATTGTAACAAACGTGTGTAGTTCAAATCCATGATGTCAATAGCCACGAATTTCAAAGCAGAGGGACAAATACCTTTCAGCAGTTGGATAAAAAAACACTTATAGGTTAAAAATATTTTTTTTACTGCGTAATGAAATCAGAGCTAGCACTCTAGAGTGCAACTGAATTAACTTTACTTAAATTTAATTACTTTTTCATTTAAAATATAATTATTTTACATACCTTGCACTAAAATCTTCAGATCAATGACGTATCTCCAGAGGAAGTTAGGGACTCTGTAAGGTCGTCCCATTTTCTCCTGTCATTTTTGTAAAATACGCTGAAAGTTTTCCTTCCCTGATATCTTATTTTCCATAGTTTTAACAATAATTTCGAATTGGCTGACCGTTTCCCGAGGAGCTTGTTTTCTTGTGTCTAACTCCATTTTGTAAAATAATTTGAAAATAAGTTATCTTTCTTTAATATTTTCTACCACATCAGGGAATAGCAAAAATTCCCGCACCATAGGACCATAGGAAATGGGTCGCAACTGCAATTCCTGGGCCACGCCCTCAATTGCAGACTTTCAGGTAATAAGCAGAGGGGAACCAATGAAACAGAGTATAGGAAAGGAGTGGAATGATTGGGCCGCAGCTAATCCGTGAGTTCATAGTATAAGAAAAAGTGAGTAAGCATCTTGCAGGGCAGTAGAAAAGAGGGTCTGCATACGATGCAAAGATGAATAAGATTAAAAGAGAAAGTTTAAGGATAGAAATACATTTTTATTTGTTTTTATAAAATTTTTTGTTGTTTTTTACCTTGGCAAGCCAAGTATTATTTTTTATTTTTTATATAAGGACGAAGGACAAAACATTTAAGAAAAAGACAGGATGGCTCTAGGCCGTTTCCTGTTAGAGGGGTCAGCATGATCATAATTTGCTAAATCTTTAAGTAAATTATTATCGATATTGTAGTGAAAGTTAATGGCTAGATTTTGAAGATGGTTTTTTAAGAGTGGGGAGACCGATTTCATTGTAGATGTCAACATTACGGAAGTACCAAGGGGCATTTATTATTTGTCTGATCGTGCTGCTCTGCTGAGAAGCTAGTTTTTTAATATGCATTTCAGCACAGTATGACCATGCTGGCCCACCATAAGTTAGTATAGGACGAAGAAACGATTTATACATGAGCAATTTATTTTGTATGCTTAATTTGCTGTTCCGAGCAATTAAGGGATAAATTAGTCTGCGAGCTGCTCGAAACTTGTTCCTAACGTGTGTGATGTGATGTTAAAAAGTGATATTTTTATCGAGAACAATGCCAAGATATTTTACTGTTTCAGACCAGGGGAGATTTGTGTTTCCGATTTTAATTTGATGATTTAGGAAGGATTTTTTACGCTTTGAAGTGAACATAACTGCAATACATTTTTCATTGTTAATTTTGATTCTCCATTTGTCGAGCCACTGCTGCATGAAAGTCATGTACTTATTAATGTTTTTGACCGCGAATTTAAAATTTCTGCAAGAAGAATAAACGGCTGTGTCGTCCGCAAAGATTGCTAAGTTAACATTAGTGTAAATTGGAAAATCATTAACGAATAAATTAAAAAGAATGGGGGCGAGGACGCTACCTTGTGGCAGGTCGCTATAGATATTAAATTTGCTAGAAAGCTGACCATTAATTTTGACCTGAAAAGTTCTATTTTTTAGGTAAGAAATGAGGATCCTGATGATTTGGGGGGGGGGGATTATAGTTAATTAGTTTGTGGATGAGTCCATCTATCCAGACTTTATCGAAGGCTAAGGAAATGTCTAGGAACAGGGCTGCAGTGGATTGCTTATTTTTCCTAGCATGTGTAAGATGTTCTGTTAGCCGATAAACTTGGTGAGGGGCAGAGAGGGATTTTCTAAAGCCAAATTGATAAGAGATGAGAATGTTATTTTCATGAAGGTGATCATTAATATATTTAACTATGAATTTTTCAGCTAATTTACTTATTGAATTTAGAAGACTAATGGGCCTGTAGCTGCTAGGGGAATTGCTGGGTTTGTTAGGTTTTTGAATAGGGACAATAATAGAATTTTTCCAGCTATGGGGGAAATGCTCAAATTTAATGATGGAGATGATAGCGATAGTAATTTTAAAGATATATTTGTAGGGGAGGTTTTTGAGCATGGTATTATTAATATTATCTTCACCTGGGGCTTTTTTATTAGGGAGTTCTTTTATCATATTAATAACGTCAATGGGGACAATGAATGGAGTTGGCTTTCATGTGGGGTGTGAGAAAAGATTTATGTTAGTATTAACAATGTTTTCTGTGCTATTGTTAAGGATGGGATTCGGAGTGAAGTTTTTAGCAAAATTTTTACCTATTAGTTCACATTTTTCCTGTTCAGTCTGTGCATAAGAGTTACTATCAGGGTCTTTTAAGGGGGGGATGGTACGATATTGATTTTTAAATCTTTTAGCGGCTCGCCAAATGGAGTTTTCAGTGGTGTCAAGTGAATCTATGTAATTTTGCCAGTTTTTATTAGAAATGTCATGAAGATAGTATTTAAAGTCTTCCTGAGCTTGATTCATTTTAGTTTTATTATCGAGAGTTCTATTACGTTGCCAATTTTTACGGGCTCTATTTTTATTGTTGATTAAAATTTTAAGGTGTTGGTCGTGTAAGGTGTTAGTTTTAGGGGGAATAAGTTTGGTACTATTATTTAGGCTGTTGTTAATGTCTGTGGTTATACTGGTAACTAAGTTTTCCAGATCGTTAATATTATTTACGATGGGGGGGATGTAAGGAGTACTTTCTAGGTTACTTTTAAATAAATTCCAATTAATGTGTTTGGTATAGTTAATAATGAGAGGGTTGTTATCAAGTGGGAGTTTAATTTCAACAGGATTATGGTCGGAGGAAAGTGCACAAATAGTGTTAATGGTAAGGTCATGGGGAATACCTTTTACTAGGGCAAAGTCTACAATACTGCTATTGTGATTATTAAAGTGAGTAGGGGTAGAGGGGGCTATGATATCAAAATTGGTGTTACTAGTGAAATTATAGATTAAGTTACCGTAGCAATTTTGCGAGGAACAGTTCCAAAGTCTATGCTGTGCATTTAAATCTCCAAAAATTAAGGTGTTAGCGTTTATGGTATTTAAAGTGTTTAAATCTGCCTTAACGTTAGTAATTCTGTGGCCTGGGGGGATATAAGTAGAGATGATAGTATAAACTGGGAGATTTTGAAGTTTTAAGTTTATAGCTGTAGCGTTGATAATTTTTAGAGGAGGTAGAACAATTTCATGATGGGGTAGAGATTTTTTAACTAATATAGCAGTGCCTCTCATGGGGATAGTGGAGCTTACGTAGTCATTTCTATAGGTAGTGTAGTTAGGTACATTTAGATTATCCTCTGGTCTGAGATGTGTTTCTTGCAGAAGGATGATATCGGGGTTATGCTCATATATAAATTGTTTGAACTCAAGGATTTTAACTCTGATTCCATTAGAATTCCATGCCAAAAGAGAGAGAGAAGGGGGGGGGGGGGGGCATTAACCAAGAGGTTCAATAACTAATCTCATACCGTTTACGAAGCAAAAAAATTTGTCCTCAACGGAATCTTTATTTTTCATGTCAGCTTTTACGGTTCTTAATTGATTGAGTATTCCTGAAAAATCAGGAATACCAAGATTCCTTCTATCATGCTATTTATTATTTGCTTGATAAATAGTATGATAGACTACCTTCTATCATACTATTTATTATTTGCTGGATTTCTTGGAATTGTTTTAAAAGAGTGAATGTATTTTTACTGACTGAAGTTAGTTTTGGGACTTGGGATGCTTCCTGTTCTGTTAAGGGGTTACTTTCTGAAGTTGTGGTGAGGTTAGGGTTTGCCATTTGCGCATAAGAGATACCAGCTGAGACTAATTTTGAAACTTTAACTTCCTGTTGTTTGGCTTCTTTTTCAGCCTTCTTCTTCGCTATAATATTATGAGGGAATTTGGGCCATCCACGATAATTTGCAGGGTGATCACCCTGACAGTTACAACATTTTATAATTTGGGCTTTTTTCCCATCGGGGCAATCTTTCGTATGGTGATCACCTGCGCATTTCACACAGCGAGGGTTCATATAGCAGTTTTTGGAGTGGTGATGAAAATGTTGGCATTGGAAGCATTGATTTGATTTGAAGGGTGATTTGTAGGGTTCAATATTGATTCTTATATAAAATAAGAATTTAGTTCGTAGATATTTTTTGCCTCGTCTGTTGGTGTGAGTTGTACTTGATATAGGGGCAGCTTGGTTTGGTCCTTTCTCTGCAATTGAGCGACTTTGATTACTGGGATTCCTAAGTCATTTAATTTTTCGTGGACTTCCTCTGGGGAATAGTCAATGGGTAGTCCTCTTATGACAACTTTAAGGGGTTTAACTACTCCCAGAGGGAGAAGGAAACCTTTGATGTTATTTGTTTTCATGCACTCAGTTATTCCTCTGTGATCTTCAGCAGTGAAAGGGTCAATTTTAATAAATTCCGCTCCTATTTTGGCATGGAATTTCCTTGAATCATCCTTACCAGCTAGAATTGAGAGAATTTCCATGTAGTTTTCAGTTTTTACTATAGTAAGGTGCTTGATTTTACTGGTTGCGTTACTGATACGAGGGCTTTTAGAAGTGCTAGCATTTAAATTTTGTTCAGGAAGAGCACTATATTTATTTTTTAAGGGAGTTGGTTGAGTTAATCCTCCAATAGATATGGATTTTTTAGCTGTAAGACGGGCAGAAGGAAAACGAAGATCATTGGCCTTAGCCATAGGCTTGGTTGGGAGAGAGGGAAAATTATCTTCAGATTCAGTCCTAGGTTTTTTGTTCGGGTTAGTTGAAGTAGAGGGAAGATTAGTGTTGGTTAATTGAGCATAGAGCTCATTTAGATGGTTCCCATGCTTATCTAATCTGTACATTTCGAAAGCAAGTTGATGGACCTTTTCCAGGCTGTTTCGGAATTTGATGGGAATGCCGTCTTCAATAAGATCTTTTAGGATGCTCTGGTCATCTTGGTTAAGGATATTGATGTCAGGCACTGGTGTGGTGACTTCTGAAGGTGGATTAGTTGAAGTTTCAGCAATAGAAAGTTCCATATACTCCTCCGGAGAGGGAGAAACGTTCGCCATTATGCAGCGGGAAAAAAGTACGTCTGCACACAACGAAGACCCCGAGGGGAATCCAAACCAAATTCCCGCAGTACACGTGCTACGATTTTATACCGGCATTGGATAAACGATAAACAAATGAAGCAATTTTATTGGCTTTTCGTTTATCGTCATGAGAAAAAACTTACTTGCTAGTGGGCGGTGCTTAGCCGGAATTCACACAGTGAAAGTCCTTTCACACGTTTGGAAAAAGGTGCCCAAAACTACCGATTTTGCTTGAGTGCGAGAACAGCATATGAGGTGAAACGCGTCTCAGGTGCGGAAAAATTCGAACGCGAAAGCTTTTCGTATGGCCCTAGACTAGACCCGTATGAACACAGACAGTTATTAAAGCAAAGTAAAGTTGGATTGTTTGTTATATAGGATCTATAATGAAAGTATAGGAACGAAAGTGGGGGATATGGTCTTTAACACCCAGAACATGAGGGAAAGAATATTAATATCAGGAAGGCCAAAGAGATAAAATACGATTGGACTTACAACTTAGATCCAGTATCAAACATCAAATATTATACAGATGGATCTAAAATAAATGATAGAGTTGGTTCTGCATGTGCAAAATATCAAGGTAATGAGAAAGTTGAAACAATATAAAAGGATCGAAGATCACGCCTCATCTTATGCAACTGAAGTAACCGCACTAACTATGGCAGTTTCCAACGCTATAAGAAATTGTATAACTGAGATAGAAATTTACAGTGATTCAAGAAGTGCGTTACAGGCTCTGAATACCGTTAACTATAAGAATACACAAATAGAAGATTTAAAAGAATTGATAAAAAATAATAATTTAAAGGTTAACTTTCATTGGATAAAGGCCCACATTGGGTTCAACGAAAATGAAGAAGCTGACAAAGAAGCGACTACCAGAGAACAGATAGATGATACAGTAAAATAAACTAAAGCACAAATAAAAAGAAGAATTAAAAAATGGGGCCTGAATGAATGGCAAAATAGATGGGATAATGAAGATTTAGGCAGAACAGTCCATATGATATTTCCGCAAGTTTCAACAAAGAGATTATCTTCCAATTTTTGGTTAAACCAGGCAATAACCCAACACGGCTGCTTAGGTACATATCAGAAAATATTCTTTGGCAAATTGGATCGATGCAAGTGTGGGGCAATACAAACTATTGAACATTGTCTAAAGGAGTGTGAGAGGTGGAAAGATTCACGATCCAAGCTATCTAGAGAGATGTTAAGCTGGCCACCTAAACAATTTTTTGCCGACTACTACTATCGTAAATTCACCATTACTATTATGAAGGAATTAATGAACGATCACTTCCCTTTTCAGGGCTTAATACGTCCCCAGGATGGGAATCGTGCTACCTAATTACTTTTTGTTTTTGAGAGTTTATATTTATAAGTTGTAAATTAATGTGATCATAAACAAGATAAATATAGTCAAGTATATGATACATTCGTGGGCACCGTGCAACCTGGTTCACCTTGAGCGCTGCGGAGTAGCTGAGCAGGAAGCAGTTCTATTAAATGTGAAATAAATAAATTTGCAAACTAAAATTTCCTTTATATTAAAAAAAAGGAAAAGCACTGAGTAGAAATGTTTAAATATAAGATAGATTTGTGTTTAGTGTAATAGTATATTGAATGATGTGTTCCGTAACCTTTAAGGTTGGTACAGTTTTTTTGTGTAGGAATGTGGTGCAGTACTTTCGCCTTGTGCTTTTGGTCTCCAGGTCGTTGGTTTGAGCCCAGCTATGGTAGCAATTCTTCAATGTATAAATTAAGTAAAATGGCGATATTAATGATTAATTTAATGAGATGAATAATCAGGAAAGTAAAAAATTCAAATATTGTAAAAATAGTTGATATTTATAGCAAATATTTATTGTAGTACTTTACGTATAGTACATTACGTTTAGTAAGCACTGTAAGTATGATTATTACATCTATGTACAATTATAAATATGTAAAATACCAATAATTTATATTATAGTGATCGTGAATTAAAAGTAATACAGCGAACGTGCCAAAAAAATGTGGCTTTTATATGTTCATGTATTTAAATATTTGGGTATTTTTAATTAAGTTCATGTTTATATTATGGATATGTTTGTATATGTGTTAAAGTAAAATTCGTGTTGTTAACCTATATTGACTTACGTTGTCCTGTTTTAGTTATCAATAACTTTAAGTTAATTCATGTATTAAGAAGTATTTGTATGTAATTTGAAATTTTGATGGAAAATAGTGACCGAGTCTGAGTGTGACACAGGAGCCGAACTAAAAATATTTTCTTACTTAGTTTGTAGGTTTTCGGTTTCAATATAAGTTAAAAAGTTGCTTTTTTGTTGTTTTTGGCAAAGTTTACCCCTCGAGTTTGTTCTAGCTCACCTGTAATGGATTGCTGTTGCATGACTTGTCATCAGGACTTACCGCATATCTTCGGATGGGCCGGTCAAATTTTTAAGTATGAACACAGACAGTGATGATGATATTACAGCGATTTCACCGAGCGTCTCACGGTATGAATAGTCCATCAGCGGAGAACGAATTTCGACCGAACAATTTAGTCATGGTATTTTCAGAAGCTCTGTCAGGAAGTCTATACGTTCATCTATCGAAATCACGACAGGTCATAGGGAATGGGAAGAATGACATAAAAAAAAAGGATGTGCCCGCGATTTCCAGATTATTTTTATTTGTGTTACATAATCAGATTTTACTCTTATTTCTTAAAATTTAATCTAAAAGTTAGCTAATAAGAATGGGTTAGATGTTAGACAATCTTAACCCTTAGTGCCAGTGCACACTTGCGGCAAAAGTACTCGGGACGCTGCGTTATTTTCACTCTGCGTTGTAACGTATTCCTGCGATTTGTGTCAAAAGCAAACACTTAGGTAGCGTCACAGGTTACGTGTAAGGTAGACAGCTTACTAAAATAGAGACTTTTAAGATAATGAGGATTTCAGTTTTATTTAATAAAGACGGTTAGGCCGCGATCTCGAATAATATATATATACAAACAGTCCATAGAAGTTGGAGTAGAAAACGTGGATTGTCTCTCAAGGATGGAGCACACTGTCGCTAAAACGAGGTGACGAACCGCTGGTCAGGTCACAGAAAAAAAGGGCCCGCACTCGTCCACTGGAAACTAGCAGCTTCTCTGAAATAACACAATTGGGGAGATCAAGTTCCGATCGGTTCCCCCGACCTTTCTCGGTGAAAAAGGGTCTTCTCACGTAGAGGGCAGAGCCTCACAAAAAAACAAGTCACTTAAAAGTGCGTGGAGCTAGGAGATCAGGTATCACCCCTAAGCTCTCTAAGGAAAAAACTCTCCGCACAAAAAACTCTCTGGTCTTCAAGCCCTCGTCGGCTTCTTTTAAAAACTTGATCCCTGGCGGAATTCTTTCTAGCCTCCTCTCTATAGCTCGCTCCGGATAGGCTGAGCGTCTAGCCGTGCACAAAAAACGATGCCGATTATTACATCTTCATCGCTCACTCACTCATTAGCGAACTCGTTTCAGGGCGTAAACTGTCATTGTCGGCCACTGTCAAAATATGGCGCCAGACTGTCTCCTCTTTTCATCCCAGGAATGCGTCCCGAAGAGGTGCCTATTGTGGTCCTCTTCCACCCGCGGGGTCTGCCATTCTTTAGCATCGGCTCACGGCTAGCGGCGATTTTAATGGTGTTCCTACTCGCCTCGAGGGGGGGAAATTGCCACAGCCCCTCCCCCCTTTGAAGAGATTTTGCGGTTCTGCAAAATCTGAAAATCAAGGGTTAGGTACAGGTATCTTACTTGTATTCCATCTCCAGAGGCATTCCTAACAATTTTAATTTATGCATCAACTTCTAGGTTAAGTTTACTATTCATGTTACACTTAATTTACAATAAAAAAAATTTTACACTAACACAATACCTCAATTAAAACATTAAATGTCATTTATATTTACAGAAACACAAAAAAAAACATTCATATTTACAACACTATCTTAGGTTTAGAGGTTCAAACTAAAAAGAAAACTTTATCTTATCACAATTTCTTAATTTAAAAACAATACACTGAATTACAAATATAATAAGAAAAAAATGTTACAATTCAAGTAAATTTAGCTTATTCCGCTCTACTGAGACAGTCAGCATGTTTGTTTTGTGATCCTGGCCTATGAACAATCTTATAATTAAATGGTTGCATAGCTAGAGACCACCTCATAAGCCTATGGTTGTTACCGGCATTATTTTTCTCTATTCGCTGACACGGGTCGCAAGATTTTACGAACATCTCCGCGTCTTTGGTGCACTGGGGCCAATAATAATAACGCAATAGCTCATTTTTCGTTCTGAGCACCCCCATATGTCCCCGTAATCCCTCGTGAGTCAAAATTAAGATTCTGGCTCGGAGACATTTAGGAATGACTAACTGCCTCCGTTCTTTGCCTCTGTGATCCGTGGATCTTCTAAATAACAGCCCTTTTTCAACCAAATATTCAGTTGTGGTTTTATTTTTAACCTTATTCCAGAGGGGCTTTAGTTCTTTACACCTCTCTTGCTCTTTTCGGAAAATTTCTGAGCTTACACCCGCTAAATCCATTTCTGCGCTCCCTTCTCCCGGGGACAGTACTAATTCGCTCTCGACCTGGACCGTTCCCTCTTCACTCTGACCAGTTTCGGTTTCAACTCCTACGGCGGGAATTGAATTTTCTAGTTTTTCTCCACGACTTACTATGGCTAGCGACCGGTTTCGCGTAACGATGCCGTTCACGGACTGGGGTTCGCTTTTGAGCCTCTCTACGAGTTCCTGGGTATAATTTCCCATTAAGTAATGGTTCATTCCCACTGATTTTCCTACCACGGCTGCTTTCGTGAGCAGATCCCCATATTTCTCACTTTCTATTCGCACTCTAGCGACCGGTAAACTCCGCAATTCATTTTCTAAGGCTGTGCGGACCCATACCCTTTCTCCGGTAAAATCTGAGGCGTTTATTAATTTAATAGGGGCTAGATCAAAACTCGAACCACTGTCCCTGAGAATGGTGGTTTCGATACCGTTTATTTTTGCCTTACTTAAGTATGGCTTGAACACTGGTTCAAAGATATCCGCAGTAGCTACACTGTTTACACGCTCGGCAGTTTGCCTGTGTAATTCGGGGCACTGAGGTCTCAGATGATCGGTCGACCCACACTGATAACAAGCCGGGGGCTTACGTTTTTCGAACTCGCGTGTGCGCCAGTTATTCCCACCTGATCCTTGGCTCCTCCCGTTAAAAGAGTTAGACCTTTCCCAGTCTCCCTTTTTATCCTCATTTATCTCCTCAGCGATTTTGGGTTTCTCTGCCGCCTTTTTCTCTGGTGGTTTTAAATTAAGGGGTTTTCTGATAGTGCGCCTTGTCGCTTCATATTCGTCCAATTTTTTCACTAAGATGTGAGGGTCCACTATAGCTCCCCAACCATCTAAAAAGTGTTCTCGGATTTCCGCCGGGACGCGTTTTTTAATCTGGTCTGCAACCATGAGATTCTTAAGGGCTTCAAAATCTTTTACACTTACCCCTTCAAGCCATCCCTCTAAATAATTTCTCAGCTCGAAAATTAAATCTTTCCATAGGGCACCTGGCCGCCTCTGGTGTTGATTTAGTTTAACTCTAAAAGTCTCCGGACTTAACTTAAAACGGCTCAGAAGTAATTTCTTTACCTGATCGCAATCATCTGCTACCTCAACGGGTTCGCGAATAATTATTTCAGCGATCTCCGTGGGTAATAATGAAAGCAAATGCATCATTCGTTCCCCGTCTTCAACCTGAGCCTTGCGGGCCTGACGTTCGAAAAGAGTTAGGAAGAGCGAAATGTCCGACTTATCCGGATCATATTTCTGCATTAGGGTTTTGAAATTTCGTACGGGCCTAGCGCTCTCATTCTGGGACGAAGCTACGCTGGCGGTTTCGGCTGCATGAGTCAACCGCAACCTTTCCAGTTCAAATTCTCTTTGTCTAGCTTCGCGTTCTAATTCTAAGTGTCTAAACTCGGTTTTTTTTCGCGCTCTTCTTTAATGATTTTTATTTGAGCCCTAACACTCTCTTCATCATACCTTGCACTGGCCAAAATTCTGTCGTATAGGTCACATTTCCTATCGTGATCCTCGAAATCAATCCCTAGATCATCTGAAAGAACCTGGAGATCTTCCTTCTTATAAGTCATTAAAAATGCCATTTTTCCTATCTCAATATAACCCAATTACACTAGTCCAAAACCAATTCTCCAAAATAATACACTCTAATACGATACGTTAATAAAGAATAATAAAAATGCACTTTTCTTAATTTCTAGCACAAATACACTTAATACTCAAAACACAATATGCAATCTCGGTTCAATAACATGTTATACAATTCTACTCAGAAAAAATTTCATCTAATACATTTCCCCACAATAACATACATACACTTGCAAAAAATTCTATGTTTTCAATAGATACACTTTACTAAATTTTGTAACACTTCGCGACTTGTTCATAAACCAGATCACAAAACCACAAGTCTCGAATTTCTCGGACTCAAAATAAAATATACTTAACGAGCTGATGCTCAAACGTTTCTCGAATTTCTCGAGTTATCTTAACTAAGGAGTTAATTATAAAAAACACAAATATTCTGTCGACTTTCTCGACGGGTAATTAACTTAAGAGTTAATATTTAAAAAAAAACAAATATTCTGTCGACTTTCTCGACGGGTAATTAACTTAAGAGTTAATATTAAAACACACAAATATTCTGTCGACTTTCTCGACGGGTAATTAACTTAAAGAGTTAATATTTAAAAAACACAAATATTATGTCGACTTTCTCGACGGGTAATTAACTTAAGAGTTAATATTTAAAAAACACAATTGCCTCTAGAGAATGAAAAAAACAAGTACCTGTCCTCGAAGCTTGCTTCTCTAATCGGGGATGTTGGCTTTCTTGGCTCAGTAGGAATGGCTCCACACTAGTCACAGTTTTTATGCACTCTTGAAAGTTCAAACTATCGTACGCGCACACACTCACAGTCTTGTAAAATCACTCTCTAAAGCTGGATTCATCCGTTGCTGCCACCATTCTTCTATTATTAGTATAGCTGTAACGTATTCCTGCGATTTGTGTCAAAAGCAAACACTTAGGTAGCGTCACAGGTTACGTGTAAGGTAGACAGCTTACTAAAATAGAGACTTTTAAGATAATGAGGATTTCAGTTTTATTTAATAAAGACGGTTAGGCCGCGATCTCGAATAATATATATATACAAACAGTCCATAGAAGTTGGAGTAGAAAACGTGGATTGTCTCTCAAGGATGGAGCACACTGTCGCTAAAACGAGGTGACGAACCGCTGGTCAGGTCACAGAAAAAAAGGGCCCGCACTCGTCCACTGGAAACTAGCAGCTTCTCTGAAATAACACAATTGGGGAGATCAAGTTCCGATCGGTTCCCCCGACCTTTCTCGGTGAAAAAGGGTCTTCTCACGTAGAGGGCAGAGCCTCACAAAAAAACAAGTCACTTAAAAGTGCGTGGAGCTAGGAGATCAGGTATCACCCCTAAGCTCTCTAAGGAAAAAACTCTCCGCACAAAAAACTCTCTGGTCTTCAAGCCCTCGTCGGCTTCTTTTAAAAACTTGATCCCTGGCGGAATTCTTTCTAGCCTCCTCTCTATAGCTCGCTCCGGATAGGCTGAGCGTCTAGCCGTGCGCAAAAAACGATGCCGATTATTACATCTTCATCGCTCACTCACTCATTAGCGAACTCGTTTCAGGGCGTAAACTGTCATTGTCGGCCACTGTCAAAATATGGCGCCAGACTGTCTCCTCTTTTCATCCCAGGAATGCGTCCCGAAGAGGTGCCTATTGTGGTCCTCTTCCACCCGCGGGGTCTGCCATTCTTTAGCATCGGCTCACGGCTAGCGGCGATTTTAATGGTGTTCCTACTCGCCTCGAGGGGGGGAAATTGCCACAGCCCCTCCCCCCTTTGAAGAGATTTTGCGGTTCTGCAAAATCTGAAAATCAAGGGTTAGGTACAGGTATCTTACTTGTATTCCATCTCCAGAGGCATTCCTAACAATTTTAATTTATGCATCAACTTCTAGGTTAAGTTTACTATTCATGTTACACTTAATTTACAATAAAAAAAATTTTACACTAACACAATACCTCAATTAAAACATTAAATGTCATTTATATTTACAGAAACACAAAAAAAAACATTCATATTTACAACACTATCTTAGGTTTAGAGGTTCAAACTAAAAAGAAAACTTTATCTTATCACAATTTCTTAATTTAAAAACAATACACTGAATTACAAATATAATAAGAAAAAAATGTTACAATTCAAGTAAATTTAGCTTATTCCGCTCTACTGAGACAGTCAGCATGTTTGTTTTGTGATCCTGGCCTATGAACAATCTTATAATTAAATGGTTGCATAGCTAGAGACCACCTCATAAGCCTATGGTTGTTACCGGCATTATTTTTCTCTATTCGCTGACACGGGTCGCAAGATTTTACGAACATCTCCGCGTCTTTGGTGCACTGGGGCCAATAATAATAACGCAATAGCTCATTTTTCGTTCTGAGCACCCCCATATGTCCCCGTAATCCCTCGTGAGTCAAAATTAAGATTCTGGCTCGGAGACATTTAGGAATGACTAACTGCCTCCGTTCTTTGCCTCTGTGATCCGTGGATCTTCTAAATAACAGCCCTTTTTCAACCAAATATTCAGTTGTGGTTTTATTTTTAACCTTATTCCAGAGGGGCTTTAGTTCTTTACACCTCTCTTGCTCTTTTCGGAAAATTTCTGAGCTTACACCCGCTAAATCCATTTCTGCGCTCCCTTCTCCCGGGGACAGTACTAATTCGCTCTCGACCTGGACCGTTCCCTCTTCACTCTGACCAGTTTCGGTTTCAACTCCTACGGCGGGAATTGAATTTTCTAGTTTTTCTCCACGACTTACTATGGCTAGCGACCGGTTTCGCGTAACGATGCCGTTCACGGACTGGGGTTCGCTTTTGAGCCTCTCTACGAGTTCCTGGGTATAATTTCCCATTAAGTAATGGTTCATTCCCACTGATTTTCCTACCACGGCTGCTTTCGTGAGCAGATCCCCATATTTCTCACTTTCTATTCGCACTCTAGCGACCGGTAAACTCCGCAATTCATTTTCTAAGGCTGTGCGGACCCATACCCTTTCTCCGGTAAAATCTGAGGCGTTTATTAATTTAATAGGGGCTAGATCAAAACTCGAACCACTGTCCCTGAGAATGGTGGTTTCGATACCGTTTATTTTTGCCTTACTTAAGTATGGCTTGAACACTGGTTCAAAGATATCCGCAGTAGCTACACTGTTTACACGCTCGGCAGTTTGCCTGTGTAATTCGGGGCACTGAGGTCTCAGATGATCGGTCGACCCACACTGATAACAAGCCGGGGGCTTACGTTTTTCGAACTCGCGTGTGCGCCAGTTATTCCCACCTGATCCTTGGCTCCTCCCGTTAAAAGAGTTAGACCTTTCCCAGTCTCCCTTTTTATCCTCATTTATCTCCTCAGCGATTTTGGGTTTCTCTGCCGCCTTTTTCTCTGGTGGTTTTAAATTAAGGGGTTTTCTGATAGTGCGCCTTGTCGCTTCATATTCGTCCAATTTTTTCACTAAGATGTGAGGGTCCACTATAGCTCCCCAACCATCTAAAAAGTGTTCTCGGATTTCCGCCGGGACGCGTTTTTTAATCTGGTCTGCAACCATGAGATTCTTAAGGGCTTCAAAATCTTTTACACTTACCCCTTCAAGCCATCCCTCTAAATAATTTCTCAGCTCGAAAATTAAATCTTTCCATAGGGCACCTGGCCGCCTCTGGTGTTGATTTAGTTTAACTCTAAAAGTCTCCGGACTTAACTTAAAACGGCTCAGAAGTAATTTCTTTACCTGATCGCAATCATCTGCTACCTCAACGGGTTCGCGAATAATTATTTCAGCGATCTCCGTGGGTAATAATGAAAGCAAATGCATCATTCGTTCCCCGTCTTCAACCTGAGCCTTGCGGGCCTGACGTTCGAAAAGAGTTAGGAAGAGCGAAATGTCCGACTTATCCGGATCATATTTCTGCATTAGGGTTTTGAAATTTCGTACGGGCCTAGCGCTCTCATTCTGGGACGAAGCTACGCTGGCGGTTTCGGCTGCATGAGTCAACCGCAACCTTTCCAGTTCAAATTCTCTTTGTCTAGCTTCGCGTTCTAATTCTAAGTGTCTAAACTCGGTTTTTTTCGCGCTCTTCTTTAATGATTTTTATTTGAGCCCTAACACTCTCTTCATCATACCTTGCACTGGCCAAAATTCTGTCGTATAGGTCACATTTCCTATCGTGATCCTCGAAATCAATCCCTAGATCATCTGAAAGAACCTGGAGATCTTCCTTCTTATAAGTCATTAAAAATGCCATTTTTCCTATCTCAATATAACCCAATTACACTAGTCCAAAACCAATTCTCCAAAATAATACACTCTAATACGATACGTTAATAAAGAATAATAAAAATGCACTTTTCTTAATTTCTAGCACAAATACACTTAATACTCAAAACACAATATGCAATCTCGGTTCAATAACATGTTATACAATTCTACTCAGAAAAAATTTCATCTAATACATTTCCCCACAATAACATACATACACTTGCAAAAAATTCTATGTTTTCAATAGATACACTTTACTAAATTTTGTAACACTTCGCGACTTGTTCATAAACCAGATCACAAAACCACAAGTCTCGAATTTCTCGGACTCAAAATAAAATATACTTAACGAGCTGATGCTCAAACGTTTCTCGAATTTCTCGAGTTATCTTAACTAAGGAGTTAATTATAAAAAACACAAATATTCTGTCGACTTTCTCGACGGGTAATTAACTTAAGAGTTAATATTTAAAAAAAACAAATATTCTGTCGACTTTCTCGACGGGTAATTAACTTAAGAGTTAATATTAAAACACACAAATATTCTGTCGACTTTCTCGACGGGTAATTAACTTAAAGAGTTAATATTTAAAAAACACAAATATTATGTCGACTTTCTCGACGGGTAATTAACTTAAGAGTTAATATTTAAAAAACACAATTGCCTCTAGAGAATGAAAAAACAAGTACCTGTCCTCGAAGCTTGCTTCTCTAATCGGGGATGTTGGCTTTCTTGGCTCAGTAGGAATGGCTCCACACTAGTCACAGTTTTTATGCACTCTTGAAAGTTCAAACTATCGTACGCGCACACACTCACAGTCTTGTAAAATCACTCTCTAAAGCTGGATTCATCCGTTGCTGCCACCATTCTTCTATTATTAGTATAGCTGTAACGTATTCCTGCGATTTGTGTCAAAAGCAAACACTTAGGTAGCGTCACAGGTTACGTGTAAGGTAGACAGCTTACTAAAATAGAGACTTTTAAGATAATGAGGATTTCAGTTTTATTTAATAAAGACGGTTAGGCCGCGATCTCGAATAATATATATATACAAACAGTCCATAGAAGTTGGAGTAGAAAACGTGGATTGTCTCTCAAGGATGGAGCACACTGTCGCTAAAACGAGGTGACGAACCGCTGGTCAGGTCACAGAAAAAAAGGGCCCGCACTCGTCCACTGGAAACTAGCAGCTTCTCTGAAATAACACAATTGGGGAGATCAAGTTCCGATCGGTTCCCCCGACCTTTCTCGGTGAAAAAGGGTCTTCTCACGTAGAGGGCAGAGCCTCACAAAAAAACAAGTCACTTAAAAGTGCGTGGAGCTAGGAGATCAGGTATCACCCCTAAGCTCTCTAAGGAAAAAACTCTCCGCACAAAAAACTCTCTGGTCTTCAAGCCCTCGTCGGCTTCTTTTAAAAACTTGATCCCTGGCGGAATTCTTTCTAGCCTCCTCTCTATAGCTCGCTCCGGATAGGCTGAGCGTCTAGCCGTGCGCAAAAAACGATGCCGATTATTACATCTTCATCACTCACTCACTCATTAGCGAACTCGTTTCAGGGCGTAAACTGTCATTGTCGGCCACTGTCAAAATATGGCGCCAGACTGTCTCCTCTTTTCATCCCAGGAATGCGTCCCGAAGAGGTGCCTATTGTGGTCCTCTTCCACCCGCGGGGTCTGCCATTCTTTAGCATCGGCTCACGGCTAGCGGCGATTTTAATGGTGTTCCTACTCGCCTCGAGGGGGGGAAATTGCCACAGCGTGGAACGCCGTTCCAGTGCACACTTTCGCGGTGATAGGCGTCAGCGGCAGTCTCTCGTTTGCCACCAACCGAAATGGATCGTACGCGCGCCCAATTATTTTTTAAAAAAAGTTGTTTTTTCTTACTTAGTGTACAAGCATGTTCATCGTGAAAATAGAATTAGAAAAAAGAAGTCCTGGATCCATCCATACAACAGCGAGAGACAGGCCCTGATTTTCCATTAGGCCGAGCTCCAAAATTTTTATTTTAAAAGAAAAGAAAGAAAAATTTCCTAATTCAATTTTTTTTATTTTACCTTTTTTAATAGCAATTTTTTTATACATCCTTTCAAATTTGATTGATTGGTTCATTATATGTATAGTTATATGTATAGTTCATCATACGTATGTTATAGTGTATATAAGGAATTAATAAGTTTTTCTGATTGCATTGTATTGGTGTTTTAATGATGAAGTTAATATGTTGTATTACTTTTTGTTATTTGATAATGTTCTAGGCTTCTACGCTTCAAATAGCCTATTCTTGGTAAAATGGTACTTTCATAATGATTTATGATTATTTTTTTGTGTGTCAATTTTGGAAATTTTACGCCCATATCAGTGTTAGGGGGGCCCCCATCCCGAGTTGTGCCTATAGTCCAGAATTTTCTAAACCGGGCCCTTGCGAGAGGTACTTGAAGGGAGCGTTTAATGTATGCTTGATGGATCTCAGGGAAGATTGTGGAAAAGTTTTTTAATTATTTTCGGACGACCCACTTAAAATAAACTTAAATACTTGACCATCTAAAAGGTTTTTTATCTAATGTACTTATTTTAATAAAAGTTGTAAAAAATTATACTTACTGGTTGTATTTTTTTCATTCTCCGTTTTTTGGCTTAAGTTCTCAATAATGGTTTTACAAAGATTTTCCCAAGCAGACTGTTTCTGTATTCGGTCTTTATAGTCCTCATGACTAACATCCCAAATTATCGGGCGAGCTTTTACTTCGTCGATGAAAAGTTCGACATCTACATTTTCTTCAAACATCGTGTAAAGAGACTTCACGATCTCGATAGGTGATAAAACGCTGCGGCAGATGTGCACTCCCCAGCAGAAAAATGAGTACTACCAGCTATCGCGTTACAGGAATGTGCCGTGCGTTCCACAGGAACCTGCGGCGACCTAGGAGTGGCGCCGGCGGCAGATGGACGCCGGCGGCACGTGTGAATCCCAACAGCAGTTGCTCTGCATTTCTTCTTATCGGAGTGAAAATAACGCAGCGTCCAGAGTACTTTTGCCGCAAGTGTGCACCGGCTCTTAACAAGTAACACACGCCACAGAGACGCTTAGGTTTGCTAATTTCCCCTATTTCATACTTCAGCGCTACTTGTCAAATGAAACCTTCAGTGTATGCTCTTGGTAGATAGTCTAAACAACGCTTGTGAAGTTTCAAGCTAATCAGTTGTGTTTTGTGGTTTCAGTAAGGTCATAACTAAAAAGTACGACGTCCAAGAGACACCCATTACTTGAAGTGTCAACATTTGTGCTCATCTTAAAGACGTGTATTACCTGTAACGTATTTTTCTACTACATCTGAGGTACGTACCTAACCAATAATGACAAGTTTTATGTTTAAATGTGTTTTCTCAGCATGTTGTTCTTCTCAATTTATTTTTATACATATTTTTATTTACTCTCCTAAATACCTTGGAGAGTTCTAAATTCTTCATGTTCTCAAAAAAAATATTGATTACTAAATGTTTCCTCCTGTCAATTAAACTTTCAACTAATTTATTGATTTATGTTCTTGATAGATTACATTCAAGATCAATGAAATTATATTCAAAAGTTTTTCAAATGATATTTCATTGATTGCATACATTTTTTTCCTTTCTCTTTTCTCTCCATCTCCGAGAAATGTGTTTGCAGAAAAAATATTTACAAACAGATTCTTGGCATAATTTTGCGTCAATTTTTATTTATTAGTTTATTTAATTAATTTGGTATACGTCAAGTTATTTTTTTTTCAGCATGGCAGGTATATTTTCTCCTAAGAGAAAAAAATGTCAATGGATGCTCTTCCTGAAGAAGAGGTTGAGCCGAGTGATGAAGAATTTGATTCTGATGATTCCTACAATGCCGAGGATGAAACAGAACATTCTGAACATGACACTGAGTCTGAATTAGATGAGCAAGACATTGAGGATGAGGCAAATGAAAGGGTCGGTGGAAATTCAGTGGAAGAGGTTGTTCTTGGCCTCTCTGGTGATGGGTCTTCAATGACAAAACAAAATAAAGTCGTCAATTTGATATCCTCCATGCATAACTCAAAATTTACCAACCAATCCAGTAATAAACCAGAAATAATAAGTTTTTACAATTCAACAAAATCAGGAGTGGATAATTTAGACAAAATTATCGCGAACTATTCACCGAATAGAGGTTTGAGACGGTGGCCCCTGACAATATTTTACAATATGATAGCGTTTAGTCTTGAAAATTCTGGCATTATCTATGTGGGCTACGATGAGGCGACTGTGATGACACTTTTTGACTTTATAAATTCATTAGAAAACAGTTTGTTAGAAAAACAAGTGCAACGTCGGTTGTCCATACCAAACCTTCCGGATGACCTAAAAAATAGCACGAGACATTCTTGGAGAACCTGAAGAAACGCATAGCACCTCTCCAGAAATTTCTGATAAACTTCCAAAGAGAAAAATGTTCCGATATTGTCCTTATCAAAAAAGGAGGCAAACTGCATACAAATGTATAAAATGTGAAAATCCGTGTAGCCTACAGTGCTAGAAAAAAGTGTGCAATTCTTGTGCTCCTGGAGTAAAAAAAGTAATTTTTGTTTACGTGATGCCGATTTTAATTATATTATTTTAACTGTATGTATTATTTAATTTTAATTGTATTGTGAACAATCAAATAAAACATATTTAGTTAATTTACATGTAGTTTTATTAAATTTGCACATCTAAAAAAATTATTGTTATGTACACGTCTCACAGACGCATGTTACTTGCAGCGAACAAAATATGTGTGTTACCAGTTAAGGGTTAACTCCTAGTTTGTCTTGATTCTTAATATTTAAACCAAAAGTTAGCTGATAAGAATGGGTTAGATAATGGATGAGACAGTCTTAACTCTTAGTTTGTTTTGATATCTCTGTAGCCAAAATTTACAGCGTATTTCGAGCAACAAATTTAGAGATTTCTTTTTATTCGCTGGAATCCAGAATATTGATTTTTCTGTATTTGTCAAGTTTTCATAAAAAGTTTTTTCCCCCTGGACTGCGTTCCCTAAAATGTAGTAACGAAATTCTTTCTAACACGAAAATAATTTTAGGACAGTGATACCCTTTCCCTCCTCACATGGTAATTTTGGTTGGTTGGGATTTCCTGGCGCAAGGACTAGAAAGGACAAACTGAGCAAAACGCACAAGAAGAGCAAAACCAATACATGCATATAAAATTAAAGATTAAAAGTGACAAACACCAGTATGAAAAGCTATAGTGTAGAAAAAGCTTTACGTATGATTCAGTAAATGACAGATGTTATATTTAATGAAAAATGATTTTGAGGACGAATTTCAAAATATCGCCTATGATTCACTATATCTATGAATAGTGATTGATCAAACTCGTGGTTGTAATCTAGTTTTCTATAAAATTCCTATATCTCTACAAGGCAATCTTCATAGTGGAATATAATGCCACCAAGAAGTATATCTAGATCTCATTGCAGAAAGGGAAATCTTGAACATGTAATCACGGTTATACCGAAGACGGAACAGGGAACAGAGATTACAAAACAAGAGGTAGAAGATTCAATAGACCCTAGCAAATTGAAAACAGGTATGAAGGCCTTTAGAATGATAGCTATAGGAGGAGTGCTGAAAGGAACCGATAAAAATGATGAATTGGATACATTAATAGCTGAATTTGCTGCAAACTACCAACTAAAAAATACATATGAAATACAGAAACCAAAGCGAAGAAATCCACAAATCATTATCTATGGAGTCAAGGAGAAACTAGAGAAAGACGAATTTAGAAATAACAACAACAAAATGAAGAACTAAATAACGAGGACACTAGAATTATGTCAAAATTTGAGAGAAAGCAAGGGATAAATGGGATTTTAAGTGTAAATGGGGAAAAGTAGTTGATAAGCAAAAGGAAATTAAATTAAATTGGCAAAGATATACAACGAAAGAATACATTAGACCGAAAATGTGTTACAAGTGTTGGATTGGAAAATGGGGCATTTGGCCTATGCGCTCCCAAGAGCTATTTCCTCCTTGGTTGGTTGCCTTGTGAACCGCTACGTGCTGCTCTAGCGCGTAACTTTAATATACCAAGAAATTGCACTGTTGTTGTTGTTCTTCTAAAGATATTGAGATTTTACGATGCATTTGCTGATCTATTATAAATAAACTGTTAACACAGTGTGTCCATTTTCGTTCTTGCGAACGACGAGTGCTCTGCACTCTTCTTTTTCTTATAGATAAGCAACTTATGCAGCCCTACGGCATATTACTATTATTTTTACAGTCCACTGCTTGTGAAGCTCGACATTTGGTCCTAGTGCTACGGAGGTTCCATGAATATAACATCGTTAAATCGCCAAAGACGCGTTTTAAAAAATAAAATAAACAAACTAACTAAGTTTATTGAGGAACTTAAACTGGAAGTTCAGGATGTTATGGAAGCAGTAATAATTATCAAAAGCAAGATTGCAGCTTCATCAGAAATAAAATATTCCATTCGTCAACTAGTGACTTCATACACGGATCTTCCGGATAATCCAAAGGATGACTTGACGATGACGGAAGAATTACGTAGATGATCAGATAGAACAATTGGAGGTAATATTGAATATCTTACTTTCTAAGCTAGATTCTCCTAGTGTCAAAATCGAAACTGATTCAATACCTTCTAAGTTTAAAATTCCTGACTTGCCGTTAGCATTATTTTTCGGCAAGTATGAAGAGTTCGAAATCTTTAAAGTACAGTTTATGTCAATAATTGGCGAAAACAAAAATTTAAGCTCTACTCAACGTCTTTGTTATCTGAAAGGCTGCCTACGCGGCGAAGCTAAACAAATTGAATCATCTCAGGACACATATGAGTCCCTTTGGACTTATTTGACAAATAGATATGATAATAAAAGAGCAGTCATAAGCTGCGTTTACATGGACAACAATAATACCCGGGATTTACCCGCTAATAGGGAAAACCTTCGAAGCCCGTTTACATGGGACCACATTTTCACCCTGCTTTTACCCGTCTTACCGGAAGTAAAGGCCGTCACATGATTCGGCGGAAGTGATCCTCATACACCATCATTCCTTGTAAATCACGTTATGGGTTCGAACCCAGCCGGTGTCATACTTTTCCAAATTCACTGTATTGCTATTTTTAGCTTTCCATCTTCGAACTCCGCATTTATCTCGTTACGAAGTGTATGGTCCTGGGGAAGGCCTTTTTTTTCCCAATTGCTGTTCTTTTGACCTCGTATTCTTAAATTTTAAAAATAACAACAACAAAAAAAAATCATAAAACTTTAAAAATCCAAAAAGATTGAAAAACTTACAAAAATATTTTTTGTATTCTTATGATATCTGCTTTTCTGGGCCTCTTAATATTATTACTTTTTTGTTTTCCGTGGATTATTAGTCTTATCTAATTTTTCTTCTAAATTTTCTTAACTTGTAAGTCTATTTTTTCTGTTAAAATTAACTTTTTTGTTTTAATTTAACTTTACTATTAATTTTTTTTCTTTTACCCGCGTTATTCTTACCTTAATATTTTAATTCATTACTTAAAATTTTAACTACTGAGCACTCCCACCTTGATTACATATATCTTGCTTACAGGAGATAAAGTCGACACGACCAATGCACTCCTCTTCTAAAACACAATTACGTCTGTGTCTATTTGTTATTTAAATGCAGCATATGTCAGTCGCTGTTGATAATTATAGAACGTTTACGATTGTTTACTGTTGTTTTTAAAAATAAATTTAGAAAATAGATAGGAAAAAAGGAATATAAGAACTAGAAGATTGATGCGGATATTAGATATAATCGTACGATCTATGGCTTCATCGCTAAATTTAGTTTTTCCACAACAAAGAATGTGGGCAAAATTACGAAGCTCTGTTTGGTGGGAAGAAATTATTTTAAATTCCTGAAGTAATAAAGACTGGAAAGAAAATTTTCCAATCGATAGGTGCATTTTTTTTAAATTATAAGATTAATTGTAAGATACTTATTGTTTTAATAAATCCTTTTATAAAATCAAAATGTAATTTTGATTTCAATTTTGTTTCAGTAATTTTTAGTCATGTATAAATAAAAAAATCATAAATAGATATAAATAAATTTTTATCTGTGAATTCTAAAATAATTAATTTATAAATAAATTTTAATGTTACGTTTAATTATTGATTATACTTATTAAATTTATTAATTTTACCATAACACTTTAAATGAAAATGTTACTGAAATTTTATTGAAATGAAATTTTATTTCTTATTTTACATACCAGATGGCAGTACCATTCTATTTATAATGTAATTGGGGATGGTTCAGATCAAGAAATAAATGAAATCCTCCGGAAAAAAATAGGCACTTTTCTACTGTTTTCTTGAAAATTATGCGATCGTTAAGGGGTTCCAGATCCTTCCATCGATCATTTAGCTGCATTTTCATGGATTCACACAAGTTCAAATCCGCCATGTTATTTACTCCCAGCTTCGAAATGCATCATGGGTAATTAGCGGGTTTTATCCTGGGTCGAAGCAGGGTCGAAAATCCACCCTGCATTTTTCCCTATCGTAGGGAAAAAGTAAGAAACGACCCTGCTTTTACCCGGGTTTTTGGCACATGTAAACGGCACTATAGACTCTCACATCTCACATTTATTAAACCTTTCAAAAGTTTATGATTCGCCCAACCAGTTAAGGCTGTTGATAGATAACACAAAACAAAACTTACGAGCTTTAAGTTTGTTGAATTATAAAAGAAACGATTTTTCTGATGGCTTAATTTACATATTTTATTTCAAAAAGTAGATCCAGAAATAAGAAAAACCTTTGAAATGAACATAAATAAAGACGAAATCCCACAATTAGATAATTTTCTTACTTTTTTGGAAGAACATAATAGAATTGTTCAAGGATTATCGCCAAAAGAAGAAAAGAAAAAAATCCCCTGTGCACCAAAATATTCTTGCACCAAGCCAAGTCCCGGTAAAACTCTTCTATTAAAGCCGAAATCAAAGGACTGTTTATTAGGATGCAGAGACTCTCACACAATTAATAGATGTCCCAAGTTTAAAGACATTGGTGTTTTAAAACGTCTCGAAATTGTGCAAAAACACAATTTGTGTACTTCTTGTCTAAATAATCATTTACCAAATCCTTGCAAATCGAAATCATCCTGTTACATTTGTAAAGGCTTTCACAACAGTTGGTTGCATTTAGACGAACAAAACAAAGAAAGGTGCGATTCTAAATTATTGAATGCCAATGAAAAAATAAAAAACCGCAATGAGAGCGGAGAATTTCCTATCGTTTCTCCCCCTTTTTTCCCTACCTCTGTGACACTTCTGTCGAATGAAATGATTACGTGCAAAGGAAAATCATGTGTGGTTTTAAATACCGCTATAATTTACTTGAAGGATAGGATGGGTAATTTCAAACCATTCACGGCTGCACTTGATAGTTGCAGTTCCATGCATTCGATTATTTCCAATGCTGCAGCAATTTTGGGGTTAAGAAAACAAAAAATTAATATTCCGACTTCCGGATTAAATGATTCTTGTTTTTCCGCTAAATCTCTCATTAGAACTGAATTATCGGATGAAAATAAAAATAAGTCTTATTGCTTAGATTTGGATACTTGTCCCTAAAATTGCAGATCGTCTTCCGCCAACATATGTGGATTTATCTAAACTCAAAATTCCTGATAATATAAAATTAGCTGATAATGAGTGGAACCAACCCAGAAGGGTAGATGTATTGTTGGGGGGGGCAGAGTTATTTTTTGATTTACTAGGTTCAGATAAAGTTCGCATTAGTGACACGCAGTTAACTTTAGTAGAAACCATATTTGATCACATTGTGTCCGGAAGTGATTGTAGCTCTAACTTAAGCTCAGATATCTCCAATTCTTGTTTTTTATCGGTTGAGACGGATTTACTTAACCAAACACTAAGTTCCTTTTGAGAAATTGAACATGTTCAAGAAACTAAACCCTTAATTAGTGATGAATTAAATTACTGTAACAATGATTTTCTAAAAACACATGTTCGGAAACCTGATGGCAGATACGCTGTCGAACTGCCATTCCAGCCTCATTTGTTAGGAAACATTTCGTTAGGTTATAGAGAATAGCTACTTCTATCCAGACTTGGGTGCATATAATTTGAAGTGGCACTCTAAATGAATTAGATTCAAACACAGATCTAAATTGATAAACATGTTTATTTAAATATTTGCACATACAGATTTTGCTTTTCAACAATAAGCATACGCACTGATAGTACGAGAGATATATTGGCATTAAAGAAAAGTACACTTTTCAATACTGACAAACTAGAAAGTCAAACCAGCAGTGCTGCTACGTAAACTTTGGGCCTAACGAGAACTAGAGTAGGTTAGCACCTAGAGCTGCTGCTCGCAAACTTCTTTCACTTCGTTATCACTTCGTCTCCCTCTCTCACTTCTAGCTGCTTGGTGTGAATACCAACCACGTATGCCGAAATTAGCATATCTCAAGCGGCTTCTTTAATTTATTCACTTAAAAGTTCGATTCTAGTGAATCGAATCAGATGTAAACCTTACAAGGTGATTCGAAAAAGATAGCTTTGAAAAGATTAGACCAGTTATGGAATCGCCTAGAGCGCGAACCTGAGCTAAAGAAATTATATATCGCGTTTTTAAAGGAATGGAAGAAGTAAAGGATATGGTAGAAGTAAAGGATGAGGAAAATTCTGATGATGGATACTTTCTTCCCCACCACGGTGTTTTACGTCCATCTCGTTGTTCAACTAAATTGAGGGTTGTTTTTAATGCGAGTAGCAAAACCTCTAACGGAAAGTCCTTGAATGATTTACTGTGCAAAGGTGGCATTGGACGATTGTCTATCGGGTTCAAAGGATCCTATAGAATTTAAAGAATTACAAACACAACTCACAGAGCTTCTCAGAAGGGGTCAGATGCCTCTTCACAAGTGGCGTTCGAACGCTTTTGTTGAAAGCGAAGAACCGCAAGATTTCCCTTTAGATTGTAACGTACAAGAGACTACCGTAAAAACATTTGGAACGCTTTGGGACAGAAAAAGTGACACATTCACCTTCAAGATTAACGTGAATTTCAATCCCAGATATACCAAACGAGAGGTTCTTAGCCAAATTGCTCGTTTATATGATCCACTTGGACTCTTCGGTACTGTTATTTGTCAAGCGAAGATCTTTATTCAACAATTATGGTTGCTGAAGTGTGACTGGAATGCAAAAATTCCAACACATGTAGCCGAAGAATGGGTCAACTTCCTTAACAGAACCTTGTTTTGTTTTAAGTTTTTTTTATTGTTGAAATTGTTTGTTCTAGGTATAAGGAATCGAGAGATACCGGGTACCTCTTTGGTACCTTTGGGCAACTCACTTTATTCAAGATGGCGTCTTCCGCCATATTGGAATTTGTAATCTTTTAATATTTCGAGATCTATCAGCCAGACTTTAATTTTTTTTTTCTGTTGAAGGTGTATTTTTTAATATTGAAGTACTGTAATACGAAAAAATAGGAAATATCGAGAAATCAGGCTGTTTTTTTCTTTGGAAGTGCCATTATAGTTCAAAAACTGGAAAACTTATCGAAGCAGGAGAGCAGCAAATTCATTCTATTATTTCATGTAGTAAGATTTATGAGAATGGACAAAGCGAAGAACTTCAAAGATTGATAGGAAATAAGGACGTTAAGTTAGCCTGTCATAAATCTTGTGTTAATTTGTATACTGATAAAAATAAAGTGGCAAAATTTGATAAACGAAAGCGAGGCAGTGAAGAGTACGCTGAAAAACAACCTGTAAAGCTTCGAAGATCAAGTCTACCATCCTTTAATTTTAGACAGCATTGTATTTATTGTGGAATCAACTGTGTTGTATTAAAAGGTAAAAAACATCCAGACCTGTGGAGACCTGCTTACATGATCCGTGAAAAACGAGTCGAAGAAGGAAAGTCCATAAAACAGTTAATATTGGATACATGTAACAAGCGAAACGATAAGTGGCCGTCACATGTTAGAATAAGGGTTGAGGGAGCGGTTAGTGACTTAAATGCTGCCGAAGGAAGATACCATGTTGACTCTCGCTACTGATTCAGGGGGGTACTATCAGTAGCTGTAGCTGGACAATCTACCGGTGAACCCTCAAGCCCAAGGATGACGATAAACCATTCAGATCAGTTGTTGAAGTCATATGAAAGAAGAATATGGAATTCGGTAGAAATATTTAAGTTGTACGAAGAAAGTAGTGGAATCAGTTTAAGTCGCCGCAACCTTATAAAGGCATTAACTAATAAGTTTCAGTCAGAGCTAATTGTATTGACCTCACCTGGTTACGCAAACACAGTTATTTTTCACCAAAAGGTTAGTGAGTCCTTAGACGTACACCAAACGAAGAACTTTATGATGTTTCGGAATGTGTTGATGTACTTTCCAAGCGTATAAAAATGAAATCAAGGATATAGGTATTGCTAAGGATTACTATAATACAGACCTCACAACAGAGGATGTTTGTGAAGAAACCAGCCAGACTCTGATGAAATTATTAACTTCCTTAACCCATTAGTGCCTAGCGTCCTTTTAAAAGGACGCTTACATAATAAGCTCTAAATCACTGAATTTTTTATTTTTTTCGATCCAAATAGCAGAATATCATGATAAAGTGTTGTATTTCTTATTATCCATCAGTTGGTAGCACTACATTAATGTTCTATTTCTGCTTTGAGGGTCTAAAGTCAGAGTTAGTCGTTTTTTAGGTTTTCAAAAGAGCGTCACACAAAAAGTAAGATTATTTTATTGTTTTTCAATATTACGAAAATATTTTATGCTGTTATCACAGTCAATACTCTTTTCTTAAATATGTATTTTTCAAGATTGTTAAAATTATTTTTTAACACTGTTATATTTTCTTTTGCGTAGCGTTCTATATATAGGACGCTAGGCACGAATGGGTACATGTTTTTCTGACCTGTTCCGCTATACGAATGCGTCTTTTTTTCTCAATTTATGATGTTTTATTACCATAGAGAAAAGGAAATATTTATTTTCAGAAAAATGATGTTATAAATTATTTTTATAAATAAAGATTATTGAGTATTCCTTATTTATGAAAATAATTTAAAAATAAATGTTCTGTTGATTAAGGAATGATTAAAAAAATTTCTTATTTAAGAGAAATATTAGCCTCTTGATAATGAAATGAACGTATTAACAAATTAGCCTCTTAAATACAAAAATTTTAATCAAAGGATGTGTTCTGTATTTAGTGATTTTAAAAAATAAAGAAAAATTACGAAGTACATAAGTAATTGTCTGGATTTTTTAAAAATATGTGTATTTTAAATGTCTATAATTTAATAAATTTTAAGAATTTTGTCTTTTAATCCAAATTACATTTGATCTAAATATACTGAAATGAGCAATCGATAAGTTTTAAAGCTCTTATTTATATTTTTGTTTTTATTTTAAGTTTGACTGTGGAGAGCCATTAGCTTTAATGGCAGAGTTATCTGATAATGATACATTCCATGAAGCGGATATTTATTTGGACCCACCATCTAATGAAGTTACCGATGACTGGCACTATACGGGTTAATAGAACTAAAAAATGTCCACTTGGAGATGTTAAATCTGTTAAAAAGAAGAGTAGGGAAAGTTTTGATTTTCAGAACAGCAAAAATTTTAAAATGGTTCGGTGGAATGACAATAGTGTCGTCACTTTGGCGTTTAACCATTATGGTATTGAACCTGTAGCTCAGGCCAAACGCTGGTCGAATATTGATAAAAGATTTATAGAGATTGACCAACCGTATATTGTGTCTCAATATAATAAATTTATGGGAGGTACCGATCAAATGGATCAAAATCTGGCACAATACCAGTGTTCCATACGGTCTAAAAAATGGTGGTGGCCTCTGTTTTTGTTTAGCTTAGAAGCATCAATCCAAAATGCGTGGCTATTCTACAGATTATGCCCTTCTAATGACAGTAACAGAACGGATCTCCTCCACTTTAGAAGAGAAATCTGTCAGACATATTTTTCTAAGTACAGTAATAGACCAAATAACAATCTGGCTGCAGGGAAACCAAAAAAAACTTTCAAAAAGAGTGTCTGGTGATGTCCGGTATGGCGGAAAAGATCATTTAATCGTTGTGAATCCAAAACTGATAAGATGCGCCTACTGTGGCAAAAAATCCACAAGAAAATGCAATAAATGTTTAGTTGGATTGCATGATAAATGCTTTGAAACCTTTCGCACAAAATAGCTTGTATATAAATTGTGTAAAAAAAAATTACGAATAGCTTTTTTCATCATTTTGTATTTTAATAAGCCCCTTTTATATGTAAATTTAAATATAAAAGTGTGTAAAATTTATCATAAGACATAATTTATTAAATTTGTGCCTTTTAAGCTAATATTTTTGACATTTCCCGCTTTTTAAATTGTTTTGATTTCTTTTAAATGATTAAAATACAATTTAAAAACCTTGTGTTTATTTTATTATGCATTTTTTCGCAGAGTTCCATTGGTTTCATGCGTTTATTTATCTAAAAACGACATTAAAAGGAATAGTTTTAGAAAATCTAAGGGTTGAAGTGTTTGTGTAAAACCTGTACCCTCCCGTGCCTAGCGTCCTTTTTATAGGACGGTAACATTATTTTGAATAAAAATTAAAATTTTAATGCAGGAATTTTTTTATTATTTTTTCAGTTCATTTTGCACCTGTACGAACATAATTAGGTAAAGAAAATTAAAGAATTCGATGTTGGGCATTAATGGGTTAAGCCCAAAACTTAATAACACTCCTCCTGCTATAGGAAACATGGATCCTCCTTATAGGAAACATGGTTACAGGAATTCTATTGAACACAGCCACGTGTTTACAGATTGCTCTAAGTGTCAAAGTAAAATTTTCACAACGACTTGCTCAGTTTCTACATAGCTTTCAAGTAGTTTGCTCGTATGAGGAAATCTTTATATTTAAAAGATCTGCAGCCCATGCTGCCGCAAAATATATAAATACTTCAGGAATTACTACTGATGCTAGAAAGTTGTGGTTGATAACTTTAATGCAGATATAGCTTCACAAATTGTCAACTCATTCCCTTGCGATGCTTGTGGCACAAACAGAAAAAGTGATTCTCAAAATGATGATCTCCGATTAAATAGTCACAATACAATTCCAATAAAAAACTGATATGTCTAAAGCTATCCCATACAATCTACACATTGTTTCATACAATGGACAAAACAAACCAACCATGCCTGTAGAAGCGACTTTAAAAACACCTCTGCCTCTAAAAGTTTTATGCCACAGAGTAGTTTCCCTTCATGAGGCCAGAACAGAAGACTTCAAATTCCTCAAGGACATTCTCTTCAAAGAGCAATGTCCAGAGTGTAATGAATACTGATCCTTCGTTGGATCTTATTTATTTATCTTGGATTGTACAATATTATAATTCGTCACTGGTCGTTTGAATAACCGTTTATTAACAAATTTTTTGAATTGTCACCGCTAAGTCGGGTGAACGATACAGATTACAATTGCGTCCCGCTTAGTCGGGGAGCGTTGATCATTCTGCGGTTTTACAGGATTTGGCCACACCTTCACCGTGGCGCTGTAGTCAACATTCCGAGACGGAACATCCCGCCCGGCGTTGAAATTTGCAAAAATTTAAACTTGGTTACAAACTTTTACATACATAACACAACATTTACATACAAACACAAATATTTACATAACACACAATATTTACAACTGAACAACAAATACTAAACACATTGGACTATATACATTGCAATATTGCACTATTTACATTTTTCCCAGTTGTATTGAGCCGGTAAAATACAAATCTTTCCAATCGCTCGTGTGAAAATACCTGTAGCAGTTTTCAACTTTACCACACGAATCTTGCCATCAGCCCCTGGAATTACCTCTAACACCCTTGCAAGGGCCCACTTACAAGGAGGTAAACCATCTTCTTTCATTAGAACTAAAGTCCCGATTTTAATATTGTTTTTGTCAAACTGCCACTTATGTCTTTGTTGTAAATGATTAAGATAGTCGCGCTGCCAAATAACTTGAACATACTTTTTCATCTGCTGCCAGCGTGATAATCTATTATCTGCTAAATTAATAATCTGCGGTTCAGGTATCATAGTAATTGGTCGTCCGATTAAGAAATGTGCTGGAGTCAACACTTCAAACTCATTTATGTCTGACGACAATGGTACTAAAGGACGCGAATTTAAAATACCTTCTACCTGAATGATTATCGTTTCGAATTCTTCTAATGTTAGTTTATTGTTGCCTAAAGTTCTTTGTAGGTGATGTTTGACTGATTTTACACCCGCCTCCCATAAACCGCCAGAATTGGGAGAACGTGGTGGTATAAATTTCCAGTTAATGGATTCGGACGAATAAAAGTCTGCCAATTTTGAATCTGGAGTTTGAACTAAATTTTGTAAGAGCTTCAATTCCGAATAGGCCCCCTTGAAATTTGTGGCATTATCAGACATGATTGTATCTACTTTACCCCTACGGGCACAAAACCTCTTCAGAGCTGCAATGAAGACCTCTGAAGTAAGATCACTTACTGTCTCCATGTGAATTGCCTTAGTAGCTAGACAAATGAATATCGCTACATATATCTTATGAAAAATGCCCTTCCGCTGGTTGCGAAATTTTATTTAAAACGGTCCGCAAAAGTCTACACCCGAATTTAGAAATGGGGGATTTGGAGTTACACGTTCGGATGGTAGATTGCCCATCAGTTGATCTACTACCTTAGGCTTATTTTTAAAACATATTATGCAATCATGAACTACCTTTTGAGCAATCCCTTTACCGTTTATGGGCCGATATCATAAACGAATTTGATGCAACAAACCTTGCGCACCAATGTGCAAATAATTCTTATGATAATATTCAAATATTAATTTTGTTAATTTATGATTACTTGGCAAAATTATTTGATGTTTAGACTCAAAGGGCAAACCCGAGTTTTAAAGCCTACCGCCAACTCTCATAATGAGGAATTTGCACATGTGGGGAAAATGCTCATTTCTATTTTTTATTAACAGATTGGTTATCAAATTGTTCGAAAACATCAATTAAAACGTATATATAGATCTAAATAATAAGAATTTTAAATTTAAAATAAGCGAAAAGTGTTGAAAAATCATGTGACCTCAAAACGCTACGTGATTGGTTCTGACGTCACTATGCACCATGCTTCAATGTTTACATTTGTCTAGCGCGAGATTCTACGTTTCCTCCTCTTAAACTAACATTTTAAAATCATATTTTTTTTCTAATTTGGTTTAATTTTTCTAATTTTAGTTTGTGGCTATTGTTTATTCCCCCTTTTTTTAAAATTATATTCTATCGTCGTCTTTATTCTTAGTTTTATTTCTGTTTTGTTTACCATGGCGTTATTACCCGGTTTTGCAAAAGGGCAATCTGACAACCTGCCTAAAATGGATTCATTTGCAGTGTTTTCCTTTTTGGGAAATAATCCAAGTTTTATGGGAGCAGAAATACGAGGATTTAAAGTTCAGAGGGATGTATATATTTGTTTGCATTTTTTATTCTAGTTATGTAATGTAGATTGTAGAACGCTGACGTGCGTTGTACTTTACACAAACTTTAAAGTTACACATTGTTTAAGCGTATTATTAAATTAATATCGTACTCTAAAAGTTTAATACACAGCTTCTATTATTATTCATTCATAGTACATGTTTAATTTTGTAGAATTAATTAGCTCTGCAACATTACAAGTAGTGTCTGTTATAGGATATTTAGTATTTTTAATTGTGTATTAAAAAGTTGACAGAAATTAAAAACACTACCAAATTTACGAATGTGTTCAGTGTTCTGCATTCATATCATAGAAATATGTGTATTTTAAATGGTAAAGGAATTATAATAAATCTGAACTATGCATGATAATTAAACTTTTGACTAATCACATACTAAGTGGTGCAAAGAAACAAATGTTTACTACTCAAAATAATTTTAAACAATCCTCTAACTCCATAATTTTCTGTTTTAAAAACACATTTTTAAATTAATGCTTTAGTACTTAGAAAGTTACTTTTACTTAGATTTGGACGATAAGGCTATGGAGATAATGCTGTAGGATATGTTCAGGTAAAAAGGGATGGAGACATCTGTACAGTCAATGCAAGGGTGACACCAGAACATAATGTCACAAAAAAGACTTACAGTGTGGAACTCAAGTTGAATGAAAAGGAAGAAAATGTCCTTTCCGTCCAATGCAATGATTGTGCAGCATCTTTGGATGAGTTCCTTTATGTATTATATTTAATTTTATCTAAAAGTTTTAATGATAGTGTGTTTGGGGTAGATACAATAGACCATCCATGGTTAGCTTTCCCCGCTTTAAGTAATTTATAAATAATTAGAAATACTTCAGCAGTTATAAAAAAATCTTTTTAATACAATACTTTATACATTTTATGTAAAAAACTAGCACCCAAAACTAGTGTAAAAAGATTAATTAAAAATAAACTTACAAAATAATTAATATATTTTATGCTTTTGTCACATTTTGCACACAAATTGTATTTATTTTAAAATTTCATCACCTACCCCCAACCCAGCATCTGGTGAATTCCATTGTAACGGACGAAACATTCACACACAAAATAAATAATAAAAAGATTATGAGATGCATATTAATGCTTCAAAATAGGAGAGTATTATTTTTTCCTGATAAAACCAATTCCTGATAAAAACTAAAGATAAACTTGACAGGTTTCAAAATTTATTTCTAGTGTATTTAAGCTGAAAAAAAAAATCTTTAATGTAACGGATGCTACATAAAATGGAACATCATTTGTACTATAGCATCATAAGATAAAAAAATCTGTGAATCTATTATGTCAATTTGTTCAAAAATTTTAAAAATAGCATCACAAGACATGCCTGTAATTTATCAGAACCTTGACATAAAAAATCAGTCATTTTTTTCTGTAATAAAAAATATTAAAACTATTTGTAACAGATGTTACATATAATACATGATGCTGCAACTGTACCCTTAACTAGGCTATTTATATTCAAAACAGTCACAAACATGCATTTATTTTACTTTTATAGTTTTTACATTAATATTAAATTTACTCCAATTAAATTCAGTGGCATAATTTACGTAAGTAATAAGGTATAAAAATGATAATTTTACTTGCTAAAAAAACTTACAAATAGATATTTTCCCATTACATCCCCTACAAAACAAACTTAATATAAGGAAAAAGCAATAGTACGTTCTAGTTCTAGAGGTCATAAGCTTTCCAATGATATATAACACTTAATAATTTGTTTAAAATGATTTTCTTTCGTAATGGTTTCATGTTAGGTGGAATTCACCATCTGGAGAATATAACTCATAACAAAACTCGTTGTGTTTACAAATATATTTAAATATTTATTTAAGTGGAAAATGTCAAAACTTGTATTTTAAATTCATATTTGCTGCAATGATTTGGCAAATCATCTGTATCACATTAAAACTTACAATTATAGCTAAATTAAAAAATTATTGAATGAGGATTTTTTTTTCGGTCGCGTTTCATTGCAACTGTCCATGATTTCCTTTTGACATCATCTGTTGGAACACTAAAAAAAAGCTTTCCAGGTGTATTTACCGTTGTGCTTGTGCAGCAAGGTACTAAACAATATTTAAAATTTTCTGTAACACACTTTGACATCTTAAAAATAAAGAAAAAACACTAGATATCAAACTCAAACTACGCAACACAATCCAAACACCGAAGTAAACAAATTCGCCATAGTGCATTGTGACGTCACATGTATCCGCGTAGGAAAAGTAGCGTTTTTGAGACAAAGTAAATAGTGCGCGTTTAAAAACAAATTATGTTAACTTTTAGAGTTCTAAAACTAAAAAAAAAAGATGCTTTCGATCATATTTTTCTATTTTCTATATCATAAATGTAAAATAAAAAAACGTGCAAATTCCTCATTGAGTCATCATCTAAGAAAGGATCAAGTGATCTTACCTTGCTTGCTGGGGATACATTATGACCCCTTTTTAACGCAGTAATTTCGGCAGCGAACTCACCAGCTTGAATACCCCTAATCAAAAATATAGTGCTTGCCTGGATTTCCTAACTGGTTAGGTGTGGGCTGCTAACCTCCTTTCTTCGCATCTTATTTACAAACCTGAAAATATAACTACAAATTCTAATTAGTTTAAGAAAATTATTAGAACGATTGATTAAGGAATCTATCAGATCACTGGCTGAGGTCTGCAGTGTAAGGTTCACCAGTCCTTTCAATTCCGTTTCATAGTCGTTGTCCATACAGGTAGGTAAGTCTGTAAGTAAATCTGTGGGTAACTCTTGCAGAAGAAAGTCGGGTCCGTACCACCATAAGGTGTTCCCTAAGAGATTGCTAGCATCTGAACCACTGGAAAAGATATCCGCCGGATTGTCTTCGGACGAAACATGTCTCCAATCATAGCCTTTGCTCAGCGACTGAATCTCTGCAACCCTGTTGCTCACGAATGTCTTTAGCTTATGAGGCTGAGTATTTATCCAAGTTAAGACTATGCTTGAGTCTGTCCATAATATGACCTTGTCAATTGGTATGCAAAGAATAGATGTGGTCCTTTTGACTTATCTTGCTAGCAATAATGCCGCGCAAAGTTCCAGACAGGGAATGGTTAAATGTCTTCAGAGGAGCTACTCTGGATTTGCTACAAAGAAGTCTTGTTCGAAATCTTCCAGACCTAGAGTAGCATCTTATGCACATTGAAGCACCGTAAGCCTCCTGACTTGCATCTGCAAAGCCATGGACTTCTATCTGGATAGTATCTTCAATAAGGACATATCTTGGAATAGTGATTTTATTTACCTCTTCTAACTTTAGAAGAAATTCCTTCCATTCCTTGAGTAAATTTGTTGGCAACAGATCATTCCAATCTAACCTTTGTTGCCAGAGGCTCTGCAAAAACATTTTTGCCCTTGTCACCACTGGTCCAATTAGACCTAAAGGGTCAAAATGTCTGGCAATAGCTGAGAAAACTTCTCCTTTTGTGTAAACGCCCTTATGCTCGATGTTTACTTTGAAGTTAAAATAATCAAATTGAGGTTGCCAAATCATTCCTAATGCCTTTACAGAAATTTGCTGAGAAGTTTCCGTAAATGAATAATCTGAACTTGAAGCATCTTGTAACAGTTGTGGATCGTTAGAAATCCATTTATGCAGCTCCATTCCACCCCGTTTTAAAAGATGAATAAGCTGGGATTGTAAAATCTTGGCTTTCTCCAAAGTATCAGCTCCACTTAAAAAGTCATCCATGTAGACATCTCTACTGGCAGCAGCCTCAGGAAAATTCTTACTTTCTTCCTCCGCTAAGGCCTTTAACGTTCTCATTGCTAGAAATGGAGCGCTAACCGTTCCGTATGTAACGGTGCATAGATTATAAATTTTTACTAGTGCGTCTTTACTTGACTTCCAAACGATGCGTTGAAGGTCTCTCTGTTTCGGATCTATCAAAATCTGTCTAAACATTTTTTTTATATCCGCACTAAAGGCATACCTATGTATTCTAAACCTATTGATCAGAGAGAAAATATCTTGTTGAATAGTCCCTCCGTTTAGTAGAACCGAGTTCAGAGAAACACCACTAGTGGTTTTACATGACTCGTCGAAGACTACTCTTAAAGGAGTCGATGTCTTTTCCGGCTTGTATACCGCGTGATGAGGAATATAATAAGAGACCTCGTCCCCTTCATCGTGTTTAATTTCCTCCATATGTCTTAGATTCTCGTATTCCTCCATAAATTCCCTGTATAAATTTGCCATTGTTTTATTTTTATCTAGTCTATTTCAAATAGCGTTTAACCTTTTATTAGCATTTTCTTTAGAATGCCCTAACAACTCTCTTGCACCCTCTCTTAATGGCAATTGTACTACGAATCTATCTGTCTCATCCCGCTTGTATGTTTTCAAAAAATGTTCTTCGCAGAACACTTCTTCACTTTTTTATTACATCCTTAATATCGCCTGGGATGGATTCTATTTCAAAGAATTTTTTAAATTCTAATTCTAAATTCGACTCCTTCAATAAACAACAATATTTTTTGTTATCGTACTGCGGTAGAGATCCAGCGATTAAATGTCCTAGACGACTTGCTTGCAATAATAATTTGCCATCTAATGTTCGTGTTTGATTAGCCTCTAAAATTTCGAAAAATGATTCACTTCCAATCAACACGTCTATTTCCTTTGGTGTGTAGAAGTTTGAATCCGCCAATTTAATAGAATGGGGAATAATTACGTCTGAAACATCCAATTTAGTTGTAGGAATTAAATCCGTTATTTTAGGTACCACTGCCATTTCTAAACAGCGCGAAAATGTTTAATCTTCATTTGAAATCTCAGCACTCACAATACTTCGCCGAAAGGAGAAGAGATTCCAGAAATGTTTATTCTAATTGTTTTTAATTTTAACCCCAACCTGCGCGCTGCATTTTCTGTAAGTAGACATAACGAACTACAGAGTCTAAAAGGGCTCGCAATTTCACTCTTTCTCTTTGGTTGTTTTGAATGTAGATGTAAGCAGTGTTTAGCAAAACAGATTTATTGGCCGAACACGTCAAAATTGCCGACGTTGTTTGACCTTCGCTAACTGATTTCGGCTGAATCATTGAATCATGGGTTTCCGCTGAACCATCGACCCTTGTTTTTTCGTCACTCGAGAGATGCAGGAGTGAATTATGTACTTTATTACAGCCATTTATTTGGCATTTAAATTTGAACATACACTTGCCTGAATGAGAACGAAGACAGTTCTTACATAAATTATTACATTTCACAACATCATTTCTTTCATTTACACTCATATTTTGAAATGTGATGCATTTGAACAAAGGATGTAAATTTTTACACAAAACACATGGCTTTCAATGAAATTTGTTTGTATTTACTACAAACGCTTTCGGTTTAACGGAGGAAATATTGCTCTTATTTATAGCCTTGTTAGTATGTGGCGAACGGCTAATACTTTCTAGCATCGCACTTCGTTTTTCTATAAATGTTATCAGTGAATCAAATTCGGGAACGTCAGATGTCTTTAAAGAAAACTCGAATTGATTTCTGGTTTCTCTATCTAATTTTTGAAGGATTATGTTTACTAGCAAAATATCCGATAACTTGTTTTGATAGTACTCTAACACTTTCAAAGCTCTTACATTTTTCTTAACGCAATCCACTAAAGAACGAAGTTCTCTTGCAGATTCCTGGTTAATTTTTTCGTAATTAATTATCGCTAAAATGTGAAATTTCACGATTAACCTTTGATTTTGGAAACGCTCTTCTAGAGCTTTAAATAAGGATTCAAAACTATCATCTGACGATTCTAACAATTTTGCTTCCGATTTCAAGGATGCTCAAAGATAATATAATCTTTGAGCGTCATTCAACTGAGTGTTGTTGATTATTAAATTGGTAAATTGGGTCTTGAAATTTGCCCAATCGGTGTAAGCTCCAGAGAAAACTGGAAGCGGAATTTCTGGTAAGCGTATTTTTGAACCAATTGTACTTTCGGTTTCATTAGATTGATTTAAAACATTTAGAGCACTATTTAATGAATCAATCAAAAGGCGCATGCTTACCTCTGATTTCTCGAGGCGGTCCATTGAAAGATCAATATCTGATTCTACCTCTTGAAGTTCATCAAAATCAGGTATTTCATAATACTGCTCCCTTAATTCTTAGAGTCTCTTCTGATACTGCTCTATTCTCTTTAATTTAACTTCAAGCTCTGTTGTATTGGTATCCTTGGTTTCACTCTTTTCAGCAACAAAATTCTCCAACTTGGTGATGTTGCCCTTTATACCACCTTTACATCTATTTAATTTTTCTTGAATGGCTGAAGTGTCCGTTTTCTTGGCTGAAGTGTCTGTTTTTTCTTTTTTCGTTTTATCCATAGTCTGGTTTAACCTCCGAGCTCCTAGGAACAGATGATCATTCGTTGGATCTTATTTATTTATCTTGGACTGTATAATATTATAATTCGTCACTGGTCGTTTGAATAACCGTTTATTAACAAATTTTTTGAATTGTCACCGCTAAGTCGGGTGAACGATACAGATTACAATTGCGTCCCGCTTAGTCGGGGAGCGTTGATCTTTACAGGATTTGGCCACACCTTCACCGTGGCGCTGTAGTCAACATTCCGAGACGGAACAAATACAATACACTAACATATAGAAAAAAAAATTGAGATGAAACCAGCAACCTCTGCCAAATATCAACCCCTGATCGACATGATTCCTTGTCATCCAGACACAATGATGACATCATTAGTAGAAGCACAACGGCTTACTAAGCTAGCAGGTCAGGATTATGCTATATTTACATACGACCAATAGTTGTATAGAGTTGCATTACATATCACTTGGACATTCCCCGAAAAGTTTGCCAACATAGTCTTACGTCTTGGAGGAATGCACTTGTTGATGAGCTTCATTGGTAGTGTTGGTTCATTGATGGCTGACAGTGGCTTATCAGAATTGATGTCTGGTGTGCTTGCGGGAGTCCCGAAGATGATGAAAGGGAAAAAGTTTCCTCAAAATATGAAAGTTTTAAGGATGGTTGCAGAAGAAGTCTTGCAGAGTGTCTTTGATGTTCACTAGCCAAATAACAGCAACGATCTTATGTCACTTCTAGAAACTATAGCCACAAAGAGCAAAAAAAGCAAGCTGTGGGTTGATTGTCTCTGATATTATATGTGAGAGCCGAACGAGAAGGAAATTGGCCGCTACATATTGAAGTTGTTCGTAAAATGTTACCCTACTTTTTTGCAGCAGGTCATCAAAACTATGCACGGTATGGTCTGTTTTATGTAAGAGCTATGGAGAAAATGCTTGTCAGTGTGATGAACTTTCTGAATGGGGATCACGTTATGCGACCCATGCCTGGCTTCTGGAATGGAATTTTGAGTGCTATGGGGATTGAAACCACATTCATGCACTTTGGCCACGGTCTTAGTGCTATTATCGGGATAATTTTGAAGCCAGAAAATCTTAAAAGATGGGCATTAAGCTTACATATTTGCACTCAGCTGGAGGAAGATCTTGTAAACATCAGTCAAGAGGAATGCCAGCAGAAGGCTACGCAACACAAACACAAAGAGATGAAAACACGAATTGGAACAGATAACAAAAACAGATAAGGACTTCGTCATCAAATACAAAATAACATAGATCCACTGAAACCTGACTCCCACCTTTACAACTTTTGAATATTGCTACAGGCAGATTATGTTCAGACAACATAAATGTAGATTCTGCAGTTGAAATTGGTACAATAGAAATGAAAGAATGGATGGTCCAAATGTTTTTATGGCCGGATACCTCAAAAAGTAACCACAATGGTTGCTACAAAAAGCACGTTGAAACTGCTATTGCAAAAATGTGTGACAAATTGTGACGGCTGTTTAAATAGAAATAGCCAAGAAGAAGATGAGGACGATGAACAAACAGAATTGATTTTGATTTCAACTAACAGACATTTGTCTTCATTTAATGAGATACTTGAAAATCTAACTGAACTATTATACTTGTGAATGTACCTTTTATGTGAACCTACTAATTTTACATTTTGCAATTCACTGCGTCTACATTTTACAATTCACTGCGTCTTGCAGAAAAGCTAAAGTCAATAACAAGCAATGTTAGCACAGTCAATCGCGAAAGAAAAGAAATTTCTTGGGCCATAAAAATTAGAAACATGCCTTGTTCAGCAGCAAAATTATTGCCAAAGATGATATAATTTTGACAGTTTATCACGGAAAGAACAAAAATGTTTTACTGTTAAGTTCCGTACATTCATTAGTTACAGTGGGAACTGATGAGAAACACTTATCACAAACTGTAAATTCTATAATTGAACAAAATTTGGAATTCACGTGCTCGACCAAATGACACGGAAGTATTCCGCAAAAGCTTGTTCTAGACGATGGCCTCTTCATGGAATTTTATAATGTTCTTGATCTCGCGGGCATTAATTATTAGATACTATATAAGAAAGTCACTGGAAATAATATTCGACGGCGCGACATTCTTTTGAAATTAAGATCCGAGCTGCGAGAATCATATGCAAATTCGATGAAAGCATCGAAGATTTCATTACTCAGTACATATTCACTTACTAGTGATAAAGAAATTAAAAAGAGAAAGCAGTGCCAAAGTTCTAGTTGCAAAGGGAATAAAACAATGGACAAGGGTGAAGTTTGCAGGAAACCGACTTGTGAAAAATGCACCGCTAAAGTGGTAAAAAAGATTTTTATTGTGAAAATTGTGTGAAAGAAATTGTATAGTTCATGCTCATACATGCGGTGCATTCTCTAGATATCGGGAAAAATTTTAGCTTTATTCTAGCCAAAAATAACATAGTATGTTTGATTTTATTCCGCAGGAAAGAAGAAATGCAACTAAGTATAATATGAGCTATGTATGCGTTTACTCTACATTTTTATCCATTCAGTTAGTTTCTATTTACCAGGAATTGTTAGTAATTCCCATCAGAAATTGATTTCTATCAATTTGTATCATTTTTATTAATTATATTATTTGTAATAAATTTGAATAAAATATAATGGAAATACTATATTGCACAGTGTTTAACTTCAATCGTGATTTTTTTGTTTTTATTTGAATTTCTTTAAAAAGTGTATATAATTCCTCATGAGAAACCTTTTTTATTATAGATATAATTATAACATATAATATTAAAAATGCTGATAATAATAGTAATAAACGATATTAAGAGTAAAAAATGGCAAGTAAGCAATAATAAAGCACTGTAAATCACATCGGTCAAAATGACCGCTTTGACGGTTCTAGGTACACGCTTTTGACGGAGGTTCTAGTGTTAATATCTTATACTTGTATAATAAAATCTGGGTGGAACATACTTTTCCCGTTTCTTGGCAAAGAGCTATAGTTATTTCCTTTCCGAAACCTGGAAAGCATGCAACTGACTTCAATAATTACAGACTGATCGCTCTAACTAGTTGTTTATGTAAGTTGCTTATGTAATGTACTAGTTGTTTATGAAAGTATGGTGAATACACGCATAGTTTATGTCCTAGAATTTAACCAGTGTTTCTCTCCATTCAGAAATGGTTTCCGCACGGGTAGGTCGACGATGGATAATATCCTTGCCCTGGAATTCCAAATTAGGAATGCCTTTTTGAAGAGAAACCATTTGGTTTCCATTTTCTTTGATGTTGAAAAAGCTTATGATAGGACCTGGCGACATAGAATCGTCCGTGACCTTCATTTATTAAAACCTATTTTTATCCAAAAAATTTTAAGTCACAGAATTTTTAATGTCCGTCTTGGCACTGTCCTCTCGGATCCTTTCACCCAATAGGAAGGAGACCCTTAGCGCAGCGTCCTTAGCGTAACCTTATTTTTCATAAAAATAAATACCATCCTAAATAACTTACCTTCATCTGTCAAAGACAGTCTTTATGTTGATGATTTGCAAATTTTCTGTGAGGGTTCGGATATGAGGTGCATCGAGCGACAACTCCAAACAATTGTGAACCGGCCGGTTCAATAGAATAATGAAAATGGCTATAACTTTTCTATCGAAAAGACTTCCCTTGTCCATTTCTACAGACGCCGTGGAGTCCACCTAGACTCCGAAATTTTTCTCGGGAGGGCGAAATTACGTGTTGAAGAAAGAGTGAAATTCAAGGGTGTTATTTTTGATAGGAAACTAAATTTCCTTCCGCATGCATGTCTTACATGCCCGAAAAAAGTGTGAAGTCGCCATAAACCTGCTAAAGATGCTTTCGAATACTTCTTGGGGTGCTGATCGCACATTTATACTCCGTGTATACAGAGCTGCCATCCGTACGAAATTGGACTACGGCTGTGTAGCTTACGGATCTGCCAGACAGTCTGTGTTGCGTAAGTTAGATACTGTCCATCACACAGCTCTGCGCATTTGCACAGGTGCTTTCCGAACATCTCAAATTGAAAGTCTTTATGCAGTTTGCCATGAACCATCTTTAGAGATCATCAGGAGCCAGATGTCGCTTGCGTATTACTTCCGCATTCTTTCCCAAACTTTGTATCCCTTACGGGAGCAATTACTTGACTCCCATTATGATTGCCTGTACCTAAATCGTCCATCATGTGTTCCATCGTTTGTGTTAGAATGCGAAATTTTTTGCGTGATTCCACTCTTCCTAATGTGGAAGTTATTGAAAATCCACGTTATCATCTACCTCTATGGCGGACTCATGGGTTTTCCTTTATGAATCCGTTCGAGAATTTCTGCAAGTCTAACACGAGCGATGTGGTATACCAACAACTTTTCGCAGCCCATCGTGCTAGTTTCCCAGAGCACATAGATGTGTATACGGATGGATCAAAGTCACCTGATCATGTTGGCTGCGAGTACGTCATCAACAATGCCGCTATAAGTCGCAGCTTACATCCGTCATGCACGGTCTATACTGCTGAGCTGGAAGCAATCTTCGAAGCACTACAGTGTATGTGTACTAGGAGGGAGAGGAAGTTTATTCTACACTCTGATTCTTTGAGCGCGTTACGTACCCTCGAATCAGATGTTCCCTCTTACCCACTTGCCCTTGAAGTGTTGAAACTAAAAAAAAACCTGTCTAGGCACGGCTGTAGTGTTTTGTTTTGTTGGATTTCTGGTCATGTCGGAATTTGAGGCAACGAGTTGGCAGCAATAACTGCCAGTGTTACACTGCACAAACATTTACCTTTGTGTGACATTAAACAGGCCATCAGAAAAATCATATAGTGCAAATGGCAGGAAAACTGGAATTTGCAGGTTAACAACAAACTTCGCATTATCAAACCAAATATCTCACTTTGGCCTTCTCTCACGAACAGGAAGAGTGATATTGTTTTGACTTTATTACGCATTGGACACTCTCGTCTTACTCATGTACATCTGCTCTTAGGAGAGAGTGCTCCGAATTGTACAGACTGTAAATGCCCTTTGGCAGTCCTTCATATATTAAAATCTTGTAAACGTTTTAAAAACTTGTGCATAAGCCTCTTTCTGTCCATATCCATCTTTATCACTTCTAATTGGTGAACATCCGCATTTTGCGCTGTTCAGTTTCATCCGTCATATCGGTTATTATCCACTTATTTAATATTTTATGTAAAATGTTTATATCATACTTATACTTTCAAATTTTAGACATTATATGTGTTTTTTACATGGTCTTATTCCATATTTTGACTGCTTTTATCACTATATTTTATATGTGCATATTTTTATTATCGTTTTAATGTATCAAGGTGTAAAAATGCTAATTATGTATATGTTTCTTTTGGGTTTTACCATGTGTTTGGCGCAGTTTGTCCTCTCTGGACCTTGCGCCATTAAACCCCAAACAACTAACCAAACGCGCCTGCCTCCTACAGACTCATCGGTCTACTTGCAATTGTGGGTAAAATCATGGATAAGCTTATCACAAAAAGATTAGTTTTTCACCCAGAAACCAATAACCTGATATCTAAAAACCAATTTCATTTTAGAAGAAATAGAAGCACAGATACCGCCTTACAAAATCTTAGCATATTATTAATTCAAACAAAGGCAGGCAAGAGCATACGTGGGTTATTACGCTCGATATAAGTAGCGCATTTAACTCTTTTAGGAAAGCTAATGTAATTTAAAGGCTAAAGGAACTGAATCTAAATAGAAATCTATATTATATTATATTAAGCTTTTTAAGGGATAGAAGAATTGTTTTAAAGAATGGAGAATTAATGGATTATAATATTGGAGTCCCACAGGGATCTTCTTTAAGTCATATTTTATGGCTATTAATTAGTAACTCGTTGGTTAGAGACTAAAATCGATGAAGATAATATAAAACTCCAAGTCTTCGCTGATGATTTATTGATAACCATAAATAGCAAAGTGGTACACAGATTTAAGGATCTTTCTGTAGACCCCTTCAGGGGCGGTGATTCATTTTTGAACCACCTATTTAATTTATTTTATAACAGCTAAAATATTCGCTAAATTTATCTGTTAATTCCTGTAAACGTTTAACACATTAGTGTGCTTCAGAAACAACAGATGGCAGCACTCTACGGGTCTATATTTTCAGAGAGGATAATTTTTTGTTTCAAGCCAGAAATTTGTAGTGTGAAGTTTTTTCCAGTTTTTTTAAGTTGTTAGTATACAGATGCACGGAAGTTCTGGAATTTAATTTTACGATTGTTACTTATTTATTTTAAATAGAAAAGTTTAATTTACGTGCATAATTTCTTATCTTTTTTTAGTAATTTCAATGCTGGTGGTTCGAATATGGACCACCACGCATGTAGTGTTTGCTGTCACTAGGTGGCAGCACTGGTAAATTAGTTTTTCCAGAAAAATTCTTAAAAAAACTTATTACTGAACTAAAAATTATGTGCTAAATTCATATATTTTATAATAATGATAACTTATATGAATTTAGCACAGATTCTGATAATTTGAAACATATATATATATATTTTTCTTACCTATAATTTCATGTGTGGAAAACTCAAATAATGGCATGGTTAGTTGGAGCAGTGCTAAAGAAATTATATTGAACACTGCAAAAGAAACAATACCAGAAAGAGAGCCTTTAAAAAAAGGCGATTGGTTCGATGAGGAGTGTAGACAGGTAGCTGACAGAAAAAATAGGGCTTACCGTCTAATGGTGCAAAAACACTACACAAGACACCATGAGCAAAACTGCAGAGACGCAAGAAGATTGGAAAAGAAAACACACAAAAGAAAAAAGAGAGAGTACAATGAGCAAATACTCAATGATATTGAAAATTTCAATAAATCCAAGGAATCTAGAAAATTTTATAAACTAATCAACAATGTAAGGAGAGATTTTAGGCCTAAAACATTGACGTGTAGACTGAAAAATGGAGAACTTAGCAGTAAAGATTCAGTCGTTATTGACAGATGGAAAGAGTACTTCCAAGAGCTCTTGGAAGGTGAAGAGACTCCAGGAAACTTTACAGAACTTCCTGATGAAAACATTTTACTGGAAGAATCACCGGACTCTGACCTACCAACAATGTTTGAAGTACAATTAGCAATTAAAAAATTAAACCTTAATAGATCAGCAGGTACTGACAAATTAAGTGCAGAATTGCTAAAAATAAATGAACCAAAACTCTTAGAAGTCTTGCACAAAATTCTGTGCCAGGTTTGGACAGAGGAGAAGTTACCCATTGAATGGGAGGAAGGCTCCATCTGCCCTATTCATAAAAAGGGAGACCAGCTCGAATGCAGTAATTACAGAGGAATTACTCTTCTTAATGTGGCATTTAAAATATTCTCCAATATACTTTACCAAAGACTTCTACCCTTTGCAGAAAAAGTTATAGGAAATTACCAAAGTGGATTCAGACCTGGAAGATCCACAATTGATCAAATTCACTCTTTGAGACAAATAATTGAAAAGACCAGAGAATTCAACATAAGTACCTTCCACTTATTTATTGATTTCAAAGCAGCATATGACAGTGTGAGAAGGGATAAGCTGTTTACCGCAATGAAGGAATTTAAAGTACCACAAAAACTTATCAACCTCGTTAAAGCAACCTTAAATAATGTCAAATGTCGGGTCAAGGTGATAGGTTAACTATCAGAGCCTTTCTTCACTAAAAGGGGATTACGCCAAGGTGATGCTTTGGCATGTATACTATTTAATTTTGCCCTTGAAAAGGCAATTAGGGACTCTGGAATTGATGGAGGAAGCACTATTTGGACCAAATCACTCCAAGTACTTGCATTCGCAGACGACATTGATATAATTGGGAGGTCAAGGAGTTCTGTACGTGAAGCTTTTATTCTTTTAGAAAATGCTGCAACCGATATTGGACTTACCATCAACGAAAGCAAAACTAAATACATGGAGTTTATGACTAATAACTCAAGCAAAGAACCATTTCATGTAAAAAACTACTCCTTTGAAAGAGTAGATCAATTTAAGTACCTAGGCACCATGATAAGCAATGGAAATAACTTTATTAAAACAGAAGTTAATCATAGAATAACTATGGGAAACAAATGCTTCTATGGCCTGAAAAAACAAATGAGGTCAAGGCTCCTCAATGTAAAAACCAAATTGAAGATCTACAAGACACTCATTCGGCCGGTTGTACTGTATGGAAGCGAAACATGGACACTCAATAAGGACACTGAAAACCGATTGAGTGTATTTGAAAGACGGGTCTTGCGATCTATTTTCGGACCAGTATATGACAATGGAAGATGGAGAGGACTTTTGAATTTTGAACTTGAGAGGAGATTCAAAGAACCGACAATCTCAAAAACCATTAAAATCTCTCGACTAAGATGGTTGGGGCACGTTTGGAGAGCACAGGAAAACCTACCCATGAAAATACTAACTTTCAGGGTGCCAGAAGGAAAGAGAAAAAGGGGCCGCCCCCCTCAAGGTGGCTTGATGGTGCTGAATGCGACCTCACAACGCTTGGTGTGAGGGGTTGGAAAGGTGCCGCGCTGGATAGGGAACGCTGGAGACGCATTTTAGAGACAGCCAGGGCCTGTCGCAGGCTGTAGTGCTGTAGATGATGATGATAATTTCATGTGTGGTGTTTTATACTTTTTACATTCATTATGTACTTTCATTTATATACTTATTACTTTCATTATATACTTTTACTATATACTTTTTACTTTCAATATATAGAAATTTCATGTATATTGTTATATACTTTTTACTTTCATTCACATACGTCCTACTTTCATTATATACATTCATTTATTTACTTTTTCCTTTATTTATTTATTTTTTGGACAGATAATTATTTTGATAAACACTGCATATAAATATAAATAAATGAATGCATATATATATATATATATATATTGCAAACTGAGTAGTCGTATTGTAACTGATTGGTCAGAACGCTTGATCTGACTGGTCTAGCCAGTCAGAACAGACGTTCTAATATAGAGTGCTCTAGGTGCGTGGTGCTTCAAAAATGGACCACCCCCCACTGCCTAAACTAAAGCTACATTTTTTTAAATTTTTACAGAATATGTTCTTAATAGTGATATTTCTTCAAATATAAAGTTTTGTCCTCCCCAAAAATTTTTTGATATAGTGCCCCTGAAAGGGTTAAAACATTGGACCAATGTGAAAAATGGGCAACAGAAAACAAATGAAAATTTAATATTGCTAAGAGCTACTACACCATTATAATGAGTAAGAGACAAGTTAAAACAAGGCCAACAATTAAATTGGGATCTAATAACATTATAGAGGAGGAGAAGGGATTATGGACCCTGCATTTAATATGGGCCCTTTAATATCTGCCCTATGCGCAAATGCATCCGCTCGAAATAGCTGTGGTCTGGAGACCCTCGGTGGTTAGAATGGATAGTCAAGGTCATGGACCCCAGTTCACCCACGAATGACGTCCTGTCACCAATTGTTTGCTTTTTGTGTTTTCAAAACTTTTTTGAGGAAAGTAAAAGTGAATATTTTACATATCTACTACTATGTTTTGTAAGAACTGATTCCTGTGCCCTATTCTACGTGAGATGAAGTTCCTTTTGAGCTAGTTTGAAATTCAATTCCATGTAACTCATAATGGGAAAAACGAGTTTGCTTCCAAGATGGCATTGCTTGAATTATGGACCCCATGGGTTCTGGTATTATGAACCCGGGTCCATATTAACAGCAACCGGTTTCAATGATGTAATAATAATGTGTTCGTGAGACAATGCGATTCCACAGAAGATTTCATTGTGATACCCTTTATTTTCATGCTTTGTAATCATTTTGGGTCATTCTGGAATCTAAGAATGCAAGTTGAAAAGAAATCTCCCGCTGGCAAGGACGCTGTATTGCGCAGAAGTTGGGACAGGGTGAAGATGGCTGAGGCTATCCAGAAGCTATGATGGGGAGAAATGGGACTAAAGGAAGCTGCCAGAGAGTTTGGTGTACCAAGAATAACTTTGAGATTATTGACTTCACAAGGGGATAAGACACCAGCAGATTTGTTTGTATCAAAACTAGGGAGGAAGCTTGTTTTACCAGATTACATTGAAAAAGAGTTAGTGGCCTATTTGCTAGAGATGGAGTCAGTATTTCACGGTCTCACTCGACAAAGCGTGAGGAAATTGGCATTCCAATTGGCTGAATGTAATAATAGCTCTCACCCTTTCATAAACAAAGCAGCAGGGAGAGACTGGCTAAACTGATGCCTCACTTGTCAAAAGGGACAAATTTCGATCAGGAAACCTACAGGGACGTCATATGCACGAGCAGAAGGATTCAAACGTGAGCAGGTGGCTGTTTTTTAATTTGCTTGAAGGCTTGTGTTCTGGGAATCATTTCCAGAATTTTCAATGTAGATGAGACTGATTTAAGTGTGGTTCAATCAAAACATTTCCAAGTCATCGGGTTGAAGAGAAAACGTCAGGTGGGAGCTCTGACTACAGCTGAACGTGGTTCTCTGGTAAGTGTGGTTTGCTACATGAGTCTGGGGGAACATATTTCCCACGAATGATATTTCCTCGTAAAAACATGACGGATCAACTTTTGAAGGGAACCCCATCCGGAGCAATTGGAAGAGCTTAACACTCTGGGTGAGCTCTTCCAATTGCTCCGGGGCCATCTCTGTAAGCCCATCTGCTTACAGAGATGACCCCGACCAGCAAGAAGAATTGTGAATCTTCTGTGATGATGCATTTAAAGATGACACAAGCAGAGAACTTTGGATTCGTTGTGTGATTTGCCTACACTGGGCTCATTCTGTGTGCACCGGAGCTGAAGCTGAGTTTTATATTTGCGACTTTTGTCGCCAAAATTGAAGTTTTTTTAAGTAGATAATATTTGATGATCCAGCTGTTTAATAAATATATTTTCTTTCTTTCATCTTTTAATTTGAAAACTTTTCTCTTTTTTATTTCCAGCTGTTTCATAAATAGATAAATGATTTTTTGGTAAATAAGTGGGAGTTCATATTACCCTCCACTTTGGGTCACCTGCTAGTTTTGACTTTTTTCGCTTATGTGATTGTATAAATCTTAAAATATGATTTAACGACAAATCCACTTAAGTATGTTTAGATGATGAATTAAGGAAGAAGTTAGAGCCGCAAAATATGAAAATCAGTCTATGGTATGACCACAGAGAGCCAAAAACAAAAGGGGGTCCATAATCCCACCTTCTCCTCTATATAATCAAGCAATTAAATATTTAGGAATTCTTACAGATAAGGACCTAAATTTCAAACAACACCTTATGGATGTTCAAGAAAAAGCACTCAAAATAATGTAAAAGGTTAATAGGTTTGTGAAAAAGACTTGGGGCTTTAGGCCCAATATACTACACAGTCAACAATATAAAACAACAAATTAAAAAGAATGGATTAAAAATCACTTTCCACTGGATAAAAGCTCATGCTGATATCATTAAAAATGAAGAAATCGACCAAGTCGCTAAAAACGCTAACCTGGAAAACATAAATATTGAAGTGAAATGGACCAGAAATCAACTTAAGAAAAAATTATATCAGCAAGGAGAACATCAATGGCAAGTTAAATGGAATGAAACAATGGCGGGTAAAAGGGAAATAGAAATTTTTCCGAAAGTTGACAGAGACAGATTGTATGCAGATTTCTACCCAAATCAGGCAATAACCGGACATGGGTCATTCGCATGTTATCAACAGAGGTTCCACGGGAAAAGTGGTTCTTGTTCCTGTGGAGCTGACCAAACAGATGAACACTGTATAAATGATTGCATACAATTAACGATATTCGTAAAATGTTACCGAACAACTTTAAAAATTGGGATAAAGAAAAACAATATACAGATTATTATGGTAAAAGAACTATTAAAAAAGTTGTTCTGTCTCTAATGCAGTTCCATTTCCCAATTTCTTGACTTTCCTTGGTCATGGTTTTGGCTCATATTGTTTGTTATGTGGTCTGAATTGTTACTTTATTTCCACTACCTTATTTTAAATTGTTACATTATTTGCATTACTTTATTTTAAAAGTTATAGTAATTTAATGTTGTTTAAACAAACTTTATTGTAAGCATGTATGTGGTTAACTTCAAGGAATAGTACAAACAAGAAAATATTCAGCATTGTTTAATGTTACTTCACATATAAACAGAAATAATCTAAAGCAATACAAACAATGTTATCGTGGCCTAGTGAGCGAATCCCAACTGAAATGTGCTGTGGCGTAGCGTTAGCAAAATATTTGCGTCAGGTTCTCGGATCGAGTCAAGCTCCAGCAAGTGTAATACAATGGAAAGAAATGCAAAATTAATTGCAGGAATTAAATACAGAGTATGGAATAAGGAAAATATATATAAAAAATAAAATAAATAAATTAGAAAATTATTCTAAGAACTTAGCAAGGTGTAACCTCGGTATAGGACTGGATTGACTATGCATATATAAGAAAAGTAAATTTTAAAAATTGTGCGGTCGTGGGACCCCCGTCAGGAACGAAGTTCCTTACGTTATTTTTTCAACTCTAAACGTGATTTAATATGTAGATTTCTATTGATTATATTAGTGTATTTTTGTCACGCCAAAAAGCGCAGCCCTCCTTTTATTCAACCAACTCTCTCTCTCTATTTTATTAAAAATAAAAATTCTAATATATAAATTATTTTTATTAAAATTAAAAATTTTAATATATAATTAATTATTTTGATTTAGATGTTACCTAGCATAATTTTTAATCAGATTAATTTTATTATTTAATCACCAACAAAAATAAATTAATGACACAATATAAATCCCTTGTGAATTAAAACAATAGCAAACAATAAATAGGTTTAAACTTAAAGACGCGATTCCATAGGAACGGTATAAAAATCTTTCAAGTAAAGCATTTACAACTGGTCGAAGTTTATATAAACGATCATGCTGAGGGTCATCATGTGGTGGTTGTTTACTGTTGTCATTAAAATGTAGAAATTCTCTTATCTTTTCAAAGCTTTTTAATGGCATGCATTCTTTTATTACATCATTGCCTATGGCAGGTGACCAATATGCCTTAGTGTTTGGTACATGTACAATAGACATTATTATACAAACTAGCTGAGTGGCAACCCGATGTGTTGCTTTTTCGATTTAAAATGAAATGGTTTTATTTCTTAAAGATTAAAAACTGTTTAATGACTTTTAAAAATATATTAGAATTTTTAAAAAACGAAATAATTATTTAAAATTCTCCTTTTCAAATTTTAGTTTTTGGCTTTTCAAATAATTTTTTCAAATTTCCGTTTTCAAATTTTGCCTTTTAAACAAAAAGTTCATTCAATTAAAAAAAATCTAAAGGTTTTAACGTCTCATTTCCTAAAACTAAAATTATTTCAGGTACTTTAAAATTATTTCTGGATTTCGATTATTAAATAACTCGTTCTCAACTAATAATTTTTCATTTTGGCAACATGGCCGAATGTAAATATTAAATTAAGAGAAAAAGTGCTTAAAAAATAGAAAGACAGTTCTCAGGAATTCAAAATTGGTGGCGGAAGAATCTTCATCAGTTGCTCATTAATTAGAAACAAATTTCGCGAACTTGCAGGAATTATTAGTGAGTAAAATAATAAGTCGAAAAATTACGAACTCCCCATTCAGTTACATTAAGATACTATGGCAATCAGCGCGTGACATTTAAAAAGTGAGTTTTGTAACTATGCTTTTTTAGAATAACTTTTTTTATTAAATGTACTTGGTATATTTTGGAAGCTGAACATCTAGCAAATGCCGATAAATCGTAAAATTGACATTTATAGGTGCAGAAAACCGAAATATTTGTCCATCAAAATTGTCGATTTCGTGAAATTCGGAAAACTGCTTTGGGGAAAAAGCTTGCAATGAAAATAATTTTTAACTTTATAAAAATGTGTATATCCTTAAAGATGAAGAGTTGTAAAACACGTGGAAATAAAAAATTTGCCGATTGGAGGATGGAAAAGTTTAAAATTTTGCATGCATGAATATAGTGGAAATTTGCGAAACGGACAGGAGCTGGCCCACCCGGAATGTCAGCTGTTTCTGCTGTCCGCTTCTTTTGAGTTCGGAGGTTTTAATTTAATAATTAAAAAAGTTTAAAGTTTTGAATGTTGAGAATAGCATCAGTGCACGCGTCTCGTCCGTCCGCGTATATCGGTACCAGTTGCGATATCCTGCTATGCTCGATTCGCGAGATTAACCCGTCCCCGTGTCTGCTGACTAACTAACTAACATTTGTTTACCTTCAGCTGTTATTATATAGATACCAATGTATTGTTTAATTTCTAAATTCGTTACATTGACACACTTTTCTGGGGTTTTTTGCACACTGAATAAATTTGTTTCTTGAACTATATGCTCAATCAAATCTTCTGTAAAAAGATAACTAAAAAAATTTAGAGGTGTGTTTAAATTCATAATTTTAGGAGCGAGATTCTCGTCACCTCGGAATAAAATTTGATCATCATTTAGAAGTAAATTAGTTTTCTTCCAGTTGATTGCAGGCTTTGTTCTCCCTGTATTATTTCTATTAGTTTTTGGCATGTTTCTACCACTAGGCAAATCAAGAACATCGCTATTATCCAGTAATGATACCTCATCTTCCGAATCACTACTACCATAAAAAATTTCATTACAAACTTTGTTTGGTTTATAATTAGGATCACCTGTGCTGCCATCGCTTTCTGACTCAGATCCATCTTTACTATGATCACTCCACGATCTGTTCATAAGTTCCTCAATTTCTTTTTGTGTAAAAAACTTTCTTCCCACCATTTTCTTAAAAAAAATGGCGTAAGCGCACCATGTATCATTTTTGATACATAAAATTGAAAACATACTTGAAATTTTTATAAAAGATTAAAGAAGTATTTTATTAATAATTATAAAAGCTACGTACCTCTAAAATGTATTTATAAAACTTTCAAAGATGTAAACTGACTTTAAAATACTGAAAATATAGCAAATACTAAGGCAGGTCTGGTATGAATTGAACGGCTATCTTTTACTGAGATTGCAGTTGTATTCCTGCTGCCATCTATACTACGAAAATCTAACTTGATTTTAATCTCTCCAGTGATTAAAATCTTGCTATGATGTTTCAAAATTAATACAAGGTGCACAAGTGGATAAAAAATATTGCTTTTGAATATAAAAGGGAAAAATAACTTATGTATCAAATTTGATAGTGTGCAGTGAAGGGTTTTAAAATTGCGGGTAGCGCTTGTGCGGGGATTTGAACTGGGGACCTCTGCAGCCCGATGCTCCGCAGGACAATACGATAACCATTCAGCCACAGAGTCCTTGAGCGAAAGTTCTTATGAAGGGGACATAACGCTTTTTCGTTACGTGACGATTCCTGCAGTTCACTCTACTGTAATCCGCGTAAAAGAACTTCGTTCCAAAAATAATTGAAAAGCGAATATTTAGATGATTTTAACGAAAAAGTATTGGCAATACATATAAGGAATAGTAAAGCTAATTATAAGTTGACTGAAAGTAGAAATTTTAATCACGGAAACTTTAAAAATGTATTAATAATACAGAAACAGTTTGGAAATACTCGTCTAAGCGCATCTGATTATTTGGATTCTAAAATTTCTTGTAAAAAGTAATCCTGTGTCTTGTAAAGAAAATTGTAAACAAACTTGCCTGTATAGGAATGATAAGTATGTGTTATCAAAAATTATGCGTTATCAATGCTAAATTTATTAATCCTATAAAAGAATGTAAAGGATTGTTAAATACTTATGGTCGAAAAACAATATATAACCAAACATTGCTAACTTAGATTGTACAATGAATGTAAAACAAATACACTCTGTCACAAAAAAATATATGCACCCAGAAGGAATCGAGCTACTATCACGAAACTTAACATGTATGTAGTGAATGAGGAGATAAGCAAATGACTAAAAATTCAGAAGAATAGACTATTATATTAAGAAAATATAGCATGAAAAGGTTACAAATCAGTAAGTAGTAAATCCACCTCTGGCAGCTATACAAGCCGAAACACGGCGTGGCATCGAATCAATGAGGTCACCTATGACCTCCTGCGGAAGATCATGCCATAATCTTTGCAACTGGGCAGCTAATTCACCAGTATTCCGGGACGGCTGCAGTTGACTTCCAAGCACGTCCCAGACGTGCTCTATTGGCGAGAGGTCTGGTGACTTGGCTGGCCATAGGAGTACGTCATATCCTTGAAGACATTGTTGGGAGAGTCGCGCAGTATGTGGGCGAGCGTTGTCTTGCAGAAAAAATGGCACCTGGGCGACTTGATAGCATAGGCGGTACAACTGGCGATAAAATATGGCCCACGTAACTGCGTGCCGTCAAAGTGCGTTGAAGGACGATTAGAGGTGATCGTGTGTCCTAACAAATCGCACCCCACACTGTCACACCTTGTGTAATCTCCATATGCCTCTCGACAACAAATGCCGGATCGGACCGTTGGCCTGGCCGCCTCCACACGCGTATGCGCGGGTCATCCGCATTGAGACTGAATCGGGATTCATCGTTGACGATTACACGCCTCCAGTCGGTCCCACTCCAGCTTGCCCAAAGACGGCAAAAATCCAATCGACACTGCCTATGATGTGGGGTCAGTGGTAGGCGTCTTAATGGACATCGGCTCCTTATACTTGCGTCGGCCAGTCGTCTCCGAATGGTTTCCCTTGATACCACCGGATGTCTGGAAGGTGGTAAATGGCGTCCAACCGATTCTAGCGACGCTGTTGGTGCAGACGTGGCCGTTCTTATGATTGCGTGATCCTCGCGCGCATTTGTGTTCCTGGGACACCCTGACCCTCCGCGACGGTAGACTATCCCTTCCGTGATCCATTGTTGACAACACCGAGCACCTACCATATCGCTCCGACCGAGGTGGCGGCCGATACGCCTGTTCGAACAACCTGCTTCTATGAAGCCTACTATACGCCCCCTCTCAAAGTCCGCCAATTGTTCGTACTGTCGTCGGTTACGTCTCAGAGGCATCTCTAGTCACAATACTATCCATCGAAGTCGACATATTTGTTTGAATAACCCTATGGCACGAGCAATCATGCTTTTAAACTCTCCCAGCTGTGCATCTCATATGCGCAAAGCGCGCTTATCCTTGTCTCATTGGCGTCAAAATTTTAATCATTTGCATATCTCTTACCAGACAACATTCCTGCCAAGTTTCGTGATAGTAGCTGGATTTCTTCAGGGTGCATATATTTTTTTGTGACAGAGTGTATAGTAATGTATTTCTGAAGTTGAAACCAACTTAATTAAAAGTACAACAAGGGTACTATTTACTATGTATAACCAAGGTTTAGCAAGCAAAATTGTTTAGACAATACTATATACTTTGATTGTATATTAAGGTATTCTAATATTTAATTAACGTTTTGCCCTATGTGGTGCTTGGGTTTAGCCGGTCTATGGCACAAATAAATACGTTATAGAGAATTCTCAAGCAGGACGGTCGACCTGCAACGCTAAGCTAAAAAAAAAAAATAAGACGCCAAATGAATAAACGCGTCAAGTATAAAAATTCGTCAGACCGCTTACAGCTTATATACTCTGCACCTCTCTCTCCTATACTTCCCATGTTAAAGCAGTGTGCGTAAATTATAAAATGGTGAATGAACCAAGCATCGTACAAAATTAAAACAAAAAGTAGAAGAATCTTATCAGCGAGTACTCTAAATTGAGATAAAAATGGACTTAAAAATTAACCGAGTTAAAAATTAACCGAGATACGGAATTTTTAATTTTCCGTAAAGTTAGGGATTTTGCTAGAATCGAGTTTTCGCCAAGAATTATTTCGTCAACATTTTAAGAAGACCTATAGAGTTTAATATTGAACAGATTCGATTGGGGCTTGGTTTTTTCGATAAGTTATCCGCTAACTTAAAATCTTTTATATGTTCCAGTTAAAAAATAAATATTTCTACCTTTAATTAGCATAAAAGTGTAAAATTAGCATCTCAGGACGATAGTTCGCGAAAATGGCAACCATTATTTAGCAACACCGCTATTTTCCCAACCGTTTAATCATAGAAGAATAGCGATTGTCGCCCAGTGGCTAAGTGGTTAAGGCATCAGCCTGCCACGCCAGGGGCGCGTGTTCGATTCCCGCATAAGACTTGGTTGTATTCTGGGGAACCGGAGTAAAATATTAAATAAGTGTATAGAATTTTTAATTATTTTGTATATGTATGTCCGTATTTGTTTGTTTGTTTTATATGACCATAGAAAATACTAAGGATTGAATTCAAATAATAAGGATTAATTATTATTCATATTTTACTTTTTGTTACAACCACGTGGGTTTGCAAAATAGAGAAATACTAATTTTTCAATAATATATACATATACGTACACGAAATATACAATATAGCAAATGATTAGTGATGTATAAATAGTGTTTAGTACGATATTTACCATTGTATTTATAAAGATTGACTAGATTAGAAAAATGCTATCCAAATTACAATTAAAACGAAAAAACAACCAGGCCTATTACAGAGATTCGAAAAAAACAAAAAGTGCTCCAATTAAGTGAACAAAGTGACACATTTGTAACTGATGATGAGACTCCAGGTATCAGGAAATTCTTTGTCGGCAAAAGCCCAGATTGTGAATTGGTTATTGTTCGGATATTCAATGCTCATTACCCGTTCGTCGCCAAAGGCTACGGTAGAGCTCAGTCGCCGCCAAGGTTGGCGCACTTATGTCTGCACTTCGCCTGTTGTCTCACTGGCGTGCGGGTGTGTGTACATGAGGGGTCAGTAATTAGGCGCTCCTCGTTTTGAACCTTTTACTACATGTGTATAGTTGCTGCTGTAAATAAAGCTTGATGTAACAACTCTGCTAGTCATTTTTCCTAATAACCTAACATTGGTTATGAGCCCAAGAAAGTATCTAGTGCGCTAAAAGGAAACTTTCGATTTCTGTTCTGTTTTTCCTGTTCCAAGAAAAATTCCTCAATCGGAAACAAAATGTCGCAAATGATAAACTTCGAGACGCTGTCGAAATGCAACTACGACACCTGGAAGATGCAGATATAAGCTATACTTGTGAAGAACGATCACTGGGACTATGTTATAGGAATCGAAACAAAACCGGCTGAAGACGCTAAGGAACAACTTCTGAAAACCTGGATTCTAACCAGAAAGCGAAAGCCGATATCATTCTATCGATAATCCCCAGCGAACTCTGTCACGTTAAACATTGCAAAACTTCAGCAGATGTTTGGAATAAATTGAAAGCTCTGCATGAATCGAAAGGGCCTGCGTAAAAGGCTACTCTTCTAAAACAGCTGTTATTCCGAAAGATGGAGGGTTACGACGATATGTCAAATTACATCACTCACAATGGATTTTGGCTTCTGTAGAATGTCTGAAATTTCACGAAATGACTTCCCACAAATGTGGGATTCCATTATAATGTCACGATAAAAGTCATTAAGCTCCTTTGACTTACTCATTGTCTCACAAACGTAAGAACATGACCTGACAAACCACTATCAACACTTTTATAGCTTTTGGTTACGCATCAAATTGCGTCAACTGCCAGATCCACTTCTTTAGGGAGGTGTCCGGATACTTTTTGTCAGATAGTGTACTACTTGTTAAGTAGGAACGTCATGAAATAGATGATTAAGATGAGATAAGACACGAAAAAAGTAGTTGAATGAAAGTTTATGGCGAGTATGATATAAAGATGGTTCGTGACAGTCCACATAGAGACTCTTAATGGGTGAAGTTCGAAAAGCACCAGAGCATATACGAAGTGCACTGTGTCAAGATTTCTGAGGACGGATTCACGGGCCGAGCCATATGATGGCAGACGTAGTCTAGCTTTGAACGGATTACCGATCTGTATATACGCAACATTGTCCTGTCAGCACCCCACGATGTATTCGACAAAACTTTACGCAGATTAATTGATGTCTCGCACTTTCTTCGCAGCTGTAAAACGTGTGGAAGATAAGTCTTCCGGTCAAAAACAATGCCCAAGAAGCGAACCGTGTACACATTTATTTTACGGTTTTGGATAAAAATTTCGGGATCCGGCTTAAAGGTCTGAAGTACAACCAGATTTTTAGCAACCCCCCGTACTCCTTTACAGATCTTATTTCAAAGTTTTTCTCTTTTAAGCACAATCAAAGTTTTAGACCCGTCAATGCTTGCGTAGCTGATTTCTTTCCTTTGTAAGTAAACGTTATAATCATTGTTACGTCAAAAAATCATCAGAATTTCTCTTGTATTCCACTAAATTTCTTTCAATCCGTTATGTAAATAAATGTTACCAATATTTACCTTGTAACATACAATGAACATGCTTAATTTTTAAAAGTAATTACGTGTAAAAATTTTGAGGGCTATTTCTTTAAACCTTGAGATAATCAATTAGAAAAACTGTAAGGTGGAATAAAAACTTGTCATATACAATTTTAAAAAAAATTACTCTTTACAAGAATAATGGTAGAAAATATTTTAAACAGTCTGGTGAGACTTGCTTTGAATTTATTAATGTTTTTACAGTCTAACACTTTTATAATATTTTCTATAAACATAAAATTACGCATATTCTCTCAAATGAATTGCATAAAAAAATCTTAAAGGAAGCTTAAGAGTCGCAATAGTGCTCTCGCGACTAGCGAAACTGATACGTGTAACAATAATGATAATAGTTTTATTTATTTAATTGATAGTAATTCCTGATTCAGAATTTAGAAAATGGTTTAAAACCTTTAACTGAATCAAGAAAACAGAGTATTTCATATACAAGTAGTAATAAGGACCGAATTTTATAAAAAATACTGATACCTTCCGAAACTGATACCCTAATAAAAGGATCCGTAATTTTTGGTTGGTTAGTTGAGGTTTAATGGCGCAAGGTCCAGAGAGGACATGCTGCGCCAAGCACATGTTAATAAAGAAAAAACATTATATAAATGATCATTTTGAAACCACAAACGAGTGCGTTGATAAGTTAAAAACAGGGATATATATGAGTAAAAGATGATAAAAGTAGTCATGTATAAGGGGTGTTTAAACGGATTATGAATGTATTGTGATAGAAAGTGTGATAAAATCACTAAAATTTATACAAAGGCAATGGATTTAAAAGAAAAAAATTAGATTAACGAAAGAAAACCAGCACACCGTAAGAACTCCCTAATTTTTGGAGGACTCAAGCATGCATTTAGTGCGTCAATGCGGTAATCCGCCGCTCTTTTCAGGAAATTTCTCGCATAAACTATAGAATTATTTAATATATAAATCGTTAGAACTATGGGGAGATTATGTTGGAATAAAAATTATCCCCCAATAGGCGGCGCTGGTTGCTGGCGTGGTTTGTAGTTGTGTTCGAATCAGTTGTTAGTTTTGAAACTATGCTGGATATGGTGAACGCGAATTGTATAGCTTGCGAAATAAATGTTTACGTCTATAAATGCTAGTTCCATCATTGAAAATGTACCTGTGTGGCTCACTTATCTTATGAAAGACAAGGTTACCTGGTTCAAATTAAAGGAACTCACCAAAGAGTATAAGTCGAAACAGATTATTTCATTCTAATTATATATAGATATTCATTAATAATATCCGTATCACTGCAATTTTTTTAAAGTTTTTTTTTTGCATGCGACTTCTTTTATGTCTGGGGCTTTATAATTTGTGCCTGGGGAAGAAGGGCTGTAAATTTATATTTGTAGAAAAATTATATCGATAAATGTGATAAAGCTTCAACAGTAAATTAGACAAAGGGAGCGGAGGTCTAACAATCGGCTTAGAGAGCGTGATAAAGGATATTAAAAAAAAAATACCGCCGCTTCTTTTAGGAAGCAGAGAATTTTTTCCCACAAAAAACAACGAAACCTCTCGAGAAATATTCATTGACGTCATATTAAAGTGTAGCAGATGTCACATATGGTGCAGACATTGCTATCAGGATACTTTGCTACCCATCTGAATGAATCACTACTGCGACTCGCTTCATAAGAACAGATTCCTTGCGACACTTGAGATTGAATGCTTACAGTCACAATAGATCTTAAGGATATTTGTCTAAAAAAATTCACATAAACGTTTTAAATAGTTTTCTAGTTTAGACTTGACAATGTTATGGGATAGATTTTTACAAACAATTTTAGATCTTTCATATTGTACTGCATTAGGTCAGTTCCTGGGATTTTGATTAAATAAAATAAAACGTTTTTATCACATAAAGGGAATGAAATAAGCAAAGGTAAGAGAATGTACTATATACTGTACTATATACTGTTAAACTTGTGAATTGAAATTGTTAAAAGAAACTTCTGAGGAATGAAATTTAATAACAATATTTCCACTTCAACATAAATTATTCCAAAGTAATGCGCAAATAGCTGCACTATCCAGTGAAAGAAAAAAAAATATATAAAAATTGTGAAATTAAACTTTAGGCAACGGAGAAAACCAGATTCTTAAGGCTGATGAAACAATTGTTTTATGAGTCTGGATTTTCTTCATTTTCTATACTTAACTTGCAATTTTTGAAACTACGTAAATAAAATATTCCATTTTTTTTTAATTCGCAATTTTTTCTACAACTTCATGAGGGGTTTTAGAATTGTAGTCGCTAAATCATTACGCATTAGATAAAAGTTTGTTTTCATGAAAGCTAAATAAATATAAGGTGTAAGTCTTTAAATACAGAGGCTGTTCGCACATTTTTTAGACGATTTTGGTAAGCGGTAATAAAAAATCGTTTGCTGCAAAAGAAATAATTGCAATTGTACTATGTTTTTAAAAGTCAAAATTATCGTCTGCGGCTTGAAAGTTTTGTTTTTATTCAAAATGGCGTTTTTAACAAAGCAGTGGTTCGAAGGCTACATTTATGCTCTTGCCGAAGAGAAATATGCATACTCCGTTATCCAAAAACGATGTGAGAGTCATGGTTTTGTGATATCTAAAGCGTCGATAGGTAATATCGTCAACAAGAAAGGAAAAAAAAACGTCAAATTGGAGCCTCAAGTGGGACAAAAATTCCAAACAAGTATCCAAGGAAAAAAAAAGACATCTTCGACTATTGCAAAGGTACGTTGTTTAGTGTTAAAGAAAATCCCCCTAGTCAAAGGACAGTTGCAAAATCATTAAAATGCTCGGTGTCCACTGTAAACAAAATGATAAACGTTGATTTAAATCTTAAGAAAGCGAAAAAACGCAATGTGCAACGTCTTCTTCAAAATCATATCGCTGAACACAGGACACTCTGCAGAATTCTATATGAGAAACACTTATCCAAAGAAAAATGGAAAACAATTGTCACAATAGATGAATCATGGGTGTATTTAAATGATTGCAACAAAAAAAGAGCCATTTATTATCATAAAAGGGGAGAAAAAAATTTAAGTACATAGTTCAAAGAATCGAAAGAAAGTTTTTCTAAGGGATTCACGATTGTTGCTGGTTTTTCTTATAATGGCAAGTTAAAAATAAAGAGAGTGGTAAAAAATGTCAAGATTAACTCCAAATACTATCAGGAACATATTTTATCGCCAATTTTTCTGAATGAAATATCATCGCTTTACCCACAATGCCATCAATCTGTGAGACTCCATCAGGACAAAGCTAGCAGTCACACATCAAAATCCACTGTAAATTTCCTAAAAGAAATGGAACAAAAAACTGGTATCAAGGCCATACCCTTCACTGATATCCCTACTAGATCTCCCGATGCATCACCTATGGATTTTTGTGCTTTCGGACTTTTAAAATCTGCATTATCCAAACGTCGTCCCAAAACCCTTACAGGACTCTGGAAAGCTGTTCAGGAGGAATGGAATAGAATACCTCTTCTGACACTTCAAAAGGCATTATTATCCTGGAAATTGCGGTGTCGAAAGATAGTTCAGAATAAGGGATGTCAAATAGAACATTTAAATCACAAGAATTGAATGTAATTTAGTTTTGTGAATACAATATACATCGTCTAAAAAATGTGTGAACAGCCTCTGTAATTATAAAAATAAGCCTTCATGTAGTATTGTAGCGATCGCAAGCCTGTAGCCGAATCCCGCTGTAGACGACATTTAAAAATATTTGTATTTCACGTTTTGAAGAAGTTGCCCGGAAACTACGATGACCCAGTACGAAAGTAGCAGAAAAAAAGAATTCTCCTGTATTCGTTAAGTGTTTTGGTTCGTAATTTTTGGTATCCATGTTATTTTTTTATTTGTACGAGACGTATTTTCAATGTTAAATTGATGCAATAAAAATTTATTTTTCATATTTAAATTGTGATAACGTGCTTTGGTTTTGTGGTAAATAAAAATACTCCTTGAATTCACTGCTAGCCAGTGACGACCACAAACAGACGACTCTTAGGGCCTGTTCACATAGGAGTCCGTTGCGTTGCGTTAAGGAAAAGATGACGTTGAGACGAAAATTAACCAATCATAGACCTCCAAACGATTAGCAATGAAATTTTTAACGCCTATGATTGGTTTATTTTCGTCTCAACGTCATCTTTTCCTTAACGCAACGCAACGGACTCCTATGTGAACAGGCCCTTAGAGTATCAATGCTGGTAAATCGTAGTACAGAATCTATGCTGGTAATCGTTTTAAGTTTTTTTAAAACTCCCTTCCCCCCCTAGAAAATATTAATATATCCTTGTTTTTGACATCTTTTATTTCCTGAAGTTCTGTTGTTTTCCCGCTTCATCATTTTACACAATCATAAGCATAAATGTCAGTAAAATGAAAAAGGAAAGACAAGATACACGATTAATTTCTTTCGAATGCGAACTGTTGAATTTAGTTGAATTCAATAAACTATTTTCATATCACGTGTCAGATTACATAGCTTGATAAAACAAAACGAATGCTAAAGTACTATTTGCTTATATTTGAGGGTAATTATTTTCTCTCTTTAAAATGTAAATTATTCTAAATGAGGGATAGTCAACCTGCGGCCCGCATAGCTTTTATGAGCGACCCAAAACACACACTCGGTATCAGGAAGATATTTTTGGTTTACCTCTGGCATTCTAACCGCAACAAAAGCGAAACAAAATGGTATTGACATTTATCGAGAAAACTACGATAATTTCAAATTATTCAGCTGCCTTATCCAAGGTTGGTTGGTTGTATGGGGTTTAATGGCGCATGGTCCAGAGAGGACATGCTGCTCCAAACATGGTAAAACCCGAAAAAACATGTCAGCATTTCAGAAACATAATCAATTAAAACCATAATAAAAATATGTATATTTCAAATGCATTACTAAAACAGTCAAAAGCTATGTAAAATAGGTGTAAAACCAAGGATATATGAACCGAAAAAGCAAGGGTGACAATTTGATGATATCAATGAATAAAACCCAGAACATCCTTTTTTCTAAACGAACTATACCAGGGCAAATTAGTAGAGTGTAAATATAGTGTGATTAAATATATACAAAAGTGATAAAAGTAGAGTAAAGCTGATAAAAGAAAAAAAAGGAGAAAAGAAAACAAAAGGGACGAGTCAAGACTCCCCAAAAACAACATCATTGTCCGAGTCCTCGGACACGTACAATTTTAATTCCGCATTGTCCGCGAGCCTGCGGACGTATTGATTTCAAACAACATTTTGATTAAAGGAATGTGGCGAAGGTCTGTCTTGCCATGTGCAGGAGGTGAAGATACTATTGTGGAATTTTGAGCTAATTTATGAATATTTTTGGAAGGTGAACTTGTTTCCTGGGGTTTATCCTTTTTTTTTCTTGTTAGAGGGTGTTTGGGGTGCCTTGTGTGGATGACAGATCTGTACTGTCCATCCGGCATCCCTAGGCCCTACATGAATGGAAAATGTCACCGAACTTGGGAAATAAACCCTCGGCTGCGAGTACAGGTATTACTGGGTAGCTTCCGGTCGTCAGTTTGAACAAGGCGTATAAGCGAAAGCTGTGGTCGCTGTAATTTCCGAATACTTTTTCTGGTTAGAGTTCTGTTTTGCAATTCTTATTGGCATAAAAAAGACCGGTTCCGTTTAGGTTGCAATTGATTTCGTGGGTTTTGGGGCGACTGCCGCGGCGTAGGACACACCTGCTGTTTCAGTTCTGCTGTTAACTATTTGTCTGGCCTCTGCGTACGATATATTGCGCGTTACCTCTAGTGTCTGGATTTCTTTCTCCAGTAACCACTTGGGACACGTCAAAGAATAAGTAACGTGGTCTCCCCGACAGTTTACACATCGAGGGGACACATCGCAATTATCGCTGTCGTGGCCAACTTCAACACAGCGAGCGCAAGTAGTGGACCCACTACAGGAAACCCTTGAATGTCCAAAACGTATTCAGCGCACAGTTACAAACTCAACACAGGTGACAGAAGTCTAATCTACCGGTCGATTGATACCCAGGGCAACACAGAGTACCCCCCGTTTACCCGAAACGGGGGGGACGAAGCAGTGCGTTGGGCGACCAAAACGGACCCTCAACTACCAGGATTCCCTTTTCCGGGGACACGCGTCTCCACGCACGGTAAACACGTGAGTGATAAACACCCCAATAGAAGCAAGAAGCAACAGAGCGGCAATAGCTTCTAAAGAGGTGCCCTAGCCTCCGAAGAGGAACCACGCCGAGAGAGAAAAAAAAGAGAATAGTAGAAGGAAAAAGGAGAGGTTGGATGGGGTTCAATGGCGCAAGGTCCAGAGAGGACATGCTGCGCCAAACATATGGTAAAAACTGAAAAACGATAGTTAAAAAAAAAGAAACAAACTGGATGGGGATTCCCCATCCAGTATACAGCCAGGTATAATAAAACAATAGATAAAAAACAATGATTCTAGATCATGAACGAGGAAGATAACATGCAGTACTGATAATGTCAAAACATCTAGATGGGGGTCCGCATCTAGATTGCAAAAAAAGACTCGGATAAAGGTTAAAATAATAATATAAGCGGAAGACAAAGGCAAGAACAGAAACCAGCAACACAACAGAGTAGAAAAGTTAAAAAGATAAAATTTTTAAAAAATTAAACTGGAGCGAAAGCAACAAAGCACAACAGGAACAAAAACAAAACTAAATATGGGGATAGAACCCAATACATTTTAAATAATTAAAAATGTTCTGATGGGGAGGAGAGCTCAGCAAATCCTTCATATTTATTAAATTAAACTGAAAAAATTGGCGACGTGGGTGATTAAAATCTGGGCAATCAATGAGAATGTGTTTTAAAGTCATGAAGGTCTTGCAGTTCTGACAAAAAGGGGCTGGCTCTGCAAGTAGCAGGTGCCGGTGCGTGAAACGAGTATGACCGATGCGGAGCCTAGTTATTATAGCATCATGCCTTCTTGGAGTAAGTGGGGGCCAGTATTCAATGTTGTGCTTGATCGAATTTAATTTATTTGAGTTAAGGATATCCCAGGAACTCTGCCACTTAAGATGAATGAGATAATTTAAATATTTCTTTGCATCACAGTAAGGGATGGGAAAATCAATGATGCTGCTGGCAGACTTAGCTGCTTTGTCAGCGAGTTCGTTTCCACTAATCCCCACGTGAGACGGGATCCAACAAAATAAAATTGAAAAGCCATCAGAAGAGAGATTGTCCAATAACAAAAGAATTCTAAAAATCAGAGGGTGACTATGATGATGAGGGTAAGACAAAGACTGTAGAGCACTCAAGGAGTCTGTATAAAAGATGTATTTTCTCCTAGGTTTTTCATATATATGTTCAAGAGCTTTAAATATACTTATTAGCTCAGCGGAGTATATAGAAAAAGCATTGTGTAGTTTGTAGCTATAAGAAATGTCCTCAGCGACAAAAGCGCAGCCTACGTAGTTGATTGACTTGGACCCATCTGTAAAAATTGGACTATAGCTGCAAAAGCATTGTCTGTGATGCATAAAAATTTGTTGATAAATGATATCTGCAGTGGAGTTTTTGCCATAAGAATTAAAAGGATTTAAAAATTGAAATCTTGGGGTATTCCAAGGCGAAAAATTATAGTCAGCTACCATTATGTCAATATTGCTAAAATCAAGATTTGTTAAAATTTGTTGGGTCCGTGAATGAAAAGGTTGAATGGAAGAAGACCGACACTGGTATAAGCGAGTGAGGTAAGGGCTGACAGTATAATTATGCATAGGATGGTTGGTATGAGATAAAATTCTAAAATAATAGTGTCTCGCGTCTTAGATTTCATGGAGCCTCACAGCAGTCAACATACAGGCTCTCCACTGGAGAGGTTCTAAAGGCTCCCGAACATAGTCTTAGAGCTGTATGGTGAATAGTATTCAACTTCCGTAGAACAGAGTTTCGAGCCGAACCATATACAGTGCAACCGTAATCCAGTTTGGACCGTATAACTGCATGATAAATTTTTAAAAGAGTAGAACGGTCTGCCCCCCAGGTGGAATTGGAAAGGACCAAGATATTCATTGCTCTTTCGCATTTTCTACGTAAATAAAGGACATGCGGTAAGAATGTTAGCTTTTTATCAAGTATAACACCCAAAAATTTGATTTCCCCAATAACATTAATAATATGACTATTAAACTGGATTTCCGGTTCAGGGTGCATACTCCTCTTCCTACAGAAGTGTACGCAACTAGTTTTCTGGCTGGAAAAATTAAAACCATTGTCATCTGCCCATTTTACAATTTTGTTAACTGCTGTCTGGAGTTGTCTATTTATAAAGCGCATGTCATTACCTTCACAGGTAATGTTCAAGTCGTCTACATATAAGCTTCCTTTTACGGTGGGAGGTATCACTTTTAAAACGTCGTCTATTGAAATGATAAAAAGAGTAACACTTAAAACGCTGCCCTGGGCCATCCCCTCTTCTTGAATGAAGTCGTCAGATAAAGTATTGCCTATACGAACATTAAAATTCCGGAGCGATAGGAAATTACTAATAAAAATAGGCAGGTTTCCCCTCAAGTCTAGTTTAAAAAGCTTACGCAGTATGCCGTACCTCCAGGTACGGTCATACGCCTTTTCAATATCAAAAAATATTGAAACCAAGTGGTTTCTCTTGACGAAAGCGTTGCGGATTTTGCTCTCCAGATCAGTGATGTTATCTATTGTACACCTACCACGGCGAAAACCACTTTGAAATTCAGAAAGGCAGCTATTCTCTTCCAAATAATACATGAGGCGCGCATTTATCATTTTTTCCAATATTTTGCAGAGGCAGTTTGTAAGAGCGACTGGTTGGTAATTTAGAGGGTTCGTGGATTGTTTCCCAGGTTTGAGGATCGGAATGATAATAGCAGTTCTCCAAGAAGACGGGAATAAATGTTCTTGCCAAATTCTGTTATAAAAAATCAGGATATTAGATATAGAAGAATAAGACAGGTTCTTCAGCATACAGTACGAGATGTTATCGGGGCCAGAGGCAGATTTATGAGTATTTTGAAGGGCTTTCTTAAGTTCATGATAAGTAAAATCACTATTGTACGCTAACTGAGTATTAGTGTGAAAATTAATTGGTTTTTTCTCTGCTATTGCTTTTATTTTATTGAACGAAGGAGTGTAACTAGCGGACGATGATACATTTGCGAGAGAAGAAGCAATGGTATTTGCAATATCTTTTACAGAGGTTATGGTTTGGTTATTATGATGCAGAATATGGATTTGGTTATTGGGGTAAATGCCAGAGCAACGCCTGACTTTACTCCATAATTGTTTACTGGAGATGCTAAAGGAGATGCTGTTTACGTATTTCTGCCACGAATCCCTCTGGCTGCGTCTTAGCGTACGCCTGAAGGTAGATTTAGATTTTTTGTATATTATAAAGTTCTCCGTGGTAGGGTATCGTCTAAAGTTAATAAAAGCTTTCCTCTTTAGTCTATAAGTTTCTTTGCAGTCTTGGTTCCACTATGGCTTTGATTGTTTTCGAGGACGAGAAGAGGTTTTGCGAATTGCGGTATCAGCAGCGGAAATTATGGTACTAGTAATTTGTTGAACAGCTTCATCAACGGTATTATTCACGACCATGGCCCTGGTGATGTTAGCGAGGTTGCAGAAAATTATCCAATCGGCGGACTCTAGTACATAACGAGAAATCCGCACGTTGGTAGTAGTACGAGCAGTGTGAGACAGGATAATTGGAAAGTGGTCACTATTATACAAATATGAATCGACAGAAAAGGTCCAGAAAGAAAAGATTTGTGGGGAACTGATGGCAAGGTCCAGGGAGTGATAAGTGCGAGTGGGCTGGTGGAAATAAGTAATTTCTTCATTATTATAGAGACAAAGATCATGGTCGGAAATAAGCTGTTCAATTTGACCTCCACGGTGATTCATGTTAGTACTACCCCAAAGTGGGCTATGACCATTGAAGTCACCAATGATAATGAAGGAATGTGGAAGCTGGTTAATAAGATTATTTAATGATTGTTGGCTGATGTTATTATTTGGTGGAAGATAAATATTGCATATGGTAACGGCGAAATGAATATGAATTTGAACCGCGACGGCCTGTAAATCAGTCTGCAGGTTTATAGGAAAAATGGGATAGTCAAAAGAGGTCAAAAGAGCTACACCGCCGGAAGCTTTGCCTCCATCGGTGTGGTCTTTTCTAATGGTATTGCATCTCCGTAATTTAGCACTGATGCCATCACGGAGGAAAGTTTCCTGCAGAGCAATACACACCGGATTATATTTATTAACCAAATCACGGAGATCGGAGACGTGATGTTTAAAGCCATGACAATTCCAAGACAAAAGAGCCATAATGGAAAAAAAAACAAAAAAGAAAGGAGAAGAAATTAAGGAGGAGCAGTACACTGCCGATCAGCCTCCGAATCAGACGAGACATCAGTCAGCATGTCCTCCTCAGCGGAAACATACATTTTTAAAGAATCGTCCATTTGGAGGACGTTTTGGGTTTGATTTGGGGGAGGATTTTTTAAAAAATCAGTTCGAGTTAGTGTTTTCTTAGTAACATTAGGTTGCGATTTTGCACATGGAATTTTTGACGGTAACGTTTTCTTCATATTTATCTTTCTCGTTGTGGAAACTGTAGTTTTACTATTTTTAGTATCTGTAATCTTACTTTTTTTATTCATATTACCAGAATCGGTTTGCTGAGAACTGTCCACGGACACTGAATCCCGGAGGGGTATATTATGAGGTTTAATTGGTGTTTTCGTGGGTTTCGAGTCATGTAGAGTACGCGTCTTATTTTCATCATTCAGAAAAGATTCAGTTTGAGTGCATATAGACTTCATGGTGGGTTTAGAGATTACAGCTGCCGAATACGAAGTGCCCTTTTTAGGTATGCGTGATTTAACAAGATTTCGTGCTTCGACGAAACTCATTCCTTTTTCGTATTTGAGTGCCTGGACTTCTTTCTCCATCTGCCAAGAAGGACATGAACGTGAAAAGGAAGGGTGTTGTCGTTTACAGTTAACGCAGCAGGGAATTTCCTTGCTGCAGTTGTCACTGTCGTGTCCGACTACTGCGCAGCGAGCGCAGGTAGTGAAACCCCGACATGACAATTTGGAATGGCCGAAACGTTGACAGTTAAAGCATCGGAGTGGATTTGGGATATACGGTCTTACAGGGCAGCGTAGATAACCAGCATTTATATGAGATGGTAATGTGGGTGTACAAAATGTTAAGATTATATGTTTCGTTGGAAATATATTACCATCCCGGCGGGTGGTAATCCTCCGTACCGCGCAAACCAACTGTTCCTGCAAGTTCTCTAAAATTTCAGATTCCGGAATATATTGCAAGTCAGGTTCTGATACAACCCCTTTCGAGAAATTCAGTGTCCTGTGAGCTGAGACATTTACAGGTAAGTTCCCAAGGGACTTCATTTTTGAAAGAATTGAGGCCTGACTAGTTGTGGTGACTTCAACAAGAAGTTCACCAGAGCGTAATTTTTTTACTGACTTTGCATCGCCTATTGTGCTTTTTAAACATTTCTGAATAAGGAAGGGAGATATCTTATTAAAATTATTTTCTGTGAGTTTTATGATAAAGAATCTGGCTCGAGAGTTAGAAATTTCTGCTACATTCTCTAAAGAATGTTCCGCGCGATCCGCCCAAGAAGCAGAAAACGAATTATCATTTTCTGCCGCCATCATGATATGAGAAAAACACGGATTGCTTCCAGTTCGATCGGGGCCCCCGCCAGACCCCGTCGTTCCACATTTTTCTATCGTGACCAGTGTAACCGCCGGATTCTTCGCAACTAAATGACAGACGCCGGGAGGTAACGTGCACCTGGTGCACAGTCCCCGACAGAATCAAGGAGGATTTCTCGCTACCTCGCGACGTTTGCAATAAAGATACACGCAACCAAGGGCCTCTACCTCTGGGACATTTTAAGGAAAACGAACCACAACCATTACCACCATGTCACGCCACTCCTCACCACCAACACAACCCCAACAGGGTCCGTTCCCGAGCCCAAGCGGTGTCCCTCGCGGGAGAGGCCGAAGAGTGGTACACGACCCAGTAACGTCAAGGCTGGGTGGGTGGAGATCGGTTTTGTTTCCATGAAGGCTCCGAAGGGGATAGATAGCACAAAACCTTTTTTTGATCATTTTATTACTTTTTCCTTTTTTTGGTTTTTATATTTTCCTAAAGTAGAAAAGAGAAACAAAAAACACACATAGTGGTTAACAAAGAAAACAGCAACAAAACATGTTAGTGGAAGCTCCAGTTGGAAAGGAAGAAAAGCCCGGAAAAGAGAAAACAAAAGAAACAGGACAGGAGAAGCGAAAGAGAGATGGATCGCTATGGGACACTGGGGACGCGACACCCACATTCACTAAAGAAAGAGAACCCCACGGAGTGAGAAAAAGACACTAGGGTACCTCGGGGTTGTGAAGCTCGTGTTTACCTAAAGAAGGTAAACCCCCTGAGGGGGAATAAAGGAGAGGAAAAAGGAACGGAGATATAGTTCAGTGGGGTACCTCGGGATTGCGACACGCGTGTATACCAAAAGAAGGTAAACCCCCGAGCGGTGCCATATCCAAGAAATTTAACAGCTGATATCAGGATTTACGAGGTATTAAGCTTCATCTATTGCTCGTAGAAAATGCCTGGCACCTAGAGACAGCTATTACACAACAAACTGCACTGGGATGAGATTATGTAAAGCTATTTTGCAGATTTATCGAGTTCAGAAATGATGCGAATCTGGAGGTTATTTTAATATACTTAGATTACGAGTTTTATTTTTTAAAATTATTACATTATGGAGTGCAGTACACTGTGTTGCAGTCTGCGTAACGTAACAAACATATACATTTGGCCCGAGAAAATAAGAAAAAGAGGTTGAGTACAGCACTGTCCCCACTGAATCCGGCAACATCATTAGGCGGCAGGTGTAAGGTGCACACTAAAAATAATATTTGAGTTTGCACGCGCACAGCTACTGCTTGGAGTGAAGTATTCAAGGAGAGGACGGTAAACGGAAAGTTGTGAGGTCAGGAGAGGACACCTCCAGACGCTTGCACACCCGAAAAATTGTCTTTCCCTATAGCACTGAAACGACACAATTTGGCCGTGTCTGCTAACTTCAGGAAAGTTTCCTGATGTGCGACATAGACCGCATGGTAATCTGTGATCAAATATTTCAGATCGGATATTTTATTTTGAAAACTGCGACAGTTCCAAGAGATTAGAGTCGCCATTCTTGCAAAGCGAGAGGTGGAACAAGATCTGGAAGACTGGAGGTGTCCATGGACACCCCCGCATCGGAATCAGAAAGATCCAAATTAGACATGCAGATTTGGAGGGAATCCTTCTCCTTTCGTGCAACTTTGCGAAGGTCTTTCCGCTTACGGGAATGACATCCTCGCTTCAAAATTTCGACACGTCTTAATTCTTTTATTTAAAGGTGATTTTGAGGCACAAGATGTACTATGTGGACGCTTAGTATTAGTCTGTTTGGAAACTGAAATCTTTATGTATGGTTTTATTGTTTTTTATCTTTCTGAGGTTTGTTATTGGCTGGGTTACATTTTGTTTGTGTAGAGGCAGTGACCATAATTTTCCTAGAAACGGCAACAGAAGTACACGAGATCCAACTCTGGTCTCCCAGTTTCGACCTGTTTGCTCACTTCTAAACAAGATATGTTACTGTAGGCTTTGAGCGTTTGGATCTCCTTTTCGACGATCCACTTTAGACATGACCTTGAGTACGAAGTTTATTCCCTATGGCAATTCATGCATTTAACTGGCAAATTGCATTTGTCTGAAGAATGGTCAGGTTAGGAACAACGGGCACAGACAGCGGAACCATGGCTCGATACTTTCGAGTGTCCAAAAGGTTGGCACTGAAAGCAACGGAGAGGGTTCTGCACGTAAGGTCTTACGGGACACCGAAGATAGTGTTGAGTGCCGCTTTATAATTTAAAAATATATATATAAATTAAATATACAGTGAATTAAATACATTAATAATTTTCTCCACCTACTGTTTAACTTTGATGAGTGTCATTAGATTAATTTTCGCGCGAATTAATTTTAGTGGCATTCATGAAAGTTGAACAAATGATAAATCATGTTTTATGTACTATAAATGTAACATGCAGGTATTTAATTTATTTTAGTGTTTGATTGACTGACAATTTTCAATTTATTTTAATTCTTTTTCATGTGGATTCACTGACTCAAGATAAAAGTTTTTTTAAATTAAGCTTTGTTTAGTCTTTTTATTTATTTTCCCCCTTTTCATTTTTAAGTTTTATACGCTTAATTTTTTTTCTTTTATATATATATATTTTTTTAAATTATCGCGTATTAGTTTGAAACACAGAAGTGCTTCTTGAGAATCTTAAAGAAATGACGATACAGTTTATTCAGTTTCATTAAAATAAAAGACGATTTTACTCACTTTTTGCTAAGGAATGTACTGATAAGCGGACCACCTGCGGATCCCCCGTATGCTTGATACCCTGATGTGAGAGGGTCAGAAGCCCTGGACATGCGTCCGGCCAATAACAGCACAGATGATGTCATTGAAAATGGGCCACGTGGAATGGACTATATGGTGTAGAGGAAAGATAGGCCGGTGAATAAAAAGGGGACATAAAAGTGGCAGTACAAAATAACACGTGAAAGATACAAACCCAGATACCATCAATAACCAAGGCAGATCACCATCTAGCCGAAAGGATAGGAAACGAGAAAAACCTGGGACTTCATTCCCAAAAGAACTAACACCACAAGTTAATGAGATAACAAAAATAGGATTTTATTGTAAACCAGTTAGGGCTAGGGACTTGACACGTGGTCAATCCAAAGACTAAAATTTAGAGAATAAACTAAGCCGAAAATGGGGGAATTAAATAATTAAGTTACCAAATTAAATTAAAAGACAGAGAGGGATAAGCTGATGAACAACCATGTAGAAACTTGCAGCGTCCGTACCATTTCTCCACATGGCACTATGGCGGTCTCGAGCGAAGATATCCCTAATCAAAAAACTCCGAAGAGCTGGGTTGGTCACGTTCTCGGACGACGGCTTAGGGTAGAAGTGCAGTTTTTCGCCTCTGACCTCGACGGGTCAAAGTGCGATGCGCAGAGCCTTGCATTCACATCCGCCGCGCAGGCTCTCCTAATCGCTCGCCTTTCACCCATTGGTCAGAGCGACAACGATAGCACAGCCGTTGCCAAATCACCTGTGACCAGGGCGCCTTGAGATCTGAATACAGTGATTACTGTCGTTGACATTCTTTTGAGTTCATGCAAACCTCACAACGGGCTTGCGAACAACTCAAATCACACTCCATATCACATCTCTCTCGTGGGACACAAAAATAGAGAAAAAAAATTACTACGTTAAGGGAAGTCTTTGAATCAACCACTTACCATAAATACATGGGGAACAAAATCAGGTTCGCCAGTACCTGTGCAAATCAAAATTATATTAATATTTCGATTCAAAACACATTAACAGTTGCAGCAACACAATGCATCACTCAAAATAACTTTTGAACAGAATTCAATATTTAATTTTATACAATTATTTGAAAAAACAACCTTGAAATGCACCATTATCTCAAATTTTTTTTGTTACATAATTAGTTTTGTGCTTATCAATCATCCAATGAATCAGAGAGTCAAGCAAACTTACATTCCCATTAAACAGTCTAAATGGAGAAGTTGTCACATTAAATTGAAAAGTAGACACTGCATTTCAAAAGTTCCTACCCAATCGAGTAATTATGCAAACCTACAATCTGGATTCATTAGACTTTTTCTTCTTTCCACTACATTGCACAAAACCTTTGAATAATGTCTGACAATTATGCACCAGCATGATTCTTACCAACACAAAAATTCATATTTCATTCCAACGAATCATGACTTTCAATTACACAAATTCTTAACAACAAAAGCACAATTCAAATTATTACACACATATTCAAAAACAAAGGCATACTCAAAACCAAAGGCATATTCAAAACAAAAGACATATTCAACACCAAAGGCATATTTAAAACAAAAGGCATATTCAACACCAAAGGATCCTTTTTTCAATTTCACACCTTTTGTCATTTCACTTCATCTTACATTAGGTCAGCTGACTCAAATTTCAAAAACTTCACATCTTTCAACCAAAATTTAACACAAAAAATCAAATCAATTCAAATCACGTGAACTTTCATTGTGGTATACCAACATTTGTCTTAGTTAAGTGCGTGCATGAGACACTAGTTAATTGTATACTTGGGACACTAGTTAATTGTATACTTGGGACACTAGTTAATTGCATACTTGGGAAACTAGTTAATTGCATACTTGGCCAAGATTTATAAGTTACTACGTATTACATTTACAAAAGAAAAAGAAAAAAAAAAAATAGAAACCCAACAATGAGTACACATGACTCCAGTTCAAATTGACATATTCGGGATACAAGTATAAGACACAACCAATAGGTAAGGCTCAATAGTAGAGATAAAATTTAAGAACTTCATACCAAGCTTTACTTTTGAGAAAAAAAAATATTTCAAGTTTAATTCAATGCAAAAACTATTATTTACAACCTACATTCCTGATTATTACTGTAGAAGAAATATAGCTTATCTAATTACAAAGCAAGGGAGAATTTGGAATAATGAGCATCTTAAGGTGTAATATAACATATCCATCAAGTTACATGTAAATAAACTCAATACCCTAGAAATATCAAGATTTACAATGTACACACAAAGAGAGTTGATCAGACTATCCCTGTTGATGTTTACATTACTTACACATATGGAATTACAGTTGACTGGAAAGGAGCAGGTTTAACTGAATGAGGCTTATTTTTAAAACATATTGTACATGAATTAATGAAATTTATGGTGTCAGTATACATTCCAGACCAATAATACTTATTGCATAAAAAATCATAGGTTTTACATATTCCCAAATGGGAGAAATGTGCAATACTTAAAACTTTAGCTTTTAAACATTGGGGAACCATAATTTTAGCATCATTCATACATTCGCTATTGTCCTTCAAAAACATTAATAATTTAGTTTCAGGATGAATAAAATATTTACTATTATCATCACTAGAAATTGAATTTTCAGCAATATTTTTATAGATTTTACTAATTTTCTTATCAATTAACTGTTCTTTTAGTAGAGTTGCAATAGAAACTTCATTTACACCATCATTGTCATTAACATTTACATTCATATTGTTGCAGTTATTATCTACATGCAGATCATTATCATTACAATTGCTTACATTAATATCACTATTCACAATATCTTCATTGTTTACACTATTATTATTACTATTGCATGCATACATGTCATCAATTATCATATCATTAAAATCCGTATTAGTATACAAGTCAGTATTATTATTATCATGCACAGAAAGATCATTAATACCTCCACTGTTGTTATAAATATCACCTTGAGCCATCACATGTTGACAGAACTCCTCATCATTGTCAACTACTTCAGAGGGCAATACAGCATTTTCTTCCACAAGTAAGGGATTGTTGTTCAGGGATTCACTGTTATCTTTAAAATTCTCTCTAGAAAGATAGTCAGCCAGGACGTTTTCTTTACCAGGTATATGCTGAAAAACAGAACTGTACTCGCTCAGCTCATTGAGCCATCGAGTAGTTATATCTGCGGGTGATTTTGTGAGTTTGTAAAATTCCAACGGCTTGCTGTCTGACAGAATTACAAATTCTCTGTTGTAAAGATAGAACTTAAATGCTAAAATACCTTTTACAACGGCCATAAGTTAAAATTTTAGGGCCAAATACCTTTGCTCGGTTTTAGATAGACTTTACTGAAATAGGCTACAGGATACCTTTCACCATTATGCACCTGCATAAGAGTAGCAGCAATTGCTACCTTGGAGGCGTCAGTGTTCAGAATAAAAGGAGGTCAAAATTTGGCTGCTTAACAAAAGGTTTAGAAAAGAAGGTGTCTTGCAATTTTTTAAAGGCAGACTGATGATTTGGTGTCCAGATGAATGCAGTTCTAGGTGAAGTTAATTTCAGGAGGGGATTAATTAGGTTAGCAAAGTCATTAACCCTTTCAGGGGCGCCGTCCTCACTGTGCGAACACATTTTCTAGAATTTTTTTAACCTAAAAAATGTCAATTTTTTTTTCAATTAAAGGTTGTAAAATACTTTTACATCTTTAAATTGATAATAAATGGCAGCACCAGACATTTGTCTGCTCATTTAACTTGAACACAGTGAATGCAAGTTAATGCTGTTTCATACTTGGTTTTATTTTCAATTATTTTAAGGATTAAAAACCTAAAATGTTTTAATTTTTTCCACTAGATTTTATAAACATGCCTCAACAAATACTGACATGTCATTACTTCTTTAAAAAATCGTTTATTTCTTTCTATTTTTGCGCTTTTAAATGGTGTTCGCACAGCGAGAATGGAGCCCCTTTACGACATTGAAATACATGCTCACCCCGCAAAGGAAAAAAAACACAGTTGTCTTTATGTTTTCTCCTCTAGACGATTTAGTCTTGCTTCTTGGGGGGTAAAGGGGATTAAAAAGTCGATAACCCTCTGAAGTTGGTGGTGTTTTTGGAAAAGGAAGACGTTATCATTTGTATTCACTTCGCTTGGAATGTCGGCTGGACTATTTAGTTCCGCCTTCCGACTTTATACCTTTACAGGTGTCCCTTCGATAAGCAACTTCTTTTGTAGCTGTTTCAATAGTGCCTGCTGGGCACTATTACCTACAGTTGTCAACCTTTCTGCATTCGACAATGGTCTATTGAATTCATTCTGTGTGCTAAGGTTGGCCTCTGTCAGAGGTTCCACAGGCAGAACTAATCAGGAGGTGACAAAATGTCTGGCTTATTGTTTCCAAATGGCAACCGGCCACCTTCAGCACAAGTGAATTTAAATCAATTACTATAAGCATGACCGCTCTGGGAAATCCCCACGTGTGAAGGTGTTGGAAATAGCTAAAGCGCGTTTTAAATATAGCTCATTCTGCTTTTGCTGTTTTCAGATCAGTCGCTCTTATTTGCTAATTTTTTTAGTTAAAAAAAGATATTTGCAACAGAATATTTAATTCGTTTCATATAGTTTACTTAAATCTTTATAATTGTACAAAATAAGCTTTGATTTTATTTAGTATAAAATTTATTTAAATTCATAAAAGTGTCTATAAAGTTTTAACTTTGTTGCGGCAGTTTTCCATGAGCTCCTAATTTTAAATATTTTTTTCGCGTAAATAATTATTTCTGGAACTTAAAAGTGATTTTATATTGAAGCATATATTAAAATTTCTACAATACTAAATTTCCAAGCAGTTTCAAGTATTATTTCGGAAGTTATCTTCGAAATTCTAAAGTTTTCAAATTTGCTCAATTTACTACCAAACGCATTTTTGTCATCTTCCAGCATTTAGAAAACCAGACTAAGAAGATTCCTCATCAAAATTCGAACAAAAGGACATCAAGTTTTTGAAATTTGGACAACTACAAGTAAAGTTATCGATTTTTAAAGTATTCAAAATTCTGTGTTTATTTATTACTGCAAGTTCACGTATTTCATCTTTTTGCGAGTCGCCATTGCTTTCAAACTCGAATCATCATCCATTGCCTAAGAGTTCAAAATTTCTTTATTGCAATAGTTCTTTACAAGAGTTTCTTATTTGGATATATTGTATATCCTGTATGAACAGTGGTTCATACGACATAGATGATTTATTTTTCAACATTGATTGAAGGTTTGTAATAAGTAAAGAGCTATGCCCCCTAAGGCAGCGTCTAAATCGGCTTTGCCCAAATCAAAAACAAAAACACCACAGATTAAAAATATGGAAGTGTTAACACCAAAAACGAGTGGTAAAGATGTGGAGTTAAGGGAAAAGGATACAGATATATTAAAACCAAGTACGTGCGGTAGGGAAGAGGAGGCTATGGGTAAGGAAAAGGAGAAGAAAGATTATGATTCGGCGTATGTCTGCGGGGAACAAACTGTAAAAGATATTCATGAGAGTTTACAGTTAACTATCGCTTTGAGCAATTTGGAGCCACAGGAAAAAGAAAGGATGTTGATAGACATTAATACATTGGTCACTCTTTTTAAGAAGCAACAAGCACACACACACAATTCGTTAGAGGAATATTACATGAGAGGAAAAAGTCGAGGGAAGTTGGTGAAACATACGCAGAGGTAGTCAACCAAAAATATAGATCAAGATCAAGATCAAGGTCCAAATCTAGGAAAAGACAGGAAAAAGAAAAGCACTTAATCGCAATATATCCAAATGCAGAACAAACATCCATTGAAACGAGACTAACGGTACAGAAAAATATAGATCCGGGTAAATTTAAAGGAGCCGTGACAGTATGTAGGAGAATAAATAGAGGGGGAGTCCTATTTGGGTTTGAAAAAGAAGAAAACATCGAAAAAATTATAGAAGAAATGGGGAAAAATGCTAAACTGAGAACAGAATTTAAAGTTGAAAAACCAAGGAAAAAGAACCCTAATATAATAATATACAATGTTCAGAAGGACTATGAAGATAAAGAGTTTATTGACAAGCTGATAAAATTTAATGAAGAATTAGAAGACGTAGAAACCAAAGTGATAACGAAATACACTCATGGACAAAAAAATTAGCGCACCAAGAAATAATTGCGGGATCGTAACGAAACTTGCAATGAAGGTACATGTCGGGGAGATATGCAAATGATTAGAAATGCAGCGTGATTGCGCATTACGTATAGTCGGTAGAGGGCGTTGCACATCGTACTCTGTGGAGTATAAAACAGGTAACCAAAGCTTGTTTGAGTGTGCTGAATCATTTACAAAGGAAGAGCTGAGATAGACATGCCATTACGCCGTGTTCGAAGACAATATAAGCAGTTGTCGCAGTTTGAGAGGGGGAGAATCGTCGGGATGATGGAAGCTGGGTGGTCAGCAAGGCGAGTAGCACGTCAATTAGGCCGCTCTGATTGTGTTGTGAGGAGGTGTTGGGACCAGTGGACCCGAGAGATGTCATGTACACGAAGACCAGGCTCAGGACGCCCTCGACAGACCAGTCGTCGAGAAGACCGCCACATCGTAAGAAATGCACGCGTACAGCCAACTGCTTCATCGGCCGCCATCCAGGCACAGGTAGCACCTTCACTAGGGGCCTCTGTGTCTTCTCGAACCATACGACGGCGCCTGGCTGAAGGACAGTTGGTATCGCGGCGCCCATTACGTGTGCTGCCCTTGACGCCCACCCATCGACGCTTCCGTTTGGAGTTTTGCCGCGCACGAAGAAACTGGACTGCAGCGGAATGGAACCAGGTCGTCTTTAGCGACGAATTCAGATTCAATCTCGGCAGTGATGACAATCGTATTCGTGTGTGGAGAGCCCGTGGTGAACGCTTCAATCCTGCCTTTGCTGTACAGCGACACATCGCTCCCATAGCTGGTGTGATGGTATGGGGTGCCATTGCCTACAATACACGGTCACCCCTAGTATTGTTCCGTGGCACCATGACAGCCCAGGAATATGTTCATGAAATCCTGCAACCACATGTGTTGCCACTCATGCAACGGCTCCCAGGAGCCATTTTTCAACAAGACAATGCTTGGCCTCATACGGCAAGGGTGTCACAAGACTGTCTCCGCACTGTTACTACCCTTCCTTGGCCTGCCCGATCCCCAGATTTGTCTCCAATCGAGCATATCTGGGATCATTTGGGACGACAAGTTGGGCATCCCACGAGTTTGAACGAACTAGAGGCAAGGTTACAGCAAATATGGAACGAAATGTCTCAAGACATCATACAGAACTTGTATGACTCAATGCCCGATCGTATCGCATCGTGCATTCGCGCTAGAGGGGGTCCAACGGAGTATTTACTCCTCCGTTCTTTTGCCTTTTTCTCTGAAATAAATTATCCTTTTTCTTTGATTTTCTTATCATTTACTTATATCAAAGTAGTCATTACGTATGTAAAATTTCGTTTCATTTTGACGACTCCTTCTTGGTGCGCTAATTTTTTTGTCCATGAGTGTATAAAATAGAAAGAGGGACTAATTGGATAATTGGTGTAACAGGAGAAGTATATAAGAGAATTAAGGATCTTAAAAGGCTTAAGTTAGAGTGGGAATGCTTTAATTTCAAGGATTATGTACGACCAAGAGTCTGTTTTAGATGTTGGAAATTTGGTCACCCAATAAAAATTGTAAAGCAGAAATACCGACTTGTAAGAACTGTGGTAGAGAAGGTCATGAAATGAAGGATTGTGCAATTGATACATGCTGTTCGAATTGCAAAAGGTTAAATTTAACGAGCAGAATTAAAGTAGATACCGACCACAAGCCCACCGATATGAGGTGCCAATTTTACAGCACCGAGGTGGAGCGAATAAAATCGCAAACTGATTATGGATAATACCTCAACTGCTTGTATTAATGTGGCGCATCTAAATATAAATAATTCTTATACAGCAGCGGCACAACTTTCTATAGACTTCATTGAACATAATTGGGACGTCGTCTCAATAAATGAACCCTACCTTTCAAAAAGAAGACTAGCTGGTTTAACAGGCGATTTTCGCCTAATTCACACTTTACAAGATGCTAGAGCAGTAATTATACTGAACAAGAGAATTAAAACTGTAAAGATACATGTTACTGAAAACGTAGTGGCGGCTAGGTGTGAATACTTAAACTTTAATTTTATTGTTATTTCGGCGTATATACCGCCAGTTCAAAATGTAAATAATGATAGAACAGAACCTCACATAACCTATATCAAAGAAATTTTAAGAAAATTTAAAGATGAAAAAGTCTTACTACTGGGTGATTTAAATGCTAAATCAACAACTTGGGGGCAGAGACCCACAGATCTACGCGGCACGATGATATTGGAAATGGTTACTACGTATGAGGGTATTATACATAATAACCCGGATAGTCTGCCGACCTACTGCGGACCTTTCGGACTTGGGTGGATAGACCTGACTATCACATTTGGCTTTAGTGAAACAGAAATAAAGAACTGGGCTGTAATTGATAATAATACACTGACAGATCATAACACTATTATCTTGACCATAACGCTAGATTATTTACAGACGGAAGATTACTTCAGGAAAAGATGGAATATGAAAAATATCCAAAGGATAAACTTTCAGGTTAAACTCAGGAAATTAACGGAGAAATGGGGGGAAGCATTAATAGCTAAAAATAGCGAAGAATGCGTATCACAGTTAAATTACGACTTGTTATGTAAAAAGTGTAGGTATAAAAGGGGAAAGCCACGAAGAAATGCATATTGATGGAATCCTAATTTGACTACAATAAGAAGTAAGGTAAGAGCTCTTAGAAGGTTATATCAGAAGGAGATGGAACATCAGAAACGCCTTGAGTTACAAATTAAATATAAATTAGAGAGAGCTAAGTATAGAAGAGAAATATTGAAGGCAAAAAGGGATAAATTTAATGAATTCGTTGAAAGAGTTACAATTAAGGATACGTTTGGTAATATATACTCCTTGATAAAGAATAAAAATACTAAAATAATCACACCAGAAGGATTGAAAGATAATGAAGGAAATATTAAGTATAAAGAAGAAGAAATAAAAATAATTCTAGCAGCACATCATTTTCAACGAGAAGACGAGCATATAAATTATGATTATGTAAATTCTGAGGATGAGCAATTAATTACAAATATTGAAGTGGAAAAAGTAATACAAGAATTGAAGCCTGAAAAAGCCCCGGGTTTTGACGGATTTACGCAGAGTATAGTTCAACAGATCAGGAATATAGATAGCCTATTTTTGACTAAGTTATACAATAAATGTTGGCAGGAAGGAAAGTTCCCTAGTAAATGGAAAAAAGCTAGCGTGGTATACATACACAAAGATGGTAAAGACCCCTCAAATCCTAGTTCTTACAGACCGATATGTCTACTCCCCATTTTGGGGAAAGTTTTGGATAAAATCCTCTCCAATAGAGTTACTGAACATCTTGAAAGTATGAGTTTATTGTCTGAAAATCAATTTGGCTTTAGGAGGAATAGGGGAGTAGTAGAAGCATTGAATAGTGTTTTTGATAAAATTAAAGAAAACAAAGAGAATAGCTACCATACGTGCTTAATTGCTCTGGATGTGAAAAATGCATTTCATTCAGTTAGAATAAAAAGAATAAAGGAAGAACTTGACAAAACTGAAATGGATACTAACTTAAGGAAAATAATAATGGATTATCTGAAAGACCGTACTGTAATTATAAATGATGAACAAGAGTGGGAATATAATATTGGCGTACCACAGGGTTCGTCCATTGGGCCAATCCTGTGGTTACTAATTATTAATGAGTTGCTATTAGAGAATGTGGGCCATGGCAACAAAATACAGGCATTTGCGGATGATATAGTAATACTGCTTAGGAGTAAAACTATATGTAGATTTACAGAGATAGCGAGAGCAATAATGGAAAAATGTTCGAGCTGGGCAGAGAAAAACCAACTACAATTTAGTGTCGAAAAATCCAACTACATAATAATACCACACAAAGGAAAAGTCACAAGAAGACCCACGATTAAGTTTAAAGGGGAGAACTTCAAATACAATGAGCATATTAAATACTTAGGAATTTATTTAGACGAGAAGCTAAATTTTAACTTTCATATTAATAATATTAGAGATAAGGCATTAAAATTTCAACACAGTATCAATAGAGTCAGTAAGAGTACGTGGGGTTTGAAACCTGAGATTGTCAAAAAGCTTTATTTAACTGTTATAGAAAAGATACTATTGCATGGAGTGTAGTCATGGTATAATGGTAAACGTACAATGGATTTAAAAGTAAGACAGATACAACGACCATTCTTAATAATGTTAACTAAATGTTACAGAACAGTTTCGACGGATACACTCCACGTTCTATCAGGATGCATACCATTAGACTTAACAGCTAAAATTGAAAAGAATATCTATGAAATCTACAATAAAGGATCAGAAATAAAATTAGGAGACATCGTACTGAACGCGCAGAATTGCGAAACAAAAAGCCGACCTCTAAAGAAAGTACGTGAAATGAGGAAATATGAATGGACATATAACATGGAATCAAAATCGAACATTAAATACTACACTGATGGCTCAAAAACCGACGAAGGTGTTGGTGCGGCGTGTACACGTTACAACCTTAATGTTTTAGAACAAACAAAACTTAAACGTCTACCTAATAATGCATCATCCTATAGCGCCGAAGTTGAAGCCATTGACATGGCCATCACTGATGTTATAAATAAAGGAATACAGGAAATCGACAAATACAGTGATTCTAGAAGTACACTGCAAGCTATATGCGCATATTATTTTAAGGGAGATAGGATTGAAAATATAAAAAACCTAATAGAAAGTCATGAGATAGCAGTAAACTTACACTGGGTTAAAGCCCACTGTGGCATTAATGAAAATGAGATGGTAGACGCAGCAGCTAAACAAGCAACAACACTGAATGAAATCACAGGAAATTATAAATTAACTAAAGAACAGATTAAGAATAAAATTAAGAATTATTACATAAATATATGGCAAGAAAATTGGGAGAGAAGCAGTGTAGGAAGGAAAGTATTTGAGGTATTCCCTAGAGTTTCTACGAAAAGACTGTCGGCAGATTTCCTTGTTAATCAAGCAATAACTGAACATGGCTGTATAGGAGTCTATCAAAACAGATTTTTTGCTAAAACAGATCTTTGTGAGTGTGGCAATATACAAACTATAAAGCACTGTATATACAATTGTAGCAAATGGGCTGAAGCACGAAAAAACCTACCTTTGGGCTTTCAAGATTGGGCCCCTAGTAAATTATTTACGGATTATTATTGTAGAAGGTACATGAAGAATATTATGCAGGAACTTATGAATATACACTTCACCCTACAAGGGGAAGGTGGATAGCCCCTCAGATTTTAAAAAAAAAGACAGGTAAACGAATTGAAAAGAGAAAAACTTCGGGACCCGGTTGGGCTAGATTGCCGTCGGCATGATTAGTTTTATTATTGAAGGGCCGTATAACCTTCGGGTGTGGACGGCGGCGATATTACTTATGTATCATTCGCATTAATAAAATTATTTAAATTCATAATGCCCCGTCCTGGCCTGAGCCTATCAGAAGCTCTAGCTTTATTAGAGGAGCTTCCATCAGATCCTGAGTCTATAATATCAGGTGATAGTGATGGTGGAGTATGCTCCACCTCAATCTCTAATTGAAGACTGGGGATTCTGAGGAAGATGTTCCTGATGAAGCAGAAGATGTGAATTTACCGGGCCCTTCACGACCTGTCAACGTGACATGGAAGAAGCAGGCTACAAATCGGAAAAATCCAGAATTTACGGAGGAATCCGGTCCTGCTGATGAAGTATAGATATGGAAGATCCATCCCCAATAGAACTGTTCTTTTCCCTCCTTTTAGTGATTTTTTGGGAACAAATAGTTTTCCAAACAAATTTATATGTCACCCAGTCTGGCAAGAATTATTCCCAAATGAGTTTGCAGGAATTATTTATATTTCTTGCTATTAACATTTTGATGGGAGTAAAGAACTTGCCGAGTTAGAGATTTTTGGTCGACGAATGAACTTTTGCATGATAATTATATTGCTAGACAAATGCCAGTGAAGAGGTTTTCGTGGATTTTATCCCATCTTCATCTGAACGATAATAGTGTGCATCCTCGTAGAGAAGATGAGGATTTTGATAAATTATACAAGGTTCGGCCTTTATTATCACATTTATCAGAGAGAAATGAAAGCGTTTTTAGGCCCGGTAAGAATCAAGCAATTGATGAATCTATGATTAAATTCAAAGGCCGTACCTCACTAAAGCAGTACATACCTAAAACGCCTATAAAACGAGGCTACAAGGTATGGGTGCGATGTGACGAAAGTGGGTTTATGTGCCAGTTTGAGATTTACACGGGCGAACTAAAAGAAGTTGAAAAAATCTAGGTGAAAGAGTTGTGAAGACTCTCAGTTCAAAAATTTATGGGAAAAACCATAGACTTTATATGGACAATTTTTTTTTCCTCCTATGAGTTATTTCATTTCTTAGAAACTAAAAAGGTCTTCTGCTCAGGTACAGTTAACCTGTCAAGGAAAAACCTCCCTAAAAACATCTCAGAAGATAAAAAAAATGCATAGGGGAGATTTTGATTGGGTAGTGAGTAACGAGAATATTGTGAGCGTGAAATGGAAAGATAAAAGATGTGTGCCGTTGCTCTCCACTCAAGAAAGCCCCGTGGAAACTATTTCTGTCCAAAGAAAAGAAAAAACTGGGAAGAAGATCAACGTACCTTACCCAAAAGTTGTTGTTGATTACAACAAAAATATGGGCTTCGTTGATCACTTTGATCACCTAAAAAGTCTATATGAGATAGACAGAAAAAGTAAAAAGTGGTGGCACCGAATTTTTTTCCATTTCTTAGACTCTGCCATTGTTAACGCCTTTATTCTCTACGAAATGTTGCCTAATTCCGAAAATGAACTCAAAAATATGAAAAATTTCCGATTAGATATCGTGAGGAGTTTGATGAGAATTGGGAAACGAAGGAGGGGAACCAAAAAAAAAAACGGTTATCCAAAGGTGCAAGCCCTGTTACCATCAAAAAACATAAACTTCATGTTCCTGATGAAAAGCGCTTACAAGACGAGAAGCATTTACCTATAAAGTGTAAGCCTAGGAGATGTGCCTTTTGCAGCACAACTAAAAAACCCCACAAGACCCGGTGGATGTGCGAAACATGCAATGTGGGACTCTGCATGCTGCAAAAAGGCATTACATGTTTCCAAAAGTTCCATGGAAAGACAGCCATGAAATGATATGTTCAGGTTTTTTTATTTCTTTAATTTTTATATTTTACTGATATTTCTCACATTTTTCTGACATTTTTATATTTTTCTGATATATTTTTATATTTTTTGATATTTCTTATTTTTGATATTTTGAGTTCAATGATTTCAACATTTTGAAAAATTTCTTAAATTTTAAAATTTTTTAAATAAAATTCAAATTTCTGTTTGTTGAAAATTATTTAGTAAAATAATTATTATTATAACGATATAAGATCAGTTATTTTTGTTTTTGCTCGAGTAAAACAAGGTAAGTTAGTGGTCGAACTCAAATGCCCTACACGGGCGCCGTTCGCACTGTGAGGACGGCCCCCTCTACCTAAGGGGGGGGGGGGGCTGCTAAATTTTTTTAATCACATTTCTTTTATCTGTAGGACCATTATACCTCATTCTTACCTTTTTTCAAAAAAATTACAATAATAAAATTGCGCCCCTCAAAGGGTTAATTAAATGCCTATAAAAGGAACATAAACCAATAAATCTTTTTAGCTGTTTAGGATTAGAGGGAGTTGGGAAAGAAGTAATTTTATACACATTAGAAGTTATGGGCTGGACAGTATTCTCAGAAATTTTGAAACCAAGATAATTGATGGTAGGTAGAGGTATGGAACAAACATTTTGAGGCCGAAAGAGTAAGGTTATATTTTTTAAAGACATTAAAGATACTATTGAGTTTATCTACCATCTCATTAAAGGAATTAGCACCAACTATCACATCATCCTGGTAAGCAAAACATGCAGAAACACCAATTTCCTCTATTAAAATATCCATTAAGGATTGAAAGGTGGATGCAGCAGTTTTTAGACCAAACACTAGGCGCTTATAACAGTAGGTACCCCAGGGAGTAGTAAATGATAACCTATCCTGCAGCTCTTTTAGTAGATGTATCTGGTGGTACGCATGAGACAAATCAAGTGTAGAGAAAAATTTGTACTTTGCTACATTAGCAATAATAGTCTGAATCTTAGGTAAAGGGTACTAGGAAGGTAAGATCAACTGATTGAGTAACCTCAAATCCAAGGGAAGCCGAAATTTTTGTTTTCCTGAACCATCATCCTTGTTTTTAACTAAAACCATGGGACAGGCCCAAGCAGAAATATTACGTTTTATTATATTTGCTTCTTGTAACTGAGCAAGTTGCTCTTGAGCTTCATATGAAGACATGGAGGAACAGGAAATGGCAAAGTTTTAACTGGGAAATTAGATTGAAAATTAATTTGAGGTTCTACTAGATCAGTATGACCTATCGTAGATAGAGATTTTGAAAAAATTACATCATGATTAGCCAAAAGGTTTTGCAATTTAAGTTTTTCCTCAACACATAGATGATTTAAATTAAAGTCATTCAAACAAAATTCAGCTTTCCTTTTAATTATAGTTTCCTTAGAGGCTTGAATTAAATTTACTTGCTCACTATTATTACAACTATTACAAGGGGATTGGGAACTACACTCAACCTGCATATCAGAAATTTCAGACAAAGTGCCAATCAACATATCTTTGTTTAAATGAACCACATGATTTGATTATTTACAATGGGAATAAAAAATTTACTATTGCACTTATTATATATAATATGACTATTGAAAACAGACTCACTTATATGAATATCAGTTTTGTTAACTTTCGGTTCAAACAAGAAACTCGTGTCATTAGGACAGTCACCACAAGTTACGCTTGCATAACAAGATGCTTTAGGAGGAATCTTACACTTGTGCAACAAATATACAGGATACTCATTACAGGAATTTATGTCATTTATACTATCACTATTTGAATCATTTAATACCTCAGTTACATTAACACTTTCAGGTTTATTATCAACATTAATTTTCTTTTTCTTTTTATTACGTTTAATCTTATTTTTATTTAATTCAACATGATTATTGCAATTACTAGATTCATTACAGTTAAGAGGAAGCACACATTTATCATATTTAAGACAATTACTTGCAATATCTAAAATTAAATTGTACTTCTTAATGAAGTTATAACCAATGATCCCTTCGAAAGATGAACTTTCATCCAGATTTATGGTATAAAATACATGATTGAAGAAATGCTTATTAATTTTAAAAATAAATTTTACACAATTAAAGAACTTTACAGTTGAATTTACAGTAGTGATTGTCACATTATTCGCTATATTCTTATAGGTTATGCACTTTTTAATTTCTTCAAATTTACTATCAGAGATCAAGGAAATTGATGACCCTGTGTCAACGAGACATGTTACATTTTCTTTGCCACACTGTATATTCAAATGTGGAAGAGAGGACTTTACTTTTAATACATTACATATCACCTGATAATCAATATCACAAATCTGAGTACTATTTTCTACACAATTATTATTATCAATATTACCATTACTAGGTATGCAGTTATAAGAATTACTTTCACAATTATACAAATTATCAACATTACCAACATTATTAAACTCAGCACTTTCACAATTATACACATTATTTTCAGAATTCAAAGACAGTTGTGGAGTTACAGTACCTACATCACTGCCACATGCAGTACTGGAAATTAGTTTCCCAACACATTATCACAATTTGGAGTAAAAGTAGTAGCATTACGATTTAAATTACTATTTATCCCACGGTGATGATTTCCACCTCTGCTACGACGTGAATTCTGTTGATTATCCCTATTCATACGGTTCCGCTTACGGAAGCACCTTGCCTCGACATGCCCTACCTTGCGGCAGAAAAAGCATTGTACTTGGCTAGGCCTACTCCAAAAAGTGCGGCGCTCAGAATTTTTAGGGTTACGTACGCTTGCTCCGCGAACGCTTGTCGCTTAAGGCATGATTAGCATCATGTTCAGTGAAATTAACAGACTCCATTCGCTTGCTTTGCAAATTTTCTAATTTTGACTCCAATGCGTTCAGTTTCTCGAGAATAGCATTGTCAGAAATATTGTTTACATTATTCATCGCAAATTTAGAAGAGCTAGCCAGTGCGTGACAATTATTAATACTCTCAGCACATTTCAAATTTTCATTAAAACAGTTGCTTTTCAGCTCGTACAGTTTCACCTTAATTCCGTACGGCATAGCGTCAATGAACTGAACTATTTTCATCTGGTCTAAGGCAGCTTCCTTTTGTACATTAGAATACATTTTTCTCGTAGCCACATCAAGTCTGTAGGCAAACGACACAATTGACTCATAAGCTTCGAGTTTCAGTGAGTTATAGTCATAGTTTATATTCCGAATATTTTGAGCGAAAAAGGAGCAAAATTTATTTTTAATTACATTAAAATCAGGATTGTTTTTTAACTCAGGCGACTGAATATATAATCGCAATGCAGAACCCGATAACTTGGACTTTAAAAATAACACAGCCTGATCATTTGACCAGTGATTAACATTAATTAAGTCTTCGATTTGTTCAAAGAAGAATTCAACTAAATCCGCGTCACCATCAAAAGTTGGGACGTGAATATTAAGAGCATTACTTGATGCCTGTGCGGACATCTGCGTTAATTTGTGTTAAAAGTAATGAATAAAATTTTGTAGTTTGATCCCTCAGTTAAATTTGTGTCTGTCATATTTTGTGAGTAATAAATTTGTGAATTTCTGTTAGCCACAGAATCTAGGGTATTGTCTTAGATAGGAGATTTAATTCACAACGCAATACTAACCATTATACGTTTAAGAATAAGAAATAAGTTAAAATAATTAATACTCTTTGTTTGATTTAAATAATTAAATAAGTAACAAAAAGATTAGATACAACAATAGCCATATGACGAAAGATGGTAATTTTGGCGTAGCGAATGTCATGATGAGATGCTTTGTAGGAAGTATCTTCCCATTCCGACGGATCATAATTCGGTGCACACCAGACACCGACGTAAGGGGTTGCTGCAACCAGAAAAGTGCAGAATGATCGCTATTTCTCAGATCACTCCCAACGTGAACGTTCAGAAAGGATTTGGTTTGGTTTGGTTTGGTTTAGTTTGGGGCGCTACGGTCATTTTTTTTTTTGGGCTACACGAGGGCTAATTAGACCAGGACCTACTGCTTAAAGCCGATTCCGAACGGCTACAAACATCCATGCCAAGAGGGGATTCGAACCCACAGACTCTGGTACCGAAAGCCAGCGCCCTAGCCATTCGGCCAACGTCCGGCCGTCCTGAAAGGAAGAAGCGATGGTGAACAGAGAGCAAGATCCAAAGAATGGAAACATCGTATGGGCTCGTGAAAATGAGTAGCCTCGCCGTTATTTAGCAGACAGAGAGTGTGATCGGATATCAACTACTCAATCTGACGCCCACGGGAGTAGACATTCTCATTCCCCCACAGAGGACTGTGAGCATTAAAGTCACCCATGATTATGAAAGGTTGGTTGGTTGGTTGTTTTGGGTTTAATGACGCAAGGTCCAGAAAGGACAAGCTGCGCCAAACACATGGTAAAACCCGAAAAGAAAGTACACAAATAATATATATATGTTACTGGCAAAGTATTGTATAAAATGCTTAGGCATTGTATATAATGCTGGACGTTTTTAGGCAAAGTATGAAATATGAGAATTATTACATACTTTCCCTAGGCATTGTATATAATACCTAGGCATTCCATAGAATGACAAATACTATTTAGGCAAAGTATGAAAAAAGGTTTTGATAAGGCTATTATATAAATGACGAGCATTGCTCAAAAATACAAATGTTATTCTTAAAAAATGAGAGTGCCATTAAAAAAAATTATTCAAAATACGTTATACAAAACAAAAGTTATACAACACAAAATTTATGCCTTACTTATTAAGGGAGACTACATTTTTATATAAAAAATAAATTAAAATTAACCTACTTGTTGAAACATGGTAGGCTTGAATGACATTTTGAATTACATTTCATTACATTTTTCATGCAAAGATATTTCATACACTGGTGTAAGAAATTAAGAGAATTTGCAGACTTGGTCGATTACCCCTAGAACTACTGTACCGATTTTAATGAATTTTGATATGTGCATACATTGATACAAAACAAAACAAATAACCATTCAATAATTGTAATACACACGCATGATCGTGCGTAACACTCGTTGGAGTCGGAAGGTATGAAACAGCGGTTGCAGAATAAACAAAAAAAATGGGTTAATAGTGGATATGGTCCCCTCTTACAGATATACAGGCCTAGCAGCGTGATTTCATACTTGAAATAAGGCAGTTTATCATTTCCTGTTGCAATTGATCCCACTCGATCAGCAACGCTGTTTTCATTCCCTGTATTGTTCTCGGAGGGGAGTTTCAATTGCCCTCCCCAGAGCGTCCCAGACATGCTCTATAGCAGGGGTTCTCAACCTTTCAGGCTCTGTGCTCCCTTATGAACACTGATCGGAGGTCACGCCTTCCACACCACCACCACCATATGTAGTCAATACAAGTATAGTACAATCGGAATTTGAAACTGAAGCTGGTTATTAAATGAAAATATGGAATAGATAATTTCATACACAAAATTTAATATTACTACACATATCTTAATGTGGAACATATTATTATTATTAGAACATATGAACTCAAAGAATTAAATACAGATCATATATATTTGAGGTAATCAAGGATCTAGGTGAGGTTGGCATGTAATTCCAGTCACTTTCACAACAATAATGAGGGGGCTGGCACTGTTTGTCCTTGACAAGTTTTTGAATATTAGGTTGTAACTGTGACAAAGAACACCTCAGGTCATTTTCAACGTCCAGACGTACGACAATTATCGTATTTTTACAATTACGACAATTATCGTGTACAACAATTATCGTGTTCGCGTTCGTATGTCAAAAATACGTTACGGTTACATTGTGACTTCAAAATTGAGTACAATAAATTACGGTTAGTTTTACTTTTTATTTTACTTTTTTTAAAACTCACGGCTCCCTAGAAATTCTTCTAAGCCCCCCTAAGGGGGCGCGCCCCTCAGGTTGAGAACCGCTGCTCTATAGCTCTACCGCTCCAGCTCTACCGCTGGATATCTGGCTGGCCAATCCATCCGGCGAATATCCTCACTCTCTAGAAATTCATCGACCAGAAGAGCTCTATGTGACCTCACGTTATCGTCCATTAAAATGAACTCAGGGCTAACTGCACCCCTGAAAAGGCGAACATAGGGCTCCAAGACCACACCAGTCACAGTGCCTCTTTCATGGAGAGGGGTGTGTGGCCATCCAACATGATGCCTGCCCAGACCATTAAACCTCCTCCGCCATAATGGTCGATTTCGCGGACATTGGAGGGTAGGTAGCGGGTCCCTGGTTCTCTCCATATGAACGTACGGCGAGAATCGGTGTTCAGGCTAAACCGGGACTCATCATTGAAGAGAACGGTCGCCCATTGATCCAGACTCCAATCTCTATGCTCTCTGCACCATGATAAACGGATTCTCCTGTTCGTAGAAGTGAGCGGAACGCAAACGGCAGGTCTTCTTGCAAACAACCCTCTCTCATGAAGTCTTTTAAAAACAGTCACCCTTGATACACGCGTTCCTGTGGCTGCATACAAGTCACGAGAGAGCATTTAACTAGTGTTTTGTTGCCAAGTGTACCTGATCTCTTAATTTAACAGTAATAGTAGGATAATGAGTACTATAAAATGAAGTATTATTTGTGATATTGGTAGAGAGGAACAAAATTACAGTTATTTGGGCCGGTACATATTGATAAAAATACTGGTATTGATAATCACAACGGTATTTGACCCAGTAATGGGCTCAAATTAAGGGGATTAATAATGCTAAAAACTAAAAGAGTATTAACAAAAAGTTTAAATTAAAAGATAAAGTGAAATGAGTAAATAATCTAAGAAATAAACTAACAACTAAAAACAATTAAGAGGTTGGGTACATGGTAGTAAATATTCTATAATTGCTTTTCCCTTGAGTATGCTATTACTGTTGTTCAGTATCTTGAGTGTTTTAATAACTAGTTATTACTTTAAAAAAGAAAATATGGTATAAGATAGCTATAATATGTGTGTTATCACACAAAAGCTTCCTTGGATTAATAGGTAAGTCATAGCATATATAAGGGAATTGTATTATTAATAAAGTGCTTATTCTAACTTATATTTGTGTAATAACTGTGTGTATAATTAGAGTTAATAAGTAACTAACTATTAGGTGTGTATTAATGAAGTGTTATTTCTGATCATTAAGAGTATAATAACTGTGTGTAGGTTATTACCAAGTTAAATATAACTATTAGGAGTGAATTTAAATGACTTTAAATTGATTAGTGTATTAATTAGTGTTTTGTTGCTAAGTGTACCTGATCTTTTAATTTAAAAGTAACAGTAATTAAATTAGAGCATAAAAAAGCTGAGTTAACAGTAACAATGGTAAAAAGTAAAATAAACAAGTAACTAAATGGACCAGTTCATGGTGTAATAGGTATTCTAGTAGTAAAAAGAGAATTGACCATCTATCAGGGTCAAAATAATGAGTCTAATACCTCTTAAAACTAAAATAATAAAATAACCACAGTTAAACATTAAGTAAAAAGAGAAGGGAGTAAAGAGTCAAAGAATTAACTAACAAACAATAACAATTAATGGGTTGGGTACATGCCTGTAATAGTCTAATTGAGCTTTAACCATATAGTAGTTGTTGCTGTTGCTCAATAACTGAATTAACTGGTAATTAGTTAATGGATAGGAGTAATTAATATTGATAAAGATAGCTATAGTGAGCGTGCCTTCACACAAATGCTTTCTTGATTATTGGTTATTAATATTTGTTGCTAAGTGCTTATTCGGGCTATCATGTGAGTAATAACTGCGAGTAACTATTAAGAGTTAATTAGGGAGTCAATCTCATAAGTGTGTAATATTTAAGTGATTTTTCTATCTATATGTAGGTAATAGCTGTGAGTTGTTTATTAATAAGTGTATTACCAGTGGGAGCACTTTGTGTTCTTCCAGCAACATAAATAATCAATAAGAGTCACACAGTCAAGTAATAACAATCATATGCGTAAAAATAATCTCATATCTTGACTGAGTGTTGAACTCTATTACTTTACCATGGGACACTAAATAGTGTTTAAAATGTGTTTCTAAAAATAGGAAACAAACATTTAATTAAGGTAGATAACACCACCCACCATCGGCCCCTGGCAAATTGATTTGCTGGGTTCGCCTCCTCATTTCGGGGCTATTCCTGCCCGCTGTTGTCTCGCTGCTTCCGTCGCCTTCCGTCGTTAAGGTGTCATATTTCATTGCAAAGAGTTAGTAGGAAGAATACCATTATGTCGGACTTGGGAAAAAATAGTAAGGCTACCTCACCGGATGTCTCTGATTATGAGGAAGAAAACTTCAGCCAAAAGAAAAAGAAATCTCAAAAGAAAAAGTCAGTGCATTACCATAGGAATAAGAAGGGAGACTCCCAAAAGAGAGCTCAAAGCAATAAAGAGAAATGCCCGCCAGAAAGACTTCGTCAATTATGCAGATCGTTTTGCAAGGATTACACACAAGACTTGGTTCAAACTGATCAAAACACGCAAGAAGTACTCATGCAGGTAGAAGAAATTGAAGAAGCCAAAGAAAAAGAAGTAGCGACACAAACGCCAAGACATAAGAGAATTACCAAGGAAACTCAAACGGATAACCAAGAAGAAAATAAAATAATTCAGCAACATCAAAGTCAACAGACAGAAGAAGAAATATACATTTCACCGGTACTAAACGACAAATACCAACAAACAGAAGATGTTACTTTTAATTCGCCGATTCTAAAAGACAATTGCCATCAAACAGAAGAAGAAACTAGCAAATCGGCAGTACAACTTTTAGTTAGCCTACATCATAAGTTAATTAGATTGGAAATATCAAACTCTGAGAAACAGAATCTTTCTGATCTCATAGATAATTTAGCTTCGAAGTTAACGCAACAGGAAGAACAAACAGCTACACCAGTAAAAACAGTACCAGAAGTTACACGAAACAATACTATAGAAAGACAGTTAACCAAATCGTATGCTCAAGCGTTAGCCAATCATTCGAAAACTTCGTGTTGAAACTATAATATTCAACACGAAGGATGAAGAAGCCGAAAAGGAATTACACAAACAAATATCAGAAATACAAATTCCAAATCAAATCAATATAACTAGGGTTCAGAAATTAAGAAACGGAAACACAATGGTGCGCTGTGAAGACACAGAAAGTGCACTAAAGATTCAAGAAAACGTAAGTACAAATGAACTGATATCGGAAAAAATAGAGATTAGACAACAGAGGCCTAAGACAATGCATATAATACTGAAACATACTGCAATGAACATCACCCAAGAAATGTTGACCCAAATTTTAGACCAACGTTTCGGCATAAAGGAACAAATACTATACATGACATCTATAAGGACCCATAATAACACTCAAGACTGGAAGTTGAGAGTACCACAAAAAATATCTAAGGGTCTCCTGGACAGGAAATATGTTTGCGTCGGTTTGAAGCAGTGTTTCTTTAAAAAATATAAGGATATCCCGCAATGCAACAACTGCTTCTCATTCTCACACTACACTAGCAATTGTACGGGTGAAACAATTTGTGCCAAGTGCTCCGCTTTCGGACACATCTACATTAACTGCACAGCATTGCAACCAACAAGTATAAACTGTTCAAGAATCAATGTCAACAGGAAAGCAACGGATGCAAATGCCGAAACACTCAATACGAATCACCCTGCAAGTTCAAGGATATGCCCTAAATACAAACATGAACTTAACTTAATGTTAACCAAAGAAGGCAAGCCCACAGTTGGCCAGAAGGAAGTGAACTCTGAGAAAGATCAGCAGCAGACAAAAGCCACAACACCTGCACAGCCTCCTACGAAGACACCTGAAGCAGGAGGAAATCACATTGCTACAAATAACGAAGATCAGATGAATCAAAATATCAAGAGGAATAACTCAAGGCGTCGGGGAAGGGGTCCCCAAAATATAGAAAAAACGTGGGCGGGTCCTCTACTAAGGCCTAATAATCAAGGTCAAGGATACCAGGACAGAAATAACTATCAGTCAAGAAACAGAAACAGCAACTATAGTAACAACAGAAGAGGACCTTGGTATAACGAAAGAAGGCGTCAGTCTTACTTCCAACGACAAGACAAGGACAACAATTATTACAATTACCCACTACAACAAGACACGGACAACACTTACTTCAATTATCCACCACAAGATTATGAAAACACACAATACAGTAACAATTATTACAATCAACAACACACACCTGACTTTTCGAGAGGACAGCAAAGACAACCCTACCACAACTATGGAAACAATTATTTGCGTAAGAAGACGTAGAGGATGATATAGAGGACAATCCCCATTACAATCAACAAGCTGCCTCCCAACAAACTAATTTACACTCTTTTCAAACACAAATCACTCTCACACAAACACAACTAACACACCAACATTCGAGTGCACCTCCACAAACAACAAAACGAAAGAAAAATAATGATAAAAGATCGCGGTTAAGCTTACAAAGAATAAGTCCTTTGGTAACTACAGAAGACGGGAGACTAATTTATAACAGGGAATTAAAAAATTAAAAAATTAAACTTAATGATCCCGGAGAGTAGCAATAGCCCTTCGCGTAGCCTACGATCTGTTAACCTAACCAACAAGACTAAAACGAAAGTTGCACAGTCAGCTGACCACATTAACGTAGCACAATTAAATTTACACAGTAGTAGGTTAGGAACTATTCAGTTTGGCCGACACATATCTGAACAGAGCATTGGCATAGCCCTGATGCAGGATGTCTCTTTTAACCGGAGAATAGGAAGACCACCTGGATTTGGCGTAACTTGGAAAACTTTCTGTTCCACCGGAGAGGCGGTTTCAGGAAAATTTGGTAAAAATTCAGCAATAGCTATAAGCCTAAATATAACACCAATATTATTATATTCCGGCCCAAATCATGTAGCAGTTGACTTAGAAACCAAGGAACATAAATTGACTGTAATTAGTACATATGCAAGACCTAATAATAACTTCGACGATTACCTAGAGGAATTAGAAACTGTGATTAACACAGCAACGGGTGAACTGCCAATTGGTGGAGATTTTAACGCCCACTCCACCACATGGGACTATGCCACGAATGACGTTAGGGGTGAGAAATTATTAAATTTGATTTTAAAACACGGCCTTGTGGTTCACAATAACCCAAAATACGGTCCAACGTTTGAGAGCAATGACAAACAAGGATGGCCGGACTTAACTTTAACAAGAGGTCATCTCTCAACAAAACTAAATAACTGGATGGTTTTGAACAATTTAACGTTAAGCGACCACAAGTGCATAGAATATACCCTAGATTTCTCCCTAGCAGCCCACTCACGTCACAGACTGTTGCCATAACAAATTTAAAAGACAGGTAAAGATTAAAACGAAGGAAATTTGGAAAAATATAGCTAATATTAAAAACAAAGAGGAATTACATGATCTGGTAAGTGAGTTATTAACGACGTTAACGGGAATCGCTAAAGGGAATTATAAATTTAAAACAAATCCTGAATTAAAAATACCGAATTGGTGGTCACAAGAACTACGAGCGGCGAAAAACAGGGTCCAAGCAATTAGGAGAAAGGGTAAAAAACAAACAGAAGCGGAAGAAAAATTAAAATATAACAAACTCTATAAAAAAGGGCAAAATATAAAAGGTTAATAGTAAACGCCAGGTCAGAAGCCTGGAAGAAATTATGCACAAATGTAGTAAAACCATATGATAAGACATTTAAAATGGCCACCAATAAATACGTGAATCCGTTGGTACTAGCAAATGTTTTAGAAAATTACTCATCCTTAACGTTAGAAAAACCACAGGTCAAATTCATTAAAAGTCTATTCATAACCGACAGGGAAAAATATGCTAGGAAAAAATTTGTGACTCCATTCACTTTCCCTCGGGTAACTCAGGCCGAAATTAAAAGAATACTCGATAGTGTAAATACAAGTAAGGCTCCAGGTTTCGACCTAATTGACTACAAGTTGCTGAAAAGAATTAATGACGTTTTCCCAAAACTAATTCTAGACTAAATGAATAAGTGCCTCCAGTTGGGCCACTTCACAATCCCGCTAAAGAAATCAATAGTAGTTCTTTTTCCAAAAGTCGGCAAGCCAGCAAAAGATCCTAAGTCTTATCGGCCCATGAGCCTACTTCCGACCCTAGGAGAATTATAAGAAAAGATTATACATAGTAGAATATCGCATGAATTAACAAAGGAAGTCTTTTGGCATAAAAATCAATATGGCTTTAAAAGCGGGATTTCGACGGAACATGCCCTTTTCACTGTAATAAATATTCTTTAAGCTGATGACGCGAATAGGGATCTATCAGCACTTGTTTCCATTGATATCTCTGGGGCCTTCGATAGCTTGCGATGGAAGTCAATCCTAGAGAGATTAAAAGTAACCCCCTGCTAAAACTATATTAAATCCGTAATATCTTCATTCCTAGAGAATAGAAAGGTCACCTTGGAAGAAAATGGAATAATAACGACAAAAGAAACATTCGGAGGCTGCCCTCAGGGAAGTTGCTTAGGTCCACTGCTTTGGAACATAGTAGCGGACACAGCCTTGTCGCAGCAGTGGCACAACCACACTAGAATTCAAGCTTTTACGGATGACTTCCTGCTAATAGTTAAGGGTCCAGATAAGCAAACATTAATTAATAATTTAAATATTTCTCTAGGAAAATTTAATAAGTGGGTGGAATCAAATAAACTAAAAATTAATTGGGACAAAACTAAGGTTCTATATTATAGCAGGCCCCGCATCCCTGGGGGTCTCGGTATAAGAATTAAAGACAAAATCGAAAATATTAAGGTTAAAAACAAAACTCTTCAAGCTGTAGACTCGCTAAAATACCTAGGTATAACAATAAATAGTTCTCATAATTGGCTAACACATGTAACAATTCAAATTCATAAGGTAAGACAAACGTTTAATTTCCTGGGTAAGTTAACGAATAAGCGCTGGGGTGTCCACCCAAAATTCATCAAAATTTGGTATATGACGGTTGCAGAAAAGATATTAACTTATGGAGCGCCAATATGGGGGTTAAAAGCGGAAAAAAGGTGCGAGGAAGAACTAGGAAAATGTCAACGCCACTTCCTCTTAGCGATCACCAGGGCCAACCGCACCTCCCCTACTTCAGCACTGCAAGTACTCGCAGGGCTACCTCCAATAAACTTAATTGTTAAATATAAGGCAGTGCTAGGTCTAGTGAGTAGACTAGGTGTGAAACAGGAACTATTTGGAAAGGTATATGACGCAGAAAATTATTAGAAAAACGTTAATATTTGGCAAGATCATCCTTCCGAAACGGTTATTGTTGAGGACATGCCTCTTCCCAGGAAACCTTGATGATCAAGAATTTCACACCTGGAACGACCGTCTGGCCAACGGTAATAGCGTATACCAAGCTCAGTTCAACGCCATTATCCAAGCGACCATGTGGGCTCAAAGTCAAAATTATCAGTTCAGAATTCTAACGGATAGTAGATCTTCTATCCAAGCTATAAATATACCGTTTTCCAAAAACCCACAACTGGCGAAGCTCCACAATCTCATTAGACTCTCGTTCAGTAATTTCAGTATAACGTGGGTAAAAGCACATGTTGGCATAAAAGGTAATGAACGTCAGATGAACTGGCCAAACTTTCGGCGAATACCCAAACATTACCAGAGACAAAAATTCCCTGGCCACGTTCATTACTTAAGAAAAGCCTAAAGGCAGCCATTAAGGAAGAATGGCAATACATTTGGTCAAATAACAAAACCGGGCGAGTCACAAACAATTTCTTCCCAACTGTCCGAGATGATAGGCTATCCTGCGACCGTCTCTTTGTTCAACTTTATACAGGTCATGGTTTTTTCTCGGTTTACCTACATAGGTTCAAAATTTGGGACACCGATTTATGCGCTTGTGGGGAGGTAGGAGACTGGCAACATTATCTACTTAATTGCCCTCTCCATAACTGCCCACATCTAAAGTGCCCAACAGATAAGAATATTAAAATCTGGTACCAACAAGTAGCTAATAATAAATGGGTAGAAGGTAAGGTTAGAAGGATATTGTGTTGGCTGCACTCGAATATCGACAACATAGGTGATTTCCACACAAACAATACAAGAATAGTTAATAACACTTAATTAACACAAACACCATATTCATATAATACTCAATTCAATTTAATACACTACACCACTCTCCAAGTAATAACTTATATAACCTTCCTCTTTCCGCTCCCCGGCAAATAACCTATTAACAAATAACAGTAAGGTTCCCCTAGTTTCACTAACACTAACAATTGACTGATTTTTAAAAAAAAAAAGAGGGGGGTCTTAAACCCCCAAAAATATGGATAGGAATCCCTCCCTTTTTTCTTCCCTTTTAGGTTGTGCTCTGTTGTCGGCTTAACATAAATTTCATTACTGCAAGAGGATTTTCGGCGCACACACTAGTGGACTTGTTAGGAGCGCCAGCCGGGGCCACGGCCGAAAAAGATTGTGTTCAAGCTTTTCTCCTTCGAAGAAATTCAGTTTGGCTGGGGATTCTAAATTATCGTTTCGGTTAATAACTAGCTTAATAGAAGGAGAAACTACGACAACAAGCCAGAAGTTAGCATGCGATAGACAAGTGATTCAGCAGGCCTACTACCAGTAATTTCTACTTCTACGCCGGGGGTCGTATGTAAGTATTTTCATTATCATCTCACCCACTAAATTTCCTCCACCTGCTGCCTAGTCTAATTAGTAAGCCGTAGTTGAGCCTAACACCTATTAGAATCACACAGCTGTCGCAAAACAATAATTAAATTACACAGTGTGTTGAACTCTAAGTTGGTCCCCGGGTCACAAAAAGCAACAAGATTGTGTTATTAGATATATTAACGAACAATCATTATAGTACTTAATACCACCCACCATTGGCCCCTGGCAAATATCTATTTGCTGGGTTCGCCTGCCAACGTTTGAGCCATTTCTTGGCAGCTGCCTCGCTGCTCCAGTCGCCTTCCGTCGCTAAGGTTAAAGTTATAAACATCATCAAAAAGGAAATAAAGTTAACGCAATGTCAGTTAGCGGAAAAACCAGTAAAGACACCTCCACGGAGGCGTCCGAAAATGAAGAAGTCATCCCGACTCAGTTGATAACAAAGCCTAAAAAGAGGCCCACTAAGCAAAAAAAGGGTGATTCCCAAAGGAAACAAATAAGAAAAAGGAACATTCTAACACCTGAGAAACTAAAAGAATTCTGTAGATCTTTCAGCAAAGACTATGCTTCGAAGATCGCAGAAATTGATCAGAGCTCAAAAGAGACAATCTCTCAAATAGCGGGAAAAGAAGAGAATAAAGACGTAATAAAAAGTACGCAAACGCACAGACGTCGTCAGTGCACAAGAGAAACCCAAACCGATGACTATGAAGTTGAACCAACAAACAAAGAGGGAAGTCAACAAACAACAGGAAACACCAACAACTGGCCAGTACCATACGATCAGGGTACTCGGACTAATGAAGTTGAGGACAACTTGTCAGCAGTGCAGTTATTGGTCAAGCTACAAAATAAATTACTAAATACCCTTCTACCAAACCAAGACAAACAATTCATATCAGAAATTATAGATTCCCTAGCTCGTAAGCTAACAGTAAGGGAGGAAGAATCGACAGTCACATCTGGACTGCCATCAAATAAAACGATCGAAATGCCAAAAGAAAAGCAATTAACAAAATCCTTTGCTCAAGCAGTCGCCAACCATTCAAAGACAGTAATATTTAATTCAAAGGACGAAGAAACGGAATTAGAACTCCATAAACAAATCACTGAAATACAAATCCCAAACAAAATAAATATATCAAGGGTCCAAAAGTTTAGAAATGGAAATATGATGGTCAGGTGCGATGACGCTGAAAGTACACAAAAGCTTCAAGACCATGTTAGTAAGAATGAAAAAATAAAAGAAAAAATAAACATCAGCCAAAAAAGGTCTAAAGCTACCTACATAATTCTAAAACATACAGCAACTAACATAAGTCCTGAGATTTTGACTCAGATCTTACACCAGAGATTTGGAATAAGAGAACAAATATTGAATCTTACTCCAATAAGGACCCACAATAATACATTACATTGGAAGATAAGAGTCCCACAAGAAATTGCAAAAGGCTTACTGGACAGGAAATACGTTTGTGTGGGCCTTAAACAATGCTTTTTTAGGGAATATAAGGATATTCCCCAATGTCAAAACTGTTTCTCATTTTCGCACTTCACAAGCAATTGCCCTGGTGAGACTATTTGTGCAAAGTGTTCTGCTTTCGGACATTCTTATGCAGAATGTACGGCTTTGCAGCCAACATGTATCAATTGTTCCAGAATAAATGTCAATAGGAAAGTGGTTGACCCAAACGCAGAAACGCTAAACACCGCGCACCCTGAAAGCTCTCGAATATGTCCAAAATACAAACACGAACTAAACTCAATGCTAACCAGGGAAGGAAAGCCAACCGTAGGAAAAAGACAGGAAGAAGCGCCCAAGCAGCAGACTGCTGCACAATCAGAAATGCCTCCTAAAACATCAACTCAAGGAGGAGGTAACCAATCGTCCCAAGGAGAACCAACAAGTCAGAATGTAAGAAGAAATCCTCAAAAGCGCCGGGGAAGGGGTCCCCCACATGTGGAAAAAACATGGGCAGGTTCTTTGGTGAGACCAAATAGTCAGGGACCTGCTAATTACGAGAATACCCAAGATAACTACGTGCAAAACTATAATAATAATTACAGACGAAGAACTTGGACAAATAGCAGAAGACAGCAAAGACAGCCAAGGAACAATGATTATTATAACAGTAACTACCCACCACAACAACACTACACTGAAAATACACACCCAGGTTATCCCACACATGAGTTTTAGAACACACATTACACACAAGGTTACCCAACACAACAACACATTCCTTACTACACGGGAGGACAACAAAATCAACCATATTATAACAACGGACATAATTACATGTTCAGAAAGACGTAGATGATAACACAGGGGTTAATCCCCACATAACATTTTCTGCTGCCTCCCAACCAATAAACACTTACATATCTAATTCACAAACTATTACAACACAAACAACAACACACATTCAATCGAGTGCACCTCCACAACCTTTAAAGAAAAAGAAAAATAATGATAAAAGATCGCGCCTAAGTTTACAGAGGATAAGTCCATTAGTTACAACTACAGACGGTATATTAATGTACAATAAGGAATTAAAAGATAAAAACTAACTTAACTACCCCGGGCTGGAGTTCAATTAACCGTCCGCGTAATCTACGAAATAAAAATGTAAACACTCAACCTAAATCCACAGTTGCACAGTCTGACGAAAACATAAAAATAGCACAGTTAAATTTACACAGCAGTAGGTTAGGCACAATTCAGTTCGGCCAACACTTAGCTGAACAGAGTATTGGCATAGCCCTAATGCAGGACGTCTCTTTTAACCGGAAAATAGGAAGACCACCAGGATTTGGCGTAACATGGAAAACCTTTTGTTCCACCGGAGAGGCGGTTTCAGAAAAATTTCGTAAAAATTCGGTAATCGCTTTAAGCCTAAACATAACACCTATTTTACTATCTTCCGGCCCAAATCACGTAGCAGTTCATCTAGAGAATCAGGAACACAAGCTAACGATAATAAGTACCTACGCTAGACCTAATATTAACTTCGACGATTTTCTACAGGAATTAGAAACTGTGATTAACACGGCTTCGGGTGAACTGCTAATTGGTGGAGACTTTAACGCCCACTCCACCACTTGGGGTTGTGCCACTAATGACGCTAGGGGAGAAAAGTTATTAGATTTTATATTAAAACACGGCCTTGTGGTCCATAACAACCCGGAGTACGGTCCAAAATTTGAGAGTAATGACAAACATGGATGGCCGGACTTAACATTAACTAGAGGTCATCTCTCAACAAAATTAATTGATTGGCAGGTTTCAAACAACCTAACATTAAGTGACCACAAGTGCATTGACTATACCCTCGACTTTTCCCTAGCAGCCCACATGCGTCACCGATTGGCAACGAAACACGGTAACCATAACAGATTTAAAAAAGAGGTTAAAACAAAAACAAAAGAAATTTGGAAAAGAATAAATCACATAAATGACAAACAAGAACTCGACAAACTAGTTGATGAGTTACTAATAATATTAACGACAGCTGCAAAGGGTAACTATAAATTTAAATCTAATCCGGTGCTGAAGATTCCTAATTGGTGGTCACAAGAATTAAGGGAAAAAAAATAGAGTACAGGCTGTCAGGAGAAAAAGCCAAAAACAAACTGATGAGGCAAGTAAATTAAAATATAACACACTTTATAAAAAAGAAAGCGCTAAGTATAAAAGGTTAATTGTAAAAGCCAGGTCCGAAGCCTGGAAGAAATTATGTCTAAACGTAGTAAAACCGTACGATAAAACTTTTAAAATGGCCACCAATAAATACGCGAACCCGTTGGTACTAGCTAATGTCTTAGATAGTTATTCTACCTTAACTTTAGAAAAACTACAAAAGAAATTCATTAAAAATCTATTTATAACGGAAAAAGAAAAGTATGTTAGGCCAAAATTCGAGGCAACGCCCACTTTCCCCCTAGTTACCCAGGCAGAAATAACAATATTAAATTTTGTAGATACAAGCAAGGCTCCAGGTTATGACCTCATTGATTACAAGTTGCTGAAAAGATTCAATGACGTTTGCCCAAAACTAATTACAGATTTAATGAATAAATGCTTACAGTTGGGCCATTTCCCGATCCCGCTTAAAAAATCAATAGTAATCCTTTTTCCAAAAGGTGGCTGAGGTGGAAAAAATTAAAAATATCATTAGTAGAGAAAATTTAAAATTAAACTTTCATTGGGTCAAAGCGCACGTCGGTATAAAGGGAAATGAAGAGGCAGATAAAGCCGCCAAAGGGGCTACGGAGTTGGAAGAGGCTGAAACCAATTATAAGTATAATCGGAAGTTTGTAAAAAGAAAGATAGAACACCAAGAGAAATTGGAATGGCAAGCTAACTGGGATAATTCGAGTAAGGGAAGAAGTGTATATAACATCTTTAAATATGTTAGTGAAAGCAGACTATATGGTGATTTTGTGATCAATCAAGCCATCACTGAACATGGGTGTTTTGGCGCTTACCAAAAGCGCTTCCATGGGAAGGACGATAAATGCCCATGTGGGGCCATTCAAACGGTCAAGCATTGTTTATTCGAATGTGACAATTATAAAAGCATTAGAAGAAATTTACCAAGAGGATTCGAGAATTGGGATCTGTATAAGATCTTCTGTGACTACTATTGTAAGAAAGCCATTAAGTATATAGTGAGGGATCTTATGGACCAGCATATGCCATCTTCGCACGTGGTTGCTTAGCCTCTTGTTGTGCTGTTTTGTCTCGTCTTTATCTGGACATTTTTTTTTGCATATTATTTTGTGAACAGTATTTGTAACTAGCTGCATGTATTTGTTATAGGTAAAAAAAAAAGAAGATTCTGCATTAAGTGCGGATCACCTTTTAACTGTGAAAATAATCACATAGGTAATTGTATGTATTGGTAAAATGGTCTGTTTCGATGCTAATGTTATGAACATGTACCTTGATCAGCTTTGTACATATTTGCTTAAATAAGTTTGTATCAATGTATATTGTTTTGTAAGTTTTTTGTGAATTTAATTTCGTATTATAGCTAAGAAAATGGTATTGCATTTTTGTTTTCTATCTCGATCTTGGAAATGTGTCTATTTTTGGAACAGAATTATGTTTATGTGAAATAATTATGCGACTGCAATATGTGTAACTTGTATAATAATGTAATTTAAAATAATATTAAGTGTTGTAAAGCCAGTATAAAATATGTGAATATATAAACCACCGTATAAGCTTTTCGCTGAGGTCGGTGTAACTTTCGAACTTCCAAAAGGTGGCAACGGTGATAGCGTGTGTGTAAGTTGTTTTGTGAGCTCCTGAAATTATAGTGTTTATTGGTGTTTTTGTGTTATTAATTCAGCTTGTAGTGTGTTATTTATGTCAAAGTTACGTTACTATACCTAAGTAGGTCCTTTTTCATCTTCAAAAAGTGTTTTTTTATTTATTTCTAAGTTAGAAATAATTGGGGCCGTAGGCCTAACGTGTCGCCTACCGGAGCGTAGCTTCGCTCGCCTGGTTGGGCCTAACAGTGAATGAAGTTTGCCATAAAATATTTATAAATTGACGGTAACCCTGTCTTTGGATTTACCTTTGGATTATTTTTCAAGATTGGAAGTGTCCCTACCTCAAGGTAGGTTACTCTTGTACTGTTTGTTGTTATTTTCGGCACTCGGGACTGCAGGAGTGACCTGAGTGCAATTGATGAGAAGTACTCATATTGTGGTTGAACTATAATTTTATTATTTGTATCAAAATCATACAATTTTTTTTTCAACTTTATTGAAGTGTGTTACGGCATTCACAGCGTTGGTCTACTCTGTTGAATACGGAAATTTCTTAAACTATGTCGGAGGCTGATTCCATTGGTGACTTGTATGCTAAAATTGATATCGATGATGACCGCGTGTATGAGAATCTGACCAATCTTGAGGAAAAAGTAAAAGAAGCGGTATCACAATTTCACATTAGAATAAACGCTGAAAAATGTAAATTGACCAAACCAGAAAAAGAAAAGATTATCAAAGACACAAAGAAATTATTAGAAGTAGTTAATTCGCAGAGATTGTTCATAACGGATCTTAAGGGACAAAATAAAGCGCTCGAGAGGCAATTAAAAAATTTATTCACAGAAACAAGAACAGAAGAAACAAAAGTCAAGAGAACTTATGCTGATGTTGCTAGAGACTCTGTAAATAGGCAGCGATCAAGATCTAGAGGGAGAAAAGGAAATAATTTGCATACACTGACCATTATACCAAAGGAGGAACAGACCTCGGATACCACCAGGAAGGACTTACAGAATAATATTAGACCCGAAAATCTGAGTGTTGGAATAAATTCGGTTAGGAAAATCAATAGAGGGGGCGTCATAGTTAGTGTTGACAAAGAGGAGGACGTTGAAAATTTATTGAAGGAGATACAGCAAGTAGAGAATCTACAAGATAAATATATACTTAATAAACCAAGAAAAAGAGACCCACATATTGTGATATACGGTGTTGAGTAGGACCTGGACAGAGAAGAATTGAAGAAAAGAATAATTCTTCAGAACGAGGAATTGAGCGAGAAAAGGACAAGGGCTGTGTTTAAGTTCAGAGCAAGAATGGGATTCAATTGGGTAATTAGCACGGATGCCAATTCATTCAATAAGATTATTAAAAACAGTAGGGTAAAACTTGGTTGGAGGAAGTATAATATAAGGGAATTTCTGAAACCAAAATTCTGTTATAATTGCTATAGAATTGGCCACATATCAAAATATTGTAGCAGTGCAAAAATTTGTAAAAACTGTGGAGAGGGCGAACACGGTGAATGTAAAAAAAATATTTGTTGCCATAATTGTGCCTATACTAACATAAAGTTTAATACTAATCTTGATACCAAGCATCTACCATACGACCTCAAGTGTGTTAATTACAATAAGGCCATTGATAAACTTCGGGATAGGACTGATTATGGCATTGACTAATGTCGCCGCGTCCCCTGCGGGGGCCGGTGCTTCTGTGGGCTTCTCCCAAGGGGCTCCATTTCGCTTTTTTACTTGTTTACACCTTAACCTTAATAATTCTCTACACGCTAACTTGGAGTTAGCGGCTGATCTCAGTTATGATGTAATATCACTTAATGAGCCATACTTCACTAGAGGCGAAAAGCAGGACATTATTGGTTTCCACTCTACTTATCAAAAAAAATTTTATGAAATAAACCCAAAAGTTGCGTTCATCATTAAAAGACAATACAAGATAATTAAACTTATGATTACAGACCATTTAATAGCCGTTAAACTGTACTATGAAAAAGATGAAATTATATTAATTACAACTTATATTCCACCGCGGGCGGTACCACCGACAGAATGGAACCTCAATGGTCGCAATTAAAACACATCGTTAATCAAAATTACAATAAAAAGATAATAATTTTTGGTGATTTCAATGCAAGATAAACCATTTGGGGACAAAGACCTACAGATAAAAGAGGGGAGGAGATCTTAAATTTCATTATAGAACAAGATGCCCATATTATGAATAATCCAAATAGCATACCCACTTATAAAGGTCCGTTCGGTGAAGGGTGGCCCGATTTAACAATTACTAAGGGTCTTGAGGAGGAACAAATCAGAGGATGGAAAGTAGAAGATAAATACCTTAATACTGATCATAACGCAATCTATTTTGAAGTTATTCTACAAATATGTAGTATGGGTCAAGCGAAAAGGGAGAGGTGGAAGTTAAGCCAAGTTTATTGGCTTGATTTCAGAATTGAATTAAAACAGAAAATGAATGAATTGTTTAATAAAGTGCAGCAATTAACTGTTGATGAAATTGTGGAGATAATTAACAGGTTTACTCTGTATCTTTGTAAAAAGCACAGAAAGAAAAGAAAAATAAGAGGCTTTGTTAATGCACCTTGGTGGAACCAAGACCTCGAAATCAAAAGAAGAAAATTAAGAGCTCTTAGAAAAAGATCACAAAAAGAAGAGAACTTACAGAGTAGAGATCACTACAAAATAGAGTTTATAAAAGAGAAGGCCTTATATAAAAGGGCTATTAAAAAGGCTAGAGCTGAAACATTCAGAAAATTCATAGAAAAATTAACAATTAAAAGATACTTTTGGTAAGGTCAAGGGTATTATTAACGACAAAAAATCGAACATTCAAGCAGGAATTCAGACAGACAGCGGCATTATCTTGGATAACATCGATGATATAGAGAGTGAACTTGTGAATATCCACTTCGGATATCAGCCGGAAGTGGAGAAAATTGAAATAATTGAGACAAATGAAGAAGGCTTTAAAGAAATCACGATAAACGAAATAGAGTTCATTTTGGATAGTATACCTAAAGACCCGGGATTTGATGGTCTTACCATTAGCATTATTATTGAGATATACAAAAGCAATAAACAACTAATTCTATACTTGTTTAACAGATGCTTACGGGAGAGGTATTTTCCTATAGAATGGAAAAAGGCTATAGTCGTTTTCTTTCCGAAAGACAATAAAGATCTAAGCAGAGCGAATACTTATAGACCGATTTGTCTCCTACCTGTTTTGGGTAAAATATTTGACAAAATCCTAACCAATCGCCTTACAATATTTCTAGAAAACAATAACATCCTGTCGAATAAACAATACGGCTTTAGAAGAGGCATGGGCACTCTTCAGGCACTGCAGAACATCATGGAAACAATCAGCGAGAACAAGAACAATAAAAAACATACTTGTTTAATATCTTTGGATATACAAAATGCCTTCAATTCAGTTAAGAAAAAAGTGTTAGTCAACAAATTAAATCAATTAAATCTAAATAGGTATTTACTGGGCACAATAATTAGCTATATTAGTGACAGGAAAATTATAACGAATAAAGGGCAGGTGGATTATAACATCGGAGTTCCACAAGGTTCTTCCCTGGGCCCCTTGTTTTGGCTGATAGTAATCAACGATCTGTTGATTGACTTCAAATTTAATGAAATTGCCAAGATTCAAGCCTTTGCAGACGACATAATCATACTAATCGATTCTCCAGTTATTTACAAATTTACCGAATTAGCGAATGAAATATTGAATTACTGCATGGATTGGTTTAAATGTAATGAATTCAAAGTCAGCATAAAAAAATGTGGATATACCATAGTGCCATTTCAAGGTAAAATTAAAAGAAAACCCACCATTAAAATGGGAGAAGAAAATATTAAATATAACGATAACATCAAATATCTGGGTGTACATATTGACACAAAAATTAACTTCTTGGGACATCTCGACAAAGTAAAAGAAAAAGCTCTAAAAATATTTTATAAACTTAGCAGAATCTCCAAGAAGACCTGGGGCTTAAAACCTACTATTACTAAACAGATATACAAAGTAATTGTTGAAAAAATTTTATTATATGCAAGTGAAGTCTGGTTCAGAGATAGCGTAACACTGGTAAATAAGTTACAGCAGATTCAAAGACCCTTTCTACTGTTTTTAACAAAGTGCTATAGAACAGTATCAACTGATGCTTTGAACGTACTTGCCGGCTGCGTTCCTTTACATATAAAAGCCAAAACAGCTAACAAATTCTACAATCTTTATGATAATAAAAAAGAGATAGAAATAGATGATAATAAATTCAATGTATATAACAGTGAAACCAGGGAAAGAAACATACAAAACCTTGAAGAATTAATAAGTTATGATTGGAGTCTCGACTTAAAGAATAAAACTAATATAAGGATCTACACAGACGGTTCAAAAAAAGATAAAATGACGGGTGCAGGAGTTGTAATTTATGAAAATGAAACCATCAAGGAAAAAATAAGAGAAAGATTGGGTAGATCCAACTCTTAATTAGCAGAACTCAGAGCTATTCAACTTGCAATTAAATATATGATCAACAATAATATTGAACGGAGTGATATTTATACTGACTCAAGGAGTGCCCTGGAAGCTCTAAAATCTCTCAACGAAAAAGGTGAAATAGTTAGTGCCATAAAAAAGCATATCAAAAATAATAATATACAAATCTATTTCCACTGGGTTAAGGCCCATGTGGGAATCATCGAGAATGAAGAGGCTGATAAAACGGCCAAGGAAGCTACCGAACTAACGGAAATAAGCTGCTTTCATAAGTGGACTAAAAAGAAAATCAAAACCTTACTAAATAAGGAAGAAATTAAGGAATGGCAAGAGAAATGGGACAATAGCAATAAAGGCAGAAGAGTTAGGGAAATTTATCACGATGTCAACATACATAGATTATGTGCTAACTTCTACATAAACCAAGCTATAACAGGGCACGGTTCATTCGGTAGCTACCAAGCAAGATTTCATGGAAAAAGTGATGTTTGTCAATGTCAAGAGACACAAACTCCGGATCATTGTTTATTTGAGTGTCCTTTGTTTACTGTCTATAGAAACAATTTACCCAATGATTTTGCTAACTGGCCTAAACTTAAAATCTTTTCTGATTACTATTGTAAAAAATTTATTTGTTTTGTTATGTCAGACTTACTTCAGATTCATTTTTTTTCCCCTCCTACGGCTTCGTCTTGAGGCGGGTGGCCGGTTCTATGCGCTGCTGTTGGGATTTTCCCGTCTCTTTGTGTATTTGTTTTGTCGTACTGTCTGCTTGTGTTCTCGTAGTAAATAAGGCCACTCTGAATTTAATAGTTATTTTAGCGGTTTTTATTGGTTTTTGCTCTGTTCAATATTAAGAACTATCTACTTACGTAGTTTTTTTTCTCTTGGCACCTCTGTGTGGCTACGATTCCTTTAAAAAAAAAAAAAAAAAACCACCTGTATTCTTAAACAGCCTTTATTTCCTACAGTTCACTAGGCTTTGCTAATGTAATGTTTTTTTTAAATCTTCATTGGCACTGTGAAGTATTAGAAGTATGGCCCAGCGGTACGGTCCTACTTCAACTGTTTGGAACAGGTGTGGTTGTGAGTTCGATTCCCGGTGGTGTCAACATATGAATTTTGTGATGGCGGTGAAGACTTAGGACCGTTTTACAGGAACATCAAAAAACAATTTCGTGGGTGCTAAGGGAGAGAGAAAGATAAAATTATTTAGTTTACAATTAAATTATTCTCTATGTACATGCTCACTTAATTTCTCTAAATCTTGCTTACTTTAAAAAAATGAAATAAATAAATAAAAAAAACTATAAAATTTGTAATTACTGCTATGTATAACTACTGAATTTAAAATTTTTAATTTATGCAGTCAATCTCTTTGTTTATATGGGTTTTATAATGGCTGGATCTTATTAATTCAAATTAATTCGCAATTAATATTAATAATTAAATAAAATGTAAATTAATCGAGTGAATAATTACTTAATTATGTATTTTAATAATTTGTTTATAATAATTCGGTTATTTAATTGGGCTCTCTTGCTCCATTCTGAATTTGCTTCTAATATTTAACTGATTCTTACCCGAAATTGTTATAATAAACTGTTAATAAGCCTTTTTCTATATACTTATATATATATATATATATATATATATATATATATATATATATATATATATATATATATATATATATATATTTAGCGTTAAATTAAAACATTAATTGTACCTGGTTATTGTTGTTTAAACCTCCCATGCTTATTGTGGGCTTCACTAATAGCTTTTTAGCTACGGGGTTATGTATTCGCTTTTAATGTATCCATTTATACTAAGAAGTATGAATGTTAAAAAATTATGTTGGGTTTTAATTTTTTTAGGACGTAGCTTTTGAAAGCAATGGACGTCGACATCTTGTTTTAGGCTTCCAGTGTACTTAGACCTCATAGTCGACTAACTTCTAGCTTTTCGCATTACTTGGTTTTTTACTCTGTTGAGTTAAAATGAAATTTGTTTTGGTAGTCTCTTCTACTTGCTTTGTTGTTATAGGGAAAGAATAAATTTAAACATGTACAAACTATTAGGGTTATTTAAATTTTTATTAACAATTTCGGGTTGCTTACTTTTGTTTACGTTTACTTTTAGTTGGTATGGAGGCCGCCATATTTGTGTGGGCTACAAGCTTATGTGCCTAATAACTGGATAATTTCCTTGTACTAGCTAATTTACACGTTACCTTTTAACACATTTTGAGGTTTTTATATAATTCAATTAACTTAATGGTAATAAAGTTACTTACCGTTGGCTTGAGGTTGATGGACTTGGGTTGGAGCTCAACACGGGTACTCTGAATCTCTGGATTCACGGTGCTGGTTTATATGTCAACAGTTACATTATCTGCCGGCTGGCTCCTATCTCTGAGCTAGGATTTGTTGCTTGCTTATATTAATTGAACTGGTACCTAAATTTGTTTGTTTTGTCTGTGTATTTTGGAAAGGAAAAATTATTTGTTTTTTTTCCATTTTCATGCATACCAAATATATGGTCTGGGTAATTATTGTTTTATTACATAGCAAAATTTACGTATTAAAAATTTGGTGTGCTTTTCTAAATTTCACTGGTTAAAGTCTTGACTTTCTGTGGTTCGGGTTGTGAGGTTCCGGGTTCGTATCTGAATGGTGAATTAAGGAATTTCATTATTGTAAAGTGCTAAAGTGCGCTAATTTATCAAAAACAATTAGTTTAAATAATTATTGTAGTAACAATAAAATAAAAAAAATTCTTTAATTGAATTGAAAAGCTTGTTTTTCTTTTCGTTTCTGCACTGCATTATGGTTTTTAGCAATTAATGGCTAATGTTTAGGACTATGGTTAAAATGTATTGAATTCTAGTTTATGGTCTACGTAGTTCGTTGAGTACTTTGTGTTTTATTTATTGTATTGTTTAATTAATATATGGTTAATGTGTTGATTATTAATGCATTGTTAGTATTTATGTGAAATTACTATTGCACTTAATATTGTAACTGTAAGTGAATTGTGGATTTCCTGGGTGTCGTCTTATATGTACTACTAATGCGCTAGGAATCAACCGATGCAGTTGACTTATTTGTAAAATTTGTTATTGTAATTTGGAATATATAATTTAGTGTAATCTGTAAACTGTAGCTTGTAACACTTTGTAATTCGTGCTTTGTAACTTTTAATTCATGTAATTCAACATTTTCTGTACTTCAGGCTCTCTGGGCCGTGGTTATTTTTTGTTATTGTTTTTACTCAATTCAAACCGAATTGTCATGTATTTCTAATAGTCGGGGATCACCTATGTATTCTCTGAAAATATGAATGTATTTGTATTTTAATTACTGAACTTTACAGTAAAAAAGAAAAGAGTGAAAAAACAGAAAAAAAAAGTCGGACGGAACAGTGGTACCGGGGACGCCTTTCTACCCTCTTTTATTTTTCCCGTTGCTATCCCCTTTTTGTAAGGTTTAACTTTTAATTTTGTTTAATTCCGACTTGGTGGCAAATTAGTCATTGCGCTCGTTCTCCGGACTTAGTGCTGGCGGGATTGTTATGGCGCGACCTGTTATCTTTCTCTTGCTGATACGCGAAAGCGTGGGGGGCTGATCTGGAGTTTAGAGTTTCCAAAAGTCGGAAAGCCAGCTAAAGATCCTAAGTCTTACCAGCCCATCAGCCTACTTCCGACTCTAGGAAAATTATTAGAAAAAATCATACATGGCAGAATATCACACAAATTCACAAAGGAAGTTTTTTGGCATAAAAACCAATTTGGCTTTAAAAGCGGGATTTCAACGGAACATGCCCTACAAAAGGTAATGAACATTCTAGAATATGACGACGCGAATAGGGACCTCTCAGCACTTGTCTCGATAGATATTTCTGGGGCCTTTGATAGTTTACGTTGGAAGTCAATCCTTGAGAGATTAAAAACAGCCCCGTGCTCAGAATAATCTATAAAATAATAAGCGGTAATCTCCTCTTTTATGGAAAACAGATCGATTACACTAGAAGAAAATAACATTAAAACGACAACAGAAACTTTCGGTGGCTGCATTCAGGGAAGTTGTCTTGGTCCGCTACTATGGAATTTGGTAGCTGACACCGCCCTGTCGCAGCAGTGGCCTAACCACACCAGAATACAAGCATTTTCGGATGACTTCCTACTAATTATAAAGGGTCCGGATAAGCAAACTTTAGTAAACAATATCAATCAGTCCTTAGGAAAATTTAACAAGTGGGTGGAGTCGAACAAACTAAAAATCAATTGGGATAAAACTAAAATATTGTACTACAATAGGCCACGCATCCCTGGGGGTCTTGGTCTACGCTTTAAGGACAAGATTGAAAACGTAAAAGTTTAAAATAAACCCCTTCAGTCGGTAGATTCCCTGAAATACCTGGGAATAACTATAAACAGTTCGCATAATTGGATAACTCACGTAAAAACTCAAACTCATAGGGTAAGGGAAACATTTAATTTCCTGGGTAAGTTAACGAATAAGCGCTGGGATGTCCACCCTAAATTTATTAAAATCCGGTACAAGACGGTCGCAGAGAAAATTTTAACCTATGGAGCGCCTATTTGGGGACTAAAAGCGGAGAAAAGGTGCGAAGAAGAGTTAGGAAAATGTCAACGCCACTTCCTCTTAGCGATGACCAGGGCCAACCGCACTTCCCCTTCATCAGCACTGCAAGTACTAGCAGGAATAACTCCAATTAACTTAATTGTCAAGTACGAAGCAGTGATAGGTGTTGTCAGCAGGCTAGGTGTGAAACAGGAACTATTTGGAACGACCTATGACGCAGAAAACTATTTGAAAGACTCTAATATTTGGCAAGTTCACCCTTCTAAAACGGTCATAATAGACGACATGCCCCTATCCAGAAAACTCGAAATTTATACAGATGGTTCCAAAACTGATCATGGCACAAGCTCTGCCTTTGTAGCTTACCTTAATGATCAGGAATTTCACACCTGGAATGACCGATTGGCCATCGGTAATAGTGTCTTCCAAGCTGAGCTTCACGCCATTATCCAAGCGATCAAGTGGGCTCAAAGTCAAAATTACGAATTTAGAATTTTAACGGATAGCAAATCTTCTATCCAAGCAATCAATACGCCGTTTTCCAAAAACCCACTAATGGCAGAGTTCCACAACCTCATTCGACTCTCGGGCAGTAATTTTAGTATAACGTGGGTAAAAGCACATGTTGGCATAAAAGGCAATGAACGTGCAGACGAACTAGCCAAACTTTCGGCTAATACCCAATCGCAACCTGATACTAAAATCCCCTGGCCACGTTCCCTATTAAAGAAAAGCCTAAAGGCAGCCATTAAGGAAGAATGGCAATATATCTGGTCAAATAATAGTACCGGGCGCACTACATTTAACTTCTTCCCAACTGTCCGAGAGGATAGGCTATCTTGTGACAGTCTTCTAGTTCAACTTTATACGGGCCATGATAACTTCCCGGTTTACCTACATAGGTTTAAAATTTGGGACACCGACTTATGCGCTTGCGGGGAGGTTGGAGACTGGCAACATTACTTACTTTCTTGCCCTCTCCATAGCAGCCCGTATCTCCATAGCTGCCCGCATCCGGTTTCACACCGTCAATACTTAGACGGACTATAATAGACTGACGACTCCTCGAATTCTTTTTGTGCATAAGGTGATTTTACATCACGTGACTTCCTCTTCAATGTTGTGATAGTGTGTTGTAGTGATAAGAAAGACGGAGCGATAAATCGCAAAGGTCCAGACCAGCACAAGAGTCCCGCTTTCTGCACATGCGTGTGTGAACTTAGGATTTGTATCGATTGTCAGTTAGATTTACTGTTAGATTCTTTAGTCGTACTTCTTTTTAGAGTATTCAGCACGGAGTATTATTACAAGACAGAGAGCTGTATTGCTTCCAAAAAATGCAGAAATGTAGATATTCTTGGCTCAAAATAAAAGATATTTAAATGTTTAATTAGTTTAGTCTATTGCAGGATAACAACCTGGTCTCATTTTTATGTATGAATCTGTTACTTTTTTTAGGGAGGCACGCTGCCACCTGCTGGCTACGTTCGTGGTTACCAATATCGCGATACATCGTCACATCGCGATGTCAAAAATGTAACATCGCCCAGGCCTAGTGGCCAGTATCCGAAACTTCTGTGCTCCATTTGTCTTCGTTGGAAAAGTGTATTGTTCAAACCTGTTGTCAAGCTATTGACTCGAACTTCGGAAACTTACGAGTGCTGAAGACATGAATGTTCAGAAAAAGGGGTAAAAAAGGGTTATCTGCTGCAAAACACTATGTGCTACATTAAACATGCCTATAAAAAGATTTTGAATGCTGTAAATATTTCTGCCAAAGATTTAATGAATCAAGCTACAGAAGAAGTGACACATTTGAAAACGAATAAGAAGAAAATGAATAAATGTGGTGTATTGGTGGATGGCTCTTGGCAAAAGCAGGACTATTCATCTTTAAATGGATTTGTTAGTACTAGTTCTTTAGACACAGGGAAAGGAGTTCTTTAGACACAGGGGTCCTTGATATTGAGACTCTATCCCAATTTTGTAGAATACCGTAAGACCGGATCCAGATACTTTGCGACTACCCTACTTTGTGACACATAGTAATTTTTTCGTATTTCGGATCTTGCGCCGCGCCCGTGATATCGGGAAGGCAAAGGAACAGCTTGAACAGCTAGTCCGGCATAAAGACACCTAGTGGCCAGTATCCGAAGCTTCTGTGTGCCATTTGTCTTTGTTGGCCAGAGCATTGTTCAAACCTGTTGTCAAGCTATTGAATCGAACTTCGGAAATTTAGTGTGCTGAAGGCATGAATGTTCAGAAAACTTCTTTTACGATTTCCTATCGGCGATCGTAAAGGCCTTCCTCCCTACCCCAATCAAAAGATTAGAATGATGAAAAAAAAACCCACAGCCAAAAAATTCTAAAAAAATAAATAAATAAAATAATTTTTGAAATTTTAAAAAAATTAAAAATTCATAAAACCTCTAAAAAAAATTCAATGCGGACCCTACTTTGTGACACAGTAATTTTTTCGTATTTCGGATCATGCGCCGCGCCCGTGATATCGGGAAGGCAAACAGCTCTAACAGCTAGTCCGGCATATAGACACCTAGTGGCTAGTATCCGAAGCTTCTGTGCGCCATTTGTCTTTGTTGGCCAGAGTATTGTTCAAACCTGTTTTCAAGCTATTGACTCGAACTTCGGAAACTTAGTGTGCTGAAGGCATGAATGTTCAGAAAACTTCGTCTACGATTTCCTAACTGCGATCGTAAAGGCCTTCCTCCCCACCCCAATCAAACGATAAGAATGATGAAAAAGAAAACCCACAGCCAAAACAATCGAAAAAAAATAAAAATAATTAAAAAAAAATTTTTAAAAATTTCAAATTCACAAAAGCTCCAAAAAAAATTAAATGCGGACCCTACTTTGTGACATAGTAATTTTTTGGTATTTCGGATCTTGCGCCGCGCCCGTGATATCGGGAAGGCAAAGGAACAGCTCAAACAGCTAGTCCGGCATAAAGACACATAGTGGCCAGTATCCGAAGCTTCTGTGCGCCATTTCTCTTTGTTCGCCAGAGTATTGTTCAAACCTGTTGTCAAGCTATTGACTCGAACTTCGGTTGGTTGGTTGGATGGGGTTTAATGGCGCAAGGTCCAGAGAGGACATGCTACGCCAAACATATGGTAAAAACTGAAAAACGATAGTTAAGAAACAAACTGGATGGGGATTCCCCATCCAGTATACAGCCAGGTATAAGAAAACAATAGAAAAAAACTGATTCTAGATCATGAACGAGGAAGATAACATGCAGTACTGATAATGTCAAAACATCTAGATGGGGGTCCACATCTAGATTGCAAAAAAAGACTCGGATAAAGGTTAAAATAATAATATAAGCGGAAAACAAAGGCAAGAACAGAAACCAGCAACACAACAGAGTAGAAAAGTTAAAAAGATAAAATTTTAAAAAATTAAACTGGAGCGAAAGCAACAAAGCACAACAGGAACAAAAACAAAACTAAATATGGGGATAGAACCCAATACATTTTAAATAATTAAAAATGTTCTGATGGGGAGGAGAGCTCAGCAAATCCTTCATATTTATTATATTAAACTGAAAAAATTGGCGACGTGGGTGATTAAAATCTGGGCAATCAATGAGAATGTATTTTACGGTCATGAAGGTCTTGCAGTTCTGACAAAAAGGGGCTGGCTCTGCAAGTAGCAGGTGCCGGTGCGTGAAACGAGTATGACCGATGCGGAGCCTAGTTATTATAACATCATGCCTTCTTGAAGTAAGTGGGGGCCAGTATTCAATGTTGTGCTTCATTGAATTTAATTTATTTGAGTTAAGGATATCCCAGGAACTCTGCCACTTAAGATGAATGAGATAATTTAAATATTTCTTTGCATCACAGTAAGGGATGGGAAAATCAAGGATGTTGCTGGCAGACTTAGCTGCTTTGTCAGCGAGTTCGTTTCCACTAATCCCCACGTGAGACGGGATCCAACAAAATAAAATTGAGAAGCCATCAGAAGAGAGATTGTTCAATAACAAAAGAATTCTAAAAATCAGAGGGTGACTATGAGCAGTCCTCATAGCAGTCAACATACAGGCTCTCCACTGGAGAGGTTCTAAAGGCTCCCGAGCATAGTCTTAGAGCTGATGAGGGCAAGACAAAGACTGTAGAGCACTCAAGGAGTCTGTATAAAAGAAGTATTTTCTCCTAGGTTTTTCATATATATGTTCAAGAGCTTTAAATATACTTATTAGCTCAGCGGAGTATATAGAAAAAGCATTGTGTAGTTTGTAGCTATAAGAAATGTCCTCAGCGACAAAAGCGCAGCCTACGTAGTTGATTGACTTGGACCCATCTGTAAAAATTGGACTATAGCTGCAAAAGCATTGTCTGTGATGCATAAAAATTTGTTGATAAATGATATCTGCAGTGGAGTTTTTGTCATAAGAATTAAAGGGATTTAAAAATTGAAATCTTGGGGTATTCCAAGGCGGAAAATTATAGTCAGCTACCATTATGTCAATATTGCTAAAATCAAGATTTGTTAAAATTTGTTGGGTCCGTGAATGAAAAGGAATGGAAGAAGACCGACACTGGTATAAGCGAGTGAGGTAAGGGCTGACAGTATAATTATGCATAGGATGGTTGGAATGAGATAAAATTCTAAAATAATAGTGTAGAGACAATGTCTCGCGTCTTAGATTTAATGGAGCCTCATAGCAGTCAACATACAGGCTCTCCACTGGAGAGGTTCTAAAGGCTCCCGAGCATAGTCTTAGAGCTGTATGGTGAATAGTATTCAACTTCCGTAGAACAGAGTTACGAGCCGAACCATATACAGTGCAACCGTAATCCAGTTTGGACCGTATAACTGCATGATAAATTTTTAAAAGAGTAGAACGGTCTGCCCCCCAGGTGGAATTGGAAAGGACCTTCAAGATATTCATTGCTCTTTCGCATTTTCTACGTAAATAAAGGACATGCGGTAAGAAGGTTAGCTTTTTATCAAGTATAACACCCAAAAATTTTATTTCCCCAGTAACATTAATAATATGACTATTAAACTGGATTTCCGGTTCAGGGTGCATACCCCTCTTCCTACAGAAGTGTACGCAACTAGTTTTCTGGCTGGAAAAATTAAAACCATTGTCATCTGCCCATTTTACAATTTTGTTAACTGCTGTCTGGAGTTGTCTATTTATAAAGCGCATGTCATTACCTTCACAGGTAATGTTCAAGTCGTCTACATATAAGCTTCCTTTTACGGTGGGAGGTATCACTTTTAAAACGTCATCTATTGAAATGATAAAAAGAGTAACACTTAAAACGCTGCCCTGGGCCACCCCTTCTTCTTGAATGAAGTCGTCAAATAAAGTATTGCCTATACGAACATTAAAATTCCGGAGCGATAGGAAATTACTAATAAAAATAGGCAGGTTTCCCCTCAAGTCTAGTTTAAAAAGCTTACGCAGTATGCCGTACCTCCAGGTACGGTCATACGCCTTTTCAATATCAAAAAATATTGAAACCAAGTGGTTTCTCTTGACGAAAGCGTTGCGGATTTTGCTTTCCAAATCAGTGATGTTATCTATTGTACACCTACCACGGCGAAAACCACTTTGAAATTCAGAAAGGCAGCTATTCTCTTCCAAATAATGCATGAGGCGCGCATTTATCATTTTTTCCAATATTTTGCAGAGGCAGTTTGTAAGAGCGACTGGTTGGTAATTTAGAGGGTTCGTGGATTGTTTCCCAGGTTTGAGGATCGGAATGATAATAGCAGTTCTCCAAGAAGACGGGAATAAATGTTCTTGCCAAATTCTGTTATATAAAATCAGGATATTAGATATAGATGAATAAGACAGGTTCTTCAGCATACAGTACGAGATGTTATCGGGGCCAGAGGCAGATTTATGAGTATTTTGAAGGGCTTTTTTAAGTTCATGATAAGTAAAATCACTATTGTACGCTAACTGAGTATTAATGTGAAAATTAATTGGTTTTTTCTCTGCTATTGCTTTTATTTTATTGAACGAAGGAGTGTAATTAGCGGACGATGATAAATTTGCGAGAGAAGAAGCAATGGTATTTGCAATATCTTTTACAGAGGTTATGGTTTGGTTATTATGATGCAGAATAGGGATTTGGTTATTGGGGTAAATGCCAGAGCAACGCCTGACTTTACTCCATAATTGTTTACTGGAGATGCTAAAGGAGATGCTGTTTACGTATTTCTGCCACGAATCCCTCTGGCTGCGTCTTAGCGTACGCCTGAAGGTAGATTTAGATTTTTTGTATATTATAAAGTTCTTCGTGGTAGGGTAACGTCTAAAATTATTAAAAGCTTTTCTCTTTAGTTTATAAGTTTCTTTGCAGTCTTGGTTCCACCATGGCTTTGATTGTTTTCGAGGACGAGAAGAGGTTTTGCGAATTGCGGTATCAGCAGCGGAAATTATGGTACTAGTAATTTGTTGAACAGCTTCATCAACGGTATTATTCACGACCATGGCCCTGGTGATGTTAGCGAGGTTGCGGAAAGTTATCCAATCGGCGGACTCTAGTACATAACGAGAAATCCGCACGTTGGTAGTAGTACGAGCAGTGTGAGACAGGATAATTGGAAAGTGGTAACTATTATACAAATATGAATCGACAGAAACGGTCCAGAAAGAAAAGATTTGTGGGGAACTGATTGCAAGGTCCAGGGAGTGATAAGTGCGAGTGGACTGGTGGAAATAAGTAATTTCTTTATTATTATAGAGACAAAGACCATGGTCGGAAATAAGCTGTTCAATTTGACCTCCACGGTGATTCATGTTACTACTACCCCAAAGTGGGCTATGACCATTGAAATCACCAATGATAATGAAGGGATGTGGAAGCTGGTTAATAAGATTATTTAATGATTGTTGGCTGATGTTATTATTTGGTGGGAGATAAATATTGCATATGGTAACGGCGGAATGAATATGAATTTGAACCGCGACGGCCTGTAAATCAGTCTGCAGGTTTATAGGAAAAATGGGATAGTCAAAAGAGGTCAAAAGAGCTACACCGCCGGAAGCTTTGCCTCCATCGGTGTGGTCTTTTCTAATGGTATTGCATCTCCGTAATTTATCACTGATGCCATCACGGAGGAAAGTTTCCTGCAGAGCAATACACACCGGATTATATTTATTAACCAAATCACGGAGATCGGAGACGTGATGTTTAAAGCCATGACAATTCCAAGACAAAAGAGCCATAATGGAAAAAAAACAAAAAAGAAAGGAGAAGAAATTAAGGAGGAGCAGTACACTGCCGATCAGCCTCCGAATCAGACGAGACATCAGTCAGCATGTCCTCCTCAGCGGAAACATACATTTTTAAAGAATCGTCCATTTGGAGGACGTTTTGGGTTTGATTTGGGGGAGGATTTTTTAAAAAATCAGTTCGAGTTAGTGTTTTCTTAGTAACATTAGGTTGCGATTTTGCACATGGAATTTTTGACGGTAACGATTTTTTCATATTTATCTTTCTCGTTGTGGAAACTGTAGTTTTACTATTTTTAGTATCTGTAATCTTACTTTTTATATTCGTATTACCAGAATTGGTTTGCTGAGAACTGTCCACAGACACTGAATCCCGGAGGGGTATATTATGAGGTTTAATTGGTGTTTTCGTGGGTTTCGAGTCATGTAGAGTACGCGTCTTATTTTCATCATTCAGAAAAGATTCAGTTTGAGTGCATATAGACTTCATGATGGGTTTAGAGATTACAGCTGCCGAATACGAAGTGCCCTTTTTAGGTATGCGTGATTTAACAAGATTTCGTGCTTCGACGAAACTCATTCCTTTTTCGTATTTGAGTGCCTGGACTTCTTTCTCCATCTGCCAAGAAGGACATGAACGTGAAAAGGAAGGGTGTTGTCCTTTACAGTTAACGCAGCAGGGAATTTCCTTGCTGCAGTTGTCACTGTCGTGTCCGACTACTGCGCAGCGAGCGCAGGTAGTGGAACTCCGACATTACAATTTGGAATGGCCGAAACGTTGACAGTTAAAGCATCGGAGTGGATTTGGGATATATGGTCTTACAGGGCAGCGTAGATAACCAGCATTTATAATAGATGGTAATGTGGGTGTACTAAATGTTAAGATTATATGTTTCGTTGGAAAGATATTACCATCCCGGCGGGTGGTAATCCTCCGTACCGCGCAAACCAACTGTTCCTGCAAGTTCTCTAAAATTTCAGATTCCGGAATATATTGCAAGTCAGGTTCTGATACAACCCCTTTCGAGAAATTCAGTGTCCTGTGAGCTGAGACATTTACAGGTAAGTTCCCAAGGGACTTCATTTTTGAAAGAATTGAGGCCTGACTAGTTGTGGTGACTTCAACAAGAAGTTCACCAGAGCGTAATTTTTTTACTGACTTTGCATCGCCGCCTATTGTGCTTTTTAAACATTTCTGAAAAAGGAAGGAAGATATCTTATTAAATTTATTTTCTATGAGTTTTACCATAAAGAATCTGGCTCGGGAATTAGAAATTTCGGCTACATTCTCTAAAGAATGTAGCCGCGCGATCCGCTCAAGAAGCAGAAAACGAATTATCATTTTCTGCCGCCATCACGATATGAGAAAAACAGGGATTGCTTCCAGTTCGATCGGGGCCCCCGCCAGACCCCGTCGTTCCACACTTTTCTATCGTGACCAGTGTAACCACCGGATTCTTCGCAACTAAATGACAGACGCCGGGAGGTAACGTGCACCTGGTGCACAGTCCCCGACAGAATCAAGGAGGATTTCTCGCTACCTCGCGACGTTTGCCATAAAGATACACGCAACCAAGGGCCTCTACCTCTGGGACATTTTAAGGAAAACGAACCACAACCATTACCACCATGTCACGCCACTCCTCTCCACCAACACAACCCCAACAGGGTCCGTTCCCGAGCCCAAGCGGTATCCCTCGCGGGAGATGCCGAAGAGTGGTACAGGACCCAGTAACGTCAAAGCTGGGTGGGTGGAGATCGGTTTTATTTCCATGAAGGCTCCGAAGGGTACAGATAGCACAAAACCTTTTTTTGATCATTTTATTACTTTTTCCTTTTTTTGGTTTTTATATTTTCCTAAAGTAGAAAAGAGAAACGAAAAACACACATAGTGGTTAACAAAGAAAACAGCAACAAAACATGTTAGTGGAAGCTCCAGTTGGAAAGGAAGAAAAGCCCGGAAAAGAGAAAACAAAAGAAACAGGACAGGAGAAGCGAAAGAGAGATGGATCGCTATGGGACACTGGGGACGCGACACCCACATTCACCACAGAAAGAGAACCCCACGGAGTGAGAAAAAGACACTAGGGTACCTCGGGGTTGTGAAGCCCGTGTTTACCTAAAGAAGGTAAACCCCCTGAGGGGGACTCGAACTTCGAAACGTGTGCTGAAGACATGAATGTTCAGAAAACTTCGTTTACGATTTCCTATCGGCGATCGTAAAGGCCTTCCTCCCTACCCCAATCAAAAGATGAGAACGATGAAAAAGAAAACCCACAGCCAAAAAATTCTAAAAAAATAAAAATAAAATAATTTGAAAAGTTTTAAAAAAATTAAAAATTCATAAAAGCTCCAAAAAAAATTAAATGCGGACCCTACTTTGTGACACATAGTAATTTTTTCGTATTTCAGATCTTGCGCCGCGCCCGTGATATCGGGAAGGCAAAGGAACAGTTCTAACAGCTAGTCCGGCATAAAGATACCTAATGGCCAGTAGGCCTGGGCGATGTATCGATTCATCGTGAAAAACCGGTGTGAAGCCGACATCGTCACACCGGTTTCATAATTTTCAAATCGGCGATATATCGTAACATCGCGATTTCCCGGTGTCACACAAACGGTTCCGATGTTTCTGCCTGCGCATGCGCGATGTTACGATGTCGCATCGCTTGGTCGGCGATTTCTCGGGGTTCGATGTTTGTACGCATGCGCGGTTTTACTATATCACATCGCTTAGCTTGAAGACGGTTCCGATGTTTCTGTGTTCCCATGCGCGATGTTACGATGTCGCATCGCTTGGTCGACGATTTCCCGATGTTTGATGTTTCTGCGCATGCGCGGTTTTACTATATCACATCGCTTAGCTTGAAGGGACGATTTTCCGGTTTCACACCGTCAATACATAGACGGACTATAATAGACTGACGACTCCTCGAATTCTTTTTGTGCATAAGGTGATTTTACATCACGTGACTTCCTCTTCAATGTTGTGATAGTGTGTTGTAGTGATAAGAAAGACGGAGCGATAAATCGCAAAGGTCCAGACCAGCACAAGAGTCCCGCTTTCTGCACATGCGTGTGTGAACTTAGGATTTGTATCGATTGTCAGTATGTTTACTGTTAGATTCTTTAGTCGTACATCTTTTTAGAGTTTTCAGCACGGAGTGTTATTACAAGACAGAGAGCTGCATTGCTTCCAAAAAATGCAGAAATGAAGACATTCTTAGCTCAAAATAAAAGATATTTAAATATTTAATTAGTTTAGTCTATTGCAGGACAACAACCTGGTCTCATTTTTATGTATGAATCTGTTACCTTTTTTAGAGAGGCACGCTGCCACCTGCTGGCTACATTCGTGGTTACCAACATCGCGATACATCGTCACATCGCGATGTCAAAAATGTAACATCGCCCAGGCCTAGTGGCCAGTATCTGAAACTTCTGTGCTCCATTTGTCTTCGTTGGAAAAGTGTATTGTTCAAACCTGTTGTCAAGCTATTGACTCGAACTTCGGAAACTTACGAGTGCTGAAGACATGAATGTTCAGAAAAAGGGGTAAAAAAGGGTTATCTGCTGCAAAACACTATGTGCTACATTAAACATGCCTATAAAAAGATTTTGAATGCTGTAAATATTTCTGCCAAAGATTCAATGAATCAAGCTGCAGAAGAAGTGAAACATTTGAAAGCGAATAAGAAGAAAATGAATAAATGTGGTGTATCTGTGGATGTCTCTTGGCAAAAGCGGGACTATTCATCTTTAAATGGATTTGTTAGTACTAATTCTTTAGACACAGGTAAAGTCCTTGATATTGAGACTCTATACCAATTTTGTAGAATACCGTAAGACCGAATCCGGATACTTTGTGACTACCCTACTTTGCGACACATAGTAATTTTTTCGTATTTCGGATCTTGCGCCGCGCCCGTGATATCGGGAAGGCAAAGGAACAGCTCTAACAGCTAGTCCGGCATAAAGACACCTAGTGGCCAGTATCCGAAGCTTCTGTGCGCCATTTGTCTTCGTTCGCCAGTGTACTGTTCAAACCTGTTGTCAAGCTATTGATTCGAACTTCGGAAACTTAGTGTGCTGAAGGCTAACACCTTTTACAACCAACTACCAAAGGCTATTATTTTTTATTGTCAGTATATTGGTTAGATTGTTGAGCAATATAACTTTTGTGTAGTGATATTTCCGAGAGATATGAGAACATATCCTAAATATCGAAGAGTGATGGGGTTACTTTGTGACACATTGACACCCACAAAATAACCCACAAAATCGACCCACCTCCTAAAGCCGCTCGATGTTGCATCTTTCCGTCCTCTAAAATACCACTGAAGAGAAAGAAGTATTGACTAACTGGAAAAAAACTAGCCAAAGGAGCAGAATGTGACGAATTTCCCGATCTTCTCAAAGAACTGATGGCTGCCCTGGGCACCCGAGGTCTCTTTGATGTCAAAGATATAGATAAAGCTATCCAATACTTGTAATAAGTATATATAATTGTGTATCAAGCTTTTGATAAGCGTTTTACTGTTTAACTTTGTGTCAAGTAATTTTTCCTCTTGGATTTCAAGGAGAAAATACAGCTGTCACAAAGTAGCCCCACTCGGCAGGGCAACTTTGTGATACATTCTAACTTTAATTTCTCAATGGTAATTAAAGATCCGGATTAGCGCAATACATTACTACGTAAGGAAAGGATGTTTTGCAATTGTTCCTTTTGGGCTGCTTTTAAAACTGATCGGCTGGCGCAGGAAAAAAATTTAAATCCGCCACAAAGTAACCCCAACGTACGGTATGTAAAATGTTGCAAAAAAGCCCAAAATATGGTTCAAATGAAAAATCAAGCCATATATGTACAATGAACGATAAAGGGTCAACTGCAAGCTTGGAACCAGTAGGAATGTACAGAATATTTGAACGTTCTGAGACTCTAAGAGGTCTGCTATACATCGAATATTATGGAGATGTGGATTCCGAAGGAAACCTGCCATACAACGAATATTATGGAGATGTGGGTTCCGAAGGAAACCTATCTGTAAAGAATATTTATGGCAAAAATTCTGTCCAAAAACTTGAGTGCATTGGCGATGTTCAGAAGAGAGTAGGTAGTCGACTGCGTAAATCACCAGAATCGGTTCCGTCTTTAAAAGGCAAAGGCAAACTTACAGATCTCGTAATTGATAAGTTGCAGAATTACTATGGAATTGCCCCTCGATGAAAGATTGGTAATTTAGCATCTATGCAGTCAGCTACTATAGCATCTATTTTCACTGCTGCTCATATGAGAAAAATTCAATGCATGGACAGCAGTGGCGTACGCAAGGGGGGGGGGGGGTTGATGGGGGTTATAACCCCCCCCCCATTGGTTCTGATTACATATATTATTTAATTAGGTTTACGCTTTGCACTGATTGCTCAAAACTACTCTTTCATAGTAATAGTCCAGTCAAATTAGATCAAAATGGTGGCGAATCATGCATTAAATGAAGGGGTTGAGATTTTATCAGGAATGTGTAGGGGATGGTCCTCTGAGCAACGCCTAATAAAGTCCCCTCAATTTCAGGCGCCGCGGGAGGGGGGGGGGTGTCCAGAGGTCACTTTTTTCAGTTTTTGGCGTTTATCTCGAAAAAGGTGCGTCGCAAAGAAAAATTTCAGCCCAAAAATTAAAGCTTATAAAATTCCCTTCCAAATGGTATATCCATGTTTGTACCCAAGTGTTACCGTTTTCGAGATATGAGCCGTTGAATATGAAATTTTTCAAAAAAAGTGGTAGCGATTCAGGTATCTCGTCAAACTTCCTCTTCTCTTTCCCCTTCCATTTCTCAGAAAACTCGTGATAGAGAAAGTTGTAGAGCGAAAAATTTCATTCAAAAATGTATGTGTTATGCTAATTTATCTTCACCAGATAAATAGTTAGAAAGTTTTGAAGTTTAGGAGTTCTTTTCAACATTTTGCTTGTAAAATGCTAGTCACTCAAATTTTGTTTCCATGGTCTGTAACTCTCTTAATCACTTTGTATGCTGTTTAATTAGATACGTATAGTATTCATAACCCATATAAATAATAAATTATGTATACCTGTAAGTATAATGCCCATAATATACAGAAGAACACTTGTAGTACAAAGGAGGAAGTAAGAAAACAAACCAAAATGTATAAAAGTTGTTCATATAATCAAAAAATGGTTATCAAAAGTAAGTTCAAACAACAGTTACTTACATTAAATATATTATATACAATTTATTTCATCAACTGCTTTCCTATATATTAAAAGCCGTCAATCTGATACTTTGGAAAAAGTTTCAAACAAGTCAAAGTCTTCACTATTATTTTAGCTTCTGTAGAATGTCCGAATTTTCATGAACTGATTTCCCATAAAGGTGGCATCCCACTATAATGCCACGATCAAAGTCACTAAGCTCCTTTGACTTACTCATCGTCTCACAAACGCATAAATATAACCTGACAAACCACTACCAATACTTTTATAGCTTTCGGTTACGCATCAAATTACGTCACCTGCTAGATCCACTTCTTTAGGGGGGTGGCCGGATAGTGTATAACGTATTATGGAATATTAATGAATTATATAAATTATTAAATTTACTTAATGGGGTCAGTACGAGCAAAGAACAATGAAAGGCACCTGTGGTGATTGAGATCATGCTCATTTGGCGGGGCCTGGAACATGAGCAGGAACATTCGTTCCTCAGCTCCAGCAATGTCTCCTGGTGAAGATTTGGAGTCATAAAACACTTTGGCGATGTTTGTTGTTTCATTGACATACCGCTGGAAACATTGTACTATTGCTGCTTTGCTTTTACCATAAATCGCTGACGTAGTGTCACATCCTGAGAAACTATGGATGCAGAGAATGTACTGGCTGAATGATAAGACCTGAAGATGTTTGGAAGAGTAGAGCCTGTCTTCTGTGTTGCCCCGTCCGGCCTTCATGAAAAACACATTCGTGTCTCGTGGGGTGAGTGCCAGAAGTAAGACGAGCAGGTCTTACCTATCTACTATCATCACGGTTGAATGAGGTGTTTTGCCACTCACCTCTGACAACACTGGAGTCAGCATCTCCTTTGGCTGTAGTAGACTGTATACCTCTTGCACCCACGGCTTGAACTAACATAGTAATGAGCTTGGTTTTGTTCCTTTCATTGGAGAGGAAATTTTCCTGATGAACAGCAGAATCTTATTGAAGTCAATATCCACTGATGTTTTACTTGATGCTCTCCGATGTTGTTCGTCTCTTTCCGTGGAGTTCGTGTCTTCATAACCATCAAAAACCACAGCTGAACTGCTGCCGTAATGATTGATTATGTACGATACGTATTGATCGCGGATGGAGGCGAAGGTGGTGTTGGTGTTCCACTTTACTCTATGAAGCAGGAAGTCGCCATCGATTACCGTGAAACTGTTCTTCACATTGATCAGTTGATTAAATTGTGGGAAAGCGTCAGACAGTGCTGACCTTTTGATTTTTCTCATTATCCCCTCGGAGAATAGAGACATAGGGTATGGGGCTAACTCGTACGTTAGCAACTCCTCTACATACCTTTCTTTCTTCTTAGTGATCAGAGTTCTTTGAAATTTCATCAGAGGCTCTACCACCACTACCTCATCATCAACTATGATCATATTGCTCATCGCAGCTAAAGGAACGACTGAGTCCTTCGTGGATTATTTCACTTCTGAGAAATTCATTCCAAACAAAAGTGCTCATTGTGCGGGTTCCAAGGACTGCTAGCAGTTGACGTTACTTGTTCCAATTACTCCCGTTGAAAGTTACATCAAACAATTACGTTCAGCAAAAGGCGGGTGATCAGCCAACCCTTGAGTAAGCTTCCTTCTGTCTAGATCATCAGTGGTTATGCGTGATGATTGAAACTCAACATGTTGTTCTCCTCTTGCAGTATGAACGCCACAAAACATCTCAAGTGAACTACATATTGCTGTAGCTGTGCTAGCTCCCCCAACCCATTTCGCCAACACCGAATCACTAAAGCCTCGTCCACGTGTTAATTCTCCTTCACTCTTCCTGTCACACATGAGTGTCACCTCAATTGCCATGTCAGACCACACACCAGCCACTGGTGTACCAGTTCTATTGACAATGATGTATCGACGATCTATAAAATCCTGTTTAAGTTGAAGGTAGCGAGTTGTTAGTCCCAGCATGTGTTGTACATATAGGTGAGTACACTTTGCATAATGAAAATGCCCGCTGGCATGGAAGTAAGGTATCATCAGTTGGGCACATATCATATGATCTTCCCAGTTGCGCTGTGCTGCAATAAATTTTTTCATCAACACCACCATTTCAAAGTACTGGACCCAGAAAGCTGCTGTTGGCCCAAAATCTTTGAGACGTGACAATTCGTTGCTCAATTTCCACTGAATGCTGGCAAGGGATTTATTTGTGGAAATGTGTTGTGAAGTAATTTCTCTTGAGGTCAGAAGTAACTGAACTACTTCTTCTTTTTCATATGGTGTGGTATCTAAATTTTCCAAAATGATCTGAGTTAAAGTGACACTTTTATACATTTTGGTTTGTTTTCTTACTTCCTCCTTTGTACTACAAGCGATGTTCTGTATATTATGATATACATTATACGTACAGGTATACATAATTTATTATTTATATGGGTTATGAATACTATACGTATCTAATTAAACAGCATACAAAGTGATTAAGAGAGTTACTGACCTTGGAAACAAAACTTGAGTGACGAGCATTTTACTAGCAAAATGTTGAAAAGTACCCCTAAACTTCAAAACGCTCTAACTATTTACCTTGTGAAGATAAATTAGCATAACTATACATTTTTGAAGGAAATATTCCGCTCTACAACTTTCTCTATCACGAGTTTTCTGAGAAATGGAAGGGGAAAGAGTTAGAAGAGGAAGTTTGACGAGATACCTGAACCGCTATCACTTTTTTTGAAAACATTTCATATTCAACGGCTCATATCTCGAAAACGGTAACACTTGGGCTCTAAGTTAGCACCTATCCTTTTTAATATTTTTATTAATGATATTCCTAACTCTCCATTCAGTACACTAGCCATGTTTGCGGATGACACGGCAATACTAGCTAAGCATCAAAATGTTAAATATATGCACAAGTTCCTACAGAGACATATTGGAATTCTTGAACGATGGTTCGAACGGTGGAGGCTCAAGTTAAGTCCTTCAAAATCTAAAGCTTTTTTTTTCAGTTACAATAGAATTCCACCTCCTCCGGTCACAGTATGCGATCAACTGGTTCACTTTGAGAGAGAGGGCAAATACCTAGGAATTTACCTCGATAGTCGACTGACATAGAACAAAAATATTGAACATAACATTAGAAAATGTTTTAAAGCCCGTGAGGATATCAGTATGCGGTCACAGTATGCGATCAACTGGTTCACTTTGAGAGAGAGGGCAAATACCTAGGAATTTACCTCGATAGTCGACTGACGTGGAAGAAAAATATCGAACATAACATTAGAAAATTTTTTAAAGCACGTAAGGATATCTCCCACCTGCTGCACCAGAATCAAAAGGGTTTAGATAACAAAGTACTCTTGTATAAAACCGTACTGCGTCCCATCCTGTTGTACGCCGTTCCTGTTTGGGGCTCAGCGGCTGACACCCATATCCAGCGATTGCAGACAATTCAAAATAAACACTCCGCGGTATTAGGAAGGCGCCCTGGTACCTTAAAAACGTACTTATTCACAGGGATCTGAGAATCGAACCCATTCGGCAATACATTAAAGATCTCGCATCTAACTTCTACAATAGATTATATTCAATAGACAACGAAGAAATAGCTAACTTCCCCGACTACGACCCAAGGGAATGCTATAGGCGTCCTAAGGCCACTTTGATTATTCACCCTGGTCTCCTTCCCCTTTCTTAACTCTCCCTTCAACCTCTTCTAAATTTTAATTTACATTTGCCGTTGCTTCTGGTTCTGACCTGCGTTTTTTTGATGGATCGACCTCAAGACTATGGTTACTAATTTTTGCTTAATCGTCTGCTACCGTAATTTTTTTTAATAAAACCTGCCACATTATTTACTTATTTATTTTTTGCTAGTATTAGTATTATTTATTTTTATTTATTTATTTTTATTATTATTATTATTATTATTCTAACTTTCAAGTCAACACTTTTCTTTTAATCCTGAGAACTGAAATATAGCCACAAAAAATTATCCATACCGAGGATATGGAGCCCTGCTCTCTGGTGCCTCGTTAATGTACCATGTCTATGTCTACGGTAACACTTGGGTACAAACATGGATATACCATTTGGAAGGGAATTTTATAAGCTTTAATTTTTGGGTTTGACAATTTTCTGTGCCACACCCTGTTTTCGAGATAAACGCCGAAAACTGAAAAAAGTGACCTTTTGACCCTCACCCCACCCCCCGCGGCGCCTGAAATCGAGGGGACTTTATTAAGCGTTGTTCAGGGGACCAACCCCTACACATTCCTGAAAAAATCTCAACCCCTTCATTTAATGCGAAATGAAAACCTAATTTGACTGGACTATAACACCCCCCTTTGAAAATTTCTGCGTACGCTACTGATGGACAGTGTCCAAAAGGTGTTGAAAGCTGGTGTAAATACCAGCGGTGTAAAGCTTCAGGTAAAAAAAATTAATGATAATTCAAAAGTTTGCCATTTGCCACAATACATAATATACTCTGTGAAACATGTTTATATGGAATTATGTGATAACAGATTATTAGAAAAATGTGTTCATGGAAAAACTCAAAATACTAATAAAAGCTTTAATAATCTGTTACGAACTATTGTTCCAAAAGAAGTGGTTATAGAACACACAAAGTTCTGCTTGGGGTCCTGTATAGCTGTTATACGGTTTAATAATGGATGTATGGGTTTCATAAAAGTGTTTGAACTTTTAGATTTGATTCCTGGTTCACATACTTTTGCAGGATACAAGAACATTGAAGGTGAGTGCATTGTCAACTCAAAAAGACACTCTTTGCAAAGTGCAAAAGTGGTCCGAAAAATATTAAGTGCTTCACGAAAGAGAAAAGAGAAAAAATGAAATAAAGGAGGGTCCAACTTACAATGTTGGACATTTTTAAGTAATTTGAATAATAAATTTTGCAAATTGTTTCTGCAATTAAAACGTTTTACGGAAAACTACATTTTATGATTTTTTACTCAGGAAAAACAGAATAACAAAAAAAAAGTTTGTCATAACAACTGCCTCCGCATTGGATTTAAAAAAAAAAAGTTTGTCATAACAAATTGATACTTATTACACATGATTTACATAATGATGAGAATGTAATGAGTCAAAAGTTTCATTGTAAAAACATTTTCTTAAATATTACAGCTATTTTTATAAATTATGACATGAAAATTTTTTTTTAAATACCCTAAATGTTGATTCGATTGTGTGTATCTGTTAAGTATTTTAACGTCTGTCTAAGATTGAGTTAAATTAGTTTTGAATTGGGAGGTTTATTATAAATGTATATATTTTTAAATTGGGTTTTCATATTATTGATGTGTATAACATTTCACACGCTTTTTTATACTATATTAATTATACTGTGTTTAATTTTTCATACAGGGTTCACAAGGCCAAAAGACACTTTGACATTTATCATTTTCAGCTTCTAATGGTACAATGATAAAAGGCTGGATCTAACTCAATTCTGAGAGTTTATTATAAATTAATATATTTTTATGTTGGGTTTTCATTTTAATGATATGTAATAACATTTCGCATGCTCTTTTTTATTCTATGTTATTTATGCTATGTTTAAATTTTAAATTCATGTTGGTAAACACTCATTCTTAAAATCCCGGATAATTTACATAATGATGAGAGTATAATGAATCAAAAATTTGATTGTAATAAACATATTGGTTCCATATTGGTTTAAAAAACATTTCACATGCTTTATCAATATACTATGCTATTTCCAATGTGCTTAATTATTCATGAAGAGTTCACAAGGCCAAAAAAGTCCCTTTGACATTTTTCCTTTTCAGCTTTTAGTGGTACAGTGATGAAAAGCTGAATCTAACTGAATTCTGAGAGTTTATTCTAAATTTATATATTTTAATGTTGAGTTTTCATTTTAATGATGCGTAATAACATTTCGCATGTTTTTATTCGATGTTATTATGAGAATTTAGACACACAGAGTAAAAGTAATAGCAGTAGAGTAGTAGCAAAACATTTAATAGGACAAGTTGGTTGGTTGGTTTGTTGGGGTTTTATGGCGCAAGGTCCAAAATAGGACATAAAGCGCCAAACACAAGACAGACGCAGGAAAATAGTTTATATAAAACCGCCCGACACGAATCAACGACAGAGATTACAGATACGAAACCAACACCATTTCTTAATAAAATGACTTAAAAGAGTTTAAAACTGGTATAAAAAAGTAGTAAAAATACACTGTAAACGTTATAAATATACAGGGTGTCCATAATTAAAGTCCCACTTTCAAAAGGCTGCAAAAAAAGAACCACTGGTCAGAATGACTTCAAATTTGAACTGAAAATACTGGAAGAAGGGGGAAACGATTTGGCATAATAAAAAAAAAGTTCCAAAATGTTATTGATACTTTTTTTATTATGCCAAATCGTTTCCCCCTTCTTCCAGTATATTCAGTTCAAATTTGAAGTCATTCTGACCAGTCATTCTTTTTTTTGCAGCCTTTTGAAAGTGGGACTTAATTATGGACACCCTGGGTTTTCCATAATTAAAGTCCTACTTTCAAAAGGCTGCAAAAAAAAAAAACATAAAAGCAATCAGAAAAGCAAATGCACTTTATAAAATTAGTACAAAACAAAAAGGCAAAAAGAGAAGGATGGGGTGGTTCCCCCAGCAGATCTGACAAATTTCGTGAACTACAACCGAAAAACCTGTTATAGTGAGACTGCAGACGTCAAGATGTCAAGACGTCAAGATGTGTGACACAGAAAGCGGAGCCTTACAGTGTTCACAGAGAGGGGCCTCCTCACCCATCAGCAAATTCCGATGTGTCAAAAAAGTGTGCCCAACTCTCAAACGTGTAAGTACTACGTCTGCACGGCGCAGTCCAGCAAATGGCCAAGAGCCAATATGAGGTTTAACCTGTCGCAGCTTGTTCTGAACTTGTAGGTCCCAATCTAACTGCCACTCATGCCAAACTAACTTTTTGACAGCGGACTTCAAATTGGTCATACGAATGGGCTGAACCAGACGATGCACGGCACCTTTAGCCGCAGCACTGCATGCTCATTACCCGCTATGCCGACATGACCCGGCACCCAGCAGAACGAAACACTGAAACCTCGACGACAGAGGCGACGATGCAGATCCACCACCGGAGATAAAAGGGAATGGGTTGGTTGGTTGATTTGGGTTTATTGGCGCAAGGTCCAGATATGGACAAGCTGCGCCAAACACATGGTAGGTTCAGAAAATGCATGATAAAAACATACCTTGTCTCTTCACGGATAAAAAAAGAGATAAAAACCAAGAAAATCAAGGTAGATAAAAACAAAGTCAAAGAATAAAAATAAAAAGGAATGCTCAAACTTGAGGAAATTCATATAAAAGATGATAAAAAAAGTGATAAAACCCGGAAAACACTATATAAGTCCGCATTTTTAAACCATAATCCCGTGTACAGATAATAAAAATGAGATTCATAAGCAGAAATGATATACAAAGTTGCTGCAAAAAAAAAATATATATATAAGGCAGTGATATATAAAAGGTGCCTAAAACGATGATAAAACATTGATAAAAGGATTCAAAGGTATGAACGATGATATTTAGAAATGTTTCGCTGGAGTTTTCTGCCGCAGAGTCCGGAGAGGATAATGTTCGCCAAACACTCGTCAAGAGTAGGAGAAAAGCACAGAAAACACGATAGGCATAATCAGCCACGGTGATTAAAAGGGTGATAAGAAAAAAGGATGTTTAAAAACAGTGAAATGTGCACGGCATTAAAACACAGTCAAAAATAGCAGATGTTTAGGACAGTCATATATAGAATCAGTGATAAAAAAGTCATATGAAACAGGTAATAAAGACTGTCATACAATACCAATATTCGTAATAATCATAGATGATGATGAAAAAACCGTGATATAAAATAGTAGATTGTAAATATAGAATGGCCAATCATACACAAAAGTGAAAAGAGAAGAGCAAAACCGAAAAAAGCCAAAAAAAAACAGGAGATAGAAAAAAAAAGGGAGGAGTTAAGACTCCTCAAAAACAATATCATCGTCCGAGTCCTCCGACGGGTACAATGATAATTCGACTGGATTCTCCGCAAGCCTGCGGACGTATTGATTGTTTTTTAGGATAAAATTTGGATCTTTTGCTTTCCTAGAAAGGCCAATGCACTTTCTAGGAATAGCTACTTTTTTTTCTGTTCTGGTTTCGAGGAATTGGTGAGTTCATATCTATATGATATGAACATGATTGATTGGGTTGAATATTTTGATGAGCGGGAGGAGGCGATGATGGTCCGACTTTTTTGCCATGTGCAGGAAGTGAAGTAACATTTTGTGCTGGAGAAGAGGTGGGTTTATTTATTTTGGTTTCGAGTACAATAGGTTTAATTTTTTCGGGTGCTTTAGATTTGCTTGATGTGGAAGCGGATTGGGTTGATTTCTGAGGAGATTGTGATGCAGGTAACGGGCAAGTCAGATTTTTGTATTGCAGGGACAGGATCGGTTTGAATGCCTATTGATGTCGTTTTTTTAAGGGTCGCCGCTGCCGCATACGACCGTCCTACTGTTGGAGTTCGGGGTTCAACAATTCTGTTAGGAAAGGGTGTCATATTTTTCTCGACGCCGGAAAGCTTGTTGACTACGCTGTGGTTTATCGTTTGCATATACTAAAATAATAATATATATATTTATACTTTGTCTCTGTTCAGCATCATCGCCTCATTATATCGCCGTTGTGGTGACGTACTACAGACCGCGATCGTAATTTGGTATGACGTCATTACGGCAGCGGTATAAATCGTTTGTTTAAAGATGATGATGGACAGTTGGCAACATATGTATGGAAATCTTGGATCCGGGCACTTGACGAATTTTTGTTCGAATGTAAGTTACTTGCCTACGGCTTCGCACGCTGGTTGCGTTTGTTCTTTTTCATTTTTTTATTACTTCGTTGTAATATTGTTTTATGAGTTATTTTTTATGAAGTTTAGTGATTAAATAAACTTTGTTTTTTTAAAACATATGCCTGCTACTTCAATTTCACGTATAATTTACTGCACAATATCTACTCGGCATCCACTAACCTTCAAGGGTTATGGGTCCAGGAACGCTGTTTAAGCCAGTAGAAGTGCAACGTGAAAGAAGTTAAAAGTATAAAGTTATCAAAGACGGCGGGCCCCGGATATCAGACGACTACATCGATGAGAGTTGCCGGTCTCTACGGAGCTATGAAAATTAATATCACCGACTCCATTTAATATGCTGAAGAAAGGAACGTTCTCATGCGAAGTCCGAAAGGTGGTATACAAGATGGCCGATTTTCGAAAAGTCGGTCGAACTGACTGTCAAGAAGAACAAAATGGAGTGGGTGAGCAGGATGCGAAAATTCAATTGAAGCGACAATTGCTTGCGAACAGATGGTAAACAGGGCTCGTCACAGATGACATTTAAGCTCTGAATAGGCGAGCGGAACCGTATACAGCACCAAGCACAACCATAATCCAGTTTCGATCGGATGACCGGGCGATAAACTCGGAGCATAGTACATCGATCAGCAAACCCAAAACGTGTTTGGCAACACTGAGTAAGATTAGGGTTTGTTCTGACTTCCGACGTAAATGAATAACGTTCGGAAGGAAAGTTAGCTTTCTTTCTCCAATACTCCTAAGAAGTGAACAACGTCCACAACGGTGATGGCTGAATCACCGAGATAGATCTGCGGGTCAGGATGAAAACCTCTTCGCTTGCAAAAATGTACACAAGAGGTCTTTTCCGTCGAAAACGTAAAACCGTTCTCCGAACACCATGTCATCATGCGAGAAAAGAGTCACACTAAGAACACTTCCCTGCGGAACTCTTTCTTCCTGTATGTAAACATCGGAAAGTGTGGTACCAATGCGAACTTGAAATTCTCGTAGTGATAGGAAGTTCGCAAATAAAATCGGCAAGTGGCCACGGAAGTTGTTACTATAAAGGTCTCGAAGAATGCCATATCGCCAAGTCCGGTCATATGCCTTTTCGATGTCCAAGAAAACTAACACTAAAAGGTTTCTTCTGACAAAGGCGTTAGAAACTTTTGATTCTAAGGCAATAATATTGTCAATCGTAGACCGGCCACGCCGGAAACCGAACTACAGATCGATATATGTGCAACATTGATGTCCGATCAGCACCCCATGACGTATTCGATAAAACTTTCAGCAAATTTAGTGATTTTTCACATTTCTTGCGCAGTTGTAAAACGTGTGGAAGGTAGGTCATCTTCCTGTCAAAAATGATGCCTAAAAAGCACACGGAATCTAATATGGTAATATTGCGGTCTCCAATAAAAAGCTCTGGATCCGGATGGATCCAACGTTTTCGACAAAAGTTTACACAAGAGGTTTTGTCTGAGGAAAGATCAAAACCATTTTTATTACTCCATGCAGTGATCGTTTTTATAGCAGTCTGGAGTTGACGCTCAATGAAGCGCATGTCTTTTCTCTGACAACAGATATGTAGGTCGTCAACATAAAGACAATCTCGAACGGAGGGTGGTAACTCTTTAAGAATGTTATTAATTTTTATGGAGAAGAGAGTGACGCTAAGGACACTCCCCTGAGGAACACCTTCGTGTTGAATGAAAGTATTGGATAAAACAGTACCAACGCGGACAAGATATTGTCGGGTGTTTAAAAATTTTTGAATAAAAATTGGAAGATTTCCACGAAACTCCACGTGAAATAGGTCTTGGAGGATTCCGTAACGCCATGCACGGTCATATGCTTTCTCCATGTCAAAGAATATTGATATTAAGTGATTTTTTAGGAGAAATGCTTTCCTAACGTCAAATTTCAAAGCAATTATATTGTCTAAGGTCGATCTGCCTTTACTGAATCCGCTTTGAAATGGAACAATAAGGTTTCTTTTCTCTAAAATAAAAACAAGGCGAGCGTTTATCATCTTTACTAAAAGTTTACATACGCAGCTAGTCAACGCAATGGGTCGATAGTTATTGGGATTTGAAGCATCTTTTCCTGGCTTTGGAAAGGATATCACAATAGCCTTTGTCCAAGCTGCAGGAAACACATGTTCTTCCCAAATCCTATTATAGAGATACAATAAGTTACTCAGGGAACGGTAAGATAGATGTTTCAACATGTTGTAAGTAATGCAATCAGGCCCAGAAGTATTTCGTGTGCATTTTAGATTTCGAGTTAGTTCAAAATAAGTAAACGGGCTATTGTAAGGCAGTGTGGAGCGTGTGTTAAAATTTAAAGTTTGGCTTTCAGATTGATGCTTATACCTCAGAAAAGAGTCGGGATAACTAACTGCCGAGGAAGAAGAAGCAAAAGCAGTGCCTATTGTGTTTGCAATTTCTGAAAGATCTCAGACGGTTTGACCATTGTGATTTAAGCTGGAAATTGAGTGTCCGGTATACAGTCCCATTGCCTTTTTAACATTCGTCCACACGTGTTAGGACGGGGTATTATACCAACACACCTCTAACAGGGTCCGTTCCCGAGCCCAAGCGGTGTCCCTCACGGGAGAGGCCGAAGAGTGGTACAGGACCCAGTAATGTCAAGGTTGGGTGGGTGGAGATCGGTTTTGTAACCATGAAGGCTCCGAAGGGGACAGATAGCACAAAACCTTTTTTTGTCCATTTTATTATTTTATTATTATTTTTTGTTTTTAATTATTCGTAACGAAGAAAAGACAAACAAAATACACACATGAGGGTTAAAGAAGAAAACAGCAACTAAAGATATTAGTGGAAGCTCCAGTTGGAGAGGAAAAAAATCCCAGAAAGAAGACAACAAAAACCAGGACAGGAGAAGAGAAAGAGACGGATCGCTATGGACACTGGGGACGCGACACCCAAAGAAAGTAAACCCCACGGAGAGAGAAAGACACTAGGGTACCTCGGGGTTGGAAAGCCCGTGTTTACCTAAAGAAGGCAAACCCCCTAAGGGGGAGCACTCAGATGGAGGATGCAACGAACAATTATTAACTATGAAAGAAACAAATGGAAAATAGAGTTTAAAAGAGAAAGAGCTAAATATAAGAAAGCCCTTTTAGAGGCAAAACGGAGCACATATAGAGAATACCTTGACAAAATAATTGTCAAAAATGCATTTGACTCTATCTACAACATAATAAGAGATAAAATGAAAAAGCATATCTTAGAGGGAGTAAAAGATGAAAACGGAATAATACAAATCGATGGAAAACTAGTCGAGTTGATCTTGGCAAAATGTTACTTTGAAACTAAAGATGAAGACCCAATTACGGTACACGTATGTGCATCCCTATGTTGGGCTCCGTGGTGGGTGGTGCGGCCGGGAACTGAATTTTAAGCCCCTTTATATGGATTTTTTATTTCAAAATCCCACGGTGAGGGATAAGTCACCAGTGTCACATGTACAGATGAATTTAAAGTATTTAAAATTTTTCATAATCAAGCGTAAAGATGGTATATTTAATAATGTTTCTCCTTTTCTTTCACATTAAACTTTACAATCCGTACTAGGTGAATCAAAGTCCATAAAAAAAACTTCGATCTGGAGACCTGTGACTTGACTACATCTCAGACTCTTGGTCAAATTTCTGTTCATAAGATGCACAGGCGTAGTCAAGCTTTGATCGGATTACCGATCTGTATATGCGGAGCATAGAAGTCCGATCAGCTCCCCAAGATGTATTTGCTAAAATTTTAAGCATATTGAGAGATTTCTCGCATTTTTTACGCAGCTGTACAACATGTGGAAGAAAGGTTAGTTTCCTGTCAAATATGACACCTAAAAAACGTACGGAATCAATGACATTTATCTTCTGGCCTTCAATGAAAATTTCGGGATCCGGATGGATCCCACGTTTACGACAAAAGTGCACACAAGGGGTTTTGTCTGGTGAGAATTTAAAACCGTTTTCATCACTCCAAGTCAAGATTCGTCAAATTGCAGTTTGAAGTTGGCGTTCAATGAATCGCATGTCTTTTCCCTGGCAACAAATCTGTAAGTCGTCTACATAAAGACTTCCCCGCACGGAAGGTGGAAGCTGTTTTAAAATATTATTAATTTTTATTGAGAACAGAGTGACGCTGAGGACACTCCCTTGGGGAACCCCTTCTTCTTGGGTAAAAAGGTTGGACAAGACATTGCCAATACGAACTTGAAAATGTCGGGTAGCTAAAAAATTTTTAATAAAAATAGGGAGATTTCCGCGAAACTCCAAGTCAAAAAGATCTCTGAGAATTCCATAACGCCAAGTACGGTCGTATGCTTTTTCAATGTCAAAATAAACCGATATAAAATGTTTTTTTAGGAGAAATGCTCTCCTAATGTCAGATTCGAGAGCAATTACATTGTCAATGGTGGATCTTCCCTTTCTAAACCCGCTCTGAAATGGAACAATAAGGTTCTTAGTCTCTAACGTAAAAACGAGGCGATTGTTTATCATTCTTTCTAGCAGTTTGCAGACGCAGCTAGTTAAGGCAATGGGTCGATAGTTGTTAGGCTTTGTTGCATCTTTCCCGGGCTTCGGGAAAGGGATAACGATAGCTTTGTACCAGGCAGCAGGAAAAACATGCTCATTCCAAATCCTATTATACAAATAAAGCAGATTTTTAAGGGAACGACGAGGAAGGTGTTTTAGCATATTATAAGTAATGTCATCTGGTCCTGGAGAAGTATTTCGAGTATTATGAAGGCTGCTAATAAGTTCTGTTTCAGTAAAGGGACTATTGCAGGAAAATGTGGAGAGTGAGTTGAAGTTCAGAGAACGGCTTTCAGATTTTTGTTTGAACTTCAAGAAAGAGTCACGATAAGAAGCAGCAGAAGAGGAAGAAGAGAAGGAGGTGCCTATTGCATTTGCTATTTCTGGTAAGTCTGAGATTATTTGGCCATTGAGATTTAAGCAAGAAAGTGGATGTTGCGTATATAAGCCCATTCCCTTTTTAACCTTTGACCACAATTGTTTAGACGGTGTGTTATACGATATATGGGAGACATATTTAATCCATGATTCCCTCTGGATGCGTCGCCGTACTTTTCTAGCATTAGCTTTTGCATGTTTAAAAGGTATAAGATTTTCTGTTGTTGGGTATCTGCGAAAGATGCCCCATGCCTTTTGCTGCTTTTTCTTAGCAATAAGACATTCCTCTGACCACCACGGTTTCCTGTTTTTACGCTTTCTAGAAGAGGATTTAGGGATGGATGCGTCAGCTGCGTTAATTATAACAGAAGTAATATTTTGAATAGCACTATTAATGTCGCCCACCACCATTTGCTTGGTGATGATAGCAAGGGATGTAAAAGTTGGCCAGTCAGCTCAGTCATAAATGTAGCGGGGTAGAGAAGAAACGGCATTAGAATCAGCGGTCAGCAAGGAGAGAAAAACTGGAAAATGATCGCTATTGTGTAAGTCATTTGAAACCCAAACATTATAAAAGGGCAGAATTGAAGGGGAACCTATGGCTAGATCTATTGCATGGAAGGTTTTGGTAGGTTGATGAAAATAAGTATTCTCACCATTGTTGAAGACACAGAGTGAAAAGTCAGATAAGAATATTTCTATTTCTTGTCCTCTATTGTTAGTATTCGGGCTACCCCAAAGTGGGCTATGTGCGTTAAAATCTCCAACTATTATAAAAGGGGCCAGAAGTTGTGTTAAAAGATGAGCCAGAGAGTTTCTGTTAATCGGTTCGTTTGGTGGTAGATAGACGGTGCAAATGGTAGTGAGTTGACGGATGTGGACACGCGCTGCAACAGCCTGTAAATTTGTTTTAAGTGGAATGACAGTGGATGGGTAGTCATGAGATATTAGGAGTGCCACTCCTCCTGATACTCTTCCACCAATATCGCGCTATTTTCTAACGGTGCTGTATCTGCGAATTTTTATATTGTCGGAGTTTTTTAAATATGTTTCTTGTAGTGCGAAAATGATGGGTTATGGTCAGAAATCAAGGTTTTAATATTGTCTTGTTTGTTGCGGAAGCTGTGGCAGTTCCACGAAATAATAGATGCCATAATGAAAGTTTTTTTTTTTTCCCAAGGAAAGGGAAAAGAAACGGACTATCAGCTAGCGGAATTGGATGCAACTGCATCCGAATCCGACGAGCTGTCCGTTAACATATCTTCCTCTGGGGAGACATAAACCTTAAGGGATTCATCTGTATCCAGTTCATGAGGCTCAGGTGTGATTGGTCTATTTTTAAGAAAGTTTTTGCGAGTCAATTTTACGGGGATGGGTTCAGATTGATTTTTTGGACGTTTTGATTGCGTTAAATTTTGTGAATTTGATATTTCGTCGTTTCCGGATTTGGAAGAGTTTACTGGATTGGCGGTTTGTGTGCCTGTTTTATTTTTATTGTTCTTTTTCAGAGATTTAGGTTTTGGTTTCTCATTCCTTCCATTCTGGGAATCGGAAGGTATTACAGCTGGTGTCCTATTGTTATTACTTTTCTGTGGGCTACAATAAAGGAGATTCGAATCAGTTTGCGTAGAGGCTGTACACATGATTTTTTGCGGGGCGGCAGCAGAAGCGTATGAAACACCAACCCTGGGAGTTCTAGCCTCCACCTGTCTTCGCGCTTCCATATACGATATATTTTTGTGGGCCCTTATGGTCTGAATCTCCTTTTCAGTAATCCACTTCGGACATGTACGTGAATAAGAGGTGTGATTACCTTGGCAGTTGACACATTTTGGTGTTCCGTTGCAAGTCTCGGAGGGATGGCCAGGCTGGGCACAACGGGCTCAGACCATGGAACCACGACACGATGCCTTCGAGTGTCCAAAGCGTTGGCACTAAAAGCAACGGAGGGGGTTCTGTACGTATGGCCTGATGGGACATCGAAGATACCCAGCCATTATGAACGATGGCGATCTTGGTGTCTCGAACGTCAAGATGAGATGCTTCGTAGGAAGTGCTATCCCATCCCGACGAATAGTAATTCAACGCACAGCCGACACATGTTGTTCCCTTAAATGCTCTAGGATCTCCTGTTCGGTGACATGGAGAAGATCGACCTCTGATATTACTCCTCTAGAGGAATTTAAATAAGCATGTGGAGTTACGGATACGGCTATGTTCCCAAATGGTTTTACCTTCAACAACTGCACAGCCTGTGTTTCAGTTGACGCCTTCACCAATAAATCGCCAGAACGGAGTTTTCTAACAGATCTTAAGGCACCTACAGATGAAAGTAAACATTTCTGTATTAAGAAAGGTGATATTGTACAGAAATTGCCCTGTATACATTTTATAATGAAAAAGCGAGACATTATTTGTTCCCTCGAGGAGTGAGATGAAGTAGTATTATTTTCTACTTCTACATTAACGGGCCGGGTACTCGGTCCCCGACTAGCAGTTAGTAATGAGCTCTCAGAGCGATCCGCCCAGGAAGCTGTAACTAAATCACTTTTAGTTGCAGCCATAATAACCTTTTTATAACCACGGATTACTTCCAGTTCGATTCGGGGCCCCCGCCAGACCCCGTCGTTCCACACTTTTCTAACGTGACCAGTGTAACCGCCAGATTCTTCGCAACTAAATGACAGACGCCGGGAGGTAACGTGCACCTGGTGCACAGTCCCCGACAGAATCGAGAAGGATTTCTCGCTACCTCGCGACGTCTGCCATGAAGATAAGCGCAACCAAGGGCCTCTACCTCTGGGACAGTTTAAGGAGAACGTATCTCAACCATTACCAACATGGCACGCCACTCCTCTCCACCAACACAACCCCAACAGGGTCCGTTCCCGAGCCCAAGCGGTGTCCCTCGCGGGAGAGGCCGAAGAGTGGTACAGGACCCAGTAACGTCAAGGTTGGGTGGGTCGAGATCGGTTTTGTTACCATGAAGGCTCCGAAGGGGACAGATAGCACAAAAACTTTTTTTGGAGATTTTAATATTTTTCACATTTTTTTGTTTTTTTATTTTTTTAACGAAGAAATGACAAACAAAAACACATAGTGGTTAAGAAAGAAAACAGCAACAAAAAATATTAGTAGAAGCTCCAGTTGGAAAGGAAGAAAAGCCCAGAAAGGAGGAAACAAAACAACCAGGACAAGAGAAGAGAAAAAGTGATGGATAGCTATGGGACACTTGGGACGCTACACCCACATTTACCTAAAGAAAGCAAACCACACGGAGTGAGAAAAAGACACTAGGGTACCTCAGGGTTGTGAAGCCCGTGTTTACCTAAAGAAGGTCCAGAGGTTGACCATCACGTTATTGACTTTTTCACATTGTGAAGCTCATTCTCTTGAATAAATCATCCAATTGTTCTCAAATTGTAATCATTTGTTTATCTATACATGTACATCACACCTACCGATTTTCGTCCCATTCGGATAACTCCTTCTCGGTGCGTCGTTTGTTTTTTTTTTTTGGGGGGGGGGGTCTAAGAGTGTAGTTTAGGTGAAGCACATGATGTTGACTTTCTCTTTCTTTCTAATGTTGTAGAAGCTTCTTGCTGTCAGGAAGTTTTGTTTTTGGGTAAGCTGCTAGCCTTAGTTGAAAACTGACTTTATTGTCAGAACATTCTTCTTTAAAAATAAAAGAATAATACTTTGAAAAATAGCGGCGGTACGGTAATGTTTATTTATGTAAAGTTGTATATAATAGTAGCATTTTAGGACCGTAGTTGTTAGTGTAAGGACTGTCCGGGACGTTCTGTCATTTAGAGGAGGGGGCAATGTTCCGAGTTAGGGGCCAACTTGGCGTGTAATCGCCAGCGTGCGATGTTTTGGAGTTCACGTGAATTAAAACTATGGTTTAGCACGTTCACGCGTCTACCATGAAGTAAGTGGTAAATCCTGCTCTTGGGTCTATTGGAAAAATGGTTTGGTTGAGCGGTGTGGCATCAAGGGTTTTGTTTTCTAGGTGAATAAGAGTCTGACATAAAAAGATCAGTTAAAGAGTTTTTCTTGTGGCGATAGGTTGAAGAATTGAAATTGGTGACATTTTCTTCTTGAAAAGATATTTTCTCGTCAGGCTTGAGACGAGGACCTTAGCGCAAGGGTTTATTAAGGTCGTATGCTACTTTTTAATAACTGTTATATGTGTATTAATTAAAATTGTATTTAAATCCCCACTTGTTAAGAAAAGTACGTAAGTGCTGGAGTTTGTCGACTTCAGGCGAAGATTTGTAGTATTATTTTGTCTACTGCTGCAAGTTGTAAAAGAACTGTACTAAAGTGTTGCTGTTTATAAAATCTCTGTTTTTCAATTGCGGTAACTGGCATATTTATTTCTGTATTTGAAATTCACTTTTGAAAATATCTTTCCGTACCACGGATTTGGTACAATATGTATTTAGAAATTTAGACGAATTCAATATCAGTTAATTTCAATTGATTATTTCAATGTCAGTTTTAAAATAAATAATTATGTCCATTATTAACTAATGCTCTATTTAAACTTTTTATTTCTAATTCAGAAATTTTAGTTGTATTATGTGTAATAAAATTAAATATCACTCTATGCATACTGTTTTTTTTAACTGAAGTAATATTTTTTGTGAAACTTATCACCTCCGTGAATTCCATCTCACTTCCGTTAACATAAAATATTAAAATTCCTAATAACTATATTATAACTATTTTATAGAATAACCATAAATGATTCTAAAATACTATATGTAAGTAGAATGCAATCATATACATAAATTAAGAAAAAAAATAAATTTATTTTTGTCATTTTTACAACTGGAAAATGTACAGTTCTGGGAGAATGACCCATTTATGCATATTAGATGGCTAAGACATGTTAATGGTCAATATGGTATTTGCGGTCAAGAAATTAATATTCCAGTATGTGTGAATTCACTGGTTAGTAGTCTTCCTAGAAATCTGGCTGATTATCACTGTATCAATGTGCATATTAAACGCAAAAAAATTCATACGTCAAGTTATTTGCACGGTATTATCAACAAAGGTACTAAAAAAACTTGGCTACAGTTTTTAATAAATTCACCACTATATACTTTGTATGACATAAAAATTGATGAGTCCTTTTTAGATGACAATAACTTTGACACTATACTTCTGGATGAAATAAGTGAACATATACCAATTGAAGAGAGCCTATTATCTCAGCAGCAAACATTGATGTGGAATGAAGAAAAGTATTTACGATTAGCTCCAGGAGAAAAAAAATCTTCCACATAGTTTACTTTTTGATGAACATGAGGAGGAATTGTCTTTTCCCTCAATTTATTTAGGATAATTTCGGAAATTTCGAGATGGAATACGTGTCACACCATATACGGTTGCAACAAGTGAGCTTAGGCGTTCAGATCGTCGTGCTGTCACACCATATCATGTACTATATGTGGAGATGAAAATTTTGGGACTCCGAGTTCGCGATTCACTAACAATTGCCTTCAAACTTGTAGGAAAAGATACAAAAATTACACGAGAACAAATCGAAAATGAAGATTATATTAATAAGTGTATTGAAACAAACCTTGCTTTTCTTAAATCAATTCCTAACTCAATTTGGTATTGGGCTGATAAAAAGAAAAATCTGTTTGCAATGATCAGACAGTAAGGTAAACCTACAGTATTTCTTACAATTAGTGCAAATGAAATTGGATAGACTGATTTACTTCAAATACTGTATAAATTTTTAAAAATGGAGCTAAGTAATCGAAAAAAGATGCTGAAGAATTACACTATCTCTAGAAAGTTACTCTTATTAATGAAGATCCTGTAACGTGCGCAATTTATTTTAATAAACAAGTGAATATATTGTTGAATATACTACAATCTCACAAGAAAAGTCCATTCGGAAAGTATTATGTGGTACACTATTTCAAGCGAATAGAATTCCAGCATCGAGGCAGTCCGCATGCTCATACGTTGTTATGGCTAGCAAATGCACCAAATGATGCTTTAGGTGATAATAAAATGGATGCTATTTCATTGAATAACTAACTCATATCGGTTTCATCTGAAGAAGCATCGGGACATATTACATTACATACACCCGCTCAGGGGGTTTACCTTCTTTAGGTAAACACGGGTGTCGCAATCCTGATGTACCCCAGCGAACTATTTCTCCTTTCCTTTTTCTTCTCCTCTCTTCCTTTACTTTTTTCTTTTTTTCTCCCTCGGTGTGGTTCCTCTTCGAAGGCGAGGGCACCCCTTTAGTAGCTGTTGCCGTTCTGTCGCCTCTTGCTACTATTGGGGTCTTTATCACCCACGTGTTTGCCGTGCGTGGAGACCCGTGTCCCCGGAAAAGGGAATCCTGGTAGTTGAGGGTCAGGTTTGGTTGCCCAACACACTGCTTCGGCCCCCGCTTCGGGTAAACGGGAGGTACTTAGTGGTTCCCTAATGTATCAATCGGCTGGTCGCTGACATTGTCTCCGGCTAGGAACCAAGCTATCGTTTCGGCTTCTGGGCATCTCGTTAAGGGTGGAGGTCTGCTTCAGCGTCGTTTCGTGTGCGTATAGTTGTCGGTGAGCACTGGTGCAAGTATCTGCATCCCCTTGTTGGGCTCCGTGGTGGGTGGTGCCGCTGAGAACCGAATTACCCCCCCCCCCCCTTTTTTTATGGATTGTTCTCTTCTCTTAAAAAAATGAGAAATCTCTCCCCTCGAGGGAGCAACAAATGAACAGATTTTTTGTTATAAAACGCGTGGAAGGTACATTTGCAACGATGTCGCCTTTCTTCATTCAGAAGTCTCTTAATGCCTCTGTTGGAAACGTGAATTCTGTTAAGAAATTCCGTTCTGGTGACCTGATGGTAGATGTCTCGACTGCATCACAAGCTGATCAGTTGGTGAAAGTCAATATGTTTGGTAACATACCCGTGTCCGTAGCTCCACACGCATATTTAAACTCTTCGAAAGGGGTAATATCGGAGGCTGATCTCCTCCATACCACCGAAGAGGAAATATTGGAGAACCTACGTGATCAACTCGTGTCTGGTGTACGTAGGATAACAATACGTCGCGATGGAAATTTACATCCCACGAAGCATGTCATCCTGACTTTTGACACGCCAAAGCTACCAACTTGTGTTATAGCTGGGTACCTACGGTGCCCCGTACGACCATATGTGCAGAACCCTCTCCGATGCTTTCAGTGCCAACGCTTTGGCCATTCGAAAGCATCGTGTCGTGGTTCCATGGTTTGTGCCCGTTATGCCCAGCCAGACCATTCGTCAGACAATTGCAACTTGCCAGCAAAATGTGTAAATTGTCAGGACGATCATACTTCTTACTCACGTTCATGTCCTAAGTGGGTTCTGGAGAAAGAGTTTTAGTCTTTGTCACCTTTAATTTCTGACTTTTTACCGTCATGGCTTTTATCAGATGTATGTATATATATATTATTCATGTTCGGGTTTTACCATGTGTTTGGCGCAGTTTGTCCTCTCTGGACCTTGAGCCATTAAACCCAAAACAACCAATCAACCATCTGGAGAAAGAGATTCAGACCATTAAGGCGCACAGCAATATATCTTATATGGAGGCGCGCAAACAGGTTGAAGCTCTGAGCCCCAGAGTGGGAGATTCCTATGCTTCTGTTGCCGCTTCCAAAAAAGTGATGTGCACGGCCTGTACACAAACAGACTCACTTCCTTCTATGAATACAATCAACAGTTCACAAAAGAGCAAAAGTAAAAACCAAATAGTCTTAGAAACTTCTGATACCAAGCGCAATAAGAAAGGCAGACCATCGTCTCCTTCTTTCACTAACAAAAAAGTTGTGGAATCAGCGTCATATCACATTGACTCAGATACTCCTATTCCGCCAAACCCAAATAGGAAAAAAGTTGTTTTTCCTAGAAAGGTCCTCGGCCTTTCTAGGAAAACTAAAAGTCAAGGATATCACATGAAAAATCCCCAGTCCTTCCGCAAGTTCGTCGCGGAAGAGACTGCGATAATGTTATATGTGTCCGAGGACTCGGACCATGATGTTATGTTTGAGGAATCTGATACTCCTCCTTCCGTTGGGTGCGTTTCCTCCTCGTCGCCCCTTTCTTCTCTGCCTTAATGGCCTCTTTGGTTTGTTGGAACTGCCGTGGTTTCCGCCATAAGTTGGACGATGTAAAGACACTGATCCGTGAATATACTCCCGCCTGTGTCGCCCTTCAGGAGACATACCTGAAGGCTGCTGACACGACGAAGTTACGACGCTACAGCTGTATTAGGAAAGACAATGAAAACGGTAGAAGAGTGTCTGGAGGTGTTGCTCTCTTCACCTCTCATGACTACCCATCCACCTCACTGAACTTGCATACCACCTTGCAAGCAGTTGGGGTGAGAGTTCACTTAAAGAAATTAATTACTGTATACACTCTGTACCTTCCTCCTAATGAAGTTGTTGATCAGCGGTCCCTTGACGACTTGGTAAATCAGCTTCCACAACCTTTCATAATCATGGGTGTCTTTAATGCTCACAGTCCTCTGTGGGGGAATGAGAATGTCAACTCCCGTGGGCGACAGATCGAGCAGTTGATTTCCGACCACTGTCTCTGTCTGCTCAATAAAGGTGAAGCAACACATTTTCACGAGCCGTCTCGAAGCTTTCACACTGTAGATCTTGCTTTATGTTCACCATCGCTTCTACCTTTCTGGACGTTCAACGTTGGGAATGATCTCAGGAATAGTGATCATTTCCCAGTGTTTATTTCCCAGGTAGGTTGCATTGAGCCTGTGCGTCGTCTGCCTCGCTATATATATGATGCAGCGGACTGGTCGCTCTACCAGCAGCGTGCTGTGATAGCAAGAAGCATGGTTGAAGGTGATATTGAGGCTGCAGTTAGTAAAGTCACCGATGTTATCATGGAGGCTGCTGATGCAGCGATTCCAAGGATATCAAGTGTGGTATCAAGACATCGTAAACCATCGTGGAATGCGGACTGCAAAGAAGCCGTTAAGAAACAACGCAAAGCATGGGGCATTTTTAGGCGATATCCAACCACCACAAATTATATCGCTTTCAAGCAAGCGAAAGCATATGCTAGAAAAGTGCGTCGTCGGTGCCAAAAGGAATCTTGGGTACAGTATGTTTCCAGTCTATCAGCTTCTACTCCCAGCAAGTATTTGTGGAAACATGCAAAACGAGGAACGGGGTTGTATACGGAGCATCCAATTTCTTGCTTGAATACAAATGGCCGTCTACTCACTGACGTACGTGATATTGCTAACGCTATTGGTCACGCTTTTGCTTCCGCTACATCCGCTAATTCATATCCGGAAGCCTTTATGCGCTATAAACGTCAAGAGGAATCCAGACGTGTCAACTTCTCCACTCGCTCTACTCTCCCGTATAATTATAATTTCACGGAGAGAGAGCTGATGAGATGCCTTAATTCGACCAAGAATACATCTCCTGGGCCAGATGGCATAACTTATGCACTAATAACACACCTTCCACGCCGTTCCCTCCTTAATATCTTATACTTGTATAATAAAATCTGGGTAGAACATACTTTTCCCGTTTCTTGGCAAAGAGCTATAGTTATTCCCTTTCCAAAACCTGGAAAGGATGCAACTGACTCCAATAACTACCGACCGATTGCTCTAACTAGTTGTTTATGTAAGTTGCTTGAACGCATGGTGAATGCACGCCTAGTGTATATCCTAGAATGTAACCAGTGTCTCTCTCCATTCCAAAGTGGTTTCCGCAGGGGTAGGTCGACGATGGATAATATCGTTGCCCTGGAATCCCAAATTAGGAATGCCTTTTTGAAGAGAAACCATTTGGTTTCTATTTTTTTTATGTGGAGAAAGCTTATGATAGGACCTGGCGACATGGGATCATTCGTGACCTTCATTTATTAAATCTGCGGGGTCACCTACCTATTTTTATCCAAAAAAATTTTAAGTCACAGGATTTTTAATGTCCGCCTTGGCACTGTCTTCTCGGATCCTTTCACCCAAGAGGAAGGAGTCCCTCAGGACAGCGTCCTTGGAGTAACCTTATTTTCCATTAAAATCAATAACATACTTAATAGCTTACCTCCATCTGTCAAAGGCAGCCTTTATGTTGATGATTTGCACATTTCCTGTGAAGGCTCAGATATGAGATGCATCGAGCGACAACTCCAAACAGCTGTACACCGGATGGTTGAATGGAATAATGAAAATGGCTATAACTTTTCCATCGAAAAGACTTCCCTTATCCATTTCTGCAAGCGTCGCGGCGTTCACCCAGACCCCGAAATTTTTCTCGGGAGGGCAAAAATACGAGTTGTAGAAAGTGTGAAATTCTTGGGGGTTACCTTTGATAGAAAACTAACTTTCCTTCCTCATGTCTTGCATGCCCGGAAAAAGTGTGAAGTCACCATAAACCTGTTAAAGATTCTTTAGAATACTTCTTGGGGCGCGGAATCGCACATCTATGCACCGTATATACAGAGCTGCCATCCGTACCAAATTAGACTACGGCTGTGTAGCTTACGGATCTGACAGACAGTCTGTGTTGCGAAAGTTAGATACTGTCCATCACACAGCTCTGCGTATCTGTATAGGTGCTTTCCGTAGATCTCCAATTGAAAGTCTTTATGCAGTCTGCCATGAACCCTCTTTAGAGCTCATCAGTGGCCAGATGTCGCTTGTGTATTATTTCCGCATTCTTTCCCAACCTTTGCATTCCTTATGAGAGCAATTACTTGACTCCCGTCATGATTGCCTGTACCTAAATCGTCCATCATGTGTTCCATCGCTTGGTGTTAGAATAAGAAATATTTTGCGGGATTCCACTCTTCATAATGTGGAAGTTATGGAAAATCCATGTTATCATCTACCGCCATGGCGGACCCTTGGGTTTTCCTTTATGAATCCGTTTGAGAATTTCTGCAAGTCTAACACGAGCGATGTGGTATACCAACAGCTATTCGCAGCTCATCGTGCTAGTTTCCCGGACCACATAGATATGTATACGGATGGATCAAAGTCACCTGATCATGTTGGCTGCGCGTACGTCATCAAAAATGCCGCCATAAGTCGCAGCCTACATCCGTCATGTACTATCTATACTGCTGAGTTGTAAGCCATCTTCGAAGCACTACAGTGTATGTGTACTAGGAGGGAGAGGAAGTATATTTTATACTCTGATTCTTTGAGCGCGTTACGGACCATAGAATCAGATTTTCCCTCTCACCCCCTTGTCCTTGAAGTGTTGAAACAGAAAAAACATCTTTCTAGGCACGGCTGTAGTATTTTGTTTTGTTGGATTCCTAGTCACGTTGGAATACGAGGCAACGAGTTGGCAGATGCAGCTGCAAAAACTGCCAGTAATATCTTACACAAACCTTTACCCATGTGTGACGTGAAACAGGCCATCAGAAATATAACACGGTGCAAATGGCAGGAAAACTGGAATTTGCAAGTTAATAACAAACTTCACAGCATCAAACCAAACATCTTACCTTGGCCTTCTATCATAAACAGGAAGAGTGACGTCGTTTTGTCACGATTACGCATTGGACACACTCGTCTTACTCATGTACATCTGCTGTTAGGAGAGAGTGCTCCGATTTGTCCAGACTGCAAATGTCCTTTGACAGTCCTTCATATTTTAACATCTTGTAAACGTTTTAAAAATTTATACATAAGCCTTTTTAACTGTTCATCCCATCTTTATCACTTTTAATTGGTGAACATCTGCATCCTGCGCTGTTCACTTTCATCCTTCATATCGGTTTTTACCCACTAATTTAAGTTTTTTTTTATAAATATTTTTATATTTTATACATTCCCAATTTTTAGACTTTATATATATTTGTGTTTTTTACATGGTCTTATTCCATAGGTTGATTGCTTTTATAACTGTTTTTTATAAGTGCCTTTTTTATCATCGGTTTTATGCATTATGGTGTAGAATTTCTACTGATTTATATGTTTCTTTCGGGTTTTACCATGTGTTTGGCGCAGCTTGTCCTCTCTGAACCTTGCGCCACTAAACCCCAAACAACCAACCAACCAACCAACATTACAAACACATAAACACACGTTTACGTGTTACAAAACAATTTCGGCGAATAGACTCCAACAATGCCGTTTTGACGCTGAAAACTGTGTACTAGCAAAGCAGTCCGTGAATCCCATCGGAAAAGGAAACCGAAGCAGAGAAAAGCCCCTATGAAATTATTCATTCTGATTTGTGTGGACCCGTTGAACCACAGACTCGTCGGGAGAAAGGTACGTCTTGACTTTAGTTGATGACTATTCTCATTTTTGTGAAATACGTCTGATTAAGAGAAAAGGTGATGTTGCTTCAGAGATAAAGAATTTTCTTAAGTTGAGTGATAGTGTCAGAGAAATTCGTTGTGATAATGCTCAAGAAAATTTATCTGGTGAACTCAAACAAATTGTAAACAAAGCTGGTGTGACTATTGATCCTTGTCTCCCTAATACCCCTCAATAAAATGGAGTTGCAGAAAGAATGCATAGGACACTTTTCGAAAAGGGTCGTGCTTTACTATATGATTCAAATTTGCCTAAGAATTGTTGGGGATATGCTATTCAAGTTGCTGCTTATCTCAATCACAGAATTCCCAGTTCAAGCATCGATAATAATATTCCATATGAATTGAAGTATTCCAGTAAAAATGATATGAGTCAAATTAAAGTGTTTGGATGTGATGTCTATGTTAAAATTCCAGAAGCTCACAAGAAAGCTTTATCCAAAATAGAAAAGGATGATCTTTGTTGGATACACTAACATGGGATACAGTCATGGATCCCCATACAAGAAGAGTATTCGTTTCAAGAAACGTCCGATTTAATGAAAAAAAAGTAGTAATAAATTATTCAACTAACACTTTAAATTCTAGAGATTCAGGGGAAGAAGACAAAGAAAGAGAGATGGATTTTAAGGAAGAAGCTGGAAGGAGGTAGACTTAAAGGAAGAAGTTGAAAGTGAGACTAATTTTAAAGACGAACCTGAGGCCACAGATGTAAATGAAGAATATGGTAGGAGGTCTCAAAGACAGAGAAAATTTCCATCTAAATATGAACCATATGAAGTAATGCTCGCAATACATGAAGTACTAAGCTTTGGAGGATATAAAATCTTTACCCAAAAAAAGAGCAAGTCCAATGGAAAGCTGCTATGGACGAAGAAATGCTCTCCATGGAAGTAAACAAAGTCTGGGAATTAGTTGACCTACCAGCAGAGCGTGGTTCAAGTTTTTGGTCTAGCATCGTTTCTAATTTAGGCGCAATGAACGACGAAGTAAAATACAGCGTTGAACAGTTTAATGGATTAAATTTCAATTTGTGGTGCAGAAGAATTGAATCAGTATTTGCGGCAAAGAACTTGGATATTTATTTAGAAAATGAAGCTGATGTAACGAAAACAGAAGAAGTTGTCACCGGCAAGAAGGCTTATGCCTTGATGTTATCATTTTTGAGTGACAAAATTTTAGTTTCGCTTTCAGAAGAAAATACGTGTGTTACAATTCTCACCAAGTTGAAATCGACATATGCAAGAGAAAGTGCTGTAAATCAAATATTAGTTAGAAAGAGACTCGCAACGTTCAAAAAGAAATCGGAAACTTATATGCAAGAACATATTGATGAAGTTAACGAACTTGTAACGCAGTTAAAGTCGTGTGGCGCGACAGTGAATGATATGGATGTTGTCGTGTACCTTTTTATATCACTGCCACCGGAATATGACTCAGCGAAGTCTGCAATCGAAAATCAACCATCGAATAACTTGACGCTAGAATTTCTGTGTGGCAGACTTCTGGATGCCGAAGCTTTATTAAAGGATCGTCGAACTTTAGAGTCGAAACTGGTAAAGAGTGAATCATCGAATAACGTTGCTTTTTCTACAAATTATCGAAATGCTGTCTGTTTAAAGTGCCATAGAGGTGGACACACCGCCAAATTTTGCCGTATGAATTTGGTTTGCTATCAGTGCGGTATAAAAGGACATGTAAAACGAAAGTGCCGGTCTCAGACTGTAAAGAACTCTCCAACGAAAGAGGCAGCAGTAGCCGTGACTTTTGTTGCAGGAAATCCAAACTTTTATCGTTGATAATGGTGCGACAGCTCATATGTATTCACATCAAGAATGGTTTGAAGAACTGAATCCCTCAACCGGAACTGTGGCTTGTGCATCAAAATTAAGTCAGATAGAAGTTAAAGGAATTGGAACTATTCGTGGCACATTGGAAAACAAAAAAGAAATACTCCTTACCGATGTACTGTACATTCCTCAGTTGAATGGAAATCTTATTTCTGTGAAACAAATCCAAAAGGTTAGATATTCCCTTACTTTCAAAACCGAAGCAGCTGTACCGTTTATGCCTAGTCGATCTACAGATATATTGTCACCTATGAAACCAGATGAACCTAATTTTAAATATTATTGTCAATGTTACAAAAATATTAGAATCAATCTTAAAAATAATGACTATCACGACATGGATAGTTTTTATCAGCAAAATAATATTTCATCAGATAATTAATACCTCAATATTCTTCGAGCAGGAATCAAAAGACGAAGAGTGTTTATAAAACGTGATCCTAGTGAAAAATGGCATAATCCCTATAATCCATTTATCCTGAACATCGTAAAATCTAATATAGACATCCAGTTCATAACTGAAGAATATTCATGTGCTCAGTATGTAGCTGGATATGTTAATAAAACAAATCGCGGCATAAGTAATTTACAACGTGTAATCATCAAATGTATGGATTAACATCCAAAGTTTGATATTGTCGAAATAACAAGAAAATTAAGAGTTGAAATGCTGTACAGTGTCGAAATAACAAGTCAGGAAGCTTAAGATAACATCGGTCTTTTAAGAGAACCTATGTCAAAAAGTTCAGCTGTTATAGTATCCATTCCAACAGTGTGGCCTGATGATCGACAAAAACTTAAGACTAATAAAGAGCTTGACGCAATGGGAATTGAGGATGATTCAACTGATATTTGGAAAGAAAACTGGTTTACGAAATATGAAAAAAAGACTTGAAGAATTGAATAATGTCACGCTAGATCAGTTTGTCGCGCATTATACTTTTCAAAGTGATGGTTGGATGGGGTTTAATGGCGCAAGGTCCAGAGAGGTTGTTTGGATGTATGGGGTTTAATAGCGCAAGGTCCAGAGAGGACATGAGCGCCAAACACCTGATGACACCCGAAAAACATATAGGCCAGCTATTTAAAACCATAGTCCAGTGTAAACATGCTAAAAATATAATTTATAAAAAAGAAATGATACATAAATGTAAGGTCCATTTTTATATTGTCACGGGGTAAATAGCGTGACATGGTATAAAATTAAGGAAATGTGATAAACGGTCTAGAATAAGGAAGATAAATTATAAAAGATGACTAGGAGACCGCAAGAAGGGAAATTGATGAGAAAAGGAAGTGCAGACGGGGAAGTAGCCGAATTGTAAGGACTTAGTTAGATAGAAACATCTGTTGAGTAAACTGAACGGCCAGAGAAAAGGGGATACAGATGTGAAGAAATAGTGATTAAGCGCGTGATGAATAATAGGAGTGGAACGGTGAATGGCGTGATGACTTAGCCAAAGAAATAAGAAACAAGAAACAGATGGAATTCTAGAAATTTCGGAAGATGACCGTGAGAAGAGGAGGTTAATGAGAAAAAGCAACACGCCTTCTGCAGGGCGGGGGATAGAAGCTTCCAGATGAAGTCTAACGAACCAATACTGGATTAGAAGAAAATACATGACCAATCAAATGTGAAAAGGAGGAGTTAGTTAGGTAAGGCAAAAAGTATTAGAGACACAAGAAAGGTAGGAACAAGATGATTATTATTATCCGAACGATGAGTATGACTCTTGCTATTTGATAGAGGGCGAGCATCATAGAACGAGAGACCCATACTACGAGAATAATGTAGTTGAATGCTGATTTGTGGACAGCATACAATGATATACCGGCCAGAAAATAAACCGATGCTGAAACGAGATGAGATTTGCGTATATCGCAGCAGTATGAGAACCCGAATGAGCTACTTATATTGATGATAATGCACCGGGAGTTATAAGAGAGCTAGAGGCGGATGCCAAACGAAAAGATGTATTGGAAGTGCAGCGCCCCATCCCCCAAAGGACTGATTGATTGCCGACCCCAGACAGTGGAAGAAAACGAGTTCCCCAGCCGCCACCCCTCAGCGTACGGAAAGATGTCTTCGTTTCGCGAAGCGTGCCGATATACAAAGGATCCTCAGTAAGGAGAATTGACCGCCAGCCCCAACGAGCCCCGTGCTGAAGTGTGAAAATACGTCAATGAAGGTATGTGTGGCAGTTCTTTTATTGGTCCCCAAAATAGTGTTTGCCTGATTACCTCTCATCCTTAACTAAGTTAACTGACGTAGTGAATGATAATAGTTTGTTAAAAAAGGTGTTGTTATGAAAATGATTGATAAAGGTATTTCCTCGTAATTTAGAAGGGTACCAACGAATATGTAGATTGTATTTGATTAGAAAGAGGAAGATGAAATGTGTAGATTAATATGTAATTTAAAATGAAGAATCATATTAATATAATACATATGTATAATTTGCTATTATAAATGTATATATGGTCGATTACAATAAACCTATCCTTTATTATTCAATCAGATGATTTATATTATATTTTTAAAAAATACAAAGCGCAAGAGTACGATATTTATTGGTCAAGCAAACAGGTAGTGCTTAATTGATTATCTCTATTGGCAATACACTCAAAATTGACTACCCTGACCATTACCATATTTTACGAGCACGAGTAAGTCCATTATATTTGGTCCTATGACCAATTCCTTACTCTCCCTCCTACACCAACTAAATTATTATATTTGGTGCCGTTTAGACCATTATATTTGGTACCATTATATTTGGTCCCGCGACCTTCCCTATCTCCTCTCATTATTTTAACCATTATATATATCATATCGCATTACTTCAGAAAAAAGTTGTTATCTTTATTGTAACATTACTACAAGATGAGTGGCAACAATAGTAGTTGGTAGTTATTAGAACGCTTCGCTTGTATTATGATCGCCGTTGTGTGTTTATATTATTAAATGCCTTTTTATAATATGGTTCACCTCAGTATTAACTTTTAAAATAACATATTCCGGCTAGACTGTATAAGGCGGTCAGGTGGATTTTTCGCCAATTTGGCGACAAATTGGCAAGAGTTTTGTGTCGCCAAGTTGGGGCGATTATGGCGCCAAGGTTGTTTCTACTAAAACCTTCTGACGTATATGTCATATGATTATTTCGTGACGGATGTAGCACATGGTTTGGACAGCTGATTTAATTTGACCGATTAGGTGAATCTTGTTATGTTGTGCGATTTGAATGCTGCGTTTCAAGTGTGATGGGGTGTTATATAGGTGAGTTTAAATTTTGTGTATTATTTGATGTTATTAGTGCCCTTATAGAAGCTGTATTATTATATTTTGTCAAATGGCGGCTAATTATCTAAATTTTAAGTTTTTGGTAGATTTAGATAGGTCTGGGGAGTTGAAAGTTATAGACTGGTGTAGGGATGTAGGTTTAATGGCGTCGTTTTATGAGTGTGCGAGGTGCGGTAGTCGAATGAGACTATCCGCAAGAATAGATTTAGGTGATGGGTGTGAATGGAGGTGTTCTTTAGCGAACCATGACTGCAAAAGATCAATAAGGAAAGGTTCTTTTTTTTCGCAGGCCCATTTAAAGATTAGCATCATTTTGGAGTTGATGTATTTGTGGGTCATGCAACGTTCTAACAGTTTTGTGATGAAGGAGCTCGGGGTTACGGATCATACGATGGTTGATTGGTGCATTTTTTGTCGTGAAGTTTGTGTCAGGAGAGTGGCGGACGTGGATGAGAAGCTGGGCGACCCCGGTTTGGTGGTTGATATTGATGAATCTAAGTTTGGTAAGTGAAAATTTAATAAAGGCAAAAAAGTCGATGGCAAATGGGTATTTTGGTGGTGTGGAGCGTGGAAGCTCAAAGTGTTTTTTAAGGTGGTTCCGGCAAGATCTAATGAGGTCTTGTTGAGTACTATTAACGATTATGTTTTGCCCGGAACCACCATATCGGATTGCTGGAAAGCTTACGATTGTTTGTCCGACGAAGGATTTGTTCACCTTCGGGTGAATCATAGTGTGACCTTTAAGGATCCTGAGACCGGGGCCCATATCAACACCATTGAAGGAACCTGGAATGCGGTCAAACGTAGTCTCGCAAGTACTCGGCAAGTTCAGGACCAATTTGATTCTTATCTTGCCGAGTACATTTGGCGGGGAAAAAATAAGGATGTGCCGGATGTTTTTTTGGCTTTTTTAAAAGATGTTGCATTGGTGTATCCTCCATCCGCCAAGGATGATGAAAAATGATCCCCTTTATGTTTTTATTTTATGTTTGCAAAGAAACAGTTTTTTTATTTTGTTATTTTTTGTGTACACAGATTGTATTAATTTTTTATATGTTTAGTTGTTTATATTATGTATTTGTGTTATTAATTAGCAAATAAAAATTTTATTTGTTGTATTTTGTAACATATTTGTTGTGTTTATGCGTTGTTTATTTTATGTGGTTATGGTTTAATTAGCGTAAATTTTAGCATAGCGGAGATTCCGGGTGCGCCTCTTTTATATTCTATTGTTAGCACATATTTTTTCTATTGAATATGGGTTCTAATTTATGTTTAATGAAGAAATATATAGTTAATCAAGGTGTACTTTATGTTTATTTAAATGAGTTATTATTAGTTGCATTATACGGACTTTTTTGAGGGGGGGTTGGGGGGGACGGCAGCCCTCCCACCTAATAAATTTCTAATTATTTTTAAGCTTTTGTTTTTGTATTTATGTGTTTTTAAGATCCGGTGTGCGCCTACGTGTTTATTAAAACCAGCGGTAAGTTTGTTTTCCAATTTATTATGTTTACTAGCTGAAAACCCGCACTTCGCTACGGAGTACATTCAAAGTAAATACAACGGTCAATGTATGCAATTAATGCCAAAAATAAATAAATATATATATATAATAAATACGACGATCAATGTATACAATTCATGTAAAATATATATATATATATATATATATATATTTATAAGAAAATCGTAAGGGACATTTTTATAGACAAAATAATGTAGAAGAAAATATTCAAATTAAATCTAATATAAAGAATACTAAAGAATATAGTACAGTTAATATAGTACAGTTTGTAGAACATTTCTTTTACCGTATTTTAATATTTTTTGAATAATGTCCAATCGTCTGCCGCATTATCAAGAAAAAATTTTTTTTGTCGATTTAGTTGTTATGCACGTGACGATTACATCTGTTGCGCTTTTTGTTTACATTTTGCAGTTGGGCACAGCTGTTTTTATGTTTGCTTACAGCTTTGCTTTTGGTTTCTAACAAACCCGGAAACGAGCCAATCCGTTGGCGAGTTTTTGGCGAGGAAGTAATAAAACGCGCCAAGTCTTTGGCAACAAAAAAATCGCACCAAATGTCGCCAAATCTGACCGTCTTATCCAGTTTTACCCATATTCCTTGTTTACTAACCATACCTTATATGGCGCAGCAGTTTTCAAAAGTAACTTTCAGTTTCTTCACTCATGAACATCGCTAAGCAAAACGAAACGCTGCCACTTTGAACGCCACCATTCCATCGCTAAATTTCAAACTCTTCTGATGAACTTTAAACCACTAATGCAAACGATAAAGACTTCATCATTCGACTATGCCTCGCCCAGGTAACCCAACCTATTTGGCTCATTCCCAATACACGGTGCCGCAGTTTGGCGATAAGTTTTTTAGATTTTTGCAAATTTCGCGATGCAACGCCAAATGTGGTTTCAGTTTGTTAAATGCTTTTAAGCCCGTTTAAGTTTGCCGTATATCGCTTCTGCTTTGAATAATTAACAGCCAATCAGGGCCTGGGTTTTACTGGTTGACCAGTTTAATCTGGATTTTTATACCGCGCTTGTTTCAAAGAAATTAATACGTTGAATGTTCTTTTTTTGGGATTTGCAGTTCCAACGCTCGGGCGTAGTTTTTTTTTTTTTTTTTTTGGCTAGGTATGGCTTCTTTGGTGAATGAGAGCGAATTTAGATTTCTTTAGGGATTTACAAAATACGGGTAAGAGAAGTGTGATTGATTATTGTATGTATGTTGGGTTAATCGCTAATATTTATTACTGTCCAAATTGTAAATTACAAATGATTTTAACTGAAAGGAAAGACATTAATGATGGGTTTTCTTGGGTGAGTCGTGTTCGTGGTGGTGGAGAGGAACATCGCGTTAAAAGATCGATTAGATGTGGTTCCTGGTTCGAAGAGAGTAAATTGGATTTAATTACGGTTTTAAAATTAACTTATTTATGGGTAAAAAACGCCGTCTTCTTGGATTACAGACGAATTGGGGGTATCCAAAAACACCGTTACTGATAGGATGAATTTTTGTAGGGGGGGGGGGGGGTTGATAGTGTAGTGCGCGAAAGTGTTATGCTTGGTGGGCCAGGAATCATCGTCGAAATCGATGAAAGTAAATTTGCCAAACGAAAATATTATAGGGGAAAACGCGTTAATAGGGAATGGGTTTTAGGGGGTGTTCAGAGAAGGACAAATAAGTGTTTTATGGAAGTGGTTCAAAACAGGGGAAAGGTTGTGTTGCTGGAGGTTTTACGAAAGTATGTGCGTCCGGGAACTACTGTCATCTCCGATTGTTAGAAGGCGTACGATTGCCTTCAGGATGAGGACTTCATACATCTGAAGATAAATCATAGTATGACAATTATGGATCCGGACACAGGAGCTCATACCAATACGGTCGAGGGAATGTGGAACTGCATCAAGCGTTCGTTACGTGGCGTTCGGAAAGTTAAGGATCAGTTTGATTCTTATCTTTTCGAATTCATGTGGCGTCGCTAGCATCAGGTCGATGTCCCAAAAATGTACGCTTCCTTCATTGACTCTGTCAAGGAAGTTTACAGGCCAGCTACAAAAGATCAGGTTAAAATCAAAACCGAAACATCAGCAAAAAGGAAGTTACGAGAATCCGAAAGTGAATAACCGGTAAGTGTTTTTTTTTTAATAAAGTTCAATTTCTTTAGCCGGCCATCGTTCTCGACGGCCCTTATTTAACTTTATTTTTTTATTTTGATATATTTAACCTAGATGTATTTTATATTTATTTAAATGAATTACTATTACTTGCTTTATACTGACTTTTTTTAGCGGGGGGGGGTTGGGGGCTGCCCACATAACAAATTTCTCGTTATTTTTCTGCTTTTATTTTTTGTATTTATGTGTTTTTGTTGCTTTCCTGTGGTTGTACAGTTTAAAAAATGCTATTTTGGTGACTTTCCGGAATTTTTCGTTCCAAAAACACGCGTTCTGCTTGATCGACGGCCCTTACTTAACTTCATTTTTTTATTTCTTTAATAAAGTGTAAATTTTCACTCTCAACGGACCTATTTTAACTTCAGTTTTATAATTTCTTGATATTTTTTCATTGAACGTAAAGTTTGGCATATTTAAATTTATATTTTCTTATTATTTTAAAATTTGAAAAAATAAACAGATTTTTTTCTTTAAATTTCATGTTTCCTGCTGTTGAAGCTTACATTCTCTCATTATTTCATAGTAAATTTCATGTTTCCAAGCTGCGTTGGAATCGCCATCTTGGTTACGTCTCCCATCGCCAAATTGTCGAAGGGAGGTGTAACCAAGATGGCGGTTCCAATGCAGTGAAACACAAGGGGCACCGTATTAGGAATTAACCTCCTATTCTGATGAAAAATAACTTTTAACTGAAGAAATTTTGAATAATAAAAATATTAATAACAGAATTTTTTTGAAAATTGCAATCCATTGACGATTGATTTCTACTCGCCAAGCTTCTCGCCAAAAGACTCCGCTAAGCAGATTTCGCTCTCCTAGGATCTCGCCAAAAGGCGTCGCCAAACAGATTCCGCTCGCCTCACTTCTTCCCAAGGTCAGCCGTGAGATTGTTCTGACAACATTACGCGATGTCTACAAACGTGAACACTGTTTTGAACGCTTTGGATGTGGAATTGCTGACTCATTTAACTGTCACCCAGTTAAAATCGGATTTGCGTTTAAGAAACCTTTCGCTCAGCGGAAATAAAAAATTACTTAATATCGCGTATTGTGAATGATAATATTAAAAGTACAAATGAAGGAACTTTCGACGAACTTTTAAACTCTTCGCATGCAATCGCCAAATGACAGCAAAAGACTCCGAAGAAACGTGCCTGGATCGCACAAAACTATTGACACAAATTAAATTACTGCAGAAACAAGTGGAACTTTTAAGCACTAGTCCTATCCCCCCCCATCCCCCCCCCCCAACTCCTCTCTCACAAACAGATCCTAATATTGCGGCAATTCTCGCTATATTGATGGAGACTCAAAAACAATTATTGAACAAACAAGTAAGTCAACCAAATATCATCCAAATTACTTCCACTAACGATACCGCAAATTCCATTTCAATATTTAAAGGAGATGCCATTGACAATGCCCTCGAATGGATTAAAGAAGTGGATAGAATCGCAACACTAGTTAATTGGTCTGATGATCTTAACCTAACTAATGCTATTTCTCGCCTGTCTGGATCTGCAAACAATTGCCAACTGACACGAGGTAAAACTTATAATGACCGGACTGCATGGAAAACTGCCCTCGCTGCAAGATTTAAAAGGCGTATTACAATGCAAGAATTTTTAGCTCATCAGAGCGATCGTAAATTAAAACACAATGAAAGTTTAGTTGATTATATTTATGCCAAGGATGCTCTTCTTGAAAAAGCTCCTTTTACTATCCCACAAGCTGATCGAATTTCCATGATAATTGGTGATATTACAAAAGAAAAATGGCAGATTGCCTTAGCTACTCAGAATTCGATCACTGTTGAAGAATTAATTGGCAGGGCCGCCGCACTTAACTCTATTAGAAGTTCCAAACAAGAGAATAAGTCACGCCAGTCTACAAGCGATTTTTTCTCAGGACCGCAGTCTCGGTCAAAAACTCTCAATCAGCACGTTGAACAACGTCGTAAATACAACACTGTCACTGATGACGTTCGAAATATTACTTGCTGGCGATGCGGACAAAAAGGCCATGCCTCTTTTATGTGTAGTTTACCTCCCCCTCCACGAGGTTCGCCTACAGCTCAATCGCGAAATTCATCGCGCTCCGTTCAAGAAACCAACAACCAACCGAACACTCAGCCCCCGTCTACTAGACACTCGAATAGTTCCAGTAATAATGAACCACGTGGCGCCACCAGTTCAAATTATCCAGATTCACGTCGCAAGGCAAATCGCTACTTCCCAACTGCAAGATCTGCACCTGCAAATAAAAATGGTCATTCTATAAATTGCATTACAACTCAAACGAATAAGCGTGCCTTAATACCTGGTACTATTAACAATACCGAAATTCAAGCCCCCTGTGATCCGTGTGCAGACATTACCGTTATCGGACATTCTTGCGTTCCTGTTGATGCTGTTATACACCCATGGGCTGATGGACAGTTTCAAGTTGTCGACAATGAATTAAACCCTATTGGATGGATTTCTTCAAACATCAATATTGGAAACATTGATCATCTGATGCCCAAGGTTGGAATTTGCTCCCAACTTCCATTTCCGCTTATTTTGGGATTCGACTGGCAACAGCAAGTGCAATCTAGATGCACTTACGACCCTAACGGTTTATTATATATTTCTACGCTGTCTGCACTCCATCTATACGAATGTATTCATTCATCGAAACCTAGCATTAATTGCATCGTTTCCAGTGAACTCTCAGTACCGCCATTAGACGATGTTGTTTTTCCAGTAGCAAAACCAAGTATAGTACCGCCATTAGACGATGTTGTTTTTCCAGTAGCAAAACCAAGTATACTTGCTCCTCAAACTGAACTTATTGCAAAATCTGCAGGACTATCTGAGATACAGCAATCACAACTTGATGCTGCAATTGAACAATTTTCAGACGTTTTTTATTCTAATGATGACAACATTGGACTATGTCCATATGTGGAATTCAAAATAGAATTGAAACATGACAAGCCTATCCGATGTTGATCATATCGGCTTACGGAGCCTGATCGCCAGTTTTTGAACATTCAAATTCAAAAATGGTTAAAACAAGGAATTTGTCGTCCTTCTAACTCGCCTTACGCCGCCCCTGCTTTCATCGTGGAGCAGCCCTTCCATGAAAGCACTCCAAGACGAGTTGTTGTGGATTTCTCGCTCACTATCAACTCCATCACTAAGATTGATCCGCACCCAATCGGCCAGATGGAAGATGTGATTAAACGCACTGCAGGAAAACGCTTTAATTCTAAAATGGATGTAAAATCTGCGTTTAACACCATTCGCGTCAGAGAATCTGACATGTACAAAACTGGCTTTTATATCCCCGACGGACATTACGAGTTTCTTCGAATGCCATTTGGTGTCACTAACGGCCCAACTACGATGACAAGAGTAATAAAATTGGCTTACGACCACCATGCTGCGCATAATGTAAATACATACATTGACGACATTTCAACTTCACATGATGATTTCGGCTACCACCTAAAAGTTATTTACAATACTTTTCAAGCTATTTGCAAAGCTGGATTCAAGTTAACACCAGAAAAGTCGAAATTTGCCCTTATCCAGAACGCACAGCAGCAGTTGAACAATACTCTACTCTGAAAACAATTCAAGAAGTCCGCAGTTTCTTTGGATTCCCCAATCAGTTTAGAAAGCACATTCGAAATTATGCTGTTATTGCGAAGCCACTCAATATTCTTAAAGGATTGGAAAAGAAGACCAACATCGAACATTCGAGACTTTGAAAACCATGATCACTACCGCTCCTATTCTTGCGTACTTCAAAGAAGGACTACCAACCTTTGTAGAAACTGACGCATGTTATACACTACTAGGTGCATGTTTATCTCAAGAGGAAAATGGCAAATGCCGTGTCATTGAATATGCATCACGGACTCTGAAAGATGCTGAGACACGCTATCGCAGCAATGAGGTGAAGTGTACTGCTGTACACTGGGCACTCACTGAAAAATGTCGCCTCTATCTTATTGGTCACAAATTTCAACTGATAACTGACAACTATACGACCGCATATATTGTTGCGAAAGCAGCTCTCAATCGAATATTCACGCGCTATTTGGTGGATTTTGCACAATTCGACATTACAACTGTTCATCGACCTGGAAAAGAAAATGTTATCGCCGATCATCTTTCACGTTTTCCAACACCAGCTGTTTGTTTAACTGTTACTGCAAGCCATGAATCGTAAATTTGTGAAAAACAAATCAATGACTTTTGTCAGTATATTTTTCGCCTGCTCAAAGTAGAAAACCCCTAGTAAAAAGACTTATACCCAATTACAAGATTGATAACAATACGCTTGTACGACTTAAGGACAATAGATTGAAATTTGCAGTGGTGATTCTAAAAGCCATGCGAGACAAAACATTGATTGCTTGCCATGAAGATGTCGAACATATGGATACCAAGAAAACCCTTCACAATTTGCAGCAACACTATTGGTGGCCACAAATGTGAAATGACATCAAAATATACGTTCGAAGTTGTCACAAATGTCAAATTGTTAATCGCCGTACTGCTACGCCTATGGTTTATTGCAGCAATTGCCGATTCTTACTACACCATGGGAAATTGTATCTGCTGATCACATTATCTACTTACCGCAATACAAAGCTGGTAACACCAACATGCTCGTCCAGATTGACCATACCACACGCTATGCGATTGCAACACCTTCTGCATCTCTCGCAGCGCATACAGTAACTGATGCACTGTATCACAACATCATACTTCGATATGGGCCGCCCAGCATGTATTTATCAGACAGAGAAACTGCATTTACCACGCGCCACACTCAGCGATTTTTGCAAAAGTATGGAATAGCACAATCCATGACACCACCGTATTCGCCACAAGCTAATAGCATCGTTAAGCGAGCCAATGGTATTACTGTGTCAACTTTGAGAAAAATAATCTATGGACATCCAGATAAAATGGGACGAATTGTTATCTAACGCCTTACTAGCAATCAACACCACACGACAAAATTCTGATAAAAGATCCCCATTTTATTTGCTTCGTGGATATGAACCACGACTTCCAGATGCGCCAGTTATCCAGGAAGAGTGCAGCTCGGAAGATGAGGAAGAATCGGCTGCTGAAATACAAGATCCAATAGACGACATCCGGATTCCTTGATGATCACGCTAACCTCACATCGAGCCGCTATGATATGCGACGCAATCGACGCCCGCCTGAAAGACTTGGACAAAATCTTTCGTAGGACTTTTTAGTGTTTACGCTTCAATGAAAATTCTATTGTTAATATCTAAATTTAGCATTCAGCGGGGCCGAATATAAGGTCCATTTTTATATCATATCGCATTACTTTAAAAAAAGTTGTTTGTTATCTTTATTGTAACATTACTACAAGATGAGTGGCAACAACAGTAGTTGGTAGTTATTAGAACGCTTCGCTTGTCTTATGATCGCCGTTGTGTTCATATTATTAAATGCCTTTTTATAATATTCTTCGCCTCAGCATTAACTTTTAAAATAACATATTCCTTGTTTACTAACCATACCTTATATAAAGATGATACAGACGATGATATATTACAGATGATGATATATAATGGTGATAAAACCCATGATAGAAAAAAGGGATGAAAACATAAATAAGCAACAGCGGTAAAAAGAGATAAAAAGACAAACGAAGGTACAAACAGCAAAATGCAGACGGTAATAAAATCATTCAAAATTAGCAGATATTAAGGATAGTTTTATGTAGCAGGTGATAAAAAGCAGCCATATAAAACAGGTATTAAAAACCGTCTTATGATACTAGCAATAGAAATAGAAATATAAAATAATGATAAAATAAAACAGTGTAAACATGGTAACATCAATTAAAAACAAAAAGATAAAGGTACAAAAAACAAAAAAGAGGAGTCAGGACTCCTCAAAAAGAACATCATTATCCTCGTCCTCGGATACATACAATTTTACATCTGCATTGTCCGCGAGCCTGCGGACGTATTGGTTATTTTTTAGTATGTAGCTTGGATCTTTCGCTGTCCTAGAAAGGCCAATGCACTTTTTAGAAATGGCTATTTTTTCCTATTTTGGTTACGGGGGATTGGTATGTTCACATCTATATATGAACATGACGGATTAGATTCGGTAACATTTTGATGTGCGGAAGTTTGGAGTCTTAGATTTATTGTTTTTAGATGCAGTAGCCGGCTGGAGTGTCTCTTTTTTTTTGTTGTATTATCTGTAGTGTCTGTCTGGATTCAATAATATTGGAATGAGCTGGACGTGGTGACGTTTGTTTGAGCTTTCTGCCGGGAGAAGTTGCCTGTGAAGATTCCTTTTCGTGTTTGGAATTCTGGTTTGCCAATCTAATTGGCCAGAAATCAACTGGTTCGGTTTGAGTAGCGAGGGTGGATTTTTGGGATTTGGGAGCGGTTGCCGACGCATAATATAAGCCAACTGTTGGAGTTCTTGACTCTATTATTTTCCTTGTTTCGGTATATGAAATATTTTGCACAACTTTTAATGTTTGTACCTCTTTTTCTTTTAGCCACTTCGGACATGACCGAGAGTAGGCGACATGATCGCCGTTACAGTTAACGCATTTGGGTGTAGCAGTACAGTTATCACTGGCGTGGCCAATATCTGCGCAACGGGCGCAGGTAATGGTACCACGACAGGACATTTTAGAATACCCGAAACGTTGGCATTGAAAACACCTCAATTGGTTCGGAATGTATGGGCGCACGGGGCTCCTAACATAGGCCATCTTTATATGAGTCGGAAGGTTTGGTGTGTCGAACGTTAAAATAAGGTGCTTCGTGGGAAGCATATTCTCACCTCGACGGATAGTAATACGACGCACCGCACACACATGTTGGTTACGCAGGTTCTCCAAAATCTCATTTTCTGGCGTATGCATATAGTCGGAATCCGAAACAACGCCGCGAGACGAGTTCAGGTACACATGTGCAGTTATAGTGATTGGATGCTGACCAATGGTGGAAATGTTGAATAATTTTGTTGCTTGTTGACTGGAAGATAGTTCAACAAGGTCATCAGAACGTAACTTTTTGATCGATTTTACTTCTCCGGTAGTTGCCATAAGAGTCTTATGAATTAAAAATTGAGATACATCAGAAAAAATACTGCTGCTGCATTTTATAATGAAAAATCTAGCTTTGGCAGACAATTGACATTTTTTTGCGGTAACTTATCCCTCACCGTGGAATTTTTAATTAAAGAATCCATACATAGGGGCTTAAAATTCAGATCCCGGCCTCACCACCCACCACGGAGCTCAACGAGGGGATGCAGATACGTGCACCAGTGCTAACCGGGAACTATACGCGAACGAAAAGACCATGAAACGACCTCCACCCTTAACGAGATGTCCAGAAATCGGAACGATTGCTTAGTTCCTAGCGGAAGACATAGGTCAATGACCAGCCGATTGATACTATAGGGAACCACTAAGTACCTCCCGTTTACTTGAAGCAGGGGCCAAAGCAGTGTATTGGGATACCAAAACTGTCCCTCAACTGCCAGGATTCCCTTTCCCGGGGACACGGGTCTCCATCCACGGCAAACACGTGGGTTGGTTGGTTGGACGGTTGTTTTGGGATTTATAGCGAAAGGTCCAGAGAAGACATGCTGCGCCAAACACATGGTAAATCCGTAAATGCAACACGCAAAAATAAGTTTTTGAACCAAACGAAATTTCATAGTTAAAAACATAGCATATAACAAGAGTATAAAGGATGTTAAAACCAATATTTACAGATGATGGAGAACTTTCCCACAAAGGAATGGTTGGTTGGTTGGTTGGTTGTTTTGGGTTTTAAGGCGATATGTCCATCCCGCAAAGGAATAAAACCTAACAAGGTAGAAGATGTGTAAAAAAGACAAGTACAGTATGATAAAAAAGTTAAAAGGGGAGTAAAATATTAAATATCATAGTATAAACCAGTAAAACGTAGAAAAATAAAAATACTAGGATGGCGAGATTCCCCTAGAAGATCTTTAAGACGTGGCAAAATGTTATTAAAAATTTTTAAATATAAAAGTTTAAACCTAACGCAGTTTGTTAAAATGTGGCGAATGGTAAGCAGTTCATCGAAATACATGCAGATAGGAGGATTTTCATTTAAAAGTAGGTGCAGGTGTGTAAGACGTGAGTGTCCAATATGTAAGCGCGTCCACAAAACGTCTTTCTTACGATTTGGCAATGGAGGCCAGAGGGAGACAAACGGTTTAATTTCATGGAGTTTATTACTGATCTGGAGATTCCATTGGTCTTTCCATTTGCTGCGAATTATCCTCTTGATAGTCTGTTTCATGTCAGTGATTGGTGAAGGTTGATTACGGAATTCGGACGCACTTTTTGCCGCTGCATCGGCAATTTCGTTTCCCTGAATACCTACATGAGCAGTTACCCAGCAAAACACCACATCATAACCCCGCCAGACAAGGCGATTGTCTGGCGGGGAATTAATTTGTAGGCGGTTTAATTTGTAGCACCTCGACACTGATAGGATGTCGAGATTCATCAGATTCTAAGGTTTTGAGAGCGCTTAGTGAGTCACAGTTGATAATGAAATTTTTCTCCACCTGCTGAGAAATGTATAGCATTGCTTCGCGGATAGCCACAACTTCGGCAGTAAACACGGAACAATGGGAAAGGAGGCTCCGGCTAACAATATCGTTCTGGCATACGAAGGCGTAGCCGACGTTATCGCTCGATTTTGAGCCGTCAGTGTAAATTTCCAAATGTCCAGCATACAAAGTACTATGAGCAGCAAAAAGATGTTGATAGGTACGATTACACGTATTCGTTTTGTCAAAACCTATAAAAGGCTTCAAGTAAGTTATGCCGTGACACCGCCATGGAGGAAAAACAAACTGGGGTAAAATTTGAGCATCAGTCCCATCCAGGTCAGAATCACACAGAAAGATGCGCATTCGTATGCCAAAAGATGGCACAGAAGATGGGCGATTCCGAAAAGGAACATCAAAACGGCTGTCAAGTATGAGATGTCGCAGAGGATGTGCAGGGTGGGAAAGGATTCGATAATAGTATTGAATCGACAACAATTCCTTATGAGTTCCAGAGATAGCTCACAACAGATAGTATAAAAGCTTTCAATGTGGGAAGTGCGAAACCTTTGAGTTTGACACCTCGGCAGCCCCAAACCATTAAGGTCCATCGTCCATGATACACCTGAAGACCAGTCACTACGTAGCAAGAGCCTGAATACGCAGTAGAGGGTTAATTTCCCAAGTTCGGTGGCATTTTCCATTGCTGTGGGGCTGGAGGATGCCGGACAAACAGTACAGATCTGTCATCCACTCAAGGCACCTCCAGCCCCTTGGGAAGTGCGAAAGACTCCAGAACAGATACGGAGAGAACTATGATGAACAGTGTCTAGGCGACGTAGAACAGACTTTCTGGCAGACCCATAAGCGGCGCAACAATAATCAATTTTGGAACGAATCGCAGCTCTATAAATACGAAATAGAGGTGCGATCGGCGTCCCAGGACCTGTTTGATTAAATTTTCAGAGGGTTGAATTCCTTCTCACACTTCTTCCGCACAAAATTCACATGGGGAAGGAAAGTTAGTTTTTTATCAAAGAACACGCCAAGGAACCGAACTGCCACGCTTTCTACAGAAATGCACACACTGAGTCTTTTCCGCTGAAAAATTAAAACCATTTTTAGAACACCATTTCTCCATTCGGTTAAAAGCCATCTGAAGTTGTCGTTCAATGTACCGCATATCTTGTCCTTCAGATGAAAGCTGAAGATCATCCACATATACACATCCATAAACAGATGGTGGCAGCTGCTTAACCTTCGCAGAAAATAGGGTCACGCTTAAGACGCTTCCCTGTGGGACACACTCTTTTTGCACGACAGGGTTTGAAAGCGAAAAACCGACTCTAACGTTGAACTCTCTAGAAGATAAAAAGTTAGGAATAAAAATAGGCAGATTCCCTCGGAAAGTTAAGTCATATAAATCTTTTAAAATACCCCAAAACGCCATGACAGGTCGTATGCTTTCTCGATGTCCAAGAAAATAGAAACTAAATGATTTCTTCTTACAAAGACATTTTGAATTCGGCTTTCTAGACCAACAATGTTATCCATTGTTGATCTGCCCCTTCGGAAGCCACTTTGGTTGGTTGGTTGAATAGGGTTTAATGGCGCAAGGTCCAGAGAGGACATGCTGCGCCAAACACATGGTGAAACCCGACAAAAATACAGTTCTGCAATTTAAAATCTTAGTCCAATTTTAACATGATAAAAAGGATTTATAAAAAAGTAATGATATAAAAAGATGATACGGACGATGATATATAGACAATGATATAGATGATTATAAAAACTATGAAGAATAAAACAGTCTTATATAAAATGTGACAAAGACCGTTTTGCAACGATGCTTCAGTGATCCAGTTATCAGCCCTTAGCTATTTAATTAAGTTTTATTTCACAACTATTTACATATCTACAAGTTTTAATAAACAACTGAGGGCGTTAATTATTAGGCAACCCCAATCCTTACGGAACTTACATTTTCGTTCGCCTGCCACAGACTGGCGGAAACACGAAAAACGCATTTCATGCGGTGCTCACACAGCACCCTCTCGCGGTCAAAGGGAGAAATCCGCAACACTCCCCACCTGAACTCTCATGAGTTCACTTACCTTAGATTCCAAAACATTTTACAACCAATAACCATTTACAATTACAAGAATAAAACACAAAGAATATATCAATACAAACATCAAATTTAAGCATAATTTGATAAACAAACGCACACTAATAAGAATATAAGAAATCGAAAAAATGGTATGCACTGAATATTACACACATTAGAACTTCAAGTATTTTAAATGAAAAATTAATTAATAATCGATGTTGCAAATGTATATTCACACACTGTTACAATAATCAATAATACAGAAAGGAAATCAACATTATACACTTCAATTAGACTTACATAATTAAGGGTTAATTTCTAAATTATAAACAAGTTCTACTGAGCGTTTTATGTTACCTTTAGGCGTTTTGATAAGAAGAGAACGGATATTTCCGTCTCGTCCCGGATACAGTTCTAAAATCTTTCCCATCATCCACATATTCCTAGGGTAACGCTCATCATTGATTAAAACAATATCATTCACTTTAAATGAAGAAACTGTACCTGGTTGTTGAGAGATATACGCTGATCTGAGATTAAGTAAATACTCCTTTCTCCATCTATTCCAGATATGATTCAAAAGGGTTTGTTGATATTTAAATTTCTTTACCAAAGAATTCCTATCAACAATTAAGTCTTCATTTTTATGTTTTGTTACAGGTAAAGATATTAGCCTTTTTCCAACTAGAAAATGAGAGGGGGTAAGGGGAGAGGGTTCTGAGGGTTCGTTGTACAGATACGTGATAGGCCTAGAATTAACCATGGCTTCAATTTCTAGGAATACAGTTTCTAATTCCTTAAAGGAAAGAGATGACCTTCCAATAATTTTCTTTAAGCATGTTTTAACAGTACGTATCTGTCTCTCCCAGAAACCTCCCCACCATGGATTTTTTTCAACAATAAATTTCCAAACAATACCTTTGGAAGCAAACATATTTTTAACTTCAGGATTATTAATTTGATTCCACCATTTCTTTAATTCACAATTTGCCTTTTTAAAGGCCTTTGCATTATCTGAATATAATACAGAACATAAACCCCGACGAGAAATGAATCGATGGAGTCCCAACAAAAATGAATCAGTATTCATATTAAGAACTAATTCCAAGTGAATTGCTCTTGTCACTGCACATGTAAAAATAAGTAAATAACATTTTGTGCTAGAATCATTCACAAAAAAGGGTCCGGCAAAGTCCACATCACATACATCAAATGGAGGATGTTCTTGAATTCTGTCAGGGGGTAGTGGAGCTACTACCTGAGTTCCAGGTTTCGCTTTGAAACGTCTGCAAATTAAACAGTTATTCAACACCTTTTTTACAAACTGTCGACCTTTGATAATCCAGAATTGTTCTCGTAAGTGCGTTAAAGTAGCATCTACACCTGAATGACACATTTTACTGTGAGCATCAAGGATGAGTAGTTCAACAAATTTATCATTAGTTGGAAGAAGCCAAGGATGCTTGGCTCTCTCGTCATCATTTGAGAACTGTAAGCGTCCTTTCAAACAAAGCAAGTTATTGTCATCAAGTTCAGGATTCAGATTAAATATGCGTGAACCCTTGTTGATAGTACCTTTAGAGCGAAGTTGCATAACTTCCGCACCAAAATGATTTAATTGAGTAGTTTTTATCCAAAAGTACATGGCTTCCTGAAGTTCCGATACACCAATAGGTCCATTTAATTTCGAAGAATTTTTCCGGATATTGTTGACAAACCTCAATACATAAGCTGTAATTCGATAAACTTTTAGCAGTTTGCTAAATCTCGTCACGTCTAACAATGGTGCTGTATTCTGGACAGAAATCTGACAGGTATTGACTGCTTGTGACCGTTTCTCACTCGCGATGCTTTCTTCAACAATTTCTCTCTGCTGATTCATCGGCCAATCAGATTCAGGCTGTAAGAGCCAACTTGGTCCATGCAACCAAAGGGAATTTTTCACAAGATTAAAGGCATTTTCTCCACGGGATAATGAATCCGCGGGGTTTTCTTTACCACTGCAATGGAACCACCTTCGTGGATCGGTAAGAGATTGAATTTCGGAAACCCTGTTACAGACAAAGGGCTTCCAATCTCTGGCGTATCCTTTCACCCAATGGAGTGTGATCTGGCTGTTACTCCAAAGGAATATTCGGTGACAAAGTTCAGGAAACAGTCCGGTTAAATATTTTGCTAACTTGGCAGCTACTAATGCGGCCATCAACTCTAAACGCGGAAGAGTCAGCGGCTTCAGAGGTGCGACACGACCTTTAGCTGTGATGAAGCTCGTACAGATGGAACCATTTGAGTTCGAATACCGAAAGTAGGCAACTGAACCGTAGGCTGCAGGACTAGCGTCCGCAAACAAATGGAGACTCACATCGTTTCTTTTGCAACTGTCAAAATATTTCCTTGCAATAACAAGTGTTTCAAGCACTTTTAGTTCCGATTTCCATTTTAACCACTCTCTGATTATTTCTGACGGAAGTGCTTCGTCCCAATCTAGACCTAGAGTCCATATTTGTTGTAAAAGGATCTTAATCCTCATTAAGAATGGTTGCGTGATCCCAATGGGATCGTAAACACTAGCCACTGTATGAAGGATTATTCTTTTCATGGCCTGAGATCTTCTAATACTTTGTCAAAATTATCACAGTTAATTTTTATTTTGTCAGTTGCTGGGATCCAGATCATGCCCAACATTTTTGATTCCTTTAACTCTCCTACATTATAACCCCTTTCCATCCAAAATAAAGTTAATTCTTCGGAATTAGATTTTAATTTCCTAAGATTCATCCCAGCATCTTTAAAAATGTTAACCGCGTCTAAAGATAACTTACATGCATCTTCAATTGTGTCACAACCATAATACAAATCATCTACATACATCGAAGAGTCTAACATCGTGTAGGTTTCGGGATTCGTGTCTTTATATTTTTTAATATGGAACTTTATTACCATTGCTAAAATCGCAGGACTACAACAAAGACCGAATGGGAGACGTGCAAACCTCAAAATTTTATAATCTCGCTCATTGTCTCCGAACCAAAGAAATTTCAAAAACTCCCTGTCCCTTTCCGAAATCTCTATCATTAAAAAGGCCTTAGCAATATCTCCGTTAAAGGCGATTTCAAATTTTCGAAATTTTAAAATTAAGTCTAGGACAAGTGGGTTTAAACTGGGTCCAATGTCAAGAAATTCGTTTAATGATTTTACGCCCTTAGCTCTAGAAGAGCTCGCATCATATACAATTCTGCAACGCGTAGTTTCGGTAGGTTTAATCACGTCTCTGTGTGGCATAAAATAAGACGTTTCCGTTATTTCTTGTGAACATTCTTCAATTATATTCTCTTTTAACTGTTCTTCTATCACGTTTTTATATTGTTGATATATCTCTGGATTTCTAATTAATCTATTTTTAAGATTCTCAAAACGCCTTAATGCCACTGAGAAATTATTCTCTAACTCATTTGTATCCGATTTCCATAATAAACTTACCGAATATCTGTTTTCTTAACTTTATTCCCCTTTCAAAATGCTGAATCAGTTCCCTTTCCTCATTAGACATTGACGCGTCATCATTTATTCCCATCAAATCCAAACTCCAAAGTGTTCTCAAAGAATCTCGTAAACAGGATGTCGTGTTTACAAGTACGCAATTCTGCGAAATTACGCCGTTTTCATTGAATTGTAACCCGACTGGTATATATCCAAACATAGTTGACACCGCATAAATTCCCTTAGTGAGATTTATTTTTCCCCCCACTATCTGCCAAAAGTTAATCCACGCCTATAAGTACCCCTACGTTGACCGAAGTATCGCACATGTCAGCAATTCTCAATCCCAGACTATTCATCATTTCAAATGTTTTTCCCGAAGCAATGCTAAGGTGGCGCCGCTGTGATTACGTCACTCACTAAACACTTACTTTCATTTTATTCCTTTCTGTTTATCGGAAACAAAAAATTCCACAACTGGGAAAGTTTTAGGGGAAGCATTTTTCATACCAAAACAAAAAAGTGAGAGTTTTTCTTCTCCTATAATTTTTAATCCAAGTTTTTTAACTAGGCTAATGTGGATAAAACTCCGAGATGAAGCATTATCTTAAATTAAATTGGTTACTTCTGATTTGCCATTAGAATAGGCCAAAACCGAACAGGTTTGTAATAAAGTATTACTTGAAACATTATTTGACACTGAAAGAGTTTGCTCATCTGGGATTTTTCTCGCGCGTTGTCAGACGATATATTTTCGCTTTGTTTAATTTCAGGTGACTCTTTTTTCTCCTTCGAAACCCATTGCGTTCTGTTTCGATTTTGAAGATTAGTACATATAGATTCGTGATGCGATTTGAATCCGCATTTCGTACAATTTCTTCTATTTTTACAAGCCCTACTTAAGTGAAATATTTTAAAACAAACGAAACAACGATTTTCATCGCGTAATTTATACAGTTTCTCTTTGACACTTTTTTCACATGAAAACGAATCGTGGAATTTATTACAGAAGATGCATGTTCGATTATCAACAGTATTAAAACTGGCAGCCGTGGGTACATTTCTAAAGTATTTTTATTGCCAAATTGTGCATTTTCAGAACATGGAGGCACGGTACCTTTTCTCTCTTGCGTCAAAAAATTAGACGCTTCGCGACATTCAATTTCGGTTTTTATGAAATGCAATAAATCTGAGACATTTATATCTTCATTAGATTTTTTCTTTCGATTGAATTCCAGCACTAGGTCTTCCGGGATTGATTTTAACAAAACAGGAATTAATAACTGACCGAATGAACCTTTTGTTACGTCCTGTGCCTCGAAATTCCGAACAGCAATTTCAATTTCATCATATAATTTTCTCAAACCTTTAACATTACGTGAACTCCTTACAGGTTCTAAATTTAACAGTTTGCTCATGAATTGGCTCACTATCAAATCCCTTTTCCCAAATCTGTCTTTGAGTGTCTTTACACTCTCATCATAATTTTTCTCATTTAATTCCAAAGCAGCTACTACATTACTAGCCGGACCTACAAGTAACGTTTTCAGATATGCGAATTTTTCTACCTTGTTAAGAGTTTCGTTTCTATGTATAGTGTTTTCAAAATTGTTCCAGAAATCCGTGAATTTGGTCGGATCACCGAAATACTTTTCTAAGAGTAATTTTGGAAGCTTTACCGAACTCTGAGCAACTTGAGAAATATTTATTTGTTGTGCGGTATTTGGTTCACAAGATTTATTATCATTCAATATTAAACTCATTCTTTTAATTATTCGCGAACATTTCTCCTGATATTCTTCGGATGTAACTACATCCGATTCCAGAGATTCTAAATCAATTGACTCGTGAATTCTTTCATCTAGTTCTTTTAAATTAACCTTTTTATTAGAAAAAAAGGTTAATTTAAAAGAACATAATAAGTCATATGACTCATTCAAGTCATCTTTATTTCCCGATGCTATACTTTCCTCAATTTTCTTTAACAATTTTGAAACTACAGTTCTTCAAGCCGTTCGTTTAGTTTTTAATCGTTGAAAGTTTTCAGCCATTTCTATATCATACATAGTACATGTACCCAAGACTGCACAAAAGTATCAAATCTATTTTTTTTTTAATAAAACTCTTACCGTTATTCCTGTTCGCGCCCAAGCATGATCCGGAACCAAAACATTTTAATTTCCATATCTTCTTCTTGTCGGCCTGGATGCACCAGTTTTGCAACGATGCTTCAGTGATCCAGTAATCAGCCCTTAGCTATTTCATTAAGTTTATTTCACAACTATTTACATATCTATAAGTTTTAATAAACAACTGAGGGCGTTAATTATTAGGCAACCCCAATCCTTACGGAACTTACATTTTCGTTCGCCTGCCACAGACTGGCGGAAACACGAAAAACGCATTTCATGCGGTGCTCACACAGCACCCTCTCGCGGTCAAAGGGAGAAATCCGCAACAGACCGTAATAAAACAGGTGACAAAGGTACTAAAATATATCAGACAACTCCAATAGAACGTAAGTGATAAAAACAGTGATTTAATAAGAATGCTTAAAAAACATGCATAAAAAGTAAAATAAAAATCAACATTATACATCAGACAAAAGTTAAATAGATATTATATCAGAAGATAAAACTCTGTGCTTTTCAAAAAGCGGAAAAGCTCATGGTGGGGTTTTTCACCCAGAAGATCATTCAGTATTATTGAGGTGGAGCCAAAAAATTTCAGATAAAAATTAGTGAGGCCAGCACAGTCCGTTAAAATGTGTTTGATGGTGAGGTCGCAGTTACAATGAAAGCAAATAGGGGAGCTTTCTCCCTCTAGCAGATGTTTGTGCGTGACTCTAGAATGTCCAATTCTCAGACGCGTGATTACAACGTCAAATTTCCTAGGATACAAAGGAGGCCAGACAGAGATGGTGGGCATTATATGATGAAGTTTGTTATTTACCTCCAATTCCCACACAGACCGCCATTTATCCAAAATAAAATTCCTTATATTGTGTTTAATGTCGGAGAATGGAACACGGTGACTTAAAGAAGAGTTGGGATTCTTTGCTGCGGTGTCTCCCAGCTCATTTCCGTTGATCCCCACATGGGCTGGGATCCAACAAAATTTAACACTGTAACCGCGTCTTTTTAATTTATGATGATGGATAAGGACATTAGAAACCAGGCTATGACTTGTATTACCAGATTGGAGGCTTTCCAGTACACTTAAAGAGTTTGAATAAATGATAAAATTTCTATTTTGATGATGCGAGATAAAATCAAGGGCCTGAATGATGGCTAAAATTTCAGCGGTGAACACAGAGCAAGACGAAGGGAGTTTAAAACTATGTATAGTTGAAATATATTCAAAGGCACAACCAACATAGTGTGTTGTCTTTGATCCGTCCGTATAAATGTCTAGATACTGTAATGACTTCAATAGTGGCCTGCATGAAGTAGAAGATAGTGACGTAACAGCTTAGTTATTAGTGTTGTTTTCCCCACGCGCTGATTCAACTCAACTCCAAAAATAATATAAGAGGATTTTTAATAGATTGTATAAATTTTTTTGAACTCGTTGTGTATCAACAAGATTTCTGGTGAATGGATGTTAAATATAATTTATTTTCATAAGAAGAGAATTATTCCTTTCGCCACAAAACACAAACACGCTACAGACTTGTATTATTGGTGGCAAGCGTCGGGATGGAATTATCAAGTGCCGATTGCAAGCTAAGTAGAATTTGATTTGAATTCTAATAAATAGTTTGGCGATTAAAGAAGAATATCGAATTTGAGAAACTTTGATTTCGTTTATGATTTATATAAACTATCTGTCTTGAAATTATTGACTCTACATTTGTATTAGTGTTAGGGTAATAATTCTTTAATGGAATTTGATAGTTTGGTGTTTGAAAAGTCTCATGAAAAAAGTTTCCCAGAAGAATTCTAGATAAAGTTGATGTATGACGTTTTGAATGTATTTTCACTAAGGTAAAGTCTGAATTTGAAATTATTTATTTCAGCAATTGTATTTTTGTTTTGGAATAGTAGTTCAGTGAAGACTTTATATCAACTGTTTGGCCAGCGATTTGGCGATATTTTTTCAAGAACGACTGAAGGTTCATTATTAGGAACTGTATATATGTTCTTGTTTAAATAAATATGAAATAGAATTTGACATAAATTCAGAAGAAGTTTGGGAAATAAAATACCCGAAATATTATTGAAAATAAACTTAGAATTTGTTTTTGAAAGAAGTGCACGTGATTATAAAAGAAATATTAAAGTCATATTTTGTTTTGAACGTGCGTTTCAGTGATATAAAAAGCCGAATTGAAACAAGAAAGTTTGAGATTTATTTCAGCAAACGATTTTTATTAAAAATAATTTAAATTGTGCAGTATTTGCAAAACATTATTGTGTATTTTTAGATTGTGAAAAGTTTGTGGAGTTAGAACAGATTTCATTTTGAAAGGTAGATTTTTGGTTGAAAACTTTACCTATTATAATTGTGGTAATTTGGTGCAAGTTCAAGTTAAAAGAATTTATTTTGAAATTTTTAAGAAGGTTGTGATTTGCGTGTGGTTGCTAACATGTCTCTCTTAGCCAAAGGTAGGAAAGCGAACTTATTACTTGTTTGCGAAGAATTGGGAGAAGAGATATCATCTTCGAATAAGATTCCCGAAATAAAAGCAAAAATTTTAAACAGTAGCAATTATGTTGAAGCTGATGTTAAGATTATTCTAGAAAGAGTAATTGAAGACAGGAAAACCGAAGAAGCTCGCCAAGATCAAGCTCGCCAAGATGAGTTAGCTCGCCAAGATCAAGCTCGCCAAGATGAGTTAGCTCGCCAAGAACAAGCTCGCCAAGATCAGTTAGCTCGGGAGAAAATGCAGTATGATCTAGAAATGAAACGTTTGGAACTTCAGACTCAAAGTGTGCCAAATCCTCCAACCCGTCAAACAACCGGTATGGAAGAGCATAAAATACAATTAATGAATATAACTCCAAAATTTGATGAAGAACGTGATGAAATGACTCTCTATTTAATAAACTTTGAACGAAAAGCAGAAATGGCTAAGGTTCCAAGAAGAGATTGGGCCGCCTATTTATTGGGAGTGCTGCCAGTGGAGGTTTCCAATATGTTGGCGAGAGAACCACCGGAAACCACAAACAATTACGATTCTGTAAAAAGTCTTATCTTGAAGAGATACAAATTAAATCCTGAAAAATTAAAGCAGTTGTTTTACAGACATCAGAAGAACGCAGAAAAATCTTGGAGAAATTATGCTTATGAATTGAACAGCTATTTTACAGAATGGGTCAATGATTTAGAAGTATCTACGTTTGAAGAGTTGAAAGATTTAATAGTAACCGAACAACTCAAATTTAGAGGTCCTGCTGATATAAAAGATCACTTTCTCGATGATTGGATAAATTGGAAAAAGCCTTACGAATTGGCGGAAAAATTAGACGAATATGATGATATTAGACAAAGTTTCTGGAAAAAGGAATTCCCTCGGAAGAACACAAGTAAAGTACCAGGAGGTAACAACAGTGGATATAAACCTAAAAACCAGACAAACAATTATAATGATAAGCCTTTTCCACGGCAAGAATTTCACAAGGAGAGAAATGAGGAAGCTGAATTCGAAAGAAGGAAACAGCCTCGTTGCTATGAGTGCGGATCTCTTTCGCATTTAAGACCACAATGTGATAAGCTTAAAAAGAAAGTTAAAACTGTTGCTTCCAACATGACTGCAAGGTATGGATACAATGATGCACTTGCCCCCTACATAAGTATGGGAAAAGTAAATGGGATCGAGATGCCGATACTACGAGACACGGGTGCGAGTTTAGACTTGATTTGTAAGAAGTATGTCAGTCCGTCGATGTATACAAGTGAAACAGTGTGGATTAAATCTCCGCTGGAAGAAAACCCCACTTGTTACCCTTTAGCTAAAGTAGAACTTGAATGTGAATTTGGGCACATAGTGACCAAAGCTGCTGTTTTAAGAGACTCTTTGGATCAAGGGAGGTATCTTTTGGGGAACAAGACCGCTGCATTGTTTGAAGAAGCAAAGCAAGTCGAAGATGTCAAGATTCATATGGTGAATTCTGTTCAGACCCGTGCTCAAAAGAAAATATCTGAAGATGTCCAGAGTCTAGGAGTGGATGAAAATATTTCGGAATGTAGCCCAAATAATGAAGTCCCTGTGGAAGAAAATCTCTTACCTAAAGCAGATTTTAAGATTCCGGAAATAGACCTTATAAAACTATCCCCAGAAGATTTTTTAGAAGAACAACGAAAAAGCGCTCAATTGAAACCTCTGTTTCAGGAGGCTGAAAGCAACTTAAGTTCTGGGAACTCCAGGTATGTGGTGCGAGGTCAAGAACTATTCTTCCGTAAAGAAGACAAAGATGGGACAGAACGATTATTGCTTGTAGTTCCAGAGATATATCGAACACAAATGATGAAAATTTGCCATGAAGAAACTGCGGCTCATTTGGGTGCAACCAAGACTAAAGATGTTTGTTTCAAAACATTCTATTGGCCGAACTGTTATAAAGAGATGGAAAATTTTGTGAAGACCTGTGACGTATGTCAGAGAGCAGGAAAGCCACAGGATAAAAAGAAAGCCCCTCTAAAGATAGTTCCGGTTATTTCAGAAGTATTTTCCAAGCTAAACATTGATGCTTGTGGTCCTTTACCGATGAAGCCTTCTAGAAACAAATACCTCATCACTGTGATCTGCATGTCTTCCAAGTATCCAGATGCCATTCCCGTTGAAAATCTGCGATCAACTACTGTAGTGGACGCCCTGCTTCAAGTTTTTAGCCGCATGGGGTTTCCAAAAGAACTGCAAACCGACCAGGGCACGTCATTCATGAGTGCTTTAACCACAGAATTTCTGGAAAGGTTTGGAATCAAAGTCGTGCGAAGCTCCGTACATCACCCACAAAGTAATCCAGTTGAGAGAATGCACAGAACGCTAAAGAGGATTCTTCGTGTCCTATGTCTTGAATCTGGTCCGGACTGGGAGAAAATTTTACCTCAAGCCCTTTTTGCATTAAGAACTGTGACTCACGACAGTACAGGTTATTCCCCAGCAGAACTTGTCCATGAAAAAAATTTAAAGACTCCTGTTATCTTACTGTATGACAAATTAACAGAACAAGATCGTGAAGAAGATAGTGTTGTAGACTATGTTTTCGAACTGATGAATCGCATGAAGAGATGTCAAGAAATAGCAGTGCAAAACATGGAAGTTGCCAAAGAAAAACAGAAACTATGGTACGATAAGAAGACCGTTAAAAGACAGTTTGCTATAGGAGATTTAGTGTTGGTTGTGGCACCATCAAGACCTAATAAGTTATCAGTACAGTGGGTAGGACCTGGTGAAGTAGTACAGCAACTGTCAGAAACCAACTATGTGATCAAGTTTCCTGAAAAAGAAAAAACTCATGTGTACCACATCAATATGCTTAAACCATACTTCCAAAGGGCAGAAAATGTAAATCTGTTGTGCTTGGAAGAAACTGAAGAACATGAAGATATTCCTATTCCTTGCCCTGAAGAAAATCCAAACATTTCTGAACTGCCTGAAATTTTTAGAGAACTCAGATTGAATGCGCGATTATCTGAAACTCAACGAACTCAAATGGAAAATTTGTTGACTGCCTACTCCAATATCTTTTCGAATCAGCCGGGATGTAATGACTTGGTTGAACACGATATTGAATTAGAGACAGAAAAACCAATATTTGCAAAACCTTATAGGATGTCCCCACGACAAACAGAAATTCTAAAGAGGGAGGTGAAAAAAATGTTGGATCTAAAGACAATTGAATCAGGAGACTCTGACTTTACCTCTCCACTAATACTGGTAGAAGTACCAGGAAAAGAAGGAAGACCATGCATAGACTATCGTCGCTTAAACAAAGTAACGAGAACACAGTATTTTCCTATGCCAAATATAGAGGAACTTATAGAGAAAGTGTCATCAGCGAAATATATTACTGTTCTAGATTTAACCCGAGGTTACTGGCAAATACCTTTGAGTGAACAGGCCCAGCGTTATGCTGCCTTTGTGACAAGCTTCGGCACCTATAGGCCATTAAGGTTGCCGTTTGGACTCAAGAATGCTCCATATTATTTTAGTAGAATTATGGCTGGGTTGTTGCAAGACTGTGAAGAATTTGCTGTACCCTACTTGGACGATGTTGCAATTTTTTCTAATACCTGGGAAGAGCATGTGAAACACGTAGAACAAATCTTCATGAAGATGAAAACAGCTCATCTCCACATAAAGCCTTCCAAGTGTCAGTTCGCTCAGGAACATGTAAGGTACTTAGGCCACATAGTTGGAGAAGGGGAACGGAAACCTGGAGAACTTAAAATACAAGCCATCAAAGATTTTCCCAGACCACTGAACAAGACCCAAATTAGATCATTTTTAGGTCTTGCTGGTTATTATCGCAGATATATTCCTGATTTTTCTGTAGTAGAAGCGCCATTAACAGATCTACTAAAAGGGAAGAAAGTCAAAACGTCAGTGGATTGGAACAGTTCTTGTGAAGATGCTTTCAAAGAATTAAAGAAAAGACTTTCAGAAAAACCAGTATTATTTAGCCCCGATTTCACCATTCCATTTGTCATTCAATGTGATGCTTCAAACCTTGGACTTGGTGCGGTGTTGTCTCAAATAAACCAAAGAGGTGAAGAACACCCTATCATGTACTTGAGTAAAAAGTTTTCCCCTGCAGAACAGAAATATAGTACTACAGAAAAAGAATGCGCAGCTATCGTTTATGCAATACAAAAGTTGAGATGTTACTTAGATGGACAACAGAGCTTCATTATACAAACTGATCATAATTCACTGGTCTGGCTAGAAAAGAACACCGGCACAAATCCAAGACTTTTAAGATGGGCCCTTATTTTGCAACCTTTCAACTATAAGGTGGTGCACTGGAAAGGAAAATTTCACCAAAACGCCGATAGTTTAAGCCGCACTGCTTAGCCTTACACCAAAACTTTTCACTGGTGACGTAGTGAAAAGTTTTTCCGAAAGGGGAGGAATTTAAGACTGTAATGACTTCAATAGTGGCCTGCATGAAGTAGAAGATAGTGACGTAACAGCTGCAACACTTATTAGTGTTGTTTTCCCCACGCGCTGATTCAACTCAACTCCAAAAATAATATAAGAGGATTTTTAATAGATTGTATAAATTTTTTTGAACTCGTTGTGTATCAACAAGATTTCTGGTGAATGGATGTTAAATATAATTTATTTTCATAAGAAGAGAATTATTCCTTTCGCCACAAAACACAAACACGCTACAATACTTAAAAAACTGATTACGGTGTGTAAGAAAAGGTTGTTTATAGATGAGAGGGTCGGTATTAGGTTTGGTAAAATTGTTAAAAGGATTGATATATGGAATACAGTTTTTCTACCAAGGCGGAAAGTCGAATAAGGTGCGCATACAGACCTCTAAAGATTCAAGAGAAGTATTTTCAATCAGATTACGCATGCGTAGCCCGAAAGAAGTTATACAAGATGGTCGATTTTGATAGAGGAGATCGTAGCGTTTGTCCAGCAAAATGTCGCGCAAAGGATGAGTGGGATGAGACAAGACACGGAAAAAATAATTCATCGAAAGCTGACAACGAGTGTGAGACAAGGACGGTTCAACGCAATTAACATACAAACTCTGCACGGGCGAAGTACGGAAAGCACCAGAGCAGATACGGAGTGCACTGTGGTGCACCGTGTCCAGTTTACAGAGTACAGATTGGCGGGCGGAACCACAGGCGTAATCAATCTTTGAATGAATTACTGATCGATAAATGTGCAACACGGATGTCCGATCAGCACCCCAGGACGTATTCGATAAAACTTTTAGTAAATTAAGTGATTTTTCACATTTCTTGCGCAGTTGTAAAACGTGTGGAAGGTAGGTCATCTTCTTGTGAAAAATGACGCCTAAAAAGCGCGCGGAATCTAATATGGTAACCTTGCGGAAGCCACTTTGATTAGATGAGATACACTGCTTAGTTTCTAACACATGAATAAGACAGGCATTAACCATTCTTTCTAAGAGTTTACAAACACTATAGCTTTTTGCCAGGTCTTAGGAAAAGTATGTTCCAGCCAGATACTATTAAGGAAATGTAAGATTTTACTACGGTAAAATTGAGACAGGTTTTTCAATAAGGTGTAAGATATGCCATCAGGACCGGGAGCAGATGGTTTCGTCTGATGCAAACAACGTTCCAGTTCACGCTCAGTAAAAGGACAGTTGTAGGGGAGTTTGGATCGCGTTTGGAAGTCAATATTACGTGATTCAGCACTGCTCTTATACTGTAAGAAATGTGGAGATACGACTGCGCATTAGATACAGCCGCAAACGCGTGAGCAATTGCATTGGCTATATCCGCAGTATCAATGATCGTTCGTCCTCCCTCTTCCAAACACGAAATTGGGTGTTGTGTATAACACTGTCACATAGCCTCTTTGGCTCTGCACCAGAGCTGCTTACAAGAAATGATTGTTGTTAAACTGGAGACATCTTTTCCAGGGCTCTCTTTGACTCTGGCGTCACACTCTCCTCGCTTGTGCTTTAGCATACTTGAAGGCATTATAGTTTTGGTGTGTGTGGAGAGGGGGGGTACCTTCTAAAATACCCCCATGCTTTCCTCTGTTTCTTAATGGCTTGTTTACACTCTGCCTTACAATGTTTCGGAGGATACGGAGAGGTATTAGGGATCGCTGCATCGGCAGCCTCCATTATGACTTCGGTGATTTTCTGGACAGCCACGTCAATGTCACCCTCAACCATGCTTCGTGAGACAACAGCAAGGGAGGTAAACATGTCCAAATTTCAAGAGGGCCTAAGCTTAGCTGAAAATCTTGAATCATTTTTCCTGAATGCAGACCCTTCCGCCGAAAGAAGCCAAAAATTCAAAAGGGGGCTGAAAAATTGTCCATCTCCATACCGTGAATCTATAATGACCTTGTAAGAACCAGCAAATAAACCAAAATTACAGATTTTTTTAAGAGGATAGAAGGTGCAAAAAATCTAAATGAAGAAAAGTTTCTGAAAGTGAAGGTGATATCGTTGAATCGAAAAATCGTTCTCGTTTGATTGTACTGAGCAGTGATGAGGAAGAAATTTATTGAATTAAGGTCGTATATATTAAATGAAGGTAATATTTTTTTCTTTTTGTTTTGTGTTATACAGACATTTATAATTTTAATAAAAATTAAGTTGCTTATATGAATTTAAAAAAAGTTTGTTTTTACTAAGTTTTTAGAACGTAACCCCCTTTTTTGAACTGTCACTGGGTCTCATATAACACGGTTTCACACAACACGGCATTTTCTAGGAACCTATCTACCGTGTTATAGGAGGGATACCAATATCATCAAAGAAAGTGCAATTTGGGCAAACAGGAGGTCCATGTCGCTGGCCCGGCACTTTTGGAATTTTGAGTTGAAACTTTCACAAAAATTAGTACCCAATTAGTACCAATTAGTACCCACTAGGATCACGAGTTATAGCGTATTCGATTCTTCCGGGCCAGCGATAATCATGTCGCTTCCGAGCCAGACGCTTTCGAATTTCGAGTTGAAACTTTCACAAAAATTAGTACCTAATTAGTACTAATTAGTACCAAAATATTAGAATTAGTGCCCATCAGGATCGCGAGTTATAGCGTGTCCGATTCTGCCGGGCCAGCGACATGGTAGCCCGGCACTTTTGGAATTTCGAGTTGAAACTTTCACAAAAATTAGTACCTAATTAGTACCAAAATATTAGAATTAGTACATATCAGGAACACGAGTTATAGCGTATTCGATTCTTCCGGGCCAGCGACAATCATGTCGCTTCCGAGCCAGACGCTTTGGAATTTCGAGTTGAAACTTTCACAAAAATTAGTACCTAATTAGTACTAATCTTAAAATAACATTACCCACATAAAATAAAAATGCCCATTGAAAAAGAAATCGTAAATTTCCAATAGATGGTCAGATGAGATGAAAAATGTTGTTTGCACTTGGTAGTACAAAATGCGCAGTTCAGTTGATCCTTTTATTTACAGCTGTGGAGGGATGAGAGGTATAAATTCCAAACTATTTGGCGACCATTTATGACACAACGCGAATTTCCAAATCAGTGTTCTTGTCGTACTTATGATGTGAAAGTTGTAAAAGACGAAGCGTGCTGGTAGAAAGAGTAAAGTTTGTCCCGAAGTGCTATAGGAACTGATTTCAGAAAGAAAATCGCGATTATTCGTAAACGATGATCTAGTTGCGTCCACTGATAGTGTTTTCAATGAAATCAGTGAAAAAGTTGGAGGAATTTCGACTTCAAAAGCGGTTTATTTGTTTATTAAGAAAAACAAACTACACTGCTGGCCACTGTAAATGCAACACCCTGAAGGAAACATGCAAATAACATGAAATTTACAACATGCATTAGCGGAGGTGAGATATGCAAATGATTAGAATTTCAGCTCTGACGCACATCACGCGCGCCTGTGGCGCCACTTCAAAGCGCTATTTAAGGCTTGGAGATTTCGACGATTTCAAGTTCGGCAATTGTGTTTTTCTTGTGGTTTTTTCAAAAAAAACGATCAATTATGCCTCGTCGAAAACAGCGATCATCTTTTGATCAAGTATCCGAGTTCGACAGAGGAAGGATAGTCGCCTACCGAGATTGTGGATTATCTTTCAGGGAAATCGGTAGTCGTGTTGGACGAAACCAAACAACTGTAATGCGGATATGTGATCGTTGGATGCAGGAGGGTACGACGGACCGGCGTGTTCGATCGCATCCACCTCAGCGCACCACTTCACGTGATGACAGGCAAATTGTGCGCATGGCAGTGACGGATCGCTCAGTCACATCACGAACCATAGCACAGCACATGCAGTCTGTAACGCATCATCCAGTGTCTACGCGTACCATTCGACGCCGTTTATAGCAGAGTGGTCTGTCCGCAAGACGTCCATTGCTTTGTCTACCCTTGACGCAGAACTACAGACGTCTCCGCCGACAATGGAGCGATGACAGAAGGATGTGGACGGCAGAATGGAATGAAATTGTCTTTACTGACGAGTCACGTTTCTGTCTGCAACACCACGATGGTCGCATTCGAGTCTGGAGATACCGTGAAGAGAGGATGCTGAACAGCTGCGTTATGCACCGCCACACTGGTCCTGCACCGGGTATTATAGTATGGGGCGATATTGGATATCACTCTCGCACACCTCTAGTACGCATTGCCGGTACTTTAAACAGCCAGTGCTACATCTCCGAGGTGTTGGAGCCAGTTGTCCTTCCTTACCCTCAGGGATTGCCCACAGCCATATTTCAACAGGATAATGCGCGACCACACGTGGCACGCATTGTCCAACGGTTCTTCGTCAATCGCCAGATTGAATTGTTTCCCTAGCCGCCTCGCTCTCCGGATCTTTCGCCGATAGAAAACATGTGGTCCATGGTTTCTCTACGATTGACCCAGATTCCATCCCCAGCTGCCACAGCAGATCGACTTTGGCAACGTGGGGAAGCTGCTTGGTCTGTTGTACCCCAAGAACTCATCCAAAGTCTCTTTGAATCAATGCCGAGGCGAGTGGCAGCGGTGATCTCCAACAATGGCGGCTACTCTGGCTACTGATTTTGGCAGGAACCACACTTCACAGAAGTCTATAAATTTAATCATTTGATACTTGGTCAACATGTTATCTACAAAATAAATTTTGTTGTGATATCTCTGGTCTTTCTTGGTGTTGCAATTTGGGTGGCCAGCAGTGTAGCTAGACAAAATTTGCAAGAATAGGGATTGTTGAAAGAGACAGAAAAGTGTGATGACGTTGAGAATCCTCGTCTAACGCCTGTATCAGGTAAGCTCTTTTATATCTTATAGTAGAATTATTTTTAATTTTTAAAAATAATTTTATTATTTATAACCCATTACTGTTTTTTATTCTTTTGGAAATTTTTCTTAATTTGTTAACGTACGACTGTTCTCTTCTAAATATACGATAGCCAAAACTTTATTATATGTAGTTCGCAAATTGTTTTATAATGCTTATTTTCTCGAGTCTGCAAATTCGTTCCTCGATCGCTCTCGGTTTATCGAGAAAAAAAATCTCAAAACCTGAAAATTGCAGGAGTGGAGTAAACGAGAACAGATTAACTTGAAATTTGAAACACATATATTTAGCGCATCAAATATTTGCTGTTATGTTTTTGACGCTGAAGAGATATTTCAGTAAGTTGTTGATTTACTAAAACTCCTCACCCGCAGGATATATACAGTAGTACCTCGGAGTTCGTCGCTCTCAGTGTTCGTCGGCTGCGGAGTTCGTCGGTTAGTTCGTCGCAGATTTGTTACCGGAGTTCGTCGGTCTCGTCGGAGTTCGTCGTTTTTCCCCCCATGCGCCGACTAGCTGAGAGAGCATTGGAACGAAGGACCCAGTCCAAAACCTTCTCTCAGCGGAAACATACGTCACGCATTTTGAGGTCACGTGAGAGCCAGCTTTCCGCTGAGAGAAGGTGTTGTCCAGTCTGGCGTCGACCTTTGAGTAGTACACATCGATTGAAAGCAGCAGTTTGTGAAACAAAAGTTCGCATTAATACCCATTATAAATTGCGTTTAGTGCATATATATATATACTGAAGTGTACTGTATATACAGTGTACTGTATTTATACTACTGTATACAGTGATTTTTTTATATAAATTGTACAAAATAGTATTCGAAAATGGGTCCGAAAACAGTTGCTGCTGCTGACTCAAAGCAAAAACGACACAATGAACGTTGTATCAATCGAAACTAAGAGGGAAATAATCTCAAAAATCGAGCAAGGCATGAAAGTGGCAGATGTAGTTAGACAGTATAATTTACCAAGAACAACGGCAAGTACATACTGGAATCATAGGCACAAAATAATAGAAGCTACTGTTTTATCAACGATGTCACATGCGGTGAGTGCAGTCTAAGCAACGACCACATGCTCTAAACGAAATGGAGAAGCTTATCTTGCTGTGGATAAATGAAAAGCAGCGTGCTGGTGACAGTGTAGATCAAAACATTATTTGTGAAAAGGCGAAAGAGATTTACACAAACATAAATAAAGACGATGAAGAAATGATGGACTTTCTAACATCATCAGTGTGGTTTTGGCGTTTCAGACGGAGACATGGCTTACACAACGTCGTTCGACACGGCGAAGCAGCGAGCGCCGATAAAAAAAGCAGCCGGTGAGTATGTGCAAGAATTCGGTGAATTTATTGAAGCTGAGGGTTTTGTTTCATCACAGATATTTAACTGTGATGAAACAGGTTTATTTTGGAAGAAAATGCCCAAAAGAACCTGCATCACGGCAGAAGAAGCAACTCTTCTGGGTCATAAACCCATGAAAGACAGACTCACGCTCCTCCTGTGTGCAAACGCGAGTGGTGATTTCAAGGTTACGCCTTTATTAGTGTACCACTCAGAAAAACCTAGGGCATTTAAACGTTTCAATGTGTGCAAAGACAGTTTACCAGTGATGTGGCGTTCTAACGCTAAGGCATGGGTAACTCGGGTATTGTTTCTCGAGTGGGTCAGGAAAGTGTTTGCGCCCATGGTGAAAAAATATCTCAAGGAAAAGGGGTTGCCATTGCGATGTGTTCTCGTCCTCGATAATGCACAGGCACATCCACCAGATTTAGGTGAAGAATTGGAATCAGAATTTGGGTGGATTACTGTGAAATATCTGCCACCTAACACCACCTCCCTTATCCAGCCCATGGATCAATTTGTGATGGCCCATGTCAAGAAACTCTATACGAAACACATGTTTCGAAAGTGTTTCTATATCACCAATTCAACCGCTTTGACATTAAAAGATTTCTGGAAAAACTGCTATAATGTCTATCAGGCTGTTCAACTGATAGATAAGGCTTGGACCGAGGTCACAAGAAGAACTCTAAACTCTTCGTGGAGGAAGCTACTGCCATCAGCTGTTTCCGAGCGAGACTTTGAGGGGTTAGAGACGGAACAAATACGGGAGTATGATGAGAGAGATTTTAGACCTCTGCAATGATCTACGTCTCGAAGCAAATGCTGACGATGTCGAGGAGTTGGTGGACTCGAATCGTGAAGATCTCACCACTGAAGACTTGCAACAGTTGCAGGACGAAAAACAACGTGCTGAAAAGGGCGGAATAATTACTGCTGGTAGTGAGGGGGAGGAAGAGTAAGAGCAGTAAGCAATAACGACAGGTGAACTAAAACAAACACTTCGTATGTGGAAAACAATTGAAGTTACAATAGACAAATTCCACACGAACAAAACCATGGCCTGTTCTGTCATCAATACGATGAACGATTCCATCATGCCGTTCTTCAATAATTTACTAAGAAATCGGAAGATGCAGGTAACGCTCGATAGCTATTTTAAGCAAACCCCTGTAGAAAAAACAGCTAGCGATGAGCCTCAACCAGGTCCTAGTGGGATAAAAAGGATGCGCAAAGAAAAGACTCCTCGAAGTGAATTGCCTTCCGTCATTTTCTAATTTAGTATTTATTTCTTTACATTTCTTGTAATAACAATGTAATTCAACTTAATTTGTTATTATTTAGCAACAATAGTTTAAAAAGCAAGGTGAAAATAATAAATATAATGGTCAACCACGAGGTCGCGGAACGGATTAATTCGTTTTCCATTAATTCTTATGGGATAATTTGGTTCGGAGTTCGTCGGTTTCCAAGGAACGGATTGCCGACGAACTCCGAGGCACCACTGTATTAGTAAGTGTTTTATAATGTTCAGCATTTTCGTATGCTAAGACAGAAAATCCTTTATTGTTGTTCCTACTAGAAACTAATTGGTGAATATATGTTAATTATTTTATTAACATACAGTCACAGCTGTGGCTCTGTTAATAAAGCCCTTATATATTTTTTAATTTGAGAATTCATCATATAGGGAAGTTGTTTCCAACCCCCGGGCCGCTGACCGGTACCGGTCCGTGGATCAAATAGTACCGGGCTGCCCAAGGAACATTAAAATATTTCCATTTAATTTACTGTGGTGTATTTCTCTCGGGTTAGTGCGACTTTGTCGGGTTTGTGCTAATTTATACCTTTGTAACAGAAGAAATCTTGTAACTATTTTAAATTAGTTTATTGTTTATTAAACATTTCAAGATTATGAATTAAAATTGCAGTCATAGCCCCCCCCCCCTCCTCAGCGGGCCGCGGTAAAATTATCAAACGTTGACCGGTCCGCAGCGATTAAAAGGTTGGGGAGCACTGATACAGGGTATTTCATTTTAAAGTGTATAATATGAATGCGCACAATATGCACATTTACTTAACTTGTTTATGCATTTACTTCCGTTTTCGAAATGGAATCCCAACACATTCCATTGCAGTGCGACTCTATGTCTGCTGAGTTTTTTTAATTTTGTTCTGTTTATTGCGGTTAACTTCAGATTTTCTCTTTTGATGAATCATTTGTGATAAATGGCATTAGTTTTTTCTTTGAAACATTGAAATCGGAAAACAGTAAAAATACGATACTGCAAATCATCAGAAATTAAAATATAATAAACACAGTCTGAACTTTTTGCAATTTTATACGATGTTAATTTTGTTACATATGTCGCCGGAGTCAGAATGAATTCTCCACTACTCTTTGATGGGGCGAAAAACTTAAATTTTACATTAATTTAAAGTTCAAGCTGCATGGTTGCTTTACTTTTTGAAATTCGTTCAGAAGTTGACTAACTTATTCAAATTATATATTTATAATAACGGTTAAAATACAGGCAAAAATTAAGTATTTAATATTTTTTAGGAAATTCTGATGATCAACCACATGAAGAATTTAATGAAAACTTCACTTTGTCGGAAAAGGAATGGGAAGATATTGCTCCGAAAGAATATTTTTGCAGAAAAAAAAAACTCAAAACAGTGGAACCCGTTATAAGACACTCCAAATGTTTGGACACATAATGTCAATGAGCATTTTTTTATATTAACAAAATGTAATTGTTGTTTGGTATTTAAACGCATCCGCGAGTGACTGTTCTAAATACAGTGATTTCCGCTTAAAAGAATCACGTTTGTTATTACTGTTTTTGATTCTTATAAGCGGTTGATTCTTATAGCCGAAATTTAGGTTATTGGATAGGCAGGTGCACACACACACACCTATATATACATATATTAGATAATTTACCATAAAATACTCTTTAATTTACGTTAATTATCTTTTATTAAAATTATTTTTTATAATTTTAAAAATACAACTTAATTTCTAGACCTATAAGTAGATACACATGATTATAGTAAGAGAAGAAAAAATCCAATATTTGTTACAACATTCCTGCTTAACAATTTTAACATTTCAACTACAAGAAGGGAGCAAGAAAAAATTTTCTATGGTAGTTTGACGTAATGATTTCAGGAGGCTGTTTATACCTCTTTCAATACTAATAGTCTCAGACGAAAATTCACCTTCTAGCTTACGTTTCAGGGTTTGATAACGTGCTGAATCTACTAATGTCACGTTTGCCTAAGTGATAGTGGACACTTCGTCGAAGATTTATGTGTTTCAGGATCCAGGAAGCCGCAACCAGGATGTGGGAGGTGGGAAAAAGAGTCCCTATTTCTGTTTGTCAGTGGAGAAAAGTGAAATTTGACCCGGACCGGTAAAGATGCCCCTGGGTCAAGCTAATAGGACAGTGTTGTGCTAAAGCGTTTAAGAGGAAACTATTATGTTATGTCTAACAAAGAAAGGGATGAATTTTACGACTATATTCCATCCCATCTCATCAATCTTTCTTTAAAAAAAAAGAAAAAAAAAGAAAGAAAGAACTTCGTGCTTTTTGAGGGTTTAAGTGGCTTTCTTGGAAAAATGAAAGGAAAGCGAAGAGTGTAAACTGATTTTTTAAAACCGGTGGATTGATTCTTTAAAGCGAAAATTTTAACATGGAAATAATGCATTTGTTTTTGTTTTCGCGATATTCATTCTTATAAACGGTTGATTCTTATAACCACTGATCACTATAAGCGGTGGTTACTGTACTATATAAAAATTTCTGGTTTTAGTAAAAACTGTGACGGGAAATTTGAAGGAGTAATTGATACACCTCCAACTGAAAGACAAAGGTAAACTAATATGTTATATTTTTAACCATAACAAACTTTAAGGTAATAAGTTATTAATTTGAAGTTATTAATTTGATGGGTACTAATTCTAATATTTTGGTACTAATTGGGTACTAATTTTTGTGAAAGTTTCAGCTCGAAATTCCAAAAGTGCCAGGCCAGCGACATGGTAGCCCGGCAGAATCGGACACGCTATAACTCGTGATCTTGATGGGTACTAATTCTAATATTTTATTACTAATTAGTACTAATTAGGTACTAATTTTTGTGAAAGTTTCAACTCGAAATTCCAAAGCGTCTGGCTTGGAAGCGACATGATTGTCGCTGGCCCGGAAGAATGGAATACGCTATAACTCGTGATCCTGATGGGTACTAATTCTAATATTTTGGTACTGATTGGTACTAATTTTTGTGAAAGTTTCAACTCGAAATTCCAAAAGTACCGGGCTACCATGTCGCTGGCCCGGCAGAATCGGACAAGCTATAACTCGCGATCCGGATGGGTACTAATTCTGATATTTTGGTACTAATTGGTACTAATTAGGTACTAATTTTTGCGAAAGTTTCAACTCGAAATTCCAAAAGTGCCGGGCCAGCGACATGGTCCTGCAAACAGGGTCTGTAGACGTACTGGAAACACAAAAATGGAGAAAAGACAACGTAGAAATACCTTGTTGGCTAATTACTATAAAATAAACCAAAGTGCAAGTACTTCGAGCGAAAGTGGGTATAAATGTAAAGAAACCACTGAGCATTAGCAGCCTGAAAATGAACAGGAAGAAAGCAAGAAGAGTGACGCTGAAAGAGATGAGCTTTTCGAACCAGATGAGAGAAAACTGAAAACATCTAAGCCCTGGCAAATGAGGATAAAACTTGAAGCAACAACTCTGGCAAGTGATCGGTATGGGGTATCTGACCGCGCTACAGCCTGATTACGCTCAGATATACCTACGCTAAACATACTGGAGCATACTGGAGCACACTGTGCTGCACCTTAAGCATAAATACGTATTTCACATTCTGTTTGATGCATTGCAGTACTTTTTTTGCAAAAGTTCAATTTGTAATAAAAATTTCTTTCATGTATCTAAAGTAGTTTTATTCAAACATTTCCTAAAATAAATATAGTTTGAAGGTATCTAGTACGGATAGCGAATTAATGTTTTTGCTCTTCTGAAAAGTAGCCATTTTGACATACGACATATTGAAGTATTACCGACGTTATGTGGGAATAACAGGAATGCACCAATATTTGTATAACTTAAAGTAAATGTGAATAAGTACTACTTAAAGAGACAATTATTTGCCGATGTTTAGTTCACTGCACTAATCTGCAGCTATCCAGGAGCACGAACGAGGACGTATCAGCATCACCCCCATAATACAATTGAGTATCTAATGTTTAGTATAATTATATTGCATCCTTCAGCACGAGGTATACAACGAAAACATCTTGATACACAGGTTTGGTTTGGAGCGCTACGGTCAATTTTTTGCTACACAGGGGATAATTAGACCGGGACTTACTGCTTAAAGCCGATTCCGAACGGATACAAACGTCCATGCCAAGAGTGGGACTCGAACCCACAGACTTGGTACCGAAAGAAAGTGCCCTCGCCATTCGGCCATCTTTGGGCTTGATACATAGAAGGGACAATGGTGACACTCCTTCCAACTGAACAAAACTGACATTTTTTTTTTTTTCAATGCGATAGGCACTTGTCTCTGACGTTAGGTACATCTGACATTGTCCCATGAAGATCCACGAAGTTTTGCTGGCTACTTTATTACGAGAACACTATATAGTGAGCCAGCATTGCTCCCTATGAGGGGGACGACACGGAAACGTCCAAGCTTTATTCGAGATTATAAACTGGCAATGTTGAGGAAACTATTCATATACGAAACGATGAAATAAGTCTAAATGGTATAACAGATTAAATTAATCCAAAAAATGACTAAAAATACAGCTGTAACAATGGAAAAATTGACAAAATTCCTGTTTTATCAAAAATAGTCGCTATACCAAAAAGGAATGCAAAATATCAAAACCTACAATTGTACCAAGAATAACAATCAACAAAAAAATGTTTCTAAATGAACTAGTATAAAAAATATAGGACCAGAGAATACCTATAAACACTAGAAAATGTACCAAAAATGCTCATGCAATCATTCCAGAATCAATTTATTCTGTGACAAGCTGCATTAACAACTAAAAAATTTACTCATAGAATATATAGGATTATGAACTAAATTAATCTCGAAAAAACTTAACTTAATAATCTGTGGAGGGAAATATGATGATATTTCAATATACAGAAATATCAATTTATATAATTAAGGTAATAAGCTGTTATAAATAATAAAAGCATTGCTACCTATAAACAGATATAAGAAAATAGTTTTATCATGAAATGAAGTACAAATGATTAAGGGAAGAACCATTTATTACCCATTGTACTGTTAGATCATTTGAAGTATATTTATTGAAGAACTAGTTTTCTCATTTGCAGATTTTTCCTTATGATAACACATATTTCCAATCTCTTAGGTTCAGATTCACACATTATTATAGTAGATTACATAACCAAAAGGTTAATCAATGGTAATAAAAAACTAAGAGGCAATACTTAATCCATATAACTACCAATGCCAAAATAAAAAATGAAATTTTTCATGTAGTGTTCGACAAGTTGAGAATGGTAATATATCACAATATATATTTATACTGATTTAAATGTGATTTTAAGCATATTAATCAGACATGTGTCCAAGAATGCTTTGATCAGAAATACAATATTCAAAACATCTATGCTTGATTTATAAATACTGTTTTCTAAACCTATAAACAGTTTTGAATTGCTTATTTTACAAAAAAGAAAAAATCTCAAGCACTATCAGGTCCCAAAGTTTACATAAAGTTGCACTTAAAATGATTTATTATAATAATTTCTTTCTAAATTAGTTAATAAACAATGACATTATTACTAGGTACTTTTAAAAATGCATAATAAAGAGGCTTAGTTTTTACACTTGGAAAATGAACGTAAACATACTCGATGACTGAAAAAACAAATCAAAATTTATATCATTTGTAATTCAAGACCAACTTCACAGCAACATTGGATCTTATGGAATGGCTCTTATGTTTGTTAACAAAACGTTGCACCATGCTAAGGCGAACAGGCAACAAGTGTTTGTAGATGTAGGAAAGTTTAATTGGATAGCATATAACTATGGTATGAATCCCACTGAGAATCTTTGAGATACACTGCAATGTCTATCACTCGTGCGTATAAGTCAGGCCAAGGAACCAAGAGAAAGCCCAACTCACAAATACATTTAATTCCGAGCAGCCAAAGATCTTACCTGAACATGTCAAAATCTTAGGAGCAGTTAAATTATAATGAGAGCCATCATGGCCATCGTTTCAGCAACAGCTTTGAGAGACACAGATAAAACATTTTATGTGAAAACAAGCTTAACATACTATTAATGGAGGGTGTGAATGCTTCAAAAGAACAGCATGATAAAGAAAATTTATCATTTTGATAATATTAGTCATATTATATAATATTGACTAATGTTTAGTAATACGTATAATATAAAGTAAATATATAGTACATAATATTGGCTTAATACGTATTACTGAAAATACATATATCTTATGTGAAGGGTGATGATTAAAATTAAATACAGAGCACACATTTTATGAAAATGTATTGCCTTTGTCTACTTCCTGGAAAATGAATCCCACATACACACCCAATTTGAGCTACAATGGTGAATTCATTTATTTTGCAGTTAAATACCTTTAATTTGCAGTCATTATTTGATTCAGAGCTGAAAATCACTGCTAAATCTGTAACATTTATTTTTTTTATTTATTTATTTTCAATTTGCTCCAACTATTTCCCCAAATGTGGGGGCAAGTGAGAACATGGATCCCAATGATTCATAATTGCTTAAAGCAAAACTAGCTGAGAACCTGCACTTCGCTATGGAGTACATTCAAATTAAATACAACGGTCAATGTATGCAATTAATGCTTTAAAAAATATATATATATATATATATGTGTGTGTGTGTGTGTAAAATAAATGCAACAATCAATGTATGCAATTGATGTAAAAAAAAAAATGTTTATAAAAATATTGTAAGGGATATTTTTATAGACAAAATAATGTAGAACAAAATATTCAAATTAAATCTAATAGAACATACTAAAGAATATAGTACAGTTTAAGGAATCTTTCTTTTACTGTATTTTAATATTTTTTTGGATAATGTCCAATCATCTGCCACATTAGCAAGGGGAAAAAAAATTTTTTTGTCTATTTTATTGTTATGCACATGATGATAAATTAATTTAAAATACCAGAAAAAGAAATCACATGATCAGCATTTAATACATTAAATTCTTAATATTAATCTTTAAATATTCACCAAAAATTAGAAAAGGAAGTTAAGGTTCGAAAAAGATTTCATTTTAAAGGAATTTTTAGGCTTTTTTTCGTGATATAAATTTTATATCCCTCAGATTATTTTAAATGCAAACTCTAAAGAATGTTACAAAAACAGCTTAAAAATTTAATTTAGAAAAACCTACGAATTTTTCAAAAATCTTTCTTAGTGCACCCCTACACTATAAGAAGAATCGCCATGCAAAATTTCAGCCCTTTAGGTCTAGCGGTTTGGTCTGTGCGTTATTTGTCAGTCAAACAGTTACAGAACTGTTTTATATATAGATAAGTAGGGCCAAGGAAAGAATATATATTTCATGCTGAACAAAAGGCTATTTATTTTTTTTTACATTCTTTCGTTGTGGGGATATTTGTTGTTCAAGTTAGTAGTGTGAGCAATGTCTGAATATAAACAAAATTAGTATATTTGTTTTACAGTAACAAATATATGTTAAAAGTTCAAAAAAATTTTTTCCCTTTGTCTAGGCCCTACTGAATACTGTAGGACCAAAAAGACATGGAAAAAATTTGTTCATTGCCCCTTCCAGGCCTTGGCTCTTCCAGGAACACTAAGTCATCATCTGGAACAAAAGGCAACTCAGAAATAGTGACAACAGAATTAGAAATTCAATATATTCACACCTATGTCCACTCTGCTCACATTCACTAACAGTTAGTCTAAACAAGTTAGTTTATTACAATTAACTTCTTCAAACCTACAATAAAAAAACTAGTTTCAGTTGCATTATTTACGATTTCTGAATGTTAAGGAATTAAAAACAATTATCATCTGTTAAAAAAACAAGGCAAAAGGTGGTTGGTTATGAAGTTTCTCCAACTGGGAAACATATGTTGGGAAGAAAAACTTTTTATATGGCTGTTATAACAGAAAGTTAGGTTTATTCAGTATATGGGGAAGTAAGCACTGCTGTTCACACTTGCCTCGACAAAAAAATTTTATGGGGCAAGTGAAAATCCTGCAGTACTGAAATAATATTGCAACAAAAGTGGGGTTTTATGTATTTTATCAGTATTCTTCCATTTCTTAATGAATAAGTGGGTATTTTCAAAATAACTCGCATCTGTTGTGGTTAGTTATGATTTTTTTTTTTTTTTGCTATTACTCGAACTTGGATACATTAGTTAAAATGGAAGGGTTTGGTAGGCATAAAAAATTTCCCTTTTACAATTTTTTTTCTGTAAATAAAAACAAAATATAACAGTAGGCAAGAATTTTCCTACAAAGTACACTTGAAATTTTATTTTAGCTTAAATTTTTTAGGGTTTTAAGCCTGCGTTCTCACTTATCCCACTTCACCCTATTATGATCATGGCAATGTAAGGGAATGGTTTCAGAAGTATTTCCAACAAACCATAAATACAAAATTATTGGAAAAATTAAGATCTTCAAATAACATCTTATCCTTCATTGCTTTATAACTTAAAACACCTCACTAAATAACTTCTCAGCAGCCTCTAACTCAAACCTGGAACATCCTGTCTACTGGACTTAACCACCACACAACAGGAATCCACCCAGAATTTGAAAAACCTCATCTATCAGCAGGCAAATGGATAGTACAAACAAGATCATTTTTCACATTTAATAATAAGTGCTCCAGAAATTCAGAATTTTCAAATTATAAGATTTTACATATATTTATCTGGAGAAAAGGGTCTTATTAAGTCACAACATTGCTATAGAAATATGAATTTGATATTTTTTTTAATTATTGATAATCATAACGTCAGAAGTATGTGGATAACTAAGAGAAAAATACAAGAGTAAATAAGTAAAATTATGAAAGTAAAATATTATTACTGACGATCCATATGTAAAAAGTTAACCGAAAGTAAAATAACCAATTATGCTTTGAACACACAAGTAGCAAAATAAGTTTGCTACTCTTGATCTTCTCAAGGAGAATATTCTTAAGTATTCGGAAAACTCATTTCTATAAATCACCAAACAAAATCACTTCCCCTTTACAGTTTTGCACATAAGAATTTGCTAACTGTGCACATCAGAAACACTCTCAAAGAAAAAATAAATAATACTGTCTACTTGTATATTTCATACAAAATCCTGCAAGAGAAAAGATCAATAGATTCCCATTTCATTGCCGAGGTTATTGAATGACTGGTTTGTCCTTCACAAATTTTAAAATATTATGAAATTTTCACCCAGTAGAATTTTCATTCATTCTATTTACGCTGAAAAGATCTAAACAAATTCTTAATAAGTGCAACTTATCAGTCATTTATTCATCCCTTGGCATTTGAATAGTTCCAGTTCCATGTATATTAGCGGAAAAATAATTTTCAACATTACGTTTTTAAGGACAGCAATAGAATAAGTTTAGATTTAAAAATATTTAAAATGAAATTAAAAGTATCATAAGAATGATACATTTTCGAAGTTATATTGCATTCTAAGAAATAATCATTGATAAATTATAAAAATTAAAATTTGACTTATTAAAAGAAAATTTCATTACTCACTAAAATCTAAGACCTACAATTAGTTTAAACGGTCCCAACAGATTATTTACACTAAAACTTGTTTAACTCGAAAAATCTCACTACGCGCTATGAATAATATTTTAATATTTCCAAGAGAAATTGTTCGTAACAAAATCCGCATAGAAAAATTAATCGCTATCATTCTTTAGAATTCATCAGAAGAACTTACAAAAATTAAAATCAAATAGGCACTTAAAAGGGATGCAACAAGAATCATATTACTATAACAATAAACAAATTTTAAAACAATAATAAATTTCATCGCATTCAATATTCGAACAATTCCATCACTAAAAGGCAACTCAAATCGAAACAAAAGTAAAACTTTAGGAAAAATAAAGCTATGGATTTAAATCCATTACAAAAAACACTGAATACTATTTGAATAAAAAATAATTAATTTAAATCAGGAACAACGAATTGTAAAATATATTTGTCTAGACACATTCAAATCTTTCATGAACCTAAACCGAAACAATTATATTCCGTTCGAAAGTCCCGTAACTGTTTACAATAAACGGATAAACTTTTTTTTTCTTCTTCAAACTGTTCGAGGTCGGAAAGTACTCCATTGCTTTTCTTTCGTTTTCTTTTAATTTTCATTACAGCATGAAGCCGATAATTTCTGAAGGCCATTTTAAAACACAAGAGAGAGAAATACATCAAAACAAAAGGGAGGCTTAAAAGAACTCAGAAATAAAGCCGGCCACTGATGGAGACTTCTGGCGTATTAGACGTCAGACTGTTGGCATCTGGGACGCCAAACGTCTCCGTCAATGGGGTGTTAGGGTTAGAAGCCAGATGCCAAACGTCTGGAGTCTCAATCCAGACCGAATTCCAGGCGCAAAAAGTCTCTGTGAGTGGGGTCCTGGACACCAGATGCTAGACGCCTGAAGGTAGTTTAGAACAAAATGGAAGTAGAAAAATTTTTTTTAGTCCCGAATTTTTAATTCAGTTTATTGAACTGTAGAAAACTACCGTGCATATGGAAGGTTAATTCGGAAGATTATTATAATAATATTATTCTAATAATATTTTTTGTTGTTTGTAAAAAATAATAAATAAAAACTTTTTATTAATAATAGTTATAAAGGTACAAAATACTTTTTAAAACAGACCATACACACAAAACTTTAGTGACGAGTTTTGAAGGATTTAATCCTTCATCATCCTGCTATAAAAAGGAAATCAAACTTTCATCCCAAAGGCTGAAGCTCGTTTGCAAATAATATATTTTTCCTCTGCCTGTGATGCTTATTTCACAGATGTGTAGCCTGCAGAACTTTACGAATTTACTGATGTGGCCCTCGTACGTGAAAGATTGAAAACTCCTACTCTACGGTATATTTATAGCCAAGACAATAAAAATGAGTTTTGTACCCAGGCCCAGATTTCCGCATGGGCAAGTGGGGCACTTGCCCAGGGCCCCCAAATTTATGGGGCCCCTTAATTTAGTATTAAGTTGTACATATTTTTGAAAATATGGTTTTAGGTTAATTCAGTAAAGGTGGGCAGTGGCGGATACAGAAAAAAATCATGGGTGGGGCACAGTGCACCCACTATATTCATTTCAAAAGAAAATTTCCTGAATTTATTTATTAACATTAAAAGTAAATTAATTAACACATTATTATTATTATTATTATTTTTCAAATGTTTGACTTTTTGGTCGAAAATTTTTTGAATTTCCGGTCCGAATTTATGGGGGGGGGGCGAGGGCACATGGCCTCCCTCTGGATCTGTCCTTGGAGGGGGCCCCTAAAGTCTGCTTTGCCCAGGGCCCCATTGGGTCAAACTCGGGCCCTGTTTGTACCCCGAACTCCGCAAATACGTCAAATTAAAATGATGCGAGTGAAGCTCGCTTGATGATATAATATATATTTCGGTACTGATACCAAGTTCACATTTACATATTAACTTATTCAGAAGTAAACGGCTCAGCTAGATAAAAATATAGTACTTTCAAAATTTACCTAAGGGGAGTCTGGGACAAAAAAATTTAATCTTTTAATTTACTTCATTTTGTAAGGAATTTTTTTCTTTGAGTATTTCTCCACTTGCATATTTCTTTTATATACATATTTCTTATTGAATGTCTTTATATATATTGTGGATATGTTAAATTCTTGAAATATTTAAAATTTTGTTTTTAAATACTAAATTTTTGATTCCGCTAACAAATTTTCCAAACCGGCACTATTTACATGCTTTTTTCCCTTTAGTGCACCGAGAAGGTTACCAGATAAGTTAATCTTAAGAATTTATAACAATTTTGTTAAATAAATTCTTAAACGGCAAAATAAAAAATTAATATTTTGGTGTAATTTTTGCTTCAGGGAAAACGTTTTCAGAATTTTAACTCTAAAAAAACAATAGAAACCTGTACAAAGTTGCATAGAGACACCTAGCGAGGAGGTTCAGGTTTTAATTTTTTATTCCAAATTATTAAGAAAATAAAAATGGGCCTTTTTGAAAATTTTGAACCCCCTCTTAAAATTTTAAAATAAGCTCAAACTTCCTACCAAAAGAGTAAAACTATTTTTAGTGGTTTATAAAACTGGGGTAAATTATTTTTTGTATCTTACATAAAAACAAGAATGCGTATAATTTAAGAAATATCAAAAAACTGATAACCTTTCAATTGGCTTTACAAATGGTTTAGGGATCTTAAAAGTATTTCTTTACAGATATTGGAGACACATTAATGAGCAGTTTCGAGTGTCTGAATTCGATACTTTTCACAACATATATTTCAAAATCACATACATAAAGTAACGAAATAATTGCGCTTTAAGGAGTAAAACCACTTTTAGTGGTTTATAAAATCAGGGTATCTAATTTAAAAGAAAATCACAGACAATCTTTTTTCTTTGTGGAGGGGAGAAAATGTTTATGCCTAAAACGCACTATTACTTTAATATCACTTACTTGAAATTTAAAGAGAACGCTAAATAATTCAACATAGTTCCTTACGACCGAATTCGAATTCTTATTTTGAATTTAAAGAATCTCTGTTTTTTTTTAGTTTTTTTCAGCTTTAATATGATTTTTTGTGTGTATACTTAAAGCGAAGAGTATGGATACTTGAATTTATATCGGCAAATAAATAACCATTTAAACTGGATTTAAAAAGATTAGGAAATTTTACGAAACTTACTACAAATATCGAAAATATATGTTTATGAATAAGTTTGTGCCTCTGAATTCGATACTTTACACTATCTCACGTTCATAACGTATATTTAAAGTTACGAAATAATTGTGCTCTTATAAACAAATTAAAGGAGGAAAACAATAATGATATTGAGTGGATTATAAAACGACAAAAATTGCCGCTAATTTTTTGCAAGATAGCATAGTGAGCGTTATTACAGCACGACAGACCTACATGAACTGAGCTAAATCGGGCATCACGAGTGTGCGAAGGCAGGTGGACGAGACGCCAAAAGTTCGACGCCTCGGACACCGAGAGTCCCCGTGAGTGGCCGATGCCAGGCGTCCGAGGGGCCAAAACTCCCGGCGTCCCAGATGCCAGAAGTCTACGTGAGTGGCTGGCTTAAGAGTGGTAAAACGTGCGAGATGCGCATGTGGATAGGTAACTATTCCGTGCTTTTGATTCCTTGTTTTATCTGTTTTAACAAATGATAATTTTGAGTTGTAGTTAAGCTGTTGTGTACTATGATCGTACATACAGCTCGCACATATTCTGCTTAACAATCCTTATTTATTTTAATTTTAACAAACACCTTTTCAACATCTACTATCAAACAATTATATTATTGCCTGCTAGTTAAGAACAACATAATTTATAGAACAGCAAAAGAGAATACAACCAGCTTTTTTATTAAAAATCGTTGCCATTCAGCAAGCATACGATAATCAAAATTGATGCGCGTTATATTGAATAAAATTATTTAACACCAATATAAACAACAAAAAATAGTTATTTAGTGTGCTACCAGCCAAGCCACTACATTATTCCCCCTCCAGTAACAAAGTTACGTTACACAATAGAGAAAATATTTAGTAGCTGTATAGTGTCAAGATTATGTACAAAATGTCATCACAATACAATAAAATATTAAGTATATCACATATTAATCTTGAAATCACTTGTTTAACCCTTCAGCAGGCGCGCCAATTTTTGGAACACCAGCAGGCACGCGTTGAACAAAGTGCAACGTCTCTTTCAACCTTGATTATTCCTTTTATAATAAACTTCTTATTTTCAAATTGAAAATAATAATTCTGTGTTTTATTACAAGATTATAAAATGTTGATAATATTGAGATATATTTATAATTAAAGGCCAAAGAATGCAGATACGATCACCTTATTTCAAAACTATCTGGTTTAATGCATCTAAGGACAACTTGCGAATCGATTCCTATTATGTCCAAAAACCTAAAAAACAATGAGATTGTCCATCTTCATTATATGCGGGATACCGTGTCATAGCTTCACATTTAATCTACTACATCAACTGATAATTTTGTCGTATTGCAATCCAGTATAATCGCTGGTTTACCACGGTTAAATCACGACTAACAATGAATAGAAAGGAATACAAGGGTCAGAAAAATCAGACCTGCATTAGAAAGGGTGTAGCTATAAATAGAAATTCCTTAGAACATTCAAACCTTACTTGTAAAAACAAACCATTCAAAATTACGAAAATGTTGCACTTTATACACGGGCGCGCCCGCTAAAGAGTTAAGAACTTGCTTCGTTTTTGAATGTTTTTGTGGTAAGCTAGGTCTACCAGGTAAAGTTTTTAATGTCCTGAGGTATATTATCGCATTCATCTGCTAAAATATACGCAGGTACTGTCAATAGATACATTAACATTCTCATTTTTAATTACAATTGTATAATATTTGTCAGATCGAGCAATCACTCGAAAAGGACCGTCATATGGGGATTCAAATTGTTTCTTGACTCTGTCAATACGAAGAAAGACATGATCGCAAATGTTTAAGTCTTTATGTACAAACACTATTTGATGACTTTTATGTTTCATTGGCTTAGGTCTGAAGAATTACATATGCCTCTGTAAATTATTTTCATTTATTTCAAATGAAGTTTGAAATTTTGATTCACAGAAAAATTCTCCAGGCATTCTTATGCTTTGACCATACACCCTTTGGGCAATAGTTGAATGAGAGTCTTCTTGAATAGCGGCACGTAATCCTAACAATACTGTCGGTAACGTGTCGTTCCACTTTACTGATCTATGTGATCTTATTGCTGTTTTGAGAGTTCTGTGCAATCGCTCAACCTTACGATTACATTACGGAATTATGCTTACATCGGCTCCGCTATCTATCAAAAACCGCTATTTTGTTTTCCGATCTTTAATAAACAAACGAAAGTTCCGGCAGTGAGTTATACGCCATCGGAGTGAGGCGGCCATCTTGGAGACCTTTGGAGAACAAAACTAAGAAACTCTATGGAGATTAGTATTACCTTCTTTTTGCGGAGACTCTTGCTCGAAACCTATCCATACTTAAAGAAATTCCTACTACGTAAACTTTAGTTTATTTAAAATTTGCGATTTTTGATAAAAATTACGCCTGCATACGCCGTTTTTAATGAGAAAAACAATAAATATTATTCACTTTCAAATTTCACTTTGCCAAACGCTGCCTAGTAAGCGATAAGCGTATTGAAATAGAAAATTATGATAACCCTTATACGGTAACCTTCTAAATCAAAGATTCCAAATCATTTTGGGATTGTTTAGATTAATTCATTTCCGGTGTCTGTTAGCCGTGTGCAATGACGATAACTTACGATATTCGTTCTTTTTTTTCAGCGGGAAGTTTAATTTAATAAAACGAGGGCAAGATGCTTTGAAGACTTCCCACTTCAAAGCATCATCTTTTTCTTTCGTTTTATTACGATCCGTGTGGGATTATACGTGCATGTGTTCATGCATCAATGAAAAATAAAACTTACGATGTTGAAGTAAGTTTAATTTGTGTATTTTTTTTCTCTCAAATCTCCTTTAGCCTATTTAAAAAGATATATGCTCTTCTAATTGACTAGTATTTATCTAGTATTTCAGTTATAAATCTGACTTTTTATAACTGAAACATATCAAATTCCTATACTTGCGATTACTTTTGAATAATTTTCCTGTTGGCTCTCGAAGTAGATAATGATAGTTCCTTTTAGTTTGAAAATTGAAGTTTGAATACTATAAAAAGAGATTAAAAGTTTTAAACTCACTACTGCCATTATGGCTCTTTTCGGAGTATCTGGGCGAAAGGCTTATCCAATGATGGCTATGATTAATTTGAGTAAGGATGCTGGTGAAATTGGTCAGTAGAAGTTTTTAAGCTATAATTATTGCTGAGTTAAGAGAATTGAAATTTAAATTAAAATTTTTGTTTTTAATTAAATAAAAAGGCATACACACACAGAGAGAAAAAAAGAAAGGAAAGAAAACGTGTCTTTTGGGGGCGATCAAAAAAAAATTAAATGGGATTTTACTTAGCACAAGTGATTCTTCAATTACTATCCATTAAATATGAGTTTTTTTTCAATTTTAGACCTTATTTCTTTTCACTAGAAATACCGAAATATCATTTTTTCTTTTCTTTTTTTTTTTGGCGCCCAGCATTGTGCTGTTTTATTATTTGAATTTGAAGGTTAAACTTGAACAGAATACATGACATAATTTATATGAGCATTGTAGTTTAAATATTAAGTTGTTGCCTCCCCAAAACAATTTAAAAATTCTCCTTATTTTGTTTATTAATATTTTAAATCTTTGCTTTTAGATCATTATTTTTATCTTTAAGAAATCCGTAAGTATTACCTATTTTTTTCATATTGTATGAAAATCCTTTTTTTTTTAGATTATTATTTTTATCTCTAAGAAATCCGTAAAGATTGTGTATTTTTTTTCAAGTTGTATGAAAATCATTTTTTTTTTTTTTTTTTTAGATTATTGCTAGCTGAAGTACCCGGTGATGCCCGGGATTTTAAGAATGTTTGTTAACCGAAATCAATTTAAAAATTAACGCAGTATAAATAACATAGAAAAAATATATGTGAAATGGTATACACATCTCAGAATTTAGGAATTTCAGCCTTTCATCATTGTAGCACTAAAATCTGAAAAGTAAAAATGTCAAATTGTCTAATGTTTGTTAACCAAAATTAATTTAAATCTAAACACAGTATAAATAACATAGAAAAAAAATCATGTGAAATCTTATACACATGAATAAAAGGAAATCCCAATAAAAAAATATATAAATTTATAATAAACTTCTAAGAATTTAGCTAGATCTAGCCTTTCATCATTGGGGGAAAAAAAAAGAAACTGAAATTACAGGTTTAGCAGAAATTTCCAATAGAACCATGATATGACTCCAACGTTGCCTCTTAAAAAAGGAAGTGTTTAATTGAGGGCTGCAAACCATTCAACTCCTCTCCACATTAAACTCCTATAAACATCCTCTACATATTAAATTCCTTTTCTCTCCATAATAAACTCCTCAGAATTTTGGTAGATTCAGCCTTTCATCATAGTACCACTAAAACCTGAAACATCCTCTCCAGAACTATAAACTTATTAATTTCAATAATTAAACACCCACAAATGTATAAATTTCACAAAAGTTTTTTAACCAACATTTGAAAAATTCGTAAAAGAAAAAGCATATGAAAATAAAGATAAGAACTTCCGGAAACGAAATTAATTACCCTTAATTTTTAATTAATCAAAAACCAACATAATAAAAAAAACGATAGTTGTTTAAAAGCATATGAAAATAAAGCTATTATAAAGATAATAATGAAAAAAGCAAAAGGAAATAATGCTCGCGCATGAAGTTAACGTTACGATATAAAGATAGTAATAACAATATAAACCGCATGCACAAAATATTTAGCTTTTCAAGCGAAATAAATTGATTTTTAGAAAAGAACTACTTTTAATCGAGAAATTAAATACATTGCACAAAATTTTCATTTTACCAACTTTCTACCCTACAATTTACACCCTACTTCTTTTAAATAGGGTGTAAAGATAAAATTTTAACAGGCAATTGAATGCCAGTTAAAAACGCTTGTTGTTTAAAATCATATGAAAATTACGCTATTATAAAGATAATAATAAAAAAATATAGGAAAATAATGCGTGCGCAAGAAGTTAAAGTTACGATATAAAGATAGTAATAATTATCTATCTATATATATAAAACAGTTCCGTAACTGACTCACTGACTAACTGACTGACATACAACACACAGACCAAACTGCTGGACCTAAAGGGCTGAAATTTTGCATGGCGATCCTTCTTATAGTGTAGGGGTGCACTAAGAGAGATTTTTGAAAAATTCTTCTTAGATTTTTTTAAATTAAATTTTTAAGCTGTTTTAGTAGCATTTTTTAAGTTTGCATTTAAAATAATAATTTGAGGGTTATAAAATTTATATCACGAGAAAGATCATAAAAATTCCTTTAAAATGAAATCTTTTTCCAATCTTTACCTTCATTTTCTGATTTTTGGTAAATTTTTAAAGATTCATTTTTAGAATTTAATTTATTAAATGCTGATCACGTGATTTCTTTTTCTGGTATTTTAAATAAATTTATCGTCACGTGCATAACAACTAAATAGACAAAAAATATTATTTTCTTGCTAATGCGGCAGACGATTGGACATTATTTTATGTATAAAAATATCCCTTACGATTTTTTTATAAATATATATATTTTTTTCTACATCAATTGTATATATTGATCGTCGTATTTATTATATATATATATATATATATACTAGCATTATTGCCCGGCGTTGCCCGGGTAGATATATAGATGTTAAATTTTTCATGCATATTGAAGCCTTCGATTGCCTTCTTCTTCAGTTTCGACTACTCTTTGTGCTTGTTTTCTTTTCGCATCAGAAGACTTTCCAAACAAAGCACGTTTCTTTGGTGGCATTATTAGTTTTTATCCTTTATTTTAATTAAAGATAAGCATCCAGATGCATTTATTCCTTTATACTTTTTAAAAGCGTCATCCGTTTAATAATCCGTTAAAAAAATCGTCTGCATCACTTTCCGCATGAAAACGAATCATCTGCAGATTTCACAAAGCAGAGCCAGGAAAGTTGTGCTTATCTGGGGAGCCTGGGCAACACCGACTCAAACACACACACACGCACACACACACACACACACACGCACACACACACACACACACACACACATATATATATATATATATATATTGATATTGATTGAAGTATCAAAAAGTGCTAATATCAGGCTTTTAAATGTACGCTCATGAGCCGAAACCGGACGATTCGAATGATCGGGGTATGTGACGTCATGGACTGTGCGCCGAGGCTTTGTGCTTGAGTCGGTGTTGGTCAGGGCCAAAGGTCATTCCCAATCCTCTTCCTCCCGCGCATTGGAATTTGATCCCCCCGTCACCCCCAAACCAACCACTCTGAACGCAGCCCCTCTGAACGCAGCTGGTTAGGGAAAAGGGCTATCCACAGGGGGTAGGCGCACCTCTTAGAGGCACAAAAAAACCTTAAAAAATTAATTTAAAAAAAACTAATTGCGCGCCAAATTTCGTTTTTCTTGATTTAAGTTTCACGGGTTCTAAATATTAACTGTGCCGAATTTGGTCCCGGTGGGTGAAACAGTCTATGATTCTATAGCGGACAAACAAACAGACAAGCTCTTATATATATATATATATATATATATATATATATATATATATATATATATATATATATATATATATATATATATATATATATATTTGGCATTAATTGCATACATTGACCGTTGAATTTGAATCTACTCCGTAGCGACGTGCGAGTTTTCAGCTAGTATATATATAAAACAGTTCCGTAACTGACTGACTGACTGACATACAACGTACAGACCAAACCGCAAGACGTAAAGGGATGAAATTTTGCATGGAGATTCTTCTTATAGTGTAGGGGTTCACTAAGAAAGATTTTTGAAAAATTCTTTTTAGTTTTTTTAAAATTAAATTTTTAAGCTGTTTTAGAAATATTTTTAAGTTTGCATTTAAAATAATAATTTGAGGGTTATAAAATTTATATCACGAAAAAGACCATAAAAATTCCTTTAAAATGAAATATTTTCGAATCTTTACCTCCATTTTCTGATTTTTTAGTGTATTTTTAAAGATTAATTTTTAGAATTTAATTTATTAAACGCTGATCACGTGATTTCTTTTTCTGGTACTTGAAATATATTTATCGTCACATAACAACGAAATAGACAAAAAAAATATTTTTTTCCTTGCTAATGCGGCAGACGATTGGACGATTCAGCAAGCAAACGATAATCAAAATTAATGCGCGTTATATTAAAATTATTTAACACAAATATAAATAACAAAAAAATAGTTGTTTAATGTGCTACCAGCCAAGCCATTACAAAGCTTCTGAAGTGATTTTGAGTACCAATTGACTTTAAAATCCAATTTAGACTCTTGAAATAAGTCTCCACAATTGGGAAATCATTAAATAAACTATTTTGTCTAACTGCAGCTATTAAATTTTACTAAAAAATTTTAATTTATCAAGTTAAATTCCCGAAAGAATTTATTTTAATGGATCTGTCGTACTAGAGAAGAAGCTGGGGTTATTTTCATATTTTGCGGCTGATCTCTTCATTTTCATAACAGCTGTTGTAAAAAATTTTAGGGGTATTGAGGTGTAAATTTAGGAAAATAAAAAAATAATATCTATGAATGCTGAAAACTGTTCCGGGGAGTTGGAAGGACCTGCAAACTCTCTAAACTGGTCTGCCTTATTGATACAACTCAGCATTATCAAACTGCAAACTGATACTGAGTTTGTTTATGATTTGTTTTGATTGGTTGTGCAATTCTTACCGGAGCTGGTACTTTTAGCGATATCAGAAAAGGTTTACTGAAAATTGTTAGTAATTTTTTAAATTTTAATGTTTTGATTATTTTATTGCATTCATTCGTTATAAACAGTGTATTCGTAACATCAGTAAAGAAAACCGAATGTGGGTTTACCGTGAAATTTTCGACGATGACACAATGGCTAGACCGCTGTCGTTAGGTTCCAGTTTATTTGGGTTCGAGTCCCACTGTTGGTTTGGATGTTTCTAGCCGTTCGGGATCGGCCCAAAATTGTAGGTCTAATTAGCTCTTGTGAAGCAAAAGTTGACCGTAGAGCTCTGGATCAACCAACCGTAACATGCCTCTCTCATATTCTCGTGTTATTGATCTAATCTTCTGTATCATGTAATAGTTCTGTGTTATATATTTATAATTAGGACTTTAACATAATACTTCGCTAAATCATTATTTGTTACTCATTAACATTCATCATCTCTGTATGTTTATTAGTTTATTCTGAAGTGAATAATCTAAAAGTTAGATTATATGATGGGCATATTTAATTTGTGTTGTTTTCATTTTAAACATATTCTGATGTAGTATCAATGTTAAACTTTTCATAGCAGAGTATTGAATAAAATTAACGTATATCGCACAACTGAAGTATGCATTCTTCATGGCTTTTATTCACCCCAGCTGATTATGCATATTTTGTAAGTGATTTCAGGAAATAAACAAGTGAATATTTCATTATATTAATTCTGCTGATTATATGTCAAGGAAAAAGCTTCGAAGTAATGTGTTTTTAAAGAGAGCATTCTAGTCAAATTATTATTTTTAAACCAAAATTAAATGACAAAATCATTTCTGGTGTAAATATGTACATTAATCTTAAAAATTGTGTAATTTCTACTATATTAGTAGTTCTTAAACATTTATTGCACCAACATTTGCATATACATTTGATATAGCTTATTTGAACTTACCAGGTCATATGATAACTTGGTAATACTTGCCAATGTATGAAATGACAGTGAGTTTTAATTGAAGAGAACTATAATTATTCATTTACCTAAGCATTTCATGACTTCACATTTTTTACATTGTTATTTTTCTAAATACCAATGTATTGGTATTTATTAGAATGGGAACAGATGTAGTATACGCAACGGACCATCGCCAATTTGGCGCCAAAATCCCGTTCGGAGAGCTGTTAGGCTTAAACTGTGAAATGTAAACAATAAATTGGAAAATAGACTTACTGCTGGCTTTATGAAACTCGTAGGTGCACACGGGATCTTCGCTTCGCTCAGATACCCTTGCTTCACTCCGCTACGCTCCGTTACGCATCCGTCCAAAAACATTACAGAAAATCCCCAGCCGCTGGCTTCGCTACATACCGCTGGCTGTTGTACAGTAAAAAAAAACTTCCGCTGGCTGTAGCGGTCAGTAAAACAAAGCTTATCGCAAAAAAATTTTTAAAAATACCATCCGATCTTAAAATCCTCCCTGAATATGAAAACCGCCAAATAACCATCAGATTTGGCGAAAAATCGCCCCTTGGCGTTCGTTGCGTATACTACATCTGTACCTTAGAGGGTACCAATTTTACCCAAAAACAATTTTTTTCTCCATTTATTTATTTATTTATTAAATTTCCAATACAGAGGGCCCATAGACAAACAACTCCTCTAGAATTTTAGAAACTTGTACCAGAATCAAAATACCCATTTTTATAATTAGTGGTATGTCGAATAACCTCCATTTTTGGTTAAACTTATAGCTGCCAATCCTTGTATTCTATATTTATGTTGATTAAAATTAATAACACTCATTGTTGACAGATCAACATTTAACTGAATTTCTGAAAACTAACAATTCAATATATGCCAGATTTGAATAATTTGGCATAGTAATTAAAAGAAAAATTATACTGTACAACATGAAAAATGTCCTTCAGATGAAAATGTGTGTTTCTTGTATATTTTTTTGCTGAAAATATACAAGAATAACAAATCTGTAATTATTTTTTGTTTACCATGCACCATTTTCCCCAAAATCCACATTTTAGCAATGGAAATCTAGACTGTAGTGGCAAGAGCTGCTACATAAAATAAGTTTATCTAGAAGATGACAGAGCCATTTTGTATACTATTTTGTTGAGAAAGAAGACATCTTATATTGCTGTGATGTGAAGGACCTATTTCAGGCACTGGGACATGAACATAATCCAGCAGAGTGGTGCCTGTTTATTGACTCATCCTAACGTAGTCTCAAAGCAGTGCTCCTCCATATAGGCAATGTTTGTCTGTCGGTCCCTGTAACATATTCTACAAATACAAAGGAAACTTAAAAAGTTATGAGTGCTATACTGAAGTTAATTGAGTACACTAGATTCTAATGGCACATTTGTGAAGATTTAAAAGTCATTGGGATATTAACGGGCATGGAACAGGGATACACTAAATTCTGCTGCTTTCTCTGTGAATGGGACAGCCATGACTGAAAAATCACTACATCGGTAAACAGTGGCCTCCAAGAAAAACTTCATTCCTTTCACCAAAAACATATCACATGAACAACTTGTGAATCCTCAATGTGTCTTTCTTCCACCATTGTACATTAAACTCGATTTGATGAAAATATTTGTAAAAGCTCTGGACAGAGAAGGAATGGCTTTCTTGTATCTCAGGAACAAATTCAAAAATTTAAATGAGGCAAAGGTAAAAGAAGGGGTTTTTATTGGCTCTCAAATTAAAGCAGTCTTTCATGATGAAGAGTTTGGAAATAAACTGTCACAAACAGAAATAGAAGCCTGGCTGGCATTCAAATCAGTGTGCTCACATTTCCTTCAAAATGAGAAAGCTGAAAACTATGACTATCTTGTTGGTGACATAGTGAATTGCTTTCGTGTTATAGGTTGCAATATGTCTTTAAAACTACACTTTTTGGAAACATCTGGACTTCTTTCTTTGGCACAATAAGTGATAAGCATGGGGAAAGGTTTCACCAGTACATTTCTATGTTTGAAAAGTGTTTCAGAGGATGATGGAATGGAAATATGCTAGCTGAATATAGCTGGTCTGTTATCAGGGACAGACCAACAGATGTCTACAAGAGGAAACAGCCAAAAAAAAAATCAGTTTAGTGTTTGTGTTTTCTATAATCAAGCCACTGTTACATTTCTCTGTAACCAATTTGTATAAATATGAGAAGTGGGACTCCTACAAAAGCGGTATGTGATGGACCATTTTGGTTTTGATTTATGAATTAAGCATCTTTTGTTTATACAGAATCACATAGTTTCATCTAAAGGACAGAAAAAAGGTTCAAATTTGTTGTACAGTGTAATCATTAAAGCTTTTAAACTATTGATGAATATAAAAATGATTATTCTAAGAATAGGTGAATGATATATTTAATAGAAGCATTAGAATAACATTTTCATATCAAATATAACCTTTTTACATTTTTGGCTCTAAGTATATAGACATTCCTCACATGGCTCTTAATACTGTTTGTCTGGGACACCCCTGATGTATATATAACAACAGAAATTTTTATATATACACACAAAATGAAACTTTTCTATGGTGGCCAGTCATGGTTCTGAAAAGAAGTGGCTGTTGAAAAGAGGTTTCTTCCATAATATTGGCTCTATGGAGTCTAATCAGCTCTGAGCAAAATATGGCCATTTGAAGAGGTGGCCAGCTAGAGAACTCTCACTGTATATATGTATATATTTATATATATTTCTGTTTGTTCATATCAATACCTAAACTAAAACCTCTCAACTGAAAAATTTCAAATTTTACCAGAGGGCCAAAAAACATTCTAAAGTCACAGCTGTAGATAAAAGGTTCATTATAATGCCTTTAGAATGAACTTAACACTATTTATTGAGTCTTCATATGAATCAATAGATGGCAGTAGCTGCAGGTTATTGTATTCCCACATAAAATGAAAACAGCAAAAAGTAGTAGTTGAGAGGTTTTGGAAGTTAGGTATCGATATGTATGTTCACTATGCTTTGCTAACATCCTTTGTCTAATCTGCTCAAAACTTTGCATAGTTACTTGCTAGGACCCTTTAGGAAATATAGGTTACATTAACCCTTTGCTCCACTTCCTGCATGTTGCCATGTGGAAAAAAACAAAACAACCCTGTACATTCTATATTAAAAGAGAGTGAGCCTGTAGTAAAATGGTCTTTGTATACTTTTATAAATGTAGTTTTTATCTTCACCTAGGAACACTTGTTAGTGAGTATGAAACCACTTGTTGCAAGTATTGCAAACATATATCTATTGTTAAATAAATAACTGTTTTGCTACAAAGTGCTTATATTTTGTCAACCATTTTCAAATCAGAACACAAATTGTTTATCAATAATCAATCTGTATCTTCAAAAAAGCATATATATATATTTATTTTTGCAATATTTGATGGTAAATTATATATACATAAGGAAGGGATACGATACAAATAAGGTTTTTTACTCTACGATGGACCGTGGAGGTATTCCGATAAGGAAAGGTAGGTCGCCAGCTGAAAAAGGTTGGGAACGACTGCTCTAGAGTACAAACCTTGTTAATCAAAATTGTTAAATTGTCCCAAATGTGTTATTGAAGGTCACTCAGTGAAATGAAATGGTAGGTTATGAGTGAATCAATTTGATAATGTAATTACATGGAATGGTTGTTTGTTTACATTTTAAAATAAATAAATATATATATATCTGTCCCAAAAGTTAATTTGTTTTGTATTTTTTTAAGGTGTAAACTTATTGCTCACATGGAGAATACCATGAACAATCACAATGAAGGTTTATCAAATTCAAACAGCAAGGAAAAACTTTTTCATCGGTCTGAATCTGTACCTCATGTTACACGGAGAATCATAGAAATGCTTGATTTAATTGAACAGAGAGTTGAGTTATTAAGAGAACATGCATCTGCAATGGAAAGTGAGAAAGAAGCTCTTATTTCAATGCTCTCTTCAATAAAATATAATAAAGATTTAGATTTTGCTAGTGAAGGTAAATCGGACTTATATATTTTAAACTAATAACTTTACTTCTACTGATTTGATCTTTGGACAGCACTAACAATTAAATGTTTGTTATGCATACTAGAAATGTTAATTTATAATCAGGAGCATATATCAATTGCAAAAATATTTTATATTTATATACATCATTAATTTGCTCTATTAGAGGAGTAACTTTTATTTTGCTGTTGAATAAAACTGCAATATTACAGTTATTATTATTATTATTATTCTCAGTTAATAATAAATACTTGTCTTTTAAGGTTAAAATTACAAGTAAAAAAAGTAAAATATAAATAACTAAAAATTATGAACAGTGTACACTTTTACCTGTATATAATCTATTTCTCTATGGCTATTTATTATTTGTTAGTATTCATACTTGAACAGAATTGATTTATTTTACATATAAAAAAATTATAAATCTATTTATAATTATTCTCTAAAAAAACGTGTGACTTGTTCTCTTGTTTATTTTAAATTATAAAATCTTTATTTGGCTCTGAAATTCCAAACTCATGTTTTGCTTCATCTGTCATCACTGTATTCTAACTAGAATAGAACTTTCATTATGAATTTTTGATTTATATATGCATTTGTAAATATCAGTTAATATAAAAGAGTTTATTAGGTGAGCTCTTGACTATAACCTTTTTTTAAAATATCCTATAAACTTTATATACAATTTTGAAAAGAAATGTAAATTGAATTTCTTTATTTAAACTCAGAAATTTTTCTGTTATGTTTAATTCATTTTTCATACACACAAGTTTTGTCATGAGTACTTGTCACTCAGTTTAATCAACTTTTTTTGCAGGAGAGAGAGAAGAGATAGAACTGACTGCAGATAGACTATTAAGTCGTACTATGACAGTTGAAGTTTCAATAACAACACCGAGAAACGAAATGCAGCAACAAGCACTAGATAAAGTTAATGCATACTTAGAACAATTACTTATAGATGATAAGACTGATAGTGAGACTGCTAAAAAGACACTACAATCTTATATAAATGCATGTTTATCTGAGAGTAAAGGTCCGGTTCACCAAAAATTTCAGAGTGCAATTTTGGAATGTACTGCTTATGATCAAAAGCAAATTCGCAAAAAACTAGAATCATTTTTAACCTCTCATAAAATTGAATGACACTAACAAAGTTCAGTAAAAGTGCAATTGAGGTCAAAGTTATTAAAGTTTTATGCTCTGTAGAAACTATACAAACATATTTTATTCTCTAGAGATTAAAATATATTATACAAGTTTTCTATTGCTTTATTCTTTTTCCAGGTAAAATAACTGTTAAATAGCTTTTAAATTGCTGATAATGTATATTTTAGTATTTGAGTCAGTCCTATTTAGACTGTGTAACAAAGTATTAAGATGGGGTTCTCACTACTGTAAATGTCCTTCATTTTCTATGCGAGTCATTTCAAGTGTAAATAGAAATTCATACTATTTATCCTAATACCAGTAATTAGGTGCAACATATACTTTTGTTACTATAGACTACTTTATTTTATAAATTTTCATGTTTATTTGATGTATGTCATAGTAATTTCAAGCTAAAAGCAGTGATAATGTCCTAATTGAACTGAAAGCTAGCCTTTATTAAAGGGAAAATATTTGTCACTAACAATCTATTATCAGCATAAATATCGATCAAGTTCCAGATGGCACAAATGTTTTGAAATGAAATTGTAAATTAAAGATTATTCATATTTTTTTTCTATGTATTATGAACACGCACACATATACATATATATGTATATATATTAGAAATGTATGATCTTGGTATTCTGCTGTTGGGGACATTAGGATTATTCCAGATATACTAGAAAACATGTAGAATTAGTTCTTTTATCTGTTTAATCACTAAATTTCAGGGTGAAAATTTGAATAGTGCTCTCCTTGAACAACATGGTGTAATATATTAATTTACAAGTTTATGTATATTCTACATCATCACTTATTATCTACCTTAATTGAAATTGTTTGTCCTTTTTTGAAAAAAATTAAATAAGAAATAAACTATTTTAAATTAAAAAAAATCATTTTGAATTTAAAAAAATTATCTTCTTGGTATAAAATGAATCTTGTTTTGTTTTCTAACTTTGTTATGATTAACCTTTCATGTTTGGTTCCTGGAATGCTTCTAAACAGTCCTATAATCTTTTGTAATTGCTCCTGAAAGGCTCTCTGTAATGTTAGTAGATATGTTGGTGATGTACAGTAAATCTCCGGTTAATTCCAAGGGGCTAGCAGAAGCGTTCATGCTTCAGTTGAAATATTTTTTATTGAAAATTATTTTGTTACTATAAATGAGAAGGCAATATATTAATAGAGCTTATTAATATTCAACTTATAGTGTGTAACTGTAGCCTTGTTGAAGGACTTATTCTTTTTGTACTCGTGAAATGGGAACCCTTTTTATATCGTTTTTTTATTTATAAGGGAAAATGTTGTGAATTAACAGTATTAAACTGTCATGATGTATATACTCATTGGTAAGATAGTATTTGGTAGTCCTAAATGGGACCCATTTTACAATGTACAAAATAATTTTTTTTGAGACTATATTAAAAATGCTTTTATAATATATCCTCAGCGTGGTGCTATAATTTATTTTGACTTAAATTATTTTGAATGTTATTTAATTTTTTTGCCTGATGTTTTCAAAACTGTGTTTAAATTTTATCTGTTTTCCTTCTGTTTTGACAATACTATAATTATGTGAAACATTGTTATCTTAAATCTCATTCTTTGATCTGGATTTATTTTATTTTATTGTTTTTTAAATAATGCACATGGTCTTTTAACATAATACGGGCACATTGTCTTTTGACATTCATCCATGAGAGATGTTGCTTGCTTACAATTGACGCACCGTATAGGTGAACCATCACCACCCCCTGATGCCACCTCAGTTTTGACTGACCACTCCCAGGAGCAACATTTGGGGGCTTGTACCTTCTCCTACCCTCTCTGACCTCATAGAAGGACTTTCATGTCTACAGATTTAATGTGCCCATATCAGGCCTAGAGACAAAGGTATGCCGGAGACACAATGTTGCTTGTCGGGATTCAATCTGAGCACCATTGGTGTCGAAAGCCGACATACTACCACTAGGGTTCCTCTGGCCTGGGTGCAAATTTAAATTGTTAAAATACTTACAAAAAATATCTTGATCTGGTAGTATTTAATACTTACACTCTGTAGTTTATTGAAAAAATCATATATATTTTATTGCAGAATTATATGGCTGTTATATCAGCTATTTTTGACATTTGTGTTTCAAAGTTAAATAAAATGAAATACCTTGTTAAGAGTATATATGTGTTAAAGTGTGAACTTAAACAGGGTTTGTACTCATTTCTCAATAGTAAAGAAAGGACTTTGAAGGAACCAAACACAAAAAAGTAAAAAAGACTTTTCTACTTTGTTAAAAGAAAACTATCAAATATGTTACATACTAAAATTATGTCCTAAAATAATAAAAAAATATGTCAGAAAACAGTATATGCTAATGGAATCTGCAAATAAACAGAAAGCTGATTAAAAATATAACATGCTTCAAGTAATAAAAAATCAGTAGTAGTTTTAAACAAGTATATATATTAGATTATACATGTTTAGGTTACTAAATGTACCACTGAAAATTAACTTGAGTAAATTTCTGCTAAAATAACAACAACAAAAAAAAAAAAAAAAAAAAACACTGAAATTTATGTTTATGTAAAATTTAATAAATTTTAAAAATATATATAATTATGAACATTTTATTAGCCTTAATCCCCTAAAAATAAACCGTATGCCCTCTCTTTGTCAGCTTTTTTTAAAAATTGAAATGATTTCTGTGACAAAAGTAGTCTAAAACTATGCAGTGAAAAAGACACATTTATTTTTTTATATTAATTTTGATTTTTTAATTTTCTTTATGCCTCTTACAGAATTTTTGAAAGAACAATAATAGAATATCAGCCGTTGGAATATCTGATGATTTGCATATTATAGCAATGCATTATGAAGCTATTATGCCACATAACATCAATGCGATTCAAGAGAATATGTGACGTACTTACATGCATGCTGGAAAAACTTAGTACACAAGACTTAAAAAAAAAAAAAAAAAAAAACTGCTACTGTATAAAATCAAACTTTTCATTTGATAATTGAAATTGACTATACTCAATTGCAACAGTTGATTAGTTGATGATAAAATTTATGAAGAATGAAGTAAAATAATGAGAAACTTTGTTCTGTGGAACATGACAATTTTATAATCTGCAGTAAATGATAAAGCAGTAACCTCTGTGAAAGATATAATTAAGAGTCAAAGGAAGTCCTCTAACTGCAACCTCTGTTACTTTTTCTAACACTAACACAGAAAGAGAAAATGATATACATCCAGTGATTATTTAATAACATCTCATGTGTTATGAAATTCATGATACACTTGAAAATATCGTGTGAGAAAACTGCATATGTTGACTTTTCACAGCTTTTATAACTCCATTTTCTAGTGCATTTCTCATATACACTTAGGATTTTCACATAATCATACTGAAGGGTAATGATATCAGTGATGAAAATAGTATTAATTCTGAACGAAACTAGGGTTAAGACAATCATTTAGCGAATTAATTGCTCAAATTTTTTAGCCTGCATGGGATAAGAGGAAGTGCTGAATACAGTGTAAGGTGTCTTACAATAGTACTGAAATCATCTTGACTGCGGAAACAAATTTCATTGACTTGTCCTTTAAATTGTGGATTAAATGCTAGAAGTAAATAAAAATTGAAAATGTATATTGAATCTTGTCAATATTTTCTGTAATATGAGAAGATACTAATTTTTCAGTCATAAAATATCGTCTGATTTAAGGTATCTACAAATTCTCAACTTTAATAAAATCAATATTTTGATGGTTCTGTAGTGAAAAATTGAAAATTATGAATGTTTAACAAAAAGTTGTCACAACAGGCATACAAAAATAAAGTGAGCTTCTTGTCTGCTCAGAAAAAAACAAACACTTAGGCTGAATTTTGACAAGGAAGTGACTAGATTGATTTAGAGTTGGGACAAAATTTAGTAATAGTGGATTTTAGGGAATTTAAGGGAGACCAGATTTCATTTTAATCAAGTGAAACAGATATAAACAGTAAATCAGTTTTGACAAATTAGAAGCCAATTTAAAATTTTCATAGTTATTCATTGCACTTAACAAACATTTGGTTCAACTATGATCCTTGTATTTTTATATATTTCTTTAAAAATTTAGAAGAGGAGCAATATGGACTTTATATACAAAATTGAGCAAAATATGGGACCTTTTATGGACCTAAAATTAACTAAAAATTGAGGACTCTTGAGTACTTTATTAACCAACCCTGTTTAAAATTTGGATTGTTAAATTTTCAGTGAAAAATAAGCCAATCACAGTTCAGTTATTACTGTTTCTATAGTGTATTGTATTCTGTTTAACTGTTATCGGTGCTCAAGGATTGCTTAAAAATACTTTCTTTTATTTTAGGTAATTGTGTATAGAAGTATTTGATAAACTGTCTGTAACATCATGAATGTGAAACCTGAAAAATGACCTTTAGGATGATTTGAAATATTCTTTAAGAAATTTCTGCACAATTAATTATGTTCATTCAATTTAGAATTTTATTTTTTTAGTAGAAATAAAAAGGAAGGAGGGTAAACGGAATGTTAGAATTAAATTTATTTTGGAGAATAGCTACATTGAAGTTGTTATTGGCAGAGAATTTTCATGAGTTTTCAGATGTTTGAAACCGTCCATTAATTTATATTTTGGTTTAACTGTAGTAATAACTATTGTAAATAAAAGTATTATTACAGAAAATATAAATATGCAGCTATTTTGTGGGAATTTATGTATATATGATGGGGAAAACTATCCTAATTGTGTTCATTTCTGATTTCCAACTAGAAAAATGAATATATGTTGTATTAACTAATGAACTAAAAGTTTTGTTTAGTTATATTGATGAAGAGCTTGTTTGCAATTTAGTATGTCACATAGTCTTTCATTAATACTGTTTGATGTTTTTGTGAATTCTGTGTTCAGTGTTTGACTTTTCTAAATAACTGAATAGTTTATTTGTATAGCCTTGTCTCTTGAAATACCAGCTACTCTTTGTGGATAACAGTAAATTATTTATAATAAATAAAATGCAAATATGACTTGTTTGTAGAAAAAGAAAAAAAAAATCTGAACTTTATTGCAAGTTTTTTCATTTTGTCTACCATTCGAATTCTGACTACACATTTTCCATAAAACTGAACACAATTATCAGCTTTTCATCATTCTTGCATAAAATTCCATATCTGTAGTTATGTTGACCATTTACTATCAGAGTTGTCAGTTTCCATGAGAGCATCAATCCAAACTATTTCCCATATTATCCCAGTCCCAAATTTTTGGTAGATTCATAAAAAAACTGGTGCATTAAAAGATCATAACAACAACAGTTTAGAGGTTGAAGAGGGACCTTCTGCTTGGAATGCTATCAAACCTAATTGACATTGCCGAAAAGTTCTACCAAGACCACAAAATTGACATCCACGTATATTCTAGTTTATATTTGTAGCTTAAATATTAAGAAATTAATACATTCTTTGTATCTGAAGGAGTTGCAAAATGCTGCCATGGTATATAAAGGTTAGTCAAAATAAAACGAACCAAAAAGCCTGGAAATGTGGTATCAAACATTACAAGGTAACCCTTTCTAATTTGTGACAATGACCTACTACTGTCCCACAACAGTGATTGGCAGCCCTGTAGAAACATCTGTTCTTGGTATCAGATCATCATAATGAGTCTAGTTAATCATAGAAATATTTAATTCAGCATTATGTTGCTATGATAAACCACTTTTCTTAACACGAGGTACTAATTCCCTTAAAAATCAATATTTGGAATTACTCATTAAAGGATAAATAAAAGTTTAGAAAAATAGCCTATTGCTGGCCTGATATTCTTTACAGCAACAATTATGGAAGTTTAGAGAAATTTAGAAGCACTTGATAAATGCACAGAAAGTTAACACATTAATTATGTAAGAATTTTATTTTGCATATATCTTCAACATACAGACATAAATTTGCTATGTTAGAGGCAGCAGTGAAATACAGCAAATATAAATTATGTATATTAGTGCACTTATAAATATTGGACGGATAGTAAAGTTCTTAAAACACCACTGATAAGATTTATTCAAAAGAAAGCAGTTAAAAAATTAACTTTGATGAGGGCTTAAGAAAAGAAAATATGATGAATTTTAAAATGACAGTACTGAAAAATGCAGATGATACAATCAAAAATTTTTTTTAAAAATAAGTCAAAGTCTGACATATATTTGCTTTTTTAACAGGAATACAGAAAATTTACTATTTGCATAAAATAAGCACTAAATTTTGAAGCAAATCTTGCAAACTGCAAACATTTTACAGAAGAAAATAGTGATCACTATTCAAATAAATGCTTTTGAAAAATATTTTTCATGACGTATAACAGGCCTAAAATATACATTAAATGCATAATGCACCAAAAAAAAATAATTTCTTTTTCAATAAGTTATGGATGAACAAAAATTTGTTAAATATTCAATACAGATATAAAGTTGTGAAGTGAGAAACTGCTACAGTATTCAAATTACTGTGATATTTGACAATTACTTTCAGGTGAATCAATAAAGTTAAAAAAATGATTTTTAGAATATTTTTAGCCATTTAAATTATCTTTTGGAGAACTTTTACAGAATTTCAAATCAAATTCATGACTTTCACTATTTTCTGTTACTTTATACAGATTGTATATCATAGAGAAAGTAGCTACAAAATATCACAAATATTACCAATATCATGAATGGCACACTAAAAGCAGTGAAGATATAAGAATATTATACAAAGAACAATACATATACTTTGAAGAAAAATCACATAATTCCAACATTATTAAAATGGCATAAATTTTTCATACAAAATATCTTAAAAAACACTAAAATGTTCTTTAAAACAATATACAATAATGTACAATATTTATCTAAAACCTACAATGAATGACAACATTGACCCTTACAGGCAACATGTTCAAAGAACAATTTAATAGAGCACTTGTGAGAGGACGGAATTACTGCTTTGGGTATTCACACACACCTTTTATTTTTAAAACTACTGCATAAATGAAATTTCACAAACCCTTTTATATTATGTACAATTAGTTCATGATAAATATACAGAACTCATTAACTCTCGCAAAAGAAACAATATTTTCCATAGCTCAGGCTGGGTAATATTAATTAAATGAAGAGTTTTTTTTCTTTTCTTGTGTACCTCCTTGATTTTTAAAGAGAGAATTTTACAGATTTTGTTAAACTAAAAAATTCAAATACTTTTATAACATGTATTGTGACACACTGACTGCTTGAAAGAGCTATGGTCATCTTTGAAATCAGAAAATTATAATTGTATCATTCTATAGGGACACACATTCCCCCATATTTGCAAGAACACTGCTGTTTAAACAAGTAAAAATAGAATAAACGGGTTTCATTTAAATTGGGCCATACTATATCTATATAATAAGTTTAAGAGGCGTTTGATCTCCACACTTAACCATGCCTAACTGCACCTTTGGGTATAAAATATCAACAAAACAAAAAAATCAAAATAGCTAATTTAATGTATAGTCCTTTAAAATGTCATGGGTAAACTTTCAAAAATTCAGTGCAGTAATTTGCTCAGTAGTGAATGTGTTTGATTGCTGCATCTGGGAGGGGGTTCTACATTTACAATATGGGCTGAGGCCTTGTGGTACAGCACGCTGGCTTTCGGTGTTGAGGGTGCTCAGATCGAGTCCCTGTGAAGCGCCACTAAAATACCTTTGTTTGTGTCATCTCTTCATAGGGGGTAATGCTGGTCTGCCTATATGGTGCTCCCATAATAAAATGGCCCGCAAAACTGTGGTGAACAAGAGGTCAATGTCTAGCAACAAGTGCCTCCGCATTGGGAATTTTTTTTTTATTTTTTATTTTTTTAAACAATACTCTCGTCTCAGCAGTATGATGACTGACTAACTAGGGTGCTTGCATTTGGAACAGGGGCCTGCAAATTTGAGTCTGACCATAGATAATGGGTGGAGGTATGTAAATTTCACATATAAAATACCGAAAATTTGCAATAATAATAAAAAAAAACTGCAATATATAAAATTTCGCATTTATTCGTAAATAAAATAAAAAAATAAACTAAAAATTTTTGCATTTATTTTTAAAAAAATATCACAAGTTTACTTACTAGGTTTGTTAAGTATCAAAATTCTTAGTTAAAAGCTAGCATTGTAGTAGTCTCTAAATTCTCTTCTTTAGTCTTTAGCAATAAGTAATAAGCAAATTTCGAGAGTGAGATCTCATTTAAAGACCATGGATGGTCTTAGTTAGGCAATTATGTTAATATATTATTGCTATTATTACCCAATTTGACTTAAAAAGCTGTTTATCATTGAGTTTTTGCCGAAAAGTAGTATAAAATAAAAAATTTTGCATTTATTTGCATCTATTTTGTAAATACGAAAATTACGTATCCCTAATAATGGGTGTTTGTAGTCATTTGGAATCAACTTAAAACTGTAGGTCCTGGTCAACTTAACCATTGTGCTGACAGTGGCAATGATAAATTCATTACAAAAGGAGTTTTTCACTATCTTAGATTAGGATGTGGACAAAACTGGCTGAATTGACCAGCATTTACAAAATCCAGTTGAACCAGTTTCTTGGACCACCCAGTCTGAACGATAACTGGTTGAAATAATAATAACAATACAAAGATTTGAATATTGTAGTTAATTAAAAGTGGAAGATCTAAAAGTTTTAATGGCCACATAGCTTGTCTTGCTTTACATAGCCTGCATAATGTTGAAGTAATAATATAGTGAAGTAGTGGAAAGTTAACCACCAAGACAACCTCGTACTATGATTCAGAAATACTGAAAGATATGTCTCAGGTTTGGTGCATTGTATGTTGATTTATAGATGTGTTAATAGTAAGCAAGTGGTTTTCACATAGTCAGGGGTTATGGTGGCTAGGAGGTTACACATCACAGAACCATTCTCTTCAGCCAATATAAAACAACAGTAGCTACGCATATAACCTGAGTTATTCATTGCAAAATGAAATAAAAATTAAAAACTGGAAATACTAACAAGATGCAACTAATGTGGGTCAATATTTAAGTAATATATGTGAATTTTTAAGGCTCCAATTTTAATATCAAAGATCAATGTTGCTTCTAAATAGTAAACTGGTCAAACATTGTATGTTTTAGTGCTTAGAAAATTTATTCATACAAATCACGTCCTGATCATCTCATGCACCGAAAAGAAACACAGTGATACTCAAAAACTATTTTAGAGGCACATGGCATTTTGCATTTTCAAAGGTCACTAAAAGTGAAAAAACTTATTACATTTAAATATTACTTAAGAGCCAAATCCCTGTGTCTCCCATCTATTAATAGTAAAAATATAAAGGCAACTTACAGGCAGCATTTTTTGTTAAAGCATCTGTACAAAGCCAAATTTTTTTTTTTAATTAAAAAGTTTTAATTTACGAAAACATTTATGATTTGAATCAATCATATTATTATTAATATATATATATATAAATATATATATTAATTAGTAAACATTTATGAAATCAAAATTGGTTAAAAATACACAGTATTCAATCATTGAAGATTAAAGTAGACGACAACTTCGAAAAAAGTGTTTTTTCCCACTTTTACTTCTTTTTGGTTTGTGCAGAGATATAGTTCCATTTGTAGTATTTGAGAAAGAGGATCTCATATATACATTGTGAGGAGGATAACCATCATAATCATCTATAAAATGCAAATTGAAACAAAATGATTAAAACAAAGGAAAAAATATATAATATTTAACTTTTATTTACAATTTCAACTTCATAGAATTCCTTTCTGAAATTATTAAACTGAACTCTAAATTGAGCACATTTATGCCAATACTAGGTTTTATAACGTATGTTACACAGGTATATATTTATACAGTGACGCAGATGAATTAAATTCAATATAAAACAAAAGGAAGCAAATCCCCACTACACAAGTCAACTTATTTAACTCAACTGTTTTCTCAGGTATACGCTACACACAAGAGCTACATATGAGTTAAGCAAGATTGTTATGCAGTTACTACAGGACTGTACCATAAAACATTGTTTTGTGATCCTTATGAATGTAGAATAATTTTGCATCAAGCACATGCAGTAGTATGAATGATAGACAATAAATACATAAATAAAATTCAATTTACTTTCCCCTCTCCAAAATAAATAAATATACAATTATTTATATAAGTAGAGTCAGAAAACATTTGTGTTTTGTGGCAAAGATAATATTTTTGCCACCCAAAAAATTCAGAATCACTCAAACATCAAGTTAAATGAAATTTTCTTGCCTCATGTTTATGTAGTTCCAAAATACATCCAAAGTAAAGGAATTCAGTCGATTCCGATTAATCGGACCATATCAGGACACGATCATTTTGGCCCTAATAACTAACTGGTCTGATTAAACTAACATGCCCTATGTTACCAGATGGGATTCCGTCTGAATAAAAGACTGGTCCGGTTAACCGGAATCAACCGTACATACATAAAAATTGAAAGCAAAATTTATGGCAGAATGCAAAAGATTTTTTCTTCTTTGAAATATGTTAAAAGCTTTACAAACTGAAATGGATACTTCTTTCAGGAATTTTAGGCAGAATGTTCTTTGATAGAAATGCAAGTTAAAACTTGTATAATTTCATTCTCAAAAACACTAAAACTGGTTTACAAATAGATACAAAATAACTGAGCAAAGTTTTGAATGCTCAGAGAAAAAAGAAAAAAATTATTAAGTTCAATATTCAAAACACACTTACGGTTCCCAAGAGAATGTATATTTGGAGTAACTTCTTCTATAGGTTCATTAGTTAATTCTAAGTACTTTTTCACCAAGTGACGGAACACTGTAAATAATGAAAATAGAAATACATTATTTGTTGAAATACAGGAATAGTTAATTCTCATATTACAACTAGTAGAGGGATGGCAGTGGTTTCAAACACTCAATTATCTGAATACAGAGTTTATCTTCATCTTAACCATTTTTCAATAATACAAAATTTAAAAGAATTTAATAACACAGAGAAATTATATTTAACAGGGTATACAAATGTTAGATATTATTTTATAAATTTTTTTCGAAGAAAAGTAATTTTTTTGTACACACTATGTTAAAAAAAAGGGACTCAAATTATATTCAGATCTATGTTTATAATCTGTTACAATTATTTCTGTAATTATACTATAATTTTAACAAAATGAAAATATTAAAATTTTTAAAACCTCTTCCTGCAATACTAAACAAAATCACTAATTTACAGTACTTATACTATCCTACACACTTATACTACATTACTTATACTATCACTATTCTACACACGTATACTTATACTACAGTACTTATACTATCACTAATTTACAGTATATATATATATATATATATATATATATATATATATAGTCGAATCCGGTTAATTGGACCACCAGTTAATCAGACCGAATCCTAAAGAACCTAAACAAATCCTATTGCATAAGCCTAATAGGACATGTTCGAGTAATTGGACCAGCCTGTTATTAGGACCAAAATGATCATGTCTCGATGTGGTCTGATTAACCAGAATCGACTGTATATCCATTAAAAATTGGTGTCAGAAAAACATTAACTGCATTTTAAGATTACTCTGAATATGGATTGCAGATGCGTAAATAAATAATTTTTAAAAAGTCACATATGCAATAAAAATAAAAAAGATTAACAAAAAACAAAATAAACTTTTTATTTTGTCTTATAATTAAGTACTTTCAGAACATATCTCTAGTATACATAAAAGTAAACATATATAATGTACAAATTTATAGTTACTTAAAATAAAAATGGAAATCTGTAAAAATATTTTACATAGAAAAAGTAACAGAGTATTTTAAAGACTATTAAATTTTTACCACGTTTTTTAATAACTCACTTTCTTGTTTGTGTGTTTGTCCAGTATAAATCTTGCAAATCAATTTTTAACTAACTTCCCGACTAGCTACACATTTGAAACTTTTAGAATAGTCAGAACACGATGACAATGCATTCTTTTAATACTTTTAACCATCTTTAAGCAGAATTGAATTCTTTTTCAGTTAATTTTGTTTGGTAGAATGGTGCAGCCATCTATCGGCTGGGCTGGGAACGAAAAGTTAAATTCAAGTCACACTCGCAATTCCCGAGCTAAACGATTGATTACGCATTTGATACCTCTTTATTATGCATTTGATAATTTTTTTTTTTCAAGTTGATGGGATAATTCATCAAAAAATTTTTTTAAAAAGTATTTATCAATACATAGAATTGTCAAGTTTATACGATTCAACAAAAAATTTAAAAATGTGGTATATAAAAAGTTCTTTTTATCTTGTAATTATTTAAACTATTACTTTTTTTATGTAGAAAATCTTATTCAGAACAAAATTTTATAATTTTCTACCAGCTATCAAAAATGTAAATACTAACATACAGAAAAGGGCAAAATTTTGTTAAAATTTAAAAAATAAAAAAAGGGAATGGATTCAAAGTAATACATTCAGATATAAATGGAAAATTATTACAGAACAATTAAATTAAATATTTGAATACATCAGGTTTCTTGAACTTGCTCTGAAACAATTCAGTATTATGATATATGTACCTAAGGAAGTGATAAGATATCACAAACATCATACATATTTAATGGGGAATTATAAAACGGCTTATTAAGGATTGATGTCTTAAAAGATTGAAAAATTATTCATACTTTCAAACAAAATGTGACTCAAATTGACACTATGAAATACTCTCTTTTGTAGTACAAATCCATCTATATATTCAAAACAATATTTTAATAAAATCACTTTTTTTCATACCTTCAGAAACATTATAATCTTCTTTTACAGATATTCGAAAGAAATCTAATTTAAGACGTCTTGCTAACAGTTCTGCTTCATCTCTGGGGGAAAAAAAAAAGGTAAAATATTAAAATCCACCTTGGCACTGGAATTTTCATTGCATTAGCCCATGTGTAGCAAAAAATGACCGTAGCACTCCAAAACCAAACCAAACCAAAAATGCAAAACAGAAATTTTGCTCAGCTATGTTCACATTTTGTTTATCATTGGCAGTTGTAATTATTTCTCTTTGAGAAAAAATTTCCATTTTTCCTCCAGACAAAACAACATTTGTGGTTCTGATTTAAATAATATTAGTTTTGTTATGAGTCAAGTTATTTAGTCGGGTTTCTGTGCTAAAAACATTTACTGCCCAGCAAAATCAAATATGTTACTTACCCTCATCCAGTTTGAAATTCAATTGGGAGAATTCATATCCAGCAGTGATTCAATAAATTATACAGGAAATCTTTTTCGATTAACATTAGTATGTCTATGCTCTAGATCAGCCATACTCAACCTCTTTTTTCTCTTGGGTCATATGCACATGTTTGCTATGTTATATGGGCCACTACATAGTATACTATACCTCATCTTTATGTATAAAACAGTTCCGTAACTGACTGACTGACTGGCATATAACACACAGACCAAACCGCTGGACCTAAAGGGCTGAAATTTTGCATGGTGATTCTTTTTAGAGTGTAGGGGTGCACTTAGAAAGATTTTTGAAAAATTCTTAGATTTTTTTAAAATTAAATTTTTAAGCTGTTTTGGTAACTTTTTTCAAGTTTGCATATTAAAATAACAATCTGAGGGTTATAAAATTTATATCACGAGAAAGATCATAAAAATTCCTTTAAAATGAAATCTTTTTTGAATCTTTACCTCCATTTTTTGATTTTTGGTGAAGTTTTAAAGATTAATTTTTAGAATTTAATTTATTAAATGCTGATCACGTGGTTTTTCTTTTTGTGATACTTTAAACTAATTTTGTGTCATGTGCATAACAATGAAATAGACAATTTTTTTTTTCTTGCTAATGTGGCAGACGATTGGACATTATCCAAAAAAATATTAAAATACAGTAAAAGAAATGTTCCTCAAACTGTACAATCTTTAGTATGTTCTATTAGATTTAACTTTAGATATTAGAATATTTTCTTCTACATTATTTTGTCTATAAAAATATCCATTAGGATTTTTTTAAAAAAAATATATATATATTTTTTCCACCAATTGCATACATTAACTGTTATATTTATCATATATATATATATATATATATATTTATATAATTATTTTGGCATTAATTGCATAAATTGACTGTTGTATTTAATTTGAATATACTCCGTAGTGAAGTACAGCTATTCAGCTAGTATAATAACATAAAAACTAAAACTCAAAACCTAAATGTATTCATGTGTTTATTTAAAAAAGGGTGTGATTTTTAATGCTGAGACAAACTTTTGACTATTTTAAACAAATCAGCTTTAAACTTGCTATAAGCTACTTTCAATATGTCATCAAGGTAAGAATCAGTAAGTCGATTTCTATAAAGTTCTTCGCTTATTTCATTTTGAAATTAGATTCACAAAGATACGCTGAAATGAACAATGTGAGCAGCAGGTGGCACATTTTTTTATTTTTCAGGCCCAAATTTCTAAAATTGTTTATAAATTCACCTGCTTGATAATGAGGCCACACATAAAAGCTTGGTGGGCCGCAGTTTGAGTATCTCTTCTCTAGATAAACTGAGTATGGAGGAAAGTTAATTTTAATTTTCATTAGTAGCAGTAACAAGATATTTACATAACCACAAAAATTATAAGGTAACTCATAATTTTATACTAATTTTAAATTTCCATTTTATGGAGATTTCAAATTTCTTATTTGACTCTGTTATGTACTGATACAGTAGAATCCCGATAATCCAAACTTTGGTAATCCGAAAGTCTGCTTAATCCGAAACCAAAAGTCAAAAAGGACAAAGGTTACAATAAAACCACAGTGATACTAAGTAATATAAAGTATGTTTTTGAAAATAACAAGAAAATTGAAAGTTAGACAATGTACTGAACTAATTATTACTGAACTACATTGGTTTTAAAAAATATGCTAAATTTTTTTGTCAAAGAGAAGAATACCTCTCCCTCGAAACCAAATTATGCCAACGCATCAGAAAAATGGTGTGTGCTCTGATCGTGGCGAAGTGTTGCTCTACTTAGCCTAGCACTACATCCATTGCAGCTGCAGCGTCTGAGTGGGAAACCCTCTGCTTCACCTTCACTCTCATCTGACACATTGACAGGTTCTTTCAAAACCTTTTCAACAATCTAATGATTGTCTAAAATCTTACACTCTACTGTAATAGGCTGCATTCCGCTCTCTTATCACCCATTTCGTTCGGAGATTTGGTAATGTTTAGACAGACCTTATAAAATAAACTGTGTAATCACAAGTAATATGTAATATTTATGTAATAATGTTTTATTATGCAATTTATGTATATTTTAAGAATGATTTCGCTTAATCTGAAAAGGGTCTGGTCCCAATCAATTCAGATTATTGGGACTCTGCTGTAATATATAATGCATATGGTAGCTTTTGTATAAAAAAAATAAACCTAACAAGAATACCTTTCTGATTTATCATAACAGTTTCTGCTGCATACAATTTTAAAACATTTTCATCGCTTTTGAGACAATATACCATTCTATGAAGATTAATAGTTTCTGTAAAAATTTATGAATTATGATATTGCATTTTGCAATAATTGAACTATACTATTTTTTTATTATTTTTTAATGTACTGGAATATGAATATTAGTTACACTTGTATACAGTTACATCTATATACAAGTTCAAAATTACTTACTTTGCTACTGTTGCTTGATCAATTAAATCAATTTTATTTTGAACAATAACCATAGGAATTTCTCCACATTCATTTTCAACCTAAGAAAGATCATCATTAATGTTAGTAACTTTTATTGAAACACATATGTTAAAACAAGAAACAAATATTCTTCATATAAGAACTACAGAACTATAGCAAAATTAAGTTTATCATTTGTATTTCTTCGACTCTAAAACTACAACGCTGAAACAATATAATTCTTTAACTGATTCCTTGCTCTATACCAGTGAAAATCATTTGAAAGAACATTAAGGTAAATGCACCTATAATGGGCCACCCTTTAGAAATGTTGAGAAATTAAGGGTCTATTGTTACCTTAGGCAGTGGAAGGGGTGAGGGTCATTGGCTACTACCTGCGAGGATCCCTTTGCATTGGAATTCAGTTCATTCCTTTACTTTGTGCGAAGTGTAAGGTGTATTCTGCTAGAGAGAAGAAAATTTGTTTGTTTTAAGGTCTGCTTAAGAAATCTGTTAAGGTAAGTGAATTTTTCAAATTTTTTTATTCAAGTACTATAATGCCTGTTTATTGACTTAAACTATTATTCATTACGATAGTATGTATAATTCAAATTGTACAGTGATTAAATGACAAAAAACTTCGATTCCATTGTCAAAATAGCGTGGCCCATCATGGGATTGCGAATTGCTACACTGTCCCTATATTGGGGCAGCCCGCGTACTGGTACAAATTATTTTTTCGGAAATGTCAATATTTGCAACAACATACCAGCTGTGACAAGTAAAGCGGTACATCACCGGCAACATTAACCACAATTTTTAAATAAATTTAATTTTAGATGTTTCAGTTAATAAATTTGTATTTCAGTTTTTATATATTTAGTGTAGTTGTACTGTAGTTATAAAATGAATAAACTGGTTTAAAAATATACATCATGTTTTTAGTTCCTTTTCTTTCCAATTTTATGATATTGTAGAATTGATTTTTGTTCCATAACAGATTAAATAGATGGCCCATTAATGTTGTGATGGGCGATATTGATGGCCCATTACGGGTACATCGGATAAAATAATGGCCCATTATAGGTGCATCAGGTTGGTCATTATTTATGTATATATATATATATATTTTTATGAATGCAGCTAGTGCGCTCCAATTGCTACTACACATGTAAGACAGTTATTAAAATGGCAGGTAAAAATTTGGACCAGTTTGCTTTATCTATAGCCGTGAAAATTCAGATTTACTTCCAATTTTTCTCTTAACCAGCCCATTACTGGTGCATTTACCTTAATACTTATGAGAGAAAGAGAAGTAACTTCAAAATTTAAAAATGATTAAAAGAGTAACTTATTCATCTCAAAATATTTTAAATCCAATAAAATTTATATTTTCTTTTTAAAAGATGTCACAAACATACCTTTCTTTTCCAAGATTCAATTGCTTTAAAAGAATCTCTATCAACAGTTGAAAAAACTAAAATACATGCTTGAGCTCCTAAAGAAACAAAAATCAGTTTTCAAATAGCTGAACACAAATAAATGACAAAAATAATAAAATATATAATATGCAAAATATTTTTATTAATGTATCACACTCACTACACACTCTCACACAAATGTCTAAATATAGATCAATAAAATATGTTTCTTTGTTTAATTCTTAAGGTATGTGAGTTTATTATATACTAGCATTATTGCCCCGGGTAGATATATGGATATAAAATTTTTCATGCATTCCATCAAAAAAATACTGGGCTGCACCCCCGCTCTTCATGTTCATCTGGCCAGTTGTGTTTATTTGGGGAGCCAGGGCCAAAGGTCATTCCCAACTCTCTTCCTCCCGCACATTGGAATTTGACCCCCCCCCCCCCCGTCATCCCGCAAACCATCTCTCTTAACGCAGCTGGTTGTGGTGAAGGGGCTCCACAGGTGGTCGTGCACCTCTTAGAGGCACAAAAATCATTAAAAAATTAATTTTAAAAAAACTAATTGAGCCCCAAATTTTGTTTTTCCTGATTTAAGTTTCTATGGTCCTAAACATTAACTGTGCCGAATTTGGTCCCGGTGGGTGAAACAGTCTATGATTCTATAGCGGACAAACAAACAGACGAGCTCTTTTATATATATAGAAGATAAAGTATACACAAATATAAATTATGAAATTTTAACCCATTGTATGAAGGGGAAAAATAGGTAATGTAAATTTACATGAAACTTTTTTTTATTCAGTGAAAAGTAGATGTGGTCTATAATCTGTTTAAATTTCTGTTTGATAGATCACAAAAATTAACATAGTATGAGTACAAGAATGAAATTTCATACTAAAAATTGGGAAGAAAGTAATTTAGTTTACAAAGTACATAAACATTTTGCTAACAAAAAATTACAAATTAAGAATGCCTCCTTAATTCAGTAAATGGAAAAACAAAACCTAGCCATGCACACACAAATATTAAAACCAGCACACATTTAGACACCTAATTTTCTATTTCTGAATAGATGATGAAAACCTCTCCTAAATATTTAAGTTTTGCATGTATATACACTTTGATACTCAATAAGATTGTTTTAGACTTATGATCATTTCTATACTATAAATGTGACAACATTTAGATTTGATTCTCATAATTCATGAAAACTCTGAAATAATTATATAGTTAAGAGCTTTCAAGTCATACAGCAGCGGAGGGAAGGAAGTTGAGTACAACAAAGAAATCATCCAAAAAAAAAATATATATATTGATATACAATACTGTAAACAAAATTACCCAAATGGTATTTAACAGGTGTGAACTAAAATAAATTATAAGAATAATACCTCTGTAATAAGCTTTAGTTATGGCATCAAATTCCTCTTGACCTGCTGTGTCCCATATCATTAGTCTAACATCTTCTCCATTATAACTAAAAAGGATTACAAAATTAAACGCTATTTCAATCATGTTTCCTAAAATAATAAAAAATGCACAATGAAATGGTTACACAGTAACATCAAATTAATCATAAAGAGGAGTGATTTTGGAAAAAAATAAATAAACAGGTAGCATGGAATAGAAATGAAAAAAGCTATGAAAAAAGATGTTAAAAAACAAAACTATATTTCAGAATAATTTTTAAATTTTCAATAAAACTAAGGGATTAAAAATCTTTAGATGAATTCATAATTGTATAACCAGTTCTTTCCTATACTTCGCACTCACATGCATGGAACCTTTTTAATCTAAGGGATGGTAAAACCTGTGAAAATAAAATGCTTCAACCACCAGAAGAATTTGATGTATACTACATTCAATAAACAAGATACATAGGCAGGCTTCTGACAATTAAAAAAAAATTTTTAATATCTTTTTCTTTCTCTGTTATGAAGTTAAAAGAGGAATAAAACATTTAGCTAAATGCAACATAAAGAATGCTTGAAAAATTGGCATTGCTAATTTTTAGTTAAAAAACAGGAATTATTTCTAATGAAAAGCTATAAAGCTTACTTTGCTCTTTTAACAACTAGATTACTAGTTTCAAGAACTCTTGTTAAAGTACTGAAAAACTTGCCTTTAACTGTGACAATAACTATATCTGATTGTGAACTGCCATGCTCACAAGCAGTAACATAAGAAAATATGCAGTTATAAAGATGTCCTGTACAGCTTTTTATTTTAGCATTCTCAAGGATATTAAATAAGCTGATTTAAAAATATATTTAAAACTTAAAGGTTCAAACTCAATATTTTTACTAAGCAATTACAGTAATCACCGCTTATAGTGATCAGTGGTTATAAGAATCAACCGTTTATAAGAATCACTATCGCGAAAACAAAAACAAATGTATTATTTCCATGTTAAAATTTTTGCTTTAAAGAATCAATCCACCGGTTTTAAGAATCAGTTTACATTCTTCGCTTTCCTTTCATTTTTCAAAAAAAGCCACTTAAACCCTCAAAAGGCACGAAATACTTTCTTTCATTTTTTTTAAAAGAAAAATTCATAAGCTGGGATGGAATACAGTCGTAAATTCATCCCTTTCTTTGTTAGACATAACATAATAGCTTCCCCTTAAACACTTTAGCACAACACTGTCCTATTAGCTTGACCAGGGGCATCATTACCCGTCCGAGTCCGATTTCACTTTTCTCCACTGACAAACAATAATAGGGACTCTTTTTTTCCCACCTCCCACATCCTGGTTGTGGCTTCCTGGACTCTGAAACACATAAATCTTCGGCAAAGTGTCCACTATCACTTAGGCAAATGTGACATTAGTAGATTCAGCACGTTATCAAATCGTGAAACGTAAGCTAGACTGTTAATCTTCATCTGAGACTATTAGTATTGAAAGAGGCATAAACAGCCTCCTGAAAACTTCATTACGTCAAACTACCATAGAAAACATTTTCTTGCTCCCTTCCTGTAGTTGAAATGTTAAAACTGTTAAGCAGGTATGTTGTAACAAATATTGGATTTTTTTCTTTTATTACTATAATCATGTGTATCTACTTATAGGTCTAGAAATTAAGTTGTATTTTTAAAATTATAAAAAATAATTTTAATAAAAGATAATTAACGTAAATTAAAGAGTATTTTATGGTAAATTATCTAATATATGTATATATAGGTGGGCGTGCCTGTCCAAAAACCTAAATTTCGGCTATAAGAATCAACCACTTATAAGAATCAAAAACAGCAATAACAAACGTGATTCTTATAAGCGGAAATCTCTGTATTTAAGAGTAAAACAATTATGAATTAGTCCAAATTAATAAGCATTTAAACATAAATAATAGCTGATTCACAAAACAAATTTTAAACTTTTTTTCTTCTAAATCTTATCTTTAGACTCAACTTATTCAGAACACCTTTAAGGCTCAACTAATCTATTATTCAGGTGGTTGATTATACTATCTTCCAAATGTTAAAAAAAACTTCTGCATACTGCATAACTTAAATATTTGTATATTTTGCTTAAAAACATAAAACTCAAAATGTTTTAAGAGATATCTATTATTGCTTAAAAAGTAATTTTAATGATGGCTTCTAGGTGTATGGTAATGCACATCCCACAAAGGTTGAATCTCATAATCATTACAGAAAATGTATACATATTGATGAAAAATCAATAACCATGCACAAAACATATGAGGGAATGAAAATCCCAGATTACAAACAAGTAGACTGGTTCTATTTGACATACAATACTAAGCATTTCTTCCTGAAGTAAGTTTTTCTAACTAAAAACAAAAATTGTTTTTTCTGCCTCTAATTACTTTTTTATATTAGAGCAAACACAAGTGCATAAGTACAACTCACTACCCAACAGCTATGAGGGTGTCAAGGGCTGTCCCGAAAATTTCAAAACAGCTACTCAATTTCTTAGACATCCTTATAATTAAAACAAACGTGTTTGTTGCTCTGAGCCCTCAATAATTCACCACAGAGCAGAGTCCTTAGAAATGGGCCTCCTTGAAACAGAAAAGCACATCCTGTTCCTTGATATTATTTACTCAAATACTGAAGATGATTATGGTGACCTATGGATCTTGTCTGATAGCCGTAGTTCTCTCCTCCATCTTAGTAATTGGCTTCTTGTAGGCAACAAGATCAGCACCTCTACCCTGCTTAAACTAAAGCTCATTTCACTTAATCATGACGTTCATTTGCAATGGATACCTTCACACGTGAATATCCACGGGAATGAAATGGCTGATAATCTTGCTAAGGAGGGTTGCAGGATCTCAACAACTCCCTCTTCCGCACTTACTTTTCTGGAGCTATACTCCCGAGAAAAATCAAAAATCTCGGAGGAGTGGAAAACACCCGCCACCCATAATTGGACCATGGGCTCAAAACCGGGTTTGTCCCTTGACCTCCCGTGTGACAGACGTACCCGGACTGTACTCTCAAGACTCGCCAGCGGTCACATCAAGTGCCTCTCATTCAACGAGGGCAGGAAGACCTTTGCCACCTGCACCAAATGCCAAAATCATCAGTCTTCTCCTGAGCACCTTTTAGAATGCATGGAACTCTCTAGGGAGGATCTCTATAACAATCCTCTTCTAGTCTTCGACTTCCTAACAGTCAACGAACTCGTGGATCTTGTCTGACGGAGTCAGACAAAGAGGATAAGCAACAACAACAACCCAAATACTGACATGTTTCCCACCGCCCCCAACTTTTACACGTGAAATCTATCAGATATATTGAAATGCAAACAGAATTTCCAATATCAGTTTTCAAAATTAATTTTATTTGCATTAAGAATAACTATCAATTTTTCCTTGAAGTTCTTTCCATATATGAACAGCATCAGATACAATGTAGTAGTTGCTCTTCATTTTATCAAAAGCTGCAAATTCCCCAATAGCTAGCTTATTTCAATAGCAAAGTTTGCCCCCTGCAAATGTATAACTGAGTTAATTTTCTACCAAGCCTTACACAGATTTTCCTTAAGAGAGTCAAGTTTTGAATATATATAAACAAGCATGAAGTACATTTGGTAAGTTTACAAATATTTAACCACCTTTAACTTTGTATTTTTGAATAAATAATGAATTAAAAAGACTCTTTGAGATAAATAAGACAACATACAGGATATGCTCTTCCACATTTTTTAAATTCTGAAATATCATTATGGATTAAATGCATATCGCAATTTTTCTCACTTTTAAAACCATAAAATTAATTCCTTAAGAGAGTCAAGTTTTGAATATATATAAACAAGCATGAAGTACATTTGGTAAGTTTACAAATATTTAACCACCTTTAACTTTGTATTTTTGAATAAATAATGAATTAAAAAGACTCTTTGAGATAAATAAGACAACATACAGGATATGCTCTTCCACATTTTTTAAATTCTGAAATATCATTATGGATTAAATGCATATCGCAATTTTTCTCACTTTTAAAACCATAAAATTAAATTAAGAGACATGTAGATATTTGTACATACATTTAATAACAAGTTATCTCTGTCCCTCAAAAATTCAACATTTACAGGATTTTTAACATGATAATTAACTGCTTTAATTTTATTTGCTTCAGTAGATTAGGAAAAAATATCAAATCACAAAAAATTTGAAAACCAAAATTTTTTTGTATAAGCTCAGAACCATTTGATAAAACTTAACATAAACTTGGCAATTTTACTGAAAACTTGCTTAAGAAGTATAACTAACTTAATATTCTTTGTTGAAAAATAGCACATTTTAAATTCTCTCACCAAAAATATAAATTAATTCAAGCTTTACATCTATGATTCAATAACAGTCCAATTCAGATCATAACCAAATTAAATACTGTGTTCAACAACACTTTTGCCATCAAAACAATGGAATGCTGATATTGGTATAAAATAAAATGGCAACCATATTACTTATTAGAATAATTTAAACAAATTTGATGGGAAAAGTCCAGCATTTATGCACACAGCATTTAAACAACCATCTCATTGTTTACAACCAACCTTTCTCTTAAAGTAATTTAAAACTATTCACTGGGGAGAAAAAGAAAATTAAGGTTTCAACTTAATATTGTAATGTTACTTATTTAATCAACTTAACAATAAGCAGGAATGTTTTATTTTATATATTGCTTACTCAATTTGTCTTTCTAAGAAATCAACTCCAATAGTCTTTTTATAAGCATGAGTGAAGATACCTTTACAGTAACGCTGAATCATGCTAGATTTACCAACAGCACCATTGCCAACAACAACAACCTAAAAAAAAAAATATATATATATATATATATATTAAAGGTTCACATTTGCATTACACATAACTAATGGTTTAGTCACGCACATCTAGAATATTTAAAAGACCACAATCTAAAAATATTATTTAAAAATATATAAATTTCATATAGACCTATATTACAAATTAATTTTTTTTCAAGTCGATACTTTTTAGAACACAGTAAAACAACTTTTTAGAATGCCTCTTTTAATTGAGCAATATCATTTACTGGAATACAATTATATAGTTGATAATAACAGCTCATTTGCAACTCTATTAGGCAACTTAGAATAATAAAGTTCTTACTAATATTTAGTAGAAATGATTCACAATAAATCTCTCTTGAAAAATGGTAAATATGAAATGATACATTTTCATAACAACACTACATGTATTACATTATATATCTTACAGATGCACAGAAATAATATACAGAATTTTGCAGACATTAAATGGAGATTTTAAAGTTACTTTATAGATCAGCTAACGTTCGATATTTGTAACAAAACCTGATTTCATAAACTTCCTCTAGACCAGGGGCGTCAAATTCAAAGGCTAACTTGGGACAAACAAACAAGGTTTAACTATAGGTGGGCCACAAAAAAATCAATATTAATAGAAACATAGATTTATTTACCTAATTACAGTATATTCAACATAAATATATGCATTTTGTTTAATAATAGCAAAAGAGTATAATTAAAAAAAAAAACATTTAGCGAATTCTTCCTATCTTATAATTCTGCGACAGTTGTTTTATTATATACTATTGTGTACCAATATATTGGCCGGGCCGCAAAAATGTTCGTCACAGGCTGCATGCGGCCCGCGAGTTTGACACCCCTGATCTAGACCCATACTAGGACATATTTAAATTATAAAATGTAAGATAAAACTGCATTTTTAAACAAATGCCTAAAAATGTTTTGATGAAAATTGTTTGCTGTTTAATTGAGAAATACACATTAATAATAAAATATTTTTGTTTATTATTTTTAATGTTCAGATATTAAATACACAGTTAAAGAACATATCCTCCTAAATGTAGAATATTTCAACAGGAAATGCAACCTAAGTAGGTGAAATGCTCATAATTCTAATATAAGTTATATCAGTTGTTCATAAAGACTAATGTAATATGAATTACAATAGAAAATTTCACAACTACATTTTTTTACCTTTTTAGTTACTTTCAGATTAAAACAAATATGTACACTGCTTGGAAGTTAAAAGCATAGGAGATTATTTCACACTGAAAGGATGTTTAGTCCTAATAAAATTTAATGCTTATTAAGTATAAATCAATACAATTATACTACCTTGATTGCAACTTCAAAATCTTCTTCCCTCATGATAAATATTTTTCATGTCAGACATTATAACACTCAAAACCCCAGGGAAGTAAACGGTAGACAAATTTAAAATGTTCTGCAGAAAATGGTCTCTGAAATAGACAATTACTTATAAGTCATCATATATATATACACAAATAAACTTAAAAATACAAGTTGTAAAAATTCTACAGTTGATAGAAAAGGGATTCAACCATATATATTTATTAAAACCTTTTATCACAGTTATGTTCAACACAGATTTAGATCTTTATTTCTAGTCAACCACTATTAAAAGGGGTCGTATTTTTATGTAAAGATATTTTCTTTTCAACAGAAAAATCATTGCCTATTTTGAGGGAAAAAAAAAGGTGCACATCATGTGAAAAGAATATGTTCATTAATATTCCTAACTTACATTTAACTAGATTTTTTTAAATAAACCTTAACATTTTGACATATTGTTCATAATTGCAAATAATGCATTTATCAGGAAAATTTTTAAAAAATTTAGCTTGTACATACACCCTAAAAATCTAACTTTTCTGAGCAAGTTGAGATTCTAACACTTCCTAAATAAAATTACATATTTTAAGACAGTCTAATCTTTACTATAATTTCCCTGAAATATTGAATATTAATTAATAGAGAAACTGAAAATTAATAGAGAAATATTTTTTTTTTAAATCTTGAACTAAAAATTATAATTTATATTATTATCTACGATATACAGAGTCCATTTTACATTTGTTCTAAATCTACAACCACATCTTGAAATCACAGTTGCTTTCATTCCATCTGGCTTAACTTGAAAACAATCCACAACAATTAATCAACAGTCTTCAAGCATCTGACATTCAGCTGATACCATATACATTAAACACATTCTTGGCACTTATTACAAATAGTATTCAGTATTTGATTTGTATTCATATTAATTTCTGTAAAGTCGCTGAATAAAAACACCAGTACCGATTCAGGTATATTATTGTTACGGTATGAATTATTGTACACAAATTCAGTCCATGCAAAATCCTTTTCAACAAGTTATTAAAAAACCAGGTATTAGCAACATACTTTCGTCAAACAAAACGAATACGAGTGAAAGCATAATACTTAGGATGCAATCCATGCGATCTTATATTATCATTTAATACAAATGCATTCATCCCCAACAATTCACTCAGATCTTAAGCGAAACATGGGTAACAAAACATATATAAATATCAATGAAACGAAAATTGTGCGAGTAGTAGTGTTTCAGATGCTTTTAAAATTTGGTACACACGCAACAGTAAATTATGATCAAACGATAGTGCGGACATTAAAGTCTAAGTGAAAAAATTTTATTGAAACAATTAGTCCGGTTTTTCTTTTATATATATATATATATATATATATTTTTTTTCTAATTTAGAGTCTCAATGAATTAGATAACGTAAGGATGAACGAAAATATTACCTGAACAAAATATTAAATTTTAAAAAAATGAAACAGTTTGCTCTCATAATACAATAAATGATTTTATGTTACTTATTGTATAATACATCAAACAGGTAACTTTTAAAATGCTAAGCCTAAGCCGGATGATAACAAAACAAAACCTCTCAAAATGCTTTAAATGTCGCTGAACTGCAAAAGGAAATTTACGAAAACACTCACCTTCATAGTAAAGTATATATCAAACAATTCTCATGGTACTTTGTTTCAATTGTCTATCACAAAAATATCTTCTATATCCAGAAAGTTTCGTGGACGAACGTGACAACTACTTCTAAAATCCAAAGTGAGAGGTCGGTGCCTTCTCGTCATGGTTGGACGGCATTACGTTTTGCGCCTACGGCTAAAATTTCTCCTTAGCAGGTCGGTCGGGAACGTAGCCAAGGAATAATATAGCAATAAACGGGTTGGCGTTAACCTTGAAATTGCTTTCAACGCCAAGAAAAGCGATAATTTGTATGCTAGGGTCTTCCTTTTCCCGCTTTGAGGTTATGTATCTTGTGTGTGGAAGATGAATTCACAGGAGGTACATCAAATGAATAAGAAAATACCGGTAAGTGAGAGGGGAGGGAGATTTAAAAAATATGTATTTCCTGTTGCGCACTTAGAAGTAACGAAGGTACCGCTAGAAGTTGTTTCATTGTTCTTATACTCTACTTTTTATTAACAAGTATGTAACCTTGTCCTCAAATTCGTTCACATTTTATGCCCGTTGAGCTATTTACTGTTGCGCGTAACTGTGTGGTAATATTTATAAAGAATTAATTAACAATTAAGTCTACACTTTTTTCTGACATTTTTATTATTAATTGCCTTAACAGACGTTTGGATATCTGGAGCTGATAAATTATTAAATTAGGAATTTAAGTTCAAACTTTTATTTGCTGACTTTTAGTAACATTTTCCGTGCATTGATGCATTTATAATCTAAATATCAGCATACGTTGATGTAGTGAGCAGTAAAATATTAAAAATTAGTGAAAATTCGTGTTTGTTTCCCCTTCAGTATACGTTTGATGTGGAAAAGCTACATGCTTGCATTTGACTAAGGAATAAAAAAATTCCTTACCTGGAAGGAGATCGCAATATTCACGGAACATGCTACACTTACGATAAGATAATCTTACTGGTGAGAGGAGCTGTTAAGAATTTAAAATAACTAATCCTTTAAGTGATTTCTTAGCATTAATTCTGTGCATTATTGATAGGTAGAAATTAGTAACACATCAAAATCAATTTAAAAAAATTGTATGCGTTGTATATTAAAAAACAATTTGCGGTAATCCATTAACGACAGAGTAATCTTTTGTGAAAGTCTTCTAGTTTATGTTACCAGAGCTGGGAAAACAATAGATAATCTAGCATTGGTCATCTCATCGCGCTTGCAGGAGTTAAACTCGCGACCCAAGAAGCTTCAACTTCCTGTTTTCTGTGCGTTGCATTTGGTTAGATCGGATCAGAATTTATCAAAACTATTCTGGAAATGAAAACTGACTGTAAAGCAAGAAATTAAATACTGAGGATATATATATATATATATATATATATATATATATATATATATATACATATATATATATATATATATATATATATATATATATATATATATATATTTATTATTATGGGAGAAAATGAAAAAAAATAATTGTAGAAAAAGTGCGACCTAAATTTTTATTTTTTAATGGCTAATAATGTTAGATTTTCCTTTAATTTAAATTTTCAATATCGTCTTAGCGAGGGAAAAGCAAATTCAAACTGAGCTATGTAATCGATGTCTAGGGAAAGATTAAAATATATATTTTTTATTTTAAATTTACCTTGGAGGAAAATCTGAAAAGAAAAAGTTGCTGAAAGAATGTGACCTAAATTTTTATTTTTAATGCGCTAAAATTTAAGATTTTTCCTTTAATTTAAATTTTCAATATCACCGTAGAAAGGAAAAATCTTAAGTCAAATTGAGCGATCAACTCGGATTAGGGAAGGATTTTAAAAACTATTTGAATTTTGTGTAAAGTCTTGATACAAAGAGATAATCTTTTGACATAAAATATTTTTTTTAAATTTATCTCTAAAGCAGAATCTTGGGGGCAAAGCACGTAGGTATAACAGTGGCGTAGCGAGGGGGGGGGGGGTCTATCATGCCCCGGGCGCCACTCGCAGAAGAGCGCCAAATGGTCCTTTCACTAATTCATATATTGCTATATGTTTTTCGGGAGGAGGGGCGCCAAAAAGGTATCGTACCCCGGGCGCCAGTTATGCTCTCGCTACGTCACTGAGAGATAAGAAAACTTTCTTTCATCTTAAATATAAAAAAATAAAGAACGAACATTATTATAAAAACATTATTATAAAATATATTAAAACATTTTAGTACGTGCTATTTTTAATTAGAAATTTCAAAAATGACCGAGTAAAAGCTTATAAAAAATTCTTTAAAAAAAATTAAAATATGTTAAGGTTAAAAAATGTTGGTGGGTTTTGTTGCCTGAAGTATTGTTATCACATATAGTAAACAATTATTACTGTACCTTAATAATTTATTTTGACAGAATGCGCACAGTAGTTGACTGCAAAATGTTCGATTTTAAAAAATTATTAAATTTTTATGCATAAAAAATAAGTTTATATTTTTTAATTACCTTGAAATATTGCATATATAATAAACAGTATTATAGGCAGTTACTCAAAAAAATTCATGTAAATCAAGCAAAAATCATGAGTAATACATACAATCGAACAAAGGTCTAAAAATGATACTTTTAAAGATACGTAAAAGTGACCACTCCCCTTCAGGCCAGAAGTGCAGGACATGATGTTCTTTCTGCTCATGTTGTCGGAATTGCAAAGAGGGCATATAGGGCTAGAAAATATTCCCATTCTATTTAAATTCATTGCCAGGAAGTCGCGTTCGGTTTCAATGCTTTGAACTAACCCTACTGGATTCGCTCACCTTAATATTAACCTATGGAGGAAATGTGTCCAAGGATTGCCGACTTGAATTGAAAGATTTTTTTTTCTTTTTTAAATTTGTACTCCGTAATAGAGAAAGAAATTTTACATCTTGGGGCATTTTTCGTTTTTTGATAAAAATGCAAATAATATTTTTTTAATTTAAATTATTGGGGGGGGGGGATCTAGTATAGTGTGTTTGAAACGCTCGTGATTTTCTTTGTTGGACGAAATTTATAAAATGAATCCTGTTGCAAGGTGCAGAAAAGTTCAGGCTAACTGAAAATACCATTTTTATTGGATTATCAGCATTTATGTAATTGTCAATAGTAGACACATTTTCTCCGTAGGTTAACATTGAGGAGAGCGAATCCAATAGGGTTAGTACACAGCAAAGCAGCCACTGCAATTTCACGTGGGCCATCGGGAAGGCCTTTCAGGGTATTGCTCCAGACTATTTTGAATATGGTTTTGGAGGTCAGAAATAAAATAACCCTTTATTTTCTGCTTTATAATCTTGCATGCTGTTTTTTAAGGTATTTTATTGGGACCGCAGGGGATATTGAGGTTTCTATTTTTATGCTAATGAATCTGCTGCCTTATTTCCTGGTATGCCGCAATGGGGTGGTATCCATTTCAGGACAAAACTTTTGTGAAATAATCATAGATTTGATTATTGTTCTGCAGTCTTGTATTTTTAAGCATGAAACAGGTTGATTTGGATTTCCTCTAATCTTGAACGGCAACAGAAGAATCTGAGAGAATTACGATACGGGAAAAATCAGGAGGTCCGTGTTTCAAAAGGACAAGGGCTACCCTAATAGCCTCGACTTCTCCATCGCAAGTTGTGTTATGATAACCTAGTGGTAGATAATGAGAAAATAAGGAGCTGTACATACCAGAACCGGCTCTACCCTCGTTGTTAAACTTAGAACCATCTGTATAAACATGTAACCATTCGCTAGTTGGATAACGTTCTTCAATTGTATCCATGGCTATGGAAAATAAGATTCCTGGGTCACAGTCTGATTTTATTATAGATTTACAAAGATCTAAGCGAAAAATGATATTACAAAGCCCTAAAGGATTACAGGGCAGTAATAGAGGTGCTGGGTCGAAATGTATTTCAATTTGTCTCGGAGAACACATTGGATGTATCCTTGCTGGGTCTTAGGTCTTTGTGGTTCGCCATTTAAAGTAAAAACTTTAAGCATGTGGGGAATTCTAATTATCTTCTCAAATAACTTTAAGTTTGAAATTTTGATTTCATGAACCATGCTCATATTTCCCGTTAATTGTAAGAGCTCACTAATTGGCGTTGTTTTAACAATGCCTGTGACGAGACGTAGAGTCAAATTTTGTAAACGTTTTATCTTATTTATCACTCTAAGAGGTAGTTATTTTTTTTACATAAAAATATTATTACCATTTACTCCGTTCAAACTTATAACTGAGGCCGCTGGCTTTATAAACTGGAGCTGAGACGTTAGTTTTTGTTGTCTTTGATGCTGATACCGTAGTAATTTTAATCCTAAATTGTACTATCCGACACCAATATACCTTATAAGTAGCGGTAAAAAAAATCGCTTTAAAAATTGCATCTTAAAATACGGTGGTTAATGAAAAATTGTTATTAAAAATGGTTTTGCCGGAATTTACGTTTACTACTCAGATTTTTCGACTCATACAGGATACTAATCAACATGTAATTCCCTAGTATAAGTACCTGTTCACATAGAATCCGTTAGCGTCAGAGTAAAAAATTTTAGCCAATCATATACTAATCATTTAACCAATCAGCGCCAACGGAATCTTTAACCCTGACGCTGACGGATTCTATGTGAACAGGCCCTAAGGCTCCATTCTCGGCCCAAATTCATTTAATTTACATATAAATGACATTCCTCTCAATATTTACACTTCTCTTGCCCTGTACGTGGATGACACTGTCATCCTGGCCATTGTTCACCATCAAAATTTAACCGGCAGTTTTATTCAAAATCACGTTGACGCTCTGGAAGATTGGTTCATTAAATGGAAAATTAAAGTTAACTCTTCTGTCACAAACACTGTGCTTAAAAGATATCCCAGGGAAGAAATGCTCACTACTTTTAAAAACAACGGTTTATTGGAATTCTATACACATTTACAATTTCCCCATAGCAGCGTTACAAAACAAGTTGCTGCTTCTTAAAAACAGTACAACTAGAGGTCTGACGCATGCGCTTTACATCTTATTCTAATTATTTAGACATACGCCAGTTGCCACATACTCCCACCTTTTGAGTACTTTCTGAAATGTTACTCAAAACACTAAATAGAATAAAATACTTTATAAACTTATTAAAACATAAATTCAAATATTCAAACACTTAAAATTAGTATTACTTTAAAAAGTGATAAACATGTTAATAAATAAAGTATACATCAATCGTTCTGGAACAGTCACTTTTCTGCCTGTTCTGGTCCAAGTCACTAAACTTTTTTCAGAATCATCAGAACCTGGGAGTGGGTTGTGGAGTTCCAAGTTGTATAGTTTCTGCACAGGTCTTACAAGTTCTCCACAGTCAGTCTTAATACGCAACTCGGGGTTCGCCATCTTTACCGGGAATCAGCTCTTTCACTTGTGCCAATGACCAATACGCTCGTTTCTTTACATGATTTTCAAGAAGCACTATATCACCCACAATCAACGGTTTGCTTCTCTTATGGCGAATGGTTTGTTGACGCAACTGTCCCAAGTACTCGGTACGAAAATGATCTCGTAAGAGATCTCGTAACTTTTGTCGATACTTAGACCGTTTATTTATTTTTTGACTGTCAACAATATCGATGTCAGTGACATTTGACGATCTTAAGTTTTGAAGAAACATAGACGGAGACAACGGTGCTAAGTCTTCAGAATCCTCGGTAACGTATATTAAAGGTCTCGAATTAATCACTCGCTCACAGTCGCACAGCAGAGTGTTCAGTTCTTCGTAGGATAGACAGGCTCTGCCGAGAACTCTTCGGAGGATTCGTTTCACCGTTTGAATTAATCGCTCACACCATCCGCCCCACCATGCGGCGGACGGGGGATTGAACTTCCAACGAATCGTCTGCATGGCGGCTTTTGCTGAAATAAGATCCCAATCTATGCTGGAAAGGGCTTTATCTGCCCCCACGAAATTTGTACCATTATCTGAGTAGATTGTCAATGGTCTGCCTCTCCTTGCAATGAAACGTCGAAGGGTCTGTAAAAAGGCTTCAGTGGATAGTGATGAAACTAACTCTAAATGTACCGCACGATACACAGCCCATAACACAATCCACGATTTACGTCCACCTTTGAGATAAAATGGGCCGGCCAGGTCAGTTCCTACTATTTGAAAGACAGATGCATCTTGTACACGATCTACTGGCAGAGATATAGGCATTGGCTCGGTTTTCTGGGCACCGAATCTTTTGCATTGTACACAACGAAGAACAACAGATCTGATAGTCTTTCTGGCTCTCAGAATCCAGTAGTCTTCTCTTAGCCTTGACATCACTAGGGAGACACCAGCATGCAAAAGTTCCCTATGCTTCCACGAAATCAATAAATGTACCACAGGATGGTTTGCTGGCAAGATAATTGGGAATTTGAAATTATCACATCGATACATGATCTTAGTTTTCATTCTTAAAATACCAAATTCATCGACAACTGGTCTCAAACTACGAATTATTTCATCTGAATGCCCAGTGAATGTTTCCTTTTGAACTAACAAAATAAGGCTTCCTTCAACCCTTTCAATTTCGAGGAATGAAAGGTCTGGTGTCTTAACAATGTTAATTTTCGTCGAATTATTGAAAAACCGAAAAATCCATCCTATCATACATACAATTTTTTGATATGATGAAAAAAATGTATGTATGATAAAGCCTATAAAGACGATTATACCATGAGTTGAATTTTTTCGTAAGATCATCTGGCAACACATCTGGTACTCGTATTGGTAGTACCAATCAGTATCCCTAGGAGTGTTACTTATTGTAGTTATAATTGTTTTACGCCTTTCTGAATTGACCAAATCCTCATCCGGGATCTCTTGTGATATGGGCCAATTTTCCGCTTTTTCGTATAACCATTCAGGTCCCTCCCACCATCGCCATTCTATTAACTGATCTATGGAACATCCTCTTGAAGCAGTATCAGCAGGATTAAATGCTCCAGGGATGTGACGCCATTGTGTGGGAGTCGTAACAGACCGTATTTCCAGTACACGGTTATGGACAAAGGTACCCCAACTTTGATCATTACGTATCCAACATAAAACGGTAGAGGAATCTGTCCAGCAATAAATGTGTACTTTTGACAAGCTTAAATCGTTTAAGATAGATGTCAAGAGTCTAGCGCCAATTAAACATGCTAGAAGCTCAAGTCGAGGAATCGTCATGGACTTTAAAGGGGCTACTCGACTTCGCGCATGTATCAAATTGACAGAAACCCTATCGTTATCATCTACCCGTATAAATGCGCAGGTAGCATATGCTCGTTGGCTAGCGTCGCAAAATATGTGCAAGCTTACTGATTCATCTCGTGATCTAATGTTAAACCATCTTGGCACTCTTATTTCAGAAAGCCTATAAAGACGATTATACCATGAGTTGAATTTTTTCGTAAGATCATCTGGCAACACATCATCCTATTTAAGCTTTAAACTCCAAGTTTCCTGTAAAATCATTTTCGGTATCAGCATTACAGGAGCAGTATAACTTATAGTATTAAACACCTGATGAGCTATAGCTAAAACTAATCTTTTGGTCACTGATTCAATTGTATTGTTTACTCCATCGAATTTACATGACAATGTATCACTATCAGTATTTCACAAAAGACCTAAAACTGGCACTGTTTTGTTTTCCGCTGAAGCATCAACCAGTCTATTAGGCAAATTTGATTGCCACCCTCTTAAGTTAAAGTGTCCTGAAGACATTATCTGCGATTTCAAAATAAATTCTTCTAACTCTTCAACAGAATTTAAACTTGCTACACAATTATCTACGTAAAATGACTTCATTAATATGTCAGCTGTTGATCTTAAATTGTTGGGAACTCTGTTCAAATGAAATTGCAGTGTTGCAGCTAATAAAAAGGGACTAGAGGTAATACCAAAAACAACTCTACGATGCCGATATATCTTAATTTGTTCTAAATCCTCATTATCTGACCAGAGAAATATTAAAAAATCCCTGTCTTTTTCCCTTATAGCGATTTGCAAGAAAGCTTTTTCTATATCAGACGTAATACCCACGTAATTTTTCCGAAATCTGTTAAGAACGGAAGGTATAATTTCAATTAAGTTAGGTCCTGGAGCCAAACAATCATTTAGAGATGGGAAACCTACCGTACGTGCAGAATCATTAAAAACAGGTCTAATTTTGGTCGTGCTATTTTCCTTTATAACCGGCCTGTGAGGCAAATAGTGAACGCCTTTTCTTTTATCATCCTGCACTTCTTCGATAATACCCAGACACAACCAGTCATCAAACACTTCACCATAAGCTTCGATATTTCCTGCAAATGTTAACTTCCGTTTTGTGCTTCGCAGGCACTTTTCTGCTAAATTCCGATGGTCTGGCAATAGCGAATTATTTACGACCCACGGTAAAGCCACTTAAAACCTGCCTTCACAATCGACATCTGTAGTACTGTTAAAGTAGTTCAGGGTTTCCTCGTCTAGCTGTGTTCGAGTTTTTGTTTGAGCGGGATCCAAAATACCTAAAACATCCAACTTCCAGAGGTCAGAAATACACTGATCTTTTACTAAAAGAGCTGAAATAAATAAAGAAGCATGCGATTCATCTTGTTGAATGACAGGAATTTCCCTATTAATGTCCATCCTAGCAAAGTTTCGATAGCTACAGGTCCCGACTTTAGAGACTTAATTTTACCAGTGAATAATTTTCCTACAATATCAGCCCCAATTAACAATTTTATTTCTTTATTTACATTAAATGAATTCCCTTCAAAATCACATATCTGTATATCATGCAGTTTGAGTTCTTTAACCCAGGGGCCAGGAGGGATTTGATCAATTTCAGAACAAATGCGAGGCAGGCTTAGTGCTTCAAATTTACACTGATAACTTTTATCGAGATTGCATAATTCAACGAGATATTGACTATGGACACTTTCACCAGTCCCAACACAGCCAAAGAGAGATTGCATAAGTTTAAGTTTTTCAAAACTTGATACTTCATATATTCTGCAACATCATTACATATATAAGATTTCATACTACCCGTATCAATAATAGCACGTACAAACAATTCTCTATTGCGTTCTGAAATCTAACTATTAATGTTTGTAATATTACATCTGAGAAAGTTACATTATTATTTAAGGTACCACTCGTTGCGCTTTTCTGATTTTCAGAAATGCTGGCTTCGTTTTCAGCTTGCTCTTTCTTTAAGCTATCTGTCTGTAAAGACAAATCTGGGCATAAAATAGCAAAATGTCTGTCCTTACAAATTATACACTCATGGATGGATCTACAGTTACCTGCCCTATGGCATACAGAACAAGCACCTTTCGTCTTAACAATATTTTTCTTAATATCTAAAGACATATCATTAACGTTATTGCAATTATCAGATAAATGTGATTTGTTACAAAAAATACATGAATCACCCCTTTTAAAACTCTGCTGATTTTCATAATATGTTTTCTTATTAGCATTAAACAGTTCAGCAGCAGTAGGAACTGAATTACTGAAATATGTTTTTTTAACGTATTGCTTATTTACTTTCTCAGAAACTAAATTATTTCGAGCAATTTTAATACGCTGCTCGCTTTCAACTTCTATTTTTAAAAAATCAATTAGAGAATCTAAATCAGTTTTACCTGCAGTTTCCGACGATGTTAGTCCACAGGTTCTTTCCCAAGCACGCAAAATGTCCATAGGTAAACAGGATTCTACTAATGGAAACAATATATCTGCAAACTTATCTTTCGTAAGTCCTAAAGACTCTATTGGACCTTGCGCCAAAAACCTAACTCAACCAACCAACCTAAAGATTCTAAAGCCCGTAATTGTGTTTGCAGTTTATCGTACAATGAAGATAATTGAATGTTCCTTTTTTCACTGATGACTAAACGAAGCAAGTCTCTTACGTAAACTTGTATAAGTACACTTTCTTTTCCAAATCTTTACTTCAAATAATCGACGGCCTTCGAATAATTCATTGACGTCGCTGGGAAACTTTCAACTATTTCTCTAGGCTTGAAATTCGGTATTGTCGCTAGGATTAAGTACTGGAACTTGTTCCAGTCATCTAACTTGGGATCTTCATGAATTTTCTCGAACCGTGTACAGAAACTAAGCCATTCCCTAGGATCACCTCCAAACATTCTTAACTCTAATTCAGGCAATCTATAGTGCGACATCGGGCTGACTGGATTTGCAGCGGAACTACTAGAAATAGTATTTGCACTACTTGTATCATTCCCAGTACTCGTACTCGAAAGTAATTTCTTAACTTTCGTCTTTAACATTATGTATTTATCTTGATACTGTTCTGCAACTTGAAATTCAACATCGTAATCCTTTTGAGTACAGGTTTCTTCATTTAATAAATCCAAAAAACGAGCATCAATGTCCTGTAACTGCTTATATTTCTCAGACAATTGTTCGTAGCTGATTTCTAATTCCGTTAAATCCGATGCACTATCCTTCAGTAATGAATCTAACACATTGGCAGTCTTCGTAAAAATGCCTCTTAGTGCGCTTCGCCTCTGTTTTACAGCTTCCATAGCCATAGTTACTTTTCACGTAGAATGAAGCGAATTCTTAATTCAAATTAAAATCACCTGATTTTTCGTCCATGTTCCGGGCGCCACATTGTCACGAACACCGTGCTTAAAAGATATTCCAGGGAAGAAATACTCACTACTTTTAAAAACAGCGGTTTATTGGAATTCTATACACATTTACAATTTCCCCATATAGCAGCGTTACAAAACAAGTTGCTGTTTCTTAAAAACAGTACAACTAGAGGTCTGACGCATGCGCTTTACATCTTATTCTAATTATTTAGACATACGCCAGTTGCCACATCTTCTATAAATGCCAAGCCATCTATTTCTCATTAAGTTATAAAAATTCTCTCAGCCAAAAAACGAGGATTTCCAACTCGGTTATTAACTGAGAGAACTCTATGAAGTACTTGGGTAAAACCCTCGACCGGCGGCTCATTTTTAAAACCCCACTTTCAAAATGTCAAAAACAAGATGATCGGTAAAGGCAAAGCGCTACGCTCCCTTCTTTTCGTCCCCTACATTAACAAAATGAATAAAGTGCCACTCTATAAGTCAGAAATTCTGTGAACGGCTCTCTAAGCTGCACCTGTCTGGACCCAAGCTGCCAAATCTAACATCGATATTATTGAACGCTTCCAAAATAGAACTCTGAGGAATATCGCAAGGCTTTCAGATACCTCTCTAATGCGGTCTTTAGGAGGGATTTCGATATCCGAAATTTCAACGCTCAACAGCTAGCTCTCTGTCAACTTTTATAACAACATTGCCAAGATTCTTAACGAGATAATTGCTGAATTGCCCCGATCATGATTATCGGGACAGTGCTTTGGATAAGCGTCCCCGCGCTGCTCAACTTAAGCCAGCGCCGGACTAATTCTCCCATCTCGCGTTTTGTTTTTTTACCTCGTTATGACAACTGTTTCTTTCTTGATCGCCTCCTAAAGGCACTTTTTTCCCCCTTTCTTCTTTTCTGTGTGTGTACGTCTTTTTATTTAACAAAATATAAAACAAATTAAACAAAATGTAAAATAAAATATTCATTAAAAATAAATAAATAAAAAACGAGATAAAAATTATAAAAAAATACAAATAGTATAGAATTGAAAAAAAATATTACAATTAAATTAAAATATTTTATGTGTTTTCTAACTTTTTGTGTTTCTCTAACTTTTAATCAACTACTCCTAGTTAAAAGTTCATTAAAATTTAACTTAGCTCAACTCAGCACAATAATCTATTGTTAAGTTATTTTATCTTAAAACCCCTACTAACCAATTTTACGAGCACCTTTAGTCAAATTAATCACAGTCATCATTGGGGTTGCCTGAGCCTTTGGCCCAGGCACTCCGAAAAAAGCCAAAACGGCGGCGTTTTAATTTATGTTTATAGTGAACTAGATGTATTACCCGGCTTCGCTCGGGATTCAGTTTCTGTTGTTATTTTTTTTTCAATGATTAGGCTCATGTTATGATGTTCTAAAGTTTTCGCTAAAATTCTTTTGCTGTAGCAAATAGCATTAGTTTGTTGTCGATGCTGTCGTTGTTCATCGCTTTCCTCTCCTTTCGATGTTGAAGCTCGAAGACGATCGTATGTTCGAGGCGTTAAAAGTTTCTTCATCAGTCTCACTGCTTCGGATCACTACAATTCGAATTCTGTTGCCTTCAAGCTCTTGGGAATGTTTTTCCTCAGATTCTTGTGTGCGTCTAACTGCATTTTGAATTCTGTTGGTTTCGTGCGCTTGGGAATGTTTTTCTTCAGATTCTTGTGTTCGCCTAACTGCATTTCGGATTCTGTTAGCTTCTCGCTCTTCTGTTTTTTTTTTTCATCACATTGCTCATTTCTCAACAATCTTTGACATTTTGCCCTTACTTCTGCAGGATTAAAACTTGCTCTCCTCTTTTTGGGCATTTTAAAGCATTAATTTACAGCTAGTCAATAACGTTTGAATGGGTTTATTGTTATAGAAAAAGAATCAATAATGTTTGGATGGATTGAGATCACATTCAATATTAAAACAAAGCAAATCTGATAATTATTATAGAAAAAACTATATACACGTATTTCATGCTCGGAATTCTTTCTCAAAACTAAATCGTCTGCTACGTTTCAATGCCACTTTCAGACTTTCTTAATTATAATATACACGTATTTTATGATTGTAATTCTTTCTCAAAACTGAATCATCTGCTATGTTTCAATGTCACTTCAGTTATATAAATCATCGCGTCAAGGCTAAACGCAAGTGTTTCTAGCTAAGTGAACGTGTCCTTCAGTATATTTGAGTTTGAACAGGTAGCTTGGGATACTTTCAATTCACGAAAGAGATAGATAACACATTCATTGAAAATGAATGACTTTCCATCCTTATATTTTCATTTTTAAAAGAAATATTCCGGCGTTGCCACGTATATGAAAATAAAATATCAAATTTATTCTTGCATGCGCCATTATATGAATAAATCACGTTTTTAATTCATGTCTATTTATTTTTACGGAAATGTTATAATTTAATTTGCAACAATGAAATGTTACAATGGCTTTGAACAAAAATATCTGTTGATACCGCGCAAACTTGTTCTAACATAATTCGGGAATGGAACGTCGTAGCGGGATGAAAATAGTCTATAACCTTCGCGCAAGTTCAAGCAATAAGTTGACCAAGTTTCATCGCAATCGGATGAACGGTACGCGTTATATAACTGTTATATAAGCTATGGCCACACGTGCCTTAGGGGAAAAACTAATAAATTACTTCGGTTTGGATTTAGGTAGAAATAACGAAAGAGGGACTGTGTTCTATTGCGTTAGGATGAAGAATTTGGAAAGGGCGTGTTAAATAATAAAAAGGGTTTTAAATTTATTTCATATATACATACATACATATATATATATATATATATATATATATATATATATATATATATATATATATATATATAAGAAAAGAAAACGGGTAGGGTGCAGCTTTGAAGGAAACAGTAGATGATCAGTTCTTTCAGAAGACACTACACATGTTCGTCTGTTTGCAGCAAAATGAGTGATTACGTATTCGTCGGACCATGAGACAGCCCCGCATTGTCACTTACCGGTTGTGCGCTTTGTACCACTGAAGTGTGATAACAGGAGTGGTGAAAGGCTTGCGTGAAGCAGCTATACTCAGGGCAAAGCTTAGTTGACACTACTATTTATGCTACAACGGCCAATTTACACCTGCAACGTAAGTATCTTCCCGCCGCCCGCTACAAAATGCGGATTGCCATATTTGGCCTTTTATCGCCTACGGAGGATTGATTTTCCATCGGTTGCTTTCCAGCAAAGCGGGAAACAGTTTTGTTTTCACAATCACCATTTGAACTAATTTTCTAAAGTACACCAAAATAAATTTTCGAATTGTCTTAATTCCTATAAAATTGTTTCCTGTTCATTTTATGATTTCAAACAGTATGTGACTCTCATAGAAACCATGCATTCCTATAAATTACTTTGCCATTTTTTTCCCCCTCTCCGAAATATGTGAAAAGGAGAGAGAGGGTAGGGGTGGGGGGCATTGGATTGAATTTGTCACAGTGTAAATCGAACCCGGCAACTGATGAACCGAAAGATATAGTGCTACCGATTCGGACACCAGCTAGAAAACAATCGTATGTTTTGATTTCTATTTTCATGTAATCAATGCATTTTGAAACTTTTAACCATGCATCGTTCTACTTATTATTTCGCGAAGTAATGTGAGGGAGCTTGAGAAATCCTCAATAAAATTTGGAGTCCTGGTTACTTTTATAAATACGGGATCATACAAAAATTTATTATTATAGATGCAGATTTCTGGGTATTTGGGTTTTTGAAATTGTTACTCTTTTCTGAAAGCCAGCAGCTCTATCATTCGTAGCGAGAAATTTTAGAATTTTTATGGGTTTCAGAAATATTAAGATGGAAGAATGCTTCCATTTCTTCAACCAGCATATTGAGATATACATATGCACGGTTTACACACTTCGTTTAGTCGTTATTCTGAATAATTTTTACAGCTCCTTACGCAATTTTCTTTCAGGCATTTAAAAAAAAATTTCCTAATCTAATAGGTTAAATCGGCTTAAAGCCGGTCCTGCCCTGTAAAGTGTTATGATGACTACACTAATGACCTGTTCCAATGAAAAATCACATGCATTTAATTTTTTCAACACTTTATAAAATTTCCCATTTTTCGCAATTTAACTAGGGGAATATTTCGTCAAACTCTAATTTCATCCTTTGTGAAATATCTTCTCATAACTTGGTTTTTGTTAGCCACATTTTTACCCAGTTTAAAAATTAAATGAAAACGTGAAAGATTTTTTGCTTAGTTGCAAGTTTATAACTTGGAAAATAGACATAAGAAATCAGCGTTTAAACATTTCAGATTGTACAGTAAATCACGGCAGTTAATAATCCAATAGGTATAGTGTTGAAAATTTTCTTTCAATTGTTAACTGCAGATGTGTATTCCTCCTCACTTGTCTCTTGTAAACACTGCATTTTCTTAGGGTAAAACCATTACCCATCGGCAGGAAGTAACACCTGTTGGACTCTTCCTTGATGCCAATACCGTTATTTGGCGAAAAGTGGGGGATGATTGGTGACAATCTCCTCCTAACTTTCCACCCCTCGTGAAAAAAGAACTGCTCCCCCCCCAAGTGGCCACTTTCTGAGAGATTTTCTCTTCGGACTTTGGGGTTACCAAAAATTCACATCCACATTGAACGCCAGATACTCCCGCCAAGGAAACGAAGCCTTGTGAATGGTCAGATTATTGACTATGACGTTACATTCTCTCCATGCTGTATTGCGCATTATTTACTAAATACATGAAACACCACATTTTGTTTTGCTCAAATATGTCTACGCTTTATCAGTTAAATCATTATTTTAATGATTTATCTCTGAAATGTACCTTTTATCAACTCTGTTAATAGGAAAAAGTGCGAACTATATCGCAATGGCGGAATCATACTGCTCTAGCGTTTTGCCTGTATTCAGGTTAGGTATTCCCCGAGTATAGAGTATGATATCCAATTCGGAGTTGTTCCGGGGGCAGAATTTTGGTTGAAGTGGGGTTCTCACGACCGGTGGTAAATTTTCACACAGTTCTTCAATAGCCCAACTATCTTTCTTGTTCAAACAGCGCACTACTCGAACACTCATCTCTTTCATTAAGGGCTTTAAGGGCGTCCATCCGTTATCGGATTTCGCTGATTGCGAATTTGCTGTGCGAATTTGCCATGCTCACAAAACCTAAGAGATGAACTCTTTGGCTACCATGCACATGTTGGGCAGTCTTGATCACAGATGCACCTTCCTAGCTCGCGCCAACACTGACGACCAGTCGACTCTTGATTCTTTCCTAGCATACAACAGATGGTGGCAAGCTTCTCTAGAAGTGTCGAAAGTATACGAGCATATATTGACTGCATTTATGATGAGTACAATAGCGTGTTTGATTCAAAGGCATAAAACGTTTTGGTGGTTCTATAGCAGTCTATGATGTAATCATGGCATAGTTGGGGTCCACTTGCCTGGGTAGGAACAATGCTGCTCCTTATCTTAAGATCGTAAGTGGTCATCTTAATCCTATGCTGATGCCTTTTCCCCCCGCAGCAGACAGTTAACTATGTTTCAGCAATGCTTCCATTCAATGCAAGTATGAGCATCCATTCATCAAGTTTGTGTATTTACTCAAATGCTGCAAATCAGTATATTTGGTGCAGTATGTCTAAGCAAACTTTACGCCAACTAAACCAAATAGTAGTTTATAGAACATGACAGATTTGTGACTGGCTGACATGACAACCCAAATGGCCAGATTTAAGAGTTATTACAATTTATAGGGCATTTTGTAGCAAACAACTCTGGCATTGTGTCTTCACAGTATAATGATGAATTGATCCCGTTTTTGTTGGACGAATCGCGTTAAATTTTTCCTGTTGAGTTGCAAGTACTGGTAGAACTTAAAAAACTCTGATAGCTGTACTAAACGGCCTCAGTGAATTATACCATATTTAAGAAAAAATGCAAGAATTCCATATTTAATCCATTACCTAGACTAAAAAACACTGATAACTGCACTAAACGCCCTCAGTGAATTATACCATATTTATAAAAAAATGCAAGTATTCCATATTTAATCCATTACATAGATTAAAAAACACTGATAGCTGTACTAAACGTCCTCAGTGAATTATACCATATTTGTAAAAAATTGCAAGAATTCCATATTTAATCCATTACCTAGATTACAATAAACATGCATTTTGTATATATTTTTGATGTATTTATCCTAAAGTTCTTCGATTAAGGATTGTTTGAAGAATGTGAAGTGTTAAATATGTCTAAAATTTAATATGTTTCGGAACATTGTAGAGCATGGATGTCCAACCCTGGATGGCCGCATTTGGGGAAGAGAATTTGTCTTGGGCCACATATAAAATACGTAATATAGTAATGCATGTAAGTAACAGAACCTCCTTTATTTATTTATATTTAGTTACTGTAATATAAAAAAAGGGCAACATAAACATAAACACTAGCCAGATATTTGGTCTTGTTTTTGTGAAACTATTGCTTCATAGTCTGGTTCGACGGTGGATGCAATCCTTAATGAGTTCTTGAGGTGCTCATGAGAAATTTTCTATCTAATTTTGCTCTTCGTGTGCGCCATCTTTTAAAATATTTGCTCAAAAATGTACGTAGTTCCAAAATGCGATGACGTAAATAAGACTTGATTGTGAAGCGAGGGATATTTATCTCTAGGAACATAGGTCTCATGAAATTTACGATCTTATGGGGCTCTCGGGTTGGACAAGCCTGTTGTAGAGGAACAGTCCTACGCCTACATATGCTAACCAGTTTTTAAGGATTTATTGGCTTATTCAATCAAGGTTTTTTTTTTTTTATCCTGTATTACAGGGTTCAATTATTTAGGGTTATATAAATGAAGGAAAGCGTCAAATATATCTAAATATTTTACGTTTTGGAACATTTCAACGCAAAATTTCGATGAACACAGGCTAACTACTTTTTTAAGGATGTTAAAAAGAGCATAACATGGGTTTTTATCAAGAAATTATAGCAAATCAAATTTTAAAATGCAGACTATGAGATTTTCAACGTTGAACATTTTATAAACCCACGACGATCACATATGTATTATGCTCATTTTTGCGATTTTCTTGATTTATTTCAGTTTTACATCTACATCCAACTCTTTTGTAACTGCAGTAATATGCCAAAAATAATAATCAGAATAATCAGGAGTTGATGAACAACGAAAGTTTGACAACTTAAACTGCCGTATGTCCTATCATTATAACGATAATAACAATAATTACAACTGGAAACCTCGCCCTACTATTTTTCGGTTTTTAAAACGTACTGGCTTTTATCCATTGATTTATTGTCATTTTTTTGCTTCCGTTTTATTGATTTCTAGTGCTTGACTGTAATCCGTAGGTTTCGTTTTTAACTTTCACTGCTTTTATCATCCTCACACATGATTTTTTATCACACCTGTGTATCACTGTTTATACGTATAAAACTTATATTTCATACTTATATTTTAGTTTATTTTATTACTTTTTGTATCACATTTATATTAGACTGTTTGCCCTCATATTTGCACCTGCTCAAACTTTGGAGCTCCCCCTTGTGTCCTTTATACGGAAAGATCAAATTTTTGATGCTACTCATCTGGTCTCGTGCTCTACACTTGTGTTCTTAAACTATAAAGATCAGAGGGTTTGGAAGGCAATAGAACTAATGGCGTCATAGACAATCTTCTGGGCATTTGTAATAAATGAATTAATAAATATTAGACTCATTATCTTAATATTATTTTATAATATCTCTTAATATTATCTCCTTTATATTAGACTGATTTTATCACCTTTTTATATCTTTATCACCTTTTCTTTATACTTTCTCTCCATACTGTTCCGTTTTCCTGGGTTCGTTAGGATTAAATAAGAATCTCTTCAGAAAGTTCATACAAAATAAATTTATTATTTTGTAAACTCTTCAGGCGTATACACAAATTCAAACATAAAAGACGTAAAAACTGTCTTCTATACAGCAGAAAATTCTAAAAACACAAGTCAGGATACCAGAATTTTCAATGCAATACATGCCAGTTAACACAGTTACAACACATTCAATTCTCACTAGGAAATTGAACTGAGTTCCAATGCCAATGTCAGGTATATTTATAGATTTCCAAAGCACCCTCTATACGTCAGTCACAGATAGATATTTCTAGAAGCTTCCAGAAAGGTTTAGTCGGCAAGTTGGTGAAATACACTTGAAGGTAATCAAGGATGGCTAATAATACTGGTAGCAAATACTTATTAGGCATTTATTTAATACTAAAAGTTAAAGCATAAAGGAATCTTAGTTACACCGTGACACACCACACGGTGTGTTTTCTAGGAGGCCGCCAACCCACTGTAGGCACTTAAAGTTAAAGTTAAAGTACACAGGCATAGATTTATACATCAACACTTCCCCTAAATCTATACCTGTCATCAAAAGAAAACATGAATACAAATTAAACAGTCTTAAAAAAACACTAAACAAAAAAAGGATCAAGTTAGAGTCTTAATGTCAGACATGCCAAGACAGTCTCGAAGTTTCATGTAACGAAACTTTGGCAAGGGTTTTGTGAACAAATCAGCAACTTGTCTTTCACTTTCACAATATTGAACGTCTAACAGTCCATTTTGATATTTTTCTCTAACAAACTTAAAGCGAATATCTATGTGTTTTGTTCGACTGTGAAACTCAGGGTTTTTTATTAATCGAATAGCACTTTCATTGTCAATTTGTAGCACAGGCCTATCAACTGAGGAACATAAATCCAGCAAAATTCTATGTAACCACACAGCTTCTTTTGATGCCTGACTTGCAGCAACAAATTCTGCTTCTGTAGTCGACAAGGCAATGCATGTTTGACGTTTACTGGCCCAGGTTATAGCTCCGCCACTGTACTTGAACAACATACCTGAAGTAGACTTTCTACTTACTGGATCACCAGCAAAATCAGAATCGCTGAAACATTCTAGTTTGGTGTTTGCACCTGATTTAAACTTAATACCCCAACTAGAAGTTCCTTTTAAGTATTTCAATACTTTCTTCACTAAGCACCAATGGATTTTTAAGGGTTTATCCAAAACTTGAGACAATACACTTATGGTATATGCTATGTCAGGTCTGGAAACTGTAGCTAAATAAATCAAACTTCCTACTGCTTTTCTATAAGGTGTTTGTTCATCAAGTTTTTCTGAGGTTTCTAAAGAGAGCACATTTTTGTCAATAGGAATGCAAACAGGATTTGCTGTAGACATATTAAAACTGTCCAAAACCTTCTTACAGTAATTTTCTTGATGTATAAAAATAGAACCATCACTTAAATATTGAATTTGTAAGCCCAAGAAATAATTAGCAGGTTCAGACCTTACAGTGAAGTTTGCTGACAATTTTTCAAAGAACAGTTCTAGAAGTGTTTCATCTCTTGCAGCAACCAGTCCATCATCAACATAGAGGACCAAAAACAAGGATTTGTCCTTGTTTAAAAATAAGCAAGGATCACTGTCCATCTGGTTTAAGTCACAGCTCTGAAGAAATTTTTTTAAACTTTTCATTACAGCATCGAGGGGCTTGTTTCAGCCCATATATGCTTTTCAATAGTTTGCAGACTCGCCCAGTTCCATCATCATACCCTTGAGGCTGCTTCATGTAAATCTCTTCTTGGAGCTCACCGTACAGAAATGCACTTTTGACATCAAACTGTGCCAATTTTAAATTCTCACTTGCAGACACACTAATTAGAGTTCTAACAGTGTCCCAGCGAACCACTGGACTAAAAGTTTCTTGAAAATCAGTCCCAAACTTTTGAGAGAAGCCCTTTGCAACAAGCCTGGCTTTGAATCGATCTACTTTGCCCTCAACATCTCGTTTGATTTTGAAGACCCATCGATTCTCAACTGCTTTTCTGTCTTCTGGCAAGTTTATTAACTCCCATGTGTTGTTTTCAGCTAAGGTTTTTAGCTCTTCTTGCATTGCAATAGTCCAATTATCTTTGTCAGGAGAATTGAGTGCTTCATCAAATGTTGTTGGCTCATCTTCTGCAAACATAACATAGTCACTAAATCTTGCAGGTTTTTGCATTTGAGATCTATCTCGCAAATTTAATCCACTTCCAACCGGATCAGTATTTTCTGTATCAGAAGCTTCTATATTATTACTACCAATAACATTACTTTCTTCACATGTTGTTTCTGTTGAGCATAAAGGAATCTTGTCCACAGGCATTTTCTCACTGATAATTTCATTTCTGAAAACTACATCACGTGATAAAATAACCTCATTCTTTTCTGGGATAAAAACACGATAACCCTCTTTGTTTCCACAATATCCAACAAGATAACCTTTCTGTGCTTTCTTGTCAAATTTCTTTCTTCTTTGTTTTGGAATGTGAATAAAGCACTCAGTACCAAAAACTCTTAAATGATTTATAGCAGGTACTTCATTGAACCAAAGTTCATATGGTGATTTTCCTTCTTCAGGAGTAGGACCTGTGCGATTTAATACATATGCAGCAGTATTGATAGCTTCACCCCACAATCTTTCAGGTAATTCTTTAGCATGCAGCATAGATCTTGCAGCTTCGACTAAAATTCTATTTTCTCTCTCTATAGCACCATTCTGCTCTGGGGTATAGGGCATAGATGTTCGATGATGTAAACCAGCTTTCTGAACTATGTCATTGATTTCCAAATTGTCAAATTCTTTTCCTCCATCTGTCAAAAATTCTTTTAAAGTATAACCAGCAGTTTTCACTTCAGCTAAAAATCTGGACAACATCATTTTAACTTCAGATTTTTCTTTCATCAAGTAGACAGTTCTGTATTTAGAATAATCATCTTTAAATGCTACAAAATACCGATTACCTCCTAAGGACTTTTCAGGCATTGGCCCACATACATCAGCATGAACTAAGTGGCCAGGAGAAGTAGGTCTATTCTGACGAGTGCCAAAGCTTAATCTGTGCATTTTCCCATACATACATGCATCACAGTATTCACTATCAAGCTTTACTTCTATACCTTTATGTTTTAAAAACTTTTGAACATGGCGTTTGTTTTGATGACCCATACGCTCATGCCATAATTGAAGACTGTCATTTTCAACTGCCAAACAAGCAGTTTCAGGTCTCAATACACGCATAAGAAGTCTGTATACTGTATGATGTCTAACCCCAACAGCAACAGTCTCACCACTACTATTTCTGAATTCACGAAGTTTGTTATCAGCATGTTCAGTTAGATCATTGTCCAATGCTGCACCTGATGAAAAAAGATTTTGGTCACTCTCAGGAACATACCAAACTTTAGTGAGATGACCTGGTTTCCATTTACCATTGACGAGCATCTCAATTTTAATTTCGCCAATTCCAATGGCAAACATTGCTCTACCATCTCCGAGTCGTAAGGGTTTTGGAGAATCAAATTCTTTGTAGGATGAAAACCAGCTAAGCTTTGAAGATATATGATGTGAAGCACCTGAATCAATAAGCCAATAATCTTTACTGTTATTTTCAGCAACTGTCATAAATGCTTGACCAAGATTTTGCTCAACTTTCTCAGCACCTTTTCCTTTTAGTGAATAACAGTTCTTTTTCAAGTGCCCTAGGCGGCCACAAGCATAGCATTTAATCTTCTTATTCTTAGAAACCTTCTGAGAATTCACACCATTTTTATCAGAATACTTTTTATCAGCAACATTATTTGGCTTTACTATAAATGCTACACTGTTATTTTCTGTAAAAGGTTTTCCCTTAATTTCTTCCAACCGTTGCTCATGTAGACGCAGTCTTTCAGTTAATCCTGATATTGTTCTTTCTTTGGAAGGCACTGATTCCCAAGCATTTTTAAATTCCAAATACTCATTAGGTAACGTATTCAATATTCTATTCAAAAGCATAGACTGAGGGAGTTGCACGTTTTCAGTCTTTAACTCTGCTTGTAGCTCTTGCCAAATTCTTTGCAATTTAGACACATGAATAGCTATATTGTCCATTGGATCTTTGACATAATTAAATAGCTGGGAATATAATAAATCTAACCTCCTTTCATTCTTTTGCTCATAAACAGAATGTAGAGCATCCCACATTTCTTTACCACTTTTGCAGGTAAGAATATGTTGCTTAGGTTCAGATCTTACACTGGAGCCTATAATGTACCGAGCGATTGCGTCCGCCTCTTCGTAAGCTTTCAATGAAGTTGCATATTGTTTACGCACAGCTTCCGTAGCATCCGCTTCCGGCACTTCGGGTTTCGTCTTCTCGCCCAACACCAAGGGCATAGTTTTCTGTACAGTAAGTTGTAATTCTACATCGAATTTCCAACTTATCCAGTTCCTTTCGCCTTCTAATTTTTCTATGAAGCTGAACTTATCCATGTTCCCGCTTGCAAAAAAAAAAAAGAAACACTTCTTAAAAACTGTCCGAAAAAGAACTTAAGCCAGTTAGGCCTAACAGAATGCCGATCACGAAACGAAGTCCACGTTTAACAAAGTTCAAACTATTAGCGTTACCATGCTGGGCCCATAACCACTTGAAGGTAATCAAGGATGGCTAATAATACTGGTAGCAAATACTTATTAGGCATTTATTTAATACTAAAAGTTAAAGCATAAAGGAATCTTAGTTACATTGTGACACACCACACGGTGTGTTTTCTAGGAGGCCGCCAACTCACTGTAGGCACTTAAAGTTAAAGTTAAAGTACACAGGCATAGATTTATACATCAACAAATACCGCCAAATCTGACTACCAAATAAGTCACGAAATCCATCGCCAATTTGGCGACAACTCTCATATTTGGCCAAATTCTCATAGACTCCCATGTTAACTACATAGCTATAGGAGCTCTTCCATAGAAGCCATTTTAACGAAACAAAATGCAATTACAAAATTCGTAACAATATATAAGTATCATTGTGTTCGTCTTGCATTTGGCATATTTGTCCTTTCTGGACCTCGCGCCAGAAAACCTCAACCAACCTATTACAACTGGAAAATAACTATCATTATGACATGATTAAATATCTAAATATACTTAATCGATTAATTATTGTACGATAATGATTGTAATTGTTATTATTATGGCTAAATAATAATAGTCATTATGATTCTTGTTGGCAAGGAAAATTTAAGGATGATATTAAGAAGGCCTTTTTTAAAATTTTCTGTTTAATGCGTATGTGTGTGTTCTAGCTGCTACAATCTTCCTCTTTAGTTTTCGTGTTGATTTGAAACGTCTGAGAATCGAAAGGAGTTATTTATAGAGGAATCCAATACAGTCTATTCAATCGTAGATATCGATTCCAAATTTTTCGTCTCATTTTTCACTCTAATGCAGGTTTTGACATTCTCCTGTTATTAATTGGGCTGTAATATTATTAACTTTTCGGAGAACAGAATCAGGAATTTTGATTTACGGACCAAATTCTGAAGTTCATTTCAGGGATGATTTGTAGATTTTAATATTCTAAAACGTGGGGCGCAAACTTTTTGTGATCGCGACCCACATCCGAGTGATTTTTTATTTAAAAATCACTCGACCAGTGATTTTTTAATTTTAAAAATCACTCGACCGGCGATTTTTTTATTTTGAAAATCACTCGACCATTGATTTTTTTATTTTAAAAATCACTCGACCAGTGATTTTTTTATAATCACTCGACCAGTGATTTTTTATTTTAAAAATCACTCCACCCCACACCAATCCAATGAAATTTTTTTGTTATTAGCATTTTTTATTTTGTAACTATATAATTTTAATTAATTTTGTAATTTTATTTAATTTATGTAATTTTATTTAATTTTGTAATATGTAATTCTATTTTTATTAAAATGTCAAAAAAAATAGAAAAATGAAATAAGAAAATTTTGACAAATTATTTTAAAACTCAGGTATATGTTACTCTGCATAATAACAATAAAAAAAGTCTTGTTTACCCTCTGCACTTGTATTTGGAAAATCACATGTGACTAACTCCTTATATTTAAATATTAATAAGTATTTGTATACATGTAAAAATTAACAAAAATTAAAATTTAAATAGAACATGATTTTGAAAATTAAGAGCTTCGTATGAAAATATTGAAAATTGTAAACTTCATTTATTTCTATGAAATTAAAGAAATTTATGGAAAAAATTTATTTAATTTATTTATAAAAACAAATTAATGATGGACGAGCCTGGACCTCAGATAATACCACTTCAATATTTCAGAATGCTTCTCTCATATCATCGTTGTTTGGTATTTATAGCTACTCATTTTGAAAACTCAGTCTCGCACATAGAAATAAAAGCGAATAGAAGCAATGAAGCCTTATTAGACTGTTTGACACCTTATTTTAAATTATCACATATTTTCAAGTATGAAAATTAAGAATTAAAAATATGATATTATAGAAAGTATAAAGCATGTTTATTAGTTAAATATTTCAGTATTATATAAATTTACTTCAGACTATCCTCGACCCCTCGAATTTTTTTTCGTGACCCCTCTGTGAGTCATCATACATAAAAATTTAATATCTAAATTACGAAAATGTTGCACTTTGGACACGGGTGCGCCCGCTGAAGTGTCAAATGCCTAGCAAAATACAAAATATCCTTTTCGAAAAATCCTCCCATAAATTTGAGCTGCGTCTTATAGTCCGGTGCGTCTTATGGTCCGAAAAATACAGTAATTACGTTATGGGAAGAGAAGAGACTTATTATTGTATTGCTATCACCACAATGAGGCACGTCTGTTGCCACTGTAAAATAGCATTTTTCTGCGACACCGTGGAGATAATAATCAGTCAAGATGTTACGATCGGCGGCCTGAAGCGAGTACTGAAATTCATCACACTGCGATGCTATTGGGACGTCAAAATGCCTCTTCACAGAGCCGTAACGACACATAAATAAGTTTAAAAGGCTGTTTTGGGTGTCATTGCATTGTGAAGGCTCTTTTACATTCCTGTAACGTTGTTTGCATTGCTACGACGGACATTTTTACATTGCTATAACGGGGTCACGCGGCGCACTGTCATGGACAGGAAAAACTTTCCAAGGGAGCTCAAGTCCCTCTGTCCCCCCCCCCCCCCCCCCAAGGCTGTCGTGTACTAACCCCCCTATTGGGTTCGCTCACCTCAGTGTTAACCTATGGAGAAAATGTGTCTACCATTGACAGCTACATAAATGCTGATAATCAGGGATATGTAATTTCCGTATTTACGAAATAGGTGAGAATAAATGCGAAATTTGCCGATATGAACGAATAAATGCGAAAATTATTTTTTTACTACTTTTCGGCGAAAACTCGGTGATAAATGACTTTTTAAGCGAAATTAGGTAATAATAGTAATAATTTATTAACATAATTGCTTATCTAAGATCATACACGGTCTTTAACTGAGAGATTTCACTCTCGAAATTTGCTTATTGCTAGTGACTAAAGGAAGAAAATGTGGAGTCTACTACAATGTTAGCTTTTAACTAAGAATTTTGATACTTACCTAACCAAGTAGGTAAAATTGTGGTTTCTTATAATAAACGCGAAAATTCTGAATTTATATATATATATATATATATATATATATATATATATATATATATATATATATATATATATATATATATATATATATATATACAGGTGGTTATCAAAATAATGGAAACACATCAATATTAGTAGTGTTTATGGAAGTGCTTTGTATTCCTTAAAACACAACGTTAGGGACCAATATTTTGTTATAGAATATAGTGTTTACATTATTCTACTCTAAAGAAGCAGTAATGAAACTATGGGCATTAGGCTGTTTGGGGGATAGCGTAATGGTGCATTCACATTGGACAGAGCTCTCTCCCCGACTCTCCTGTCAACATTAGTCACGGTAACATTAGACACGGTATTTAGAACCACCCCCATTCCAATGAACACGTGTCTTCCAGATATTCCCCCATTTAGAACCCCCCCATTCAAGCCGCCAAAGACTTCGTGTTGCTTGATCTAGTGTCCCCCGCCCCCACTGTCACCATTTGACCCCCGGGACCTCGAGTTTGCCTTTGATGCAATGCATACGGACCGCCAGAGCGAGCGATCGGACGCAGGGAACAGAGTACAGAAGACATAAATCACTGGAATAGGCAGAGAGCGCTGTGCAAGTCTGTACGCGCTATAAGATGTCAAACCTTCTAAACCGTGCAGAAGGGTAAATTGTTGAAGCGCGTTTAATTGGAGTATCTGTTACAACGGCCAGCCCCCCCCCCCCCATGGGTTTGGGTGTTTACTGAGCTATGATATCGGAAGTCATGATGTCATACAGAGTTCACGGAAAGACATCCTCTGTGAAACAGAATAGTGGACGAAAGGGAAAGCTAAGTGAAAAAGACTGACTGGTGTTGAAGCGGACTGTGACATCAAAAAAGAAGACAACTGCAGCCAAAGTGACCGTAGAGCTCCATCTGAATCTGCAGGCTCCAGTACCAGTCATTACAGGTAAGAGAAAACTTCAAAAACAACACATTTACGGCAGAGTAGTAATTCCCAAGCCACTTGTAACATATGTGAAAACAAACCGTCCTCTACAGTGGTACCACGAGCACAAATCCTGGTCGATTGATACGTTGAAATATGACATTTGGTTAGACGAATCATTGTTCACTTTGTCCCCTGTAACAGGACGTGCGTATGTCTGAAAACACCTACACCAGCGTATTATCATGCTTGTCTCATGCCAGCTGTCAAACATAGAGAGAAAATTTCTTAGGGTTTTGGCGGCCATTTCATGGTTTTCGAAAGAGATCTATTGTAACCCCGAAAGGGAGATTGACTGGGAAGGAGTGTGTCGAACTTTTAGCCGACCAGATCCATCCTATGGTGCAAAAATTGTTTCCTGCAGGAGATGGCGTTCTACATGATGATAATGCTCCGATCCATACAGCTAGACGTGTCAGGTCGTGGTTTGAGGACCATAAAGACCAAGTCAAACTCCTTATCTGGCCCGTACAGTCCCTAAAACTCAATATCATCGAACTGCTGTGGTCTGTTTTAGGGAACAGAGTCAGGAATTAATATCCAGCAATAGCATCTCTACAGGAACATTGAAGATTTATCCATAAAGAATGGTATAATATTCCCTTAACCACTATTCATGACTTGCATTACAGCTCATATTCAAAATATTAGAATAATTATATTTTTTTACAAATTGAAAATATCCTTTGGTAATTTAATGTCTTTTAATGCAAATATGCAAATGATATTTTTATTAAGAACTTATTGTTGATTAAACTTATTTATTATCTTAAAATTAATATCATTTTTTAAAAGATTAATTGAAAAAAAAAATTATTTTGAAAAGTCAAATTATTAGAATATTTATTCAAGTGGTTCAAAATATTAGAATATTTCACATTAATTCTCCTTTAATTATCACCAATTCATAACTGGTGGCATCATTGATTAAATTCAGATGATTTTACTTAAAATAAGTATTCTTTTTGCAGTTTGTTTGCTTTTTTGTCTTAAAATGGGTCGTGTGAGTGATATTCCTGAGTTTATTAAACTTCGTATGGTTGATTTGTATCGGCACGGTAAAAATCAATGTTATATAGTGAATTATTTGCATTGTTCGCAGTCAAGCGTTAGTAAAATACTAACACAATATTAAAAAAAGGGAAAATTTCAAAATAATCGCTGAAATGGTGGCCGAAAACCAAAAGCATCTGCTAGAGATGACAGGAAACTGAAGAGTATAGTTAAGAAAAACCGTTTTAAAAGTGTGCGATTCTTGCACCGAAAATGGAAAGAAAAAGCAGTTGAAGTTTCTAAATCGACAACATTAAGACGTCTCCATAAATTTAAGTTTGAATCTCATGTACCAAAAACAAAACCTCTCATGACTGCAAAATAAAAGCATATAAGATTGAATTGGTGTAAATCAAGACGTTTATGGAGCGAAGAAGATAGGAAAAAAATATTATTTAGTGATAAAAGTATGTTTTGTGTTTCATATGGTAGTCAAAATCTACAAAAAGGTTAACTCTCAGATATATCAAGAAATTTTGGAATATTACATGATTCCATCATCATAAGATTTTTTTGAAGATGATGTCATCTTTCAAAAAGATTTAGCGTCACTGCATACCTCGGTGTCAACTAAGAATTGGTTCCGCCAACGTAAAATTAAGGTACTTCCTTGGCCACCAAACTCACCAGACATTAATCCCATCGAAAACTTATGGGGTATAACGAAGAAAAAACTCCAAGAAAATCCTCCTTCAAGTAAAACTGAGTTAGTGGCACGTATAAAGTCTATTTGTGCTAATATTGATAGAAATATTTGTAAACACCTTGTATATAGTATGCAAGATCGATTGTACACTGTTATTAAAGCTAAAGGGGATGCTACAAAATATTAACTACTATTTACTTCACATTCATAAGGTAATATTTTTGCATAAAATAAAATATTCTAATATTTTGAACCAATCTAAATTTTATTCTAATATTTTGATGTGTTTCAGAAAGCTGTTGTATACCTAATTTTTTGTATTTTATATTTTGTAAATGTTAAAATCTTATCTAAACATTCCAGATTTAATTTATAAGAAATTTAATTGCATTTACTTAGTATCAAAAATAAATAAATGGAAAATAATTTCTTTCTTATTACTTTTTCTCAATTATTCTAATATTTTGAATCTGAGCTGTATTCACTTCCTTAGTGAAACCAGGTGGTATTAAATGCCATAGATGGTCCTATGCCATATTAATAAAGAATTTCATGTTTTTCCTAAGTGTTTCCATTATTTTGATAACCACCTGTATATATATTTCTTTTGCGAATAAACGAAAAATTTTATATATTATAATTTTCTTTTTCGAAATTTCGATATTTTTATGCGAAATTTACGTACCTCTACTGATAATCCAATAAAAATGGTATTTTCAGAGAGCCTTAACTTTTCTGCACCTCCCAACAGAATTCATTTTATAAATTTTTTTCCCCAAAGGAATTGACGATCGTTTAAAACACACTCTACCAGATTTTTTCCCCTGAATAATGTAAATTAAAAAATATTTGCATTTTTTTAAAACTATAAATGCCCCAAGGTGTAAAATTTCTTTCTCTAGTATTGAGTACAATTAAAAAAAAGTCCTTTAATCCAAATCGGCAATCTTTCGACATATTTTCTCCACAGGTTTACATTGAGGCGAGCGAATCCTAAAGGATTAGTACACAGCAGCCTTAATATAGTTATGATAATATGCGAAAGACTTGGATATCGGGTTCTCCCACAGTCTACATCCCAGTCTCCTCAAGCGACGTTCGAAGTCACAACGTGACTTGCATGTTAATTTCCATAATTCTGTACGCAAATAAACCCTAAGTGATTAGTTAAATTATTATCTTCCTCGACGTCTATATCAGTAGCTTAATTTAACGAAGTTATTGTTTTGTAACTATCAGAAAGTCGTTAACACCGCTATTGTTCTTAATGTTATCTTTTGAATTGAAACTTAATCATTTAATATACGTATTCACTTTCTTTAACTATTTGAATGGTTTCGAAATGCTAGTAAATTGACTGATTCCCAGTCGAATCTGGAATCATCCGAGTGAAATGGGAGAAATTGTGTCCCGGTGACATCACGCACGCATTGCAATTCTCTGGGAGAATTCCGTCACCGAGAGAATAATCGAATGTGAACTATTATTTATGCTTCTGTGGTTTTTGGGTGAAACACGGCGAGGAAAAAATGCTGTAATCTTTTGTCATACTTTAGATTTAGATTTTCACTATCTGATTACTAGGGTAGCGTGGCATTAGTTCTTTCGGAGTTATAAAGCAGAACCGTCGATAGTACTTTCCAAACATAGATAAAGCGACAGACATTGGATTTTTTTTTTAAAATTTCTTCTTGTATTTTTAATGCACGTCCTGTTTACAGTTTAGAAATGCATACAAAGGGGAAATAAACATATGGTTTAAAAAAATAAATAAATTTTTTTTATGATGCTAATTATTTTAAGCCCTTTTTTATTTCTTCCTTCGTGAATTATGAAATTATTGTTGCAATATCACACCACTTCCTTTATTACCTTAATGAATTATAAAACGCAGGGCCAAAGGTAGTCTAGTAGTAGTGCGTCGGCTTTCGGCGCCGAGGGTGTTCGGTTTGAATCCCGACAAGCGCTATTGTACCTCCTTAATTTGCCAAGGCAATTTTTTCTGGAAAACGTCTCGACCTTTCATTATTTTGCATTTAGAGATCTTTATAATACCATAAAATCTTGACGATAATACGCACACGTGTATAATACGCATGCTTGATTTTGCGTGAAAGTTTCAGGAAAAAAATAAAATTCGACTATAATAAGCACCCATAACTTTTCAATATTTTATTTAAAAGTTGCACAAATACTTATTAACGTAAATAAAATTTGTAATAAAAAAACGGATACGTCAAATTCAGTATAGAAAAAAACTTAAATTTTTAATTAAAAAAAACAATGCTGTCATATTATCAGTCTTAATCACTTTCACTAGAATACAGATCATTTACTGTTTGTCGTTTATTCAATGTTTAAAACTACGTATTCTTTTTGTACACGAGTATAATACGCACTCTTGTTTTTGAAGACTTAAATGTGAAAAAAAAGTGCGTATTATACTCAATATTTTACGGTAATAAAGAGAATGTTGCAATATTATATTACAAGATGCAAGGAAAACCCGAAAATCCAGATAGAAAAAAAATAATTCGGATAATTACGATTTTTTTCAACGCGTTTATTTTGAGAACATTCTCCCGTACATACCGCGAATTCTACAGGCTACTTAATAACGGGAGCACCCATTTAATAAATCAACATTTCCCCGTAGGAATATTAATGTTTTGAACCCGGGAGGTCACACTGATGGCTTGTTATGAGAGCCATGTTGGTGGCATTAGAACCATTAAAAAGACTCTACTTGCAGCCCAGCGTTTTACTCTTTTATGTTCTATTCAATTCGGACTAAACTCTATTTCGATTGACGTTAAAAGCAATTAAAAATATTTTCGAAAATTCTCCCATGAATCTTACGATGCATATATATATATATATATATATATATATATATATATATATATATATATATATATATATATATATATGTAATAAATTAAATATTAGGCCCTCCATTCTAGCATTTAAATTCCCTTTCCTAAATCCAATCCGCAGTAATCTTACTTTATCGCTTAAAAACCCATAGCAACAGAACTTCCCATGAAAATGCATGCCTTGCATATCTACACGTGTATACGTCCGGAGACAGGCGTGGGTTCGCATCGCCAGCCCCAATTTTTGATGACACTTCAAAATAACAGGCACATGTACCTCGCTTCTAGCGCGCAAGGTTGAAAGGTGATATTACACTTCGCTCCGAGCATCTGAAATGAATGGACGTATTTTTCTGTCACTCTAATAAAACGATTCGACCTGACTGCTTCAAAATTTTAATTCCTTTCAGGCTGAGTCTGGCTCCAGCCATGTAAATATGAGCTAGTTTTCCTTTCAGGTTGCATTTTAAGAACAAGATATAATGGATATATTACACACACACACACACACACACACACATATATATATATATATATATATATATATATATATATATATATATATATATATATATGTGTGTGTGTGTGTGTGTGTATGTATATATATATATATATATATATATATATATATATATATATATGTGTGTGTGTGTGTGTGTGTATATATATATATATATATATATATATATATATATATATATATTAGTGGAACCTCGATATATCAAACCTCAAGGGGAACGAGAAAACTTCGAATTACTTTTCGATACACTGAGGTTCGATTTATAGTGTTAGGTAGGTTCAAGGGGAATGGAAAAACTTCGATTTATCGAGGAATTCGATTATATCGAGGTTCTACTATATATATATATATATATATATATATATATATATATATATATATATATATATATATATATATATATACACGTATGACGAGCGTTGTATTACGCCCGCCATATTAAAATTTGTGGCAGTCATGGTAATCCGGTGGCGTAGTGAGAAACAATCCAGTACACATTGAACACTCATCAGTTCGATTTAACCATGTTTATTTCTTCATCCGATTACGACCACTGTTCCAAGTAGCGCACATTTTAACGCTCGCCATTTCATAAAATTCGTAGACCCGGATTGCATGCTTCCGATTACCACGAATTATTCCCGCGCTCTGCATAATTCTCTGTTCTCATCAGCGCGTCCCCCTTTATGGCGCATGTGTAAAGCACCATCTGGAAAATTCTAGAATATATTTCTGTTTGCCTAAACATTAATTCTCGCGCCAAACCCTGTACATATATCTAAAAATAAATTCCCTCCATGGAACTTCAATTTCTCAAATCGAGGTCATCTTCTGAAACGGGGAAAAACCATTTTTTCCAACTCGTTTTGCCAATGATTTTAATGTTAAATTTGATTATTCTGAGACCCCCCCCCCCTTTAAATTTAATTAATGTTTTGACACACACACACACACACATATATATATATATATATATATATATATATATATATTAATACTCCGACTTACGAAAACTCAGAGTTACGCGGTTTTTGATATTGCCCTTTTTCACCTTTTTAAATCTTGCAATGAAATTTCCCCAAAATCTTTAAATGGTGTTTGGAAGAAACTTTGTGCAAGATTTCTTAAAAACAAAATGGAAAGAACGCCTGAAACTGATCATACTGGTTGTGTGAAAGAAGTTGTTGTCGATCGTGCTAGACAATTAGATATGGAAGTCGATGGAGATTATGTCAACGAGCTGTTGGATTCTCGTCTTGAGGCTGACAGTCGATGATCCCATAGAGATGCGCGACAAAAGCATCACTGAAGAATCCGACACTTCAGACCCAATTCCACGAGAAAACCTAATGACAATTATAAACTTGACAGAAGGTCTCAGCGCTATTGAGAAAGGGTTACAGATTTTTTAGAGAATATAGCCTCAATTAAAGATCGCGTGATCACGACAAAGCAGGGAATAGAAAAATGCTAATCTGCTGTGAAGAAATTCTTCGCAAAGAAGGGCTTTCATACGGCAGACTACTTTATTGGATTTTTTAAAATCATCAGCATGATTTTTTAATATCGTCTCCATATATGTATGATATTAATATATAATAAAATATTTCGATTTTAATACAATATTTTCCCTTTAAAATGGTGTTTTTGTAATTTCTTGGTCCCAATTAGACAAAATTTATATGTATTTATATGCAAAGTTGTACCCCGACTTACGTTGGTCCCACCTTATCGCTTCGGGTTATTACTCTGTGCGTGTACGTATATATATATATATATATATATATATATATATATATATATATATATATATATATATATATATATATATATATATATACATACATACATACACACACACACACAGGTAACCCTCCTATAACACGGTAGATAGGTCCCTAGAAAATTCCGTGTTGTGTGACCATGCCGTGTCCGTGTTGTGAAACCATGTTATATGAGACCCAGAGGCAGTTGAAAAAAAAGGGGGGGGGGTTACGTTCTGAAAACTAATTAAAAACAAACATTTTTTTTAAATTCCATATAAGCAACTAAATGTTTTTTAAAAATATATATGTATGTATAACACAAAACGAAAAGAAAAAAATATTTTGATTCAATGCGACCTTAATTTAATAAATTTCTTCTTCATCACTGCTCAGTACAATCAAACGAGAACGGTTTTTCGATTGAACGATATCACCTTCACTTTCAGAACCTTTTTCTTCATTTTGATTTTTTAATCTTCTATCCTCTTTAAAAAATCTGCAATTTTCGTTTATTTGCTGGTTCTTAGAAGGTCATTGTAGATTCACGGTATGGAGATTTGAATTTTCCGCTTCTTTCAGCTGAAGGGTCTGCATTCAAGAAAAATGATTCAAGATTTTCAGCTAAGCTTAGGCCTTCTTGTAATTTTATAGAGTTATAAATGAATAAATTATAATTTTTTTATACATTTTCATGTAAAGCCACTTCATTATTCCTTCAGCCCTACATTATTCCTTCCCGTCATTATTTTAAGGTAATTTAGTTTTTAAATGTGTTCAAAAATCAGGGTTTCTAGTGCTATAGAAGTAGTGTTGTATAAAGGTTTTCGCATTTTTTTTTTTTTTATCGCGTTAGAGCGAAACTGTGTTACAGGTTGCAGCGTTATACGAGGGTTCCCTCAATTTATCTTATAGTGTTAGAGCGAAACCGTGCTGTAGGAGGGCTACCTGTATATATACAGTGGAATCTCGATCGATCGTTTTCGGATCCATCGTTTTTCCGTATGTGCCGTTTATTTTAACGATCATATTGCTTTGTTATGTTTTTCCGCATTTACCGTTCATTTCAATCGGTCCCTTGCAAAACGATAGATCGAGATTCCACTGTATATATATATATATATATATATATATATATATATATAATGTGTGTGTGTGTGTACGACGCCCGGTAGGGTTGATAAAATGAGAACCAAGCATGCTTGGGAACTAAACTCTGGAGGTCCCACGTCAAGTTGACCACCTGACTGATTTGTATGGCACCCCAAGCCCACGGTCAAGAAAGCGGAGATCGGCACCGCTGGCCTTGGTCCATAGCAGACTGTTGTGCCATGAGTTTAGTTTTTAGTTATATATATTAATTAATAAATAATTAATACAATGTACGAATATCTTGTTTTATGTAGTATGCTATATAAAAAATTATATACGTTATAAAAATTAATTTTCCAGTAAGTAGTGATTATCACCTCACTACTGGGGCCTTTTTTCCATTTGTCGGAGACTGAACTGAACTGATGATGTTCAATCAGGGTTTTCATCGATCTGGAGCTCACGTGAGCCGAAATGAATGCAACAAATCACCAAGAAAATTAACAAAATCTGGAAACTGAAGCCATTATTTTTAAACAAAATTCTATTCTCTTATATTGATTGACTAATGACTACACCAATGAATTAAAAAATTTCTTTTCCTTGATGTTTGATTCTCTGCTTCAACACTGCAGACAGCAAATAGATGGGCTAATGCTAAAATCAATTATACCTAGGTCATGTACATGGTGACATTGAGTATATGTTCGTGTCTTCATTTTGCAAAATTATATACTATCATTTGAACAAAAAAATGAATTCGGACTCTACAATGCTAATTTTTTTTTCGAATTTATTACCCAATCGATCAAATCGAAGGATCATCAATAAAATCGATATAAGTTGTATCATATAAAAAAAGTGTGGGGAATTTTTTGCCACGTAGTTGAATTTCTGGTGGAATAACAGTGTTTTGAAAGAGGCAGACAAATGGCAATGGTCATTAATTTTAAAACCACTTACTTTCGTACACATTTAAGCAATAAATTACTCATGATAAAATAAATGATTTTATGAAAATAAATTAATAAATAAATAAGACGATTTTTTTATTCTGACGTGACAGTATTTTTTTCTTTAAAAAATGTGTAGATAATTTAGAATTGGCCTCATTTCAAGCTTTTGAATGATTGCAGCAATAAATTAACGAATTAGAAGAAACATTTTTTTCTTTAATTCAAAAATATGCATTAAGTCCAAAAGAAACAACTTCATGGTTTGAAGCCCGCATACATGAATAAACTTGAAAAATTTTTATCTATTGGTTTATGCTAGACAAAATACATGGTACTACTGATTCATTTTTAAATGTATGTTAAAAATATATGGTTATTACTAATTCATCTTTAAATGTGGGATCATATTATAGGGTACTACTAATTCATATGTTTACATATGGTTATAATATATGTTACTACTAATTCACTTTTAAATATAGGATCATGTATATTTAATACACGGTACTACTAATTTATTTGTAAATATACAGTCACACTCTATGGCACGACCGAACTACGTGCCATAAATATATGGTCATAATATATGGTACTACTCATTTCCATTTAAATGTATGATCATAATATATGGTACTACTCATTTTCATTTTAGATGTATGATCACAATATATGGTACTACTCATTTCTATTTTAAATATATGATCATAATATATGGTACTAATCATTTCCATTTTAGATGTATGATCATAATATATAGTACTACTCATTTCCATTTTAAACGTATGATCATAATATATGGTACTACGCATTTCCATTTTAGATGTATGATCATAATATATAGTACTACTCATTTCCATTTTAAACGTATGATCATAATATATGGTACTACGCATTTCCATTTTAAATGTATGATCATAATATATAGTACTGCTTATTTCCATTTTTTAATGTATGATCACAATATAGGGTACTACTAATTCATATATAAACTTTAAAAAATATTCTAAAGTGCAATTTCTTCTTATATTAAGTGGATACAGAGCACTTCTTAAGTGCTTGAGCACAGGGCTTCCAAATTATATGTAAATTGGTCGCCGATATTAGAAGTTCCTCATAATAAAGTAAAACATACTAAATTATTCTTGAGAATAGTGAATAGATATTTGTCTCTTACCCCCTAAATAAAAAAAAAACCGAAATATTGAATTAATTTCCATAGTGCCCGGTAAAAAAGGAATATTAGGAAGTGAAATATTTCGATCCTCAGCGAACGTTTTTCCAGGTAGCCGTGCCTCGCAGCTGATCTGAAAGCGTCACTCAGTGAACGCACTGACCGTCGTCGAACAGGTATTCCAGGATTTAACTGTGCTAGGTCAAGATCATTATGCGTCCAACTCGCTCTCTTTTTTCCCTTCCACTCAATAGGTGATCGAAATCAGCAATTTTTCTTTTTGTCCCATCAAACGGCCAAAGATCATCTTAAATTGAGCGTAGAGATTTTCCCGATGGAGTATATATACCCCGAGCTCCATCCGATATAATTTAAGGTCATTTGTCTTGTCTGTAACTGTAGTATCGATCGGGAAAAGGATTAGTTTCGCTTCCGCTGTGTTTTGTTGCTGGTGGTTAATATTGTACTTCTGAAAGTTTACTGCACGCATATTTTGACGGGTCTATTTATATTGGAGCGGGCCGGCTAATAGAAGTGTTGAAATTTTTTGCTTGTCGATTTTAAAGGGGAAAGATTGGCGGTGAATGCTGGCCCCGATTCAGACAGTTTGGAGACGTAGGAAGAATTTCTTTCGAGGGTGCCCTTTGCCGGGCACTTTTCCAGTTTTCCCAAGGGAGAAACAGAAATTTTTCGATATTAGTATTTTTTGCAGATATGGAGTGAAATGGCGTGTAACAGGCAATTTTTCATTTCCATTAAATTCACATTCTGAGCACTTACCGTATTTTTCGGACCATAAGACTCACCAGACGATAAGACGCACCTCTAATTTATGGGAGGATTTTTAGAAAAGAATATTTTGTATTTAGTTAGGTATAAAAAGAGATTTTCAATATCTTACTTAATAACGATGAAAAAAAATATATAATAAATATAATAAATAATATATATAAATATAAATATATATATATATATAATATATATAATAAAATATTAATTTTATTTTAATGCTCCCTTCGGACGATAAAACACACACCAATTGTAAGTCATTTTTTTATGTAAAAAGTTGCATCTTGTGGTCCGAAAAATACGGTATACATTGATAAGTTTGAAGTAAGAGCTTGAAATAAACTTTTTTTTCGCCAAAACTTAAGGTTGCTGTGTACTAACCCTATTGCATTCGCTCACTTCAGTGTTAACCTATGGAGAAAATGTATTGCCCACTTGGTTTTAAAGTTTTTTTTTATTGTACTCCGTAACAGAGTAAGAAATTTTACACCTTGGTTGGGGCATTTTTCGTTTAAGAAAATGTAAATAATATTTTAAAATTTAAATTATTCGCGGGAAAAATCTGGTATAGTGTGTTTTAAACGCTCATCAATTTATTCGGAGGACGATATTTATAAAATGAATCCTGTTGCAAGGTGCAGAATAGTTCGGACTATCTGGAAATATCATTTTTATTGGATTATCTTCATTTATGTAAGCTCTAAATAGTAGATGAATTTTCCCCATAAGTTAACATTAAATGTGCGAATCCAATAGGGTTAGTACACAGCTATCTTTTGGCGCAACTCTACTGCGCCAAACAATAGTTTGGCGCAGTAGTATGTCTCAGACGATTTTGCATAAAAAAATAGAGATAAACCATTCTATTCGGCTGCAGAAACAAACGATATTTTTGCCTTTCCCCGTTTGAGTAAAAGCGAAAATCCTTATCTGATCTTGTTCCAGTATTATAGTTTTATAAAACACATATTAATGTAAGTGTTTCGTAAAATCGGAAAAGCGTAAAATGAAGTCCTGCAAACCGAGATATACCTGTATTATAAATGTAGTTCTTTAATTAATGGTCGAAATCTAATAGTTGAAATCGGAATCATAAAAAATATTTCCTTTATAGAGAGATGATCTATCTGTAGAAAATAGGATTGTCAATGTCTCCTCCTCGATAGCACCGATAAACTGAAAGGTGCGTGTCTGAATAGCCTAATCTTGAAGGTAAACTGACGAATCTCATAATTAACAATCACACGCGAATCGAAAAAGGTAAACCACATGTGTTACCCTCACATGTGGTTTACCTTTTACCACGTCTTTATGCTGTAAGCGACGTGGAAGCCCGGGGCGAAATCGAAGACTCGGACTCGATTCAAATATTTCAGTAAAACTTTCAAATTTACCTGAAAAGTGGGTGAAAGTCTCGAAATATCTCTCTTTTTAGAGGCACCATGATTTGTAAGGCAATCAAAAAGTGAAAATATATTGAATATTTAGGGGAAGAAAACGTTGAAAAAATAAAACGTGAATAAATTTAAATTTTACAAATTAGGAAATATCGGCTGTTATTAAATATGAATAAGAAATAAGATATAAGATAAGATATAATACAAAGTAAACGTAATCTTAATCTGTCAATAAACCTTCTAATTATGTGATTAATTAACTTTTTATTCTCAACACTTTACATAAGTAATTTATTCTTTTATATCTATATATTATCTTTAGGACATAATCTATGTATACCAATAAGCTGATTAATTACTAAATTGTTGAAATTAGATGTATGAGGACAGCTTCAAATTTATTTATATCGAATATACAAAAGCTGCTTGCGTTCATTTATATTTTTATAGCTCTTTCAACACATGAAAATGAAATGAGCAACAAAGGACGCGATCTTTCAGTTTTGAGATTTGGCAGTGTATTTGTCGATTGCTATCGTTTCGTTAAACTAAATTCTTTTAACTTCAGTTTCGGAAGTTTAGTACAGCTCCTGTTACCTCGACTTTTTTTGTTTTTTTTATGTTAAATTGCTTTCTACTCTGTAACAAATAATGAATGTTTAAAATTATACCTCTGTGTATTCTTTCATGCTTCAGTCTGAAAAGTTGAGCTCAGGTGTGTTACTTCAACTATTTTTATCTAATTGTTTTCTACTCTGTCGTGTATATACTACCTCATTTTTTTTTTTGCTGAATCGTTTGATACACCATCGTTAAGGCTGCTGTGTACTAACCCTATTAGATTCGCTCTCCTCAGTGTTAACCTATGGAGAAAATGTGTGTACTATTGACAGCTCCATAAATGCTGATAATCCAATAAAAATGGTATTTTCAGATAGCCTGAACTTTTCTGCACCTTGCAACGGGATTCACTTTATAAATGTCTTCCACTAAAGGAATTTAAGAGCGTTTAAAACACACTATACCAGATTTCCCCCCGAATAATTTAAATTTTAAAATATTATTTGCATTTAAAAAAAGCGAAAAATGACCCAAAGTGTAAAATTTCTTTCTCTATTACGAAGAACAATTAAAAAAAAAATCTTTAAATCCAAGTCGGCAATCCTTGGACACATTTTCTCCATGGGTTAACATTGGGGTGAGCGAATCCGATAGAGTTAGTACATAGGAGCCTTAATAATAAATGACAAAATTATACCTCTGAGTTTTCTTTTGTACTTCATTTTGAGAAGTTATGCGCGAGTCTTCTACCTCAAATATTTTCCTGTTAAATCGTTTTCTACTCAATGGCTAGTAATAAATGTCAAAAATTATGCCTCTGGGTATTTTGGACAAGTTCAAGAATCCGTAAACAACTTGTGGCCGTAACTGCTTCTTTCTTCTTCGTGTTTCAAAATAATTGATAGATGTAAAGACAAAAAGGTCAATTCTCTTTCAACCTACACACACACACACAAACAGACAAACAAAAAAATCGTTTGGTGAGCGTATTTTATAGAAGGTTAAAAAGAAACGAGAAAATTGTGGATGGGTTTTTTTTTCACCGCAGCTTCATTAAAGTGGGTGAAGCCAGTAAATGATCCGATAAAAACGGTAACCAATTACAGCTCCATTCTCTTAAAAAGTCAACAAGAATGCGTGTCCTGTTTCCATAGAACTGTTTGCACTTTTGTTTCGTTTCTTTTTTCTCCTTCAGTAGGGCATGAGTAAACACTCAAGTTAAAGTTAAACATATTAGTTTTAGTCTTCTGCTTATTAAACGATGCTGGAAGTTAAATTGTAAAATTAAAAGTTCATAGGAAGGTAATTATCCATGTGCCCTTTCGAAACAAGAAAAGTTCAACCGAAGAGAACTGAAATGATGTCCACGAAAACTATTTATCGAAACACATATTTACTATAATAAAACTCTGTTCCTCGATACAGCGAATACTGTTTACAAAAGTGTCTTGTTTTAAGGCTGCTGTGTACTAACCCAATTGAATTCGCTCACCTTCATATTAACCTATAGAGAAAATGTGTCCAAGGATTGCCGACTTGGATTGAAAGATTTTTTTAAAATCGTATTCCCTAATAGAAAAAGAAATTTTACTCCTTGGGGCATTTTTCGTTTTAAAAAATCCAGACAATATTTTTAAATTTCAATTATTCGAGGAAAAAAATATGGTATAGTGTTTTTAAACGCTCCTAAATTCCTTTGGTGGATTGAATTTATAAAATGAATCCTGTTGCAAGTTGCAGGTTCAGGCTATCTGAAAATACCATTTTTATTGGATTCTCAGCATTTATGTAGCAGTAAATAGTAGACACATTGTCTCCATTGTTTAACATTGCGGTGAGCGAACCGAATAAGGTTAGTACACACCAGCCTTAAGAAATGCTACACCTTTTTTTTTATCCATTTATGATGTTTGGAATAATTTTAGAGGAATTTTAGATCAAAGATACCTTCTGTTCAGTAATTATTCTTAAAAGGCAAAAGTAATATTTAAAGGATTCCGATTTGGCGAGAAATAACCCCAAAAGCTGAGTAAAAACATGAATTGCAGCTAAGCGAAGTTAAATCTATGTTCACTCCTATTTCATAGTAATACCATAGTGTTTTAGTTGATAGATAATTTCATTTCAAATTTCATTGCCGCCACCTGTTGGTGGATAAAATCTTTTATTTACCGAAAAACTATTTTATTTTCAGAAAAATGGCATCAACGTGATAACATGGCTTTAATTCGTCGAAATGTCATCTAGGGTGATTTCGCTTTTTTAAAAAGGGGGAGATTAGTTCTGAATTTTGAATTAACAGTTAAACAGTTATTATAAAAGTATCTCAAAATGAACCTTCATTTCGATATAATATCGAAAGAAGCGGGAATTTTATCTTTCCTATAAATAGTGGGTGACTGAACAGTTGACGAGTTGACTTATTTTATTATAAACGTCTTCCATGAGTGTTTTATATACGTGCTGAAATCATTAATTATATAAATTAATTTTTTGTTACAAAATTTTGTGACTCTTTCATCGTTTATTGCATTATGCAAAAAAAAGTTTGTGTTCATACAAGGGAGTGTAAAATTTTGAAATAACTAAATATGCTACCTTAATTTGTACATTATTTTAAACATTATTTATTAACTTACTTTTATAACTTAATTTATACATTATTTATTAAAAAATTAATATTTTAAATTAATATCTAAAAAAATTAAAACTTATATATATTTCTGTTTAATTAAATGAAAAATTTTTGTAATTCGACAAATAATATTTCGAGTTATAACGATTTTAAATTACCACACTTTTTTTTTCAAATTTCAAATTTCAATTTTTTTTAAAAAACTTTAGAAGTTTTATAATGTGATTTTGTTTACGAATTGTATGGTTAACCACCACAAAAAAAATCAAAATTCTAACTCAATAAATAAAGGTTTTTTTTAAAAAATGTGTCCCGGACCTCCTTAAGCAAGAAACTAAAAATATCTTTTTATACCTTACAAAATACAAAATAATCTTTTCTAAAAATTCTCCTATAAATTCGAGGTGAGTCTTATTGTCCGGTGGGTCTTATAGTCTGAAAAATACGGTAAGTAGAGCCAGAATTAAACAAGTTAGCCACAACCGAGATAAGCTTGATTTCAAATTCAACAATTCTTAAAAGAATTGTTGAATAGTAGGGGAAAGTTTTAAAGGTGTAAGTCACCTTCTGTGATACAATTGTGTATGTAATTTCTAAAGCTGTGCATGAGACACATAATCTTTTAATTAACTAACATAATGTAGATGTCCCAAATATCGCCTACTCTACCTTTTTTTCGACATTTCATCCACTTTTTAGTTTCTGATTAGGCTGGAAACTCAAAGAACATCCCTAAGAACTATTTCCTTTGGTATCCTGAGATCAACCGGCTCCAAAACCAGTGTCAGTTTAAGTTATGTAGCTGAATTGGAAAAATTTCCAGTGAACTCCAGAGCGGTTCCTAATATCGCATACCTCTGTTTCTCTTACCGCCTACCAGGTGTGAAATTAGGAGCACCTGTTAAAAGGCGTTGCTAGCAAAGTCTCTGTTTAATGCACTTTCAAATGGTATAAGAAAAATTAGAATTTGGATGCACCTACCTGGTCATTTACTGGATTCTGATTCTTTGGAGCCAAATCTTACGAAGACAACAGCCAAAACAACATCAGACGCCATATAGTTTCTGTCAGTGATAAGAACGTTGTCGCTATCGCCGCTGTTAGTTCAAACCGAGAACTAAGAAGTTACTGCATTTTCCCATACGTAGTGCGAATCATACTTTAGAAACACGAGTAAGCGATATTAAGCGCAGGGGCGATATTTAGGACACTCACCCTATACACGTGAATTTTTCCTAACTAAGAAAAAATATGCACATAAATTTCTAAAAAAACAATTCATCTGAAATCTAGCTGCAAATTTTTGCGAACAGTTTTGAAGCAGTGATATACCTTTATTTTACTTGTAACACTATGTAGAATGGGATCGTTTGTAAATATTTTCTGGGGCTGAAAATTTGTAGCTGTGTATCTACATATCGGGTCTGTGGAGGAAGGAACTAAATATACTTAGTTCCTTTTTGTTATTTTTTAAAGTGTTTACTCAGGAATATTTAGACAACTTTAAACTTCATATACCCTGAAATTCTTTATTTATATTGTTCTATATTTCCCATTTCTTCAGAATAGAATAACCTAAATTTGGGAGAGAAATTTACAAAATCCTTTCTATTAAGTGCAAAAAGATAATGTACCTTTATTTACTTGTGGCAGCATGTAGAACAGGATCATTGTTTGTAATTATTTTCTGGAGCTGAAAATTTGTTGCTATGTATCTGCATATTGAGTCTGTGGAGGAAGGAACTAAATATCCTTAGTTCCTCTTTGTTATTTTATAACAGGGGAATAGTTAGAAAACTTAAAGCTTCATCTACCCTGAAATTCTTTATTTATATTGTTCTATATTTCCTTTATCCTCAGAATAGGATAACCTAAATTTGTGAGAGATATTTACAAAACGCCCTTCTATTAAGTGCAAAAAGAAATCCCCACTCGGTCAGCGATGGATTATTTCAGCACATTCTTCAGGAAAGTGTCATCTACTCGGGATAAAAAATAAAATTGGGTTGGACAGCAAGGATAATAAAATAAGTTATATTTCATCTCCTGATCAGAAAACTGGCGACGCTTGCTTTATGCTATGTCGTTCAAGGATACAGACAGAAAATTGTAGTTCATTCGTGATATTTACGAGAGATATCTTTCTGCCTTTTTTTTTGTTTCCCTAGACCCTGGTAGCAAGAAAAATGATAATAATGTGCAGCACGAAAAATAGTAGAGGCGAAAATGTGTTTGAGGAATCTATTCTTTTTGGAGATGCGAGTTCATTAGCTTCGTTTCTGAAAATTGTTTTGGCATTTCTTGAGACTGGATCTAAATCTATTCTGCATTTGTTTAAAAATTGTTTTGCCACCTGTTTAGGTTGGTTGGTTTATTGGCGGAAAGTCCAGAAAGGACAAGCTGTGCCAAATGCATGACAAGTGCAAAACCCAAACGCATGTAGAAAAAAGTATAAATTAGACATAACAGACAACAATATATAAAAGGCGACAATAACAATGAAGGTAAAAACAGTCATACATAAAAAGGTGACAAAAGCCATAAAATATGAAAGATGCCAAAAAAAAGTAGTATATACAAAATTATAAAAACAGCAACATAAAAAACGTGATGAAAACAGCGATATATATAAAATAATTACAAGATAAAAAGAACTTTTTATATACCACGTTTTAAATTTTCTGTTGAATCATATAAACTTGACTATTTTTCTCTCCTTTTCTCTCTTAAATACACAAACCTCCAATTAATTATTCTTTTTCACTTTCTTTTATTTAATTTTAATCACTTTTTAGTCGTTTCCACTATCCACAGACTTTATAAACTGCTAACTTTTATACTTTTTAAAAATTTTCGCACAATATTTTTGTAAACAAACTAAATTCACATGTATTCTGTCTTCAAAATCGTCAAAAGCCGTTACGCAAAAGTGTAAGCATTGAATTCGATCGAAGCGCCACCTTGCGGATTTTTTCGGCTAAAAGTAATAAAAGAATGCATTGTCATCGTGTTCTGAGCTGGTTTAAAAATTTCAAATGTCTAGCTAGTCGGGAAGTTAGTTAAAAATCGATTGCAAGATTTTTACTGGACAAACAAGAAAGCGAATTAATAAAAACGTGGTAATGATAAAAAGTCATACATAAAAGGTGAAAAACCAGTCAAGTATAAGGGACCACCAGTTTAGGATTTTCGAGGAAAAACAGACAAATTTAAGGACAAAAAATTTTTGGCATATATACTTAACGAGAAAAGCCAATTAAAGCATACTCCGACTATCTTACTGCAGCTAGTGCAGATCTGCCGCCTCCCCCCCCCCCCCCCACCCACACACAAGCATAGATTATGCAAAACCTTTTGAAGTATTTCATAGTACCTGATTCCCGAACGGTACCAGAAAATCCTCTTTCTTGTAAGATGGACTTTACAAAGCACTTTGTGAGTCCTTAAGTATCTGACACCAAAAGCATTGAAAGAAATCATTTTAACTCTTATCAGCGAGCTGTTGTAACCGAATGGCTAGGGCTTTCAGTTCAGATCCTGTGGGTTCGAGTCCCACTGTTGTCGTAGATGTTTATAGCTGTTCGGAATCGGCTTTAAACTGTAGGTGCCGGTCTAATTAGCGCTCGTGTAGCAAAAAGTTGACCGTAGCGTAATGTGACCAGTCGCCCCGCTTTCGGCGGGACAGTCCCGAATTTTAACAATTTGTCCCGCGTCCCCTGGCATTTTAAAAAGTCCCGATTTTTGGAAAGAATGCACGACAAGCTAGGGAACGGCGGGAGAACGGGAAGGGAATATACGGTTTTTGGTGGCCATGTGGCTATTTAGCCAGGATATGGATTTTATATTATTTTTGCTAATTTTATAATGTTAAACTTTAATAATAACAAATAATTGTTGAACTGATTATCGAGAACTGATTATCAAAGTTCGGATTGTTGATCAGTTGTTAGAATTCGAATTTTGAAACAAACCATGTTCCATACAATAATGCACTAAAAATTGTGGAATAAGAGCTGTCCGTACCAGGAACTAATGCTACGACTTAACGCGTTTCTTCTACGGTAAATAAAGTGTGGACATCAGAAAAATCACAATTAAGTGTTGAGACTTTGAAAGCCATTTCATGTGTGAAATATAATTTAACAAATTCTTGTGAAAATTTTTATGGTATATTAAACAACGACAGCAATCTACTACAAAAATTCACGCAAATGAGAAATATGCCAAAGAATAAAATAATACTATACATAATTTTTTTTAATTTATTATATTTGTAAATTGTACTTATGTTGAAATTTAAAAATATATATTACAATACTATTTTTTGCGTTCTATGAAAATTTTTGTTGCTCCATATAGACCAAACTTTTAATCAAGAACATCCCCCCCCTCCCCCGCCGGTCAATGGTGTCCCGCTTTACCAATGTTAAAATCTGGTCACCTTACCGTAGCGCTCCAAACAAAACCGAACATTGCTGTTCTTGCACATCTCTCAGATGCTTATTCAATCGAGGAAATTCGAAAACTAGGGCAACCTTTGAACTCTTCCTCATGTTGTTCTTCGAGCCATTTTCATACGGTCTGAGAAGTTAGAGGTATTTTCTTGGCTGAAACGGACAAGTTTTCTAGCAAAACACTTTTTCATTCGACAATACTTGATCTGCAGTAATATTTTCTTAAAAGACACGTGTTTAATAATAATTTCCATGATTGGCCGGACCCAATAATTCCCAGAACATTGCCCATAAAATGAACACCTCCTTGTTAACTGTCCGTGGTGCATCTTAATATTATCTCTTGTTGATCGACATTCATCCACAACGTATATGAGAATGCTAAGACTGGAAGGAACACGTGAGCTTCTGTTGATCCAAATTATAGCTCCAACAATGAGGTGTCAGGCATGACGACCATTTGTTATTCGTCCGTCATAAAAGTCTCTCTGCCGTTAGCCTTGTTTTTCTTAAAATATCTCAAGTTAGCTTACCTCCTAATATATACCTGATCTTGACATGAATTGGGCCAGAGATAGCCTAGCGGTAGCGCGTCGGCTTTCGATGTCGAGGATACTCTGATCGAATCCTGACTACGCCAATTAATACCTTCGTGTCTGGGCCGGATATGGGTTCGTTAAATCTGTAGACCGGAAAGTCCTATGGGGTCACAGAGGGTGGAAGAAGGCCAGCGAGATGTCGCCCGTGGGGGTGCTGGGTCTAAATTGTGTTAGGGTGAAAAAAAAAAAGGAATGAATATTAGAAATAATTTTTTAAAAAATCTGAAAGAAGATCCGATATAAAAAAACATTTCAAGTTACGCTAGATGTTAAATGCGTTGTGTAATTGTGCAATAACCAATATGCAGGTTCTAACTGACCATTATGGAATATAAAAAAAAATTAATAAAATAAAGTATGAAACCTGAAAATAAAAAAAGAAGAGAAAATTTCTGAAAAAAAAACTTGATACAGTTGTAGATAGACCAGAACGACATGACTAGGGATTAAAGAAATTAATATGCACAATTAATTGACGGACATAAAATATTACATTTATAGCTAATTCATAAACATCGTAAAATGAAACTATCTTTAATTACAGGAGGGCACAAATACCACTTAGGTTAATTCATCATTAATAAAATATCAGGCCCATAAAGTTAGCTGGCGAATAAAAAAATATAGAAAAAACAACTTAAAGCAATTACAATAAAATCTGTTACCGGCTGCAGCCCTGAAAAAATAAAGAAAGAAGGGGAATGGGCGAGGCCCTAAAGGAACTTTAACTGTTATTCCAACATTACTCCATCGGGCTCCGTCGAGGGTTAAGTTCCTTGGTCTCTCGGATCTTCGTAAAGGGACTTCTTTTTCTTTTCTTTTTTTTTTTTTTCGAGCTGGACTCCCATCAGAATCTTGGTGAGGGCACCTCTTCTTTCCTCGCTTTACCGTAGCCACCCCCGCAAAAGCAGCTGCTCCCCGAGAAATAGGCTTTATCCCACCTTTATCCTTCCTCCAAACTCCAAGCCAGACGAGAAGGAGATTGAAGGCGCGCCATAAATTTATGGTAGAAAACTTTCAAATATTAGGAGTAGCACGAGGAGCTGCTTAAATGGATGACTGATGATGTTTGTTTGTCAATTATGATTTTGTTTTCTTGAGTAATGTGTCGATCTTATGGCACAACACTCTAAATGCTTTGTCACCCTCCGCGTAGACCTCATCAACTGCTTCTCGGGGAATAACGCTTAAAAATTCCAATCGCCTAGAATTTCATTCCCCCCCCCCCCCACTTTTGCTTGGGCCTTGGGGTGGATGTGAAAGAAATGGCAAAATTGGGCATATTGTATTACCGTGGCTTTGGTGATGGTTCAGCCAAAGAAGGAACAGGATGGAGAAGCCACTAAAAGAGCTATACAGAGTATGATAGATCCCTGTAAGTTAAAGGTGGGAATAAAAAAGTGTAAGAAAATTAGAAATGGAGGAATGATGATTGGAGTCGAGAATGAAGATGAAGTCGAAAGACTTATAAAGGAAATTGGTTCTATTAAACAGTTAGAAGAGGACTATAAAGTGGTAAACCCGCGGAAGAGAGATCCTCAAATTATCATTTATGGTGTTATGGAGAAACTTGAGGATGAAGAAATGTTGATGAAACTCAGGAAGCAGAATGATGAGCTGAAGGAAGCTAAAATGAAAATAGTTACGAAGTTTGATGGGAAAGTTGGCTCGAACTTGGTAATTAGTCTGAATGGTAATGCTTCTAAGAATCTGAGTAAGCAGAAAAAGGCTAAGATTGGCTGGCAATGTTATAACTTTAAGGAATATGTGAAGCTGGTTCTGTGTTATAAATGCTACAGATATGGGCATATTTCCCGGTTTTGTAAAAATGAAAAGGTCTGTAAAGAGTGTAGCGAGCCCTTTCACGAAGAATGTGATAAGGAGAAGAAATGTGGGAACTCCGTGAGATACAACGAAAGAAACTCAACGGACTTAAGAACGGATCATGCTCCCTATAGCGGAACTTGTTTCTGTTACGATAGGGAAATAGAACTGATTATCTCTCGTACCAATTATAGGAATATGGAAACGACTGCGAGAGTCTTGGATGAAATCGATGACTTTTACGGTTTATTAAACAAGTTTAAGGCAAATTAGGGCAATATTGATTTGGACTGTTTTTCAAGTTTAGTCTACCAACAATTGTTTGCCTGAGTTATGAAATTTTGTTATTTGTTATTATAATTAATCTTTTGAGGAAGATTTTGTTATGTACGCTTTGTTTCGTTTGGTTGCCTGCACGAGTAGTGCAGGACTTCTGTAAAAACTTTATAGGACAATAAAGTAAGATCAGCGATGTAGTTCGCAGCTTGGTGGCTGCGGGTTTAAAAGGGGAAAATTGTACTAAATGGAATTGAATTACAACACGGACGTTTAACTCGGATTGGCTCTGTTGATGCTCTCGCTCGTGGAGGTCGAGAGCGAACGGTGACGTGGGCTGAACTTGGACTCGATGGATTTGCTTCACTTGTGCCGGCGGGATTGCTATGGCGAGACTGGTCATCAGAGTACACTTGGCTGATACTCCGTAAGGAGGTGGTTAGAACTTACTGTGGCTTTGGATTTCTGCTTCTATTGAGTTGGAAGGGAAAATAGAAAAAGGAATTAAAACTAAAAAAAGGATTAACTTTCAGAAAAACAAATAAAATTTAATTAATATTTAAATTTATATTAAAACGAAAAATAGAAATTCACCAGCTAATTTACATAATATTCCATGTAATACTTACTTTAAAGAAATCAAAACGTGTCATGACCAGTTATCAATGTTACCCTTATAATGCAATGGAGATTCAGGAAAATTGCTCACTTTTCCCAAATCCCGTTTACATTATTTAGGTAATTCATAATTACAAGATAAAAATAACTTTTTAACTTTTTAAACGAGCTTTTTTTTTACTTCTGGGTTTTACAGAAAACTTTGGAGAGCCAGAAAATATTTTGGAGGAAGTTGAATGGATAAATAAATATATAAATTAGTCGTGTAGTCAATGTCGATAATCACAAGATAAAAATAACTTTTTATATACCATGTTTTTAAATTTTCTGTTGAATCATATAAACTTGACAATTCTATGTATTAATAAATACTTTTTTTTTAAATTTTGATGAATTATCCCATCAAACTTGAAAGAAAATGAAGTTAATTGGCAGTTAACTTGCGTTTAACTTTTTATTCCCGTCCCGGTCGATAGATGGCTGCACCAGTCTACAAAACAAAATTGACTGAAAATAACTGAAAATTAATTTAATTCTGCTTAAAGGTAGCTAAAAGTATTAAAAAATGCATTGTCATCGTGTTCTGAGTTATTCTAAAAGTTTCAAACGTCTAGCTAGTCGGGAAGTTAGTTAAAAGTCGGTTGCAAGATTTGTAAGGGACAAACACACAAACACGCAAGAAAGCAAGTTAATAAAAACATGGTAAAAATTAGATCGCAACCAGTTTAAACAAAATAGAGCAGAGGCTTAAAAAAAAGATATGTAAAACAAAGCTGTTATACTTAAGGTTAATTAATTTAAAACCTGAAATTATAATCAGTTAGAAGAATGATTATTTACCATTACTATATAATAAAACAAAAGTTATTTTATCTACACAACAGTTGTGGTGGCAGCTAATTTACCGGCAGGCCTTAGTTTCTAAGATGGTCCCTGACTTATGCATTGGAAATGGGAAGTGTTGTTATGGGGTAGCATGGGGTTTTTGTTTCATACGGTCGTGGCTCTATCATATCGACTTACTGGTGGATACGAATAACCAAGATATTACCCATTCGGCAGTACTCTTCTCATTTCCTAGGATCGTATGGGATTCTAGGAAATGACAACATACTAACAGGCTAAAAAACCTAACATGCATGTTAGTTTTTTAGTATTTCATATTAGTTTACCATCGAAAGCATACCCGATATTGGCATAAATCGTTGTTGTAAGAGGTAATTAAGGTATCTGCTACGTATAGTAGTAGTTATAACATCCTGACTGGCTGTTATATACAAATAATCCACCCTCAATATTTTTACCACTTGTTTCTTTTATTCAATAGTTTGATTTTAACGACTAATTTTTCAACAGTGACTACTTTTTCTAGATACTGAATACCTTCGCCATCACAATATCACAAAAAACTGGTCGGGAAACCAAAGCAGCTGTTCTCTTCTTTGTCTTGGCACGGAAGAGCCACCTGTTGTCTCTTAAAGGTAGGTAGCCTTATTCAGCAATGACTTATAGTTCAGTCATGCAGGAAACCGTATCTGATAGCTCGCGGTGACTTTCATAGCGACTCTCAAAATAAAGGGCTAACGAGTAGTATTAAAGCTGCTTTGTATGTCTCGGTATATATATATATATATATATATATATACAGACAGGTAGCCCTCCTACAGCACGGCATCTTACAACACGGTTTCACTCTAACACGATAAAAAAAAATGCGAAAACCTTTTTGTACAACACTGTACTTCTATAGCACTAAATAATATGATTTTTGTTTAACACATTTAAAAACTAAATTACCTTAAAATTATGACGGGAAGGAATAATGAACTATAGTGGCTTTACAGGGAAATGTATAAACAAATTATAATTTATTCATTTATAACTCTATAAAATTACAAGAAGGCCTAAGCTTAGCTGAAAATCTTGAATCATTTTCCGCACGTGACACAAATTAAAAGAAAAGAAACCACGTGATCAGCATTTAAAAATTAAATTCTAAAAATTAATCTTTAAAAATTCACCAAAAATAAGGAAATGGAGGTAAAGATTCGAAAAAGATTTCATTTTAAAGAAATTTTTATGATCTTTCTTGTGATATAAATTTTATAACCCTCAAATTATTATTTTAAATGCAAACTTAAAAAAAGTTACTAAAATAGCTTAAAAATTTAATTTTAAAAATCTAAGAAGAATTTTTCAAAAATCTCTCTTAGTGCACCCCTACACTATAAGAAGAATCGCCATGCAAAATTTCAGCCCTTTAGGTCCAGCGGTTTGGTCTGTGTGTTGTATGTTAGTCAGTCAGTCAGTCAGTGAGTCAGTTACGGAACTGTTTTATATATATACTAGCGGCCCGTCCCGACTTTGTCCGGGTTGAACAATTATCTATCTTAAGTAGATATTAGGTAGATTTAATTTATTTTAAAACCTCATGGTATACCACATTTTTTGTTTCGTTTTTCTGAGGTTTTAAAATAAACTGATTCTCCGCATTTCCTGACCTAGAGAGACCAACATATAATTGTCCATGAGTAAAGCAATCTTTCCTTAAGTCAAGTCGAATATATTTGTATGTTTGACCTTGGGATTTGTTGATGGTGATGGCAAAAGAAATTTTTATTGGAAACTGTAACGTCAGGCACTGCATTGTTTCCGGGGGCCACCCGCATGTCAATTTTGATACGATTCGGCCCCATAGGCTATCCCCTACAGAGTCCAAACACAAAAAAACACAAAAAAGCACCATAAAAGGCACAAAAAACTTTTTTTTAAATTAAACACTTTTTTTTAAAATTAAAAATTAAAAAATCCGGCTACGTCACGCACTGAATCGTGTCACCCGCGTGCCGATTTGGTACGACTCGGCCCCTTAGTCTCGCTATCAGCGAGGTCAGCCACGGAAGCTGTCGAAATAAACAACTTTTAGGGACAAAATCACTAAAACATTAATTCGAAATACTCCGGGGCCCAATTTTCAAAAAATAATATGCCTATGTTTTAATCTGAACTATCAACTGTATCTATACAAAATTTCAGCTCAATTGAAGCAATACTTTTTCACTTATAAAGGAACAAACATAGTCCTATTCGAAATAATCAATAAATTTCACAGTTTCAATGAAACACCCTAATTTTTTAATAAAGTTCAATAATTGAAGTTCGATTTACGCAAATTGTGTATAAAATTGTACATAAATTCAAAAACATAAAGTTAAATAAAGTTCTGTAACATTACACCAATAAATTTCCAGTTGATAGCCAATAAATTGTAAATCTTTTTTTACCTTAAATGTCCAATAAAAAGCGTAGTTCCAAATGAAATTTTCTTCAATAAACCCTTAAACGTAATCAATTTCAAAATTCCTTTTTGTATTTATCAATACCTCTTCCACTTGGATCTTTAAAATATTAAATGTTTTACTGATAATAAATGAAAATGTAGTTTCATGTGTTGCTATGGTTACTTGACTATGGTTGACAAAGGAAAAGTTGTAAAGGTGAAGCATCAGCTCAACATTTAGCCCAACATAACTTTCTTTGTACTGATCAGATATACATAATATATAGCCTATGTCCATCTGGAATAATGTACCTTTCAAACAGTGAAATATTTTTTCAAATAGGTGCAGTGGTTCTGGAGATTACCCTCCACGTACAAAATCGCTCTCTCTTTATATATAAGTATAGATATAGATTATAGAAGGTTTGCTATCCCAAAATTAGAATAAGAGATGAAATAAAAATGCAAAAATAAAAACAGGATTTTAAGTAAAGAATGTTTTTTTTTTAAATATTCAATTTTTTTTAAAATAATATTCTTAAAATAATATTCAAGTTAATATTACGTTAGTTAATATTTAAAGTTAATTTTTTAAAAGAAAAAGTGTACCGGAGAACGGCTAGTTTCGAACCGCTAACGTCAGAACAGAGGCCACCGCGATAGCATCACGTTAAGGATCGTTGAAGACTTCGGCACAAAAAGTGATAGAGGACAGTAGCAGTAACAATGGAGATTGTTAGGATTAAGCCCCTAACTTTTTTTCTACTGATCAGATATACATAGCCTATGTCCATCTGGACTAATGTACCTTTCAAACAGTGAAAGAATTTTTCAAATAGGTGCAGTGGTTCTGGAGATTACCCTCCACGTACAAAATCGCTTTCTCTTTATATATAAGTATAGATAGGTGCAGTGGTTCTGGAGATTACCCTCCACGTACAAAATCGCTGTCTCTTTATATATAAGTATAGATATATATATAAATAAACTAGCTGAAAACCCGCACATCGGTACGGAGTACATTCAAATTAAATACAACGGTCAATGTATGCAATTAATGCAAATATATATACAGTAACCACCGCTTATAGTGATCAGTGGTTATAAGAATCAACCGTTTATAAGAATCAATATCGCAAAAACAAAAACAAATGTATTATTTCCATGTTAAAATTTTCGCTTTAAAGAATCAATCCACCGGTTTTAAGAATCAGTTTACACTCTTCGCTTTCCTTTCATTTTTCCAAAAAAGCCCCTTAAACCCTCAAAAGGTCCGAAGTTCTATCTTTATTCTTTTTAAAAGAAAGAGTGATAAGATGGGATGGAATACAGTCTTAAAATGCATCCCTTTCTTTGTTAGGCATAACATAATAGTTTCCCTTTAAACGCTTTAGCTAAACACTGTCCTATTAGCTTGACCCAGGGGCATCCTAACCGTGCGGATCCGATTTCACTTTTCTCCACTGACAAACAAAGACAGGGACTCTTTTTTTACCACCTCCCACATCCTGCTTGCGGCTTCCTGAACCCTGAAACACATAAATCTTCGGGGAAGTGTCCACTATGACTAAGGCAAACGTGACATTATTAGATTCAGCATGTTATCAAACCGTGAAACGTAAGCTAGAAGGTGAATCTTGGTCTGAGACTATTGGTATTGAAAGAGTTATAAACAGCCTACTGAAAACTTCATTACGTCAAACTACCGTAGAAAACTTTTTCTTGCACCCTTCCTGTAGTTGAAATGTCAAACTGTTAAGCAGGTATGTTGTAATAAATATTGGATTTTTTTTTCTCTTACTATAATCATGTGTATCTACTTATAGGTCTAAATATTAAGTTGTATTTTAAAAATTATAAAAATAATTTTAATAAAAGATAATTAACGCAAATTAAAGAGTATTTTATAGCAAATTATCTAATATATGTATATATAGGTGTCTGTGTTCCTGTCCAAAAACCTAAATTTCGGCTATAAGAATCAACCGCTTATAAGAATCAAAAACAGTAATAACAAACGTGATTCTTATAAGCGGAAATCACTGTATATATATATATATATATATATATATATATATATATATATATATATATATATATATATATATATATATATATATATATATATATATATTTATTTATTTATTTATAATAAATACGGCGATCAATAGATACAATTGATGTAGAAAAAAAATATATATATTTATAAAAAAATCGTAAGGGATATTTTTATAGACAAAATAATGTCCAATCGTCTGCCGCATTAGCAAGAAAAAAATATTTTTTTGTCTATTTAGTTGTTATGCACGTGACGATAAATTTATTTAAAGTACCAGAAAAAGAAATCACGTGATTAGCATTTAATAAATTACATTTTAAAAATGAATCTTTAAAAATTCACCAAAAATCAGAAAATGGAGGTAAAGATTCGAAAAAGACTTCATTTTAAATGAATTTTTATGATCTTTCTTGTAATGTAAATTTTATAACCGTCTGATTATTATTTTAAATGCAAACTCAAAAAAAGTTACTAAAACTGCTTAAAAATTTAATTTTAAAAAATCTAAGAATTTTTCAAAAATCTCTCTTAGTGCACCCCTACACCATAAGAAGAATCGCCATGCAAAATTTCAGCCCTTTAGGTCCATCGGTTTGGTCTGTGCGTTGTATGTCAGTTAGTCAGTCAGTGAGTGAGTCAGTTACGGAACTATTTTATATATATAGGTAATAGAAAAACATTATGATTTGGCCAGTACTTATAAAAATATGTTTTAATGATTCTCCCAATGTCCGTTGGGATTATTGCTCTACTCTTTAATCTCAAGTATAATGGTACAAAATTTCAAACAGCTAATTAGGCCTAGAGAAGTAAACTGATTGCCTAATTCTGTGTTTGCTGTGCAAAAGGTGTTAAGTCCAAAATGGGCTAAAATGAGTTATCAAACCAGTCATGTTTGAAAAATCAAGGGCTACTGTAGGGTACAGAATGCTAAGTCCAATTCCACTCCTAAATATTTTTATTCATCAGGGAAAATTTGGGATATGTGAAACAAAACACAAATATGTTAGTGTTAAAGGGCTTATGTCCCAATCAAGTACTTAATACTCTTTTCTCAACAAAAATAAAATTAGAAAAAATTTCTTTAAAAGAAAAAAATTGATAATTAAACTTTAAAAAAAACTGACTTTACAAAAGCCGGTTTTTTTTAATCCCGTTTTTTTTTTTCAAATTACGATTTTGGACTTTTGATTTTGGACTTTTACGATTTTGGACTTTTGACACTCTTTACACTGCAAACACATAATTATAATCGGTTCTTTTTCTTGGATCATGTTATTTCAAAACCGTGCAAAAAGACAATCGAGTGTGTATGGTTTTTAAATAAATATTAAAGAAATTTTAACGAGGTTTCATAAGCCTCCATTTCTGCCGTAATAAAAGTTTTGTAGCCAAAGCATCCTGTTACATCAAACAATGACTATAAGTTAAATTGTGATGCAACTTTTAAAATGTCTCATCATACATTAAACAATGTTTCATCAAACTGATCAAACCGTCGTTAAACTGATTATATATTGTCATTCTTTTGTTACTGATGAGCCGGCTTCACATGATGCGAGCTTGGGCGGAAGACGGGGACGAGATAATATCTGAATTCGTATTCCAGACCGACAGCAGCTGTCGAGTTATAGATTATAGATGAGTTCAGGTGAGTTTTAGCGGCAGGAAGGATGAATGGACATTTCCAGACATCGGTTATTTTTTTTTCCAAATGTGATGTCAGTACTCATATAATATGAAAAAGGTCAGGAAGAAAGATAATGGTGATGAATTAATAGCAAAGTGTATTGCGAAAAGATTGATTGAACTTATATTTAATACACAGTGAAACCTCGATCTATCGTTTTCGAAGGGATCTATTGCACTGACCGATTAATGTGGGAACATAACAAAGAAATTTTGTGATCGGTACTGGGTGAAGCAAACGACACATACAGGAAAACGATGATTCGGGGAACGATCCGTCGATGTTCCACTGTGTGTATATATATATATATATATATATATATATATATATATATATATATATATATATATATATTATGTGTGTGTGTGTGAGAGAGTGCAAGAAATTCTGAATGCCCTATGTTTCTAAAGTTTTAAACCATAATAATTTAGTTTGAATTACGAAGAAAATTTAACGAACTTGTTTCAAGATATTAAGAGTCAACTTTTGTACATACACCCATTATCATTAAAAATACATCCTGACTTTTACATTAACGCACGATTAATTACGACTATCATTAAATATCTCCTCTAAATACCACTTTCTGATTCGCCCGTCACTTTCGCAGTTTAACCACATTCTTTCATTCACAACTAATCTGTTGATTTATATGGAGTCCCCTTCTTTTTTTTCTTGTGAGGGAGATTTTCTCATCCACGTATTTAACTTGCCAATAACTTGCTTATAAAGAAAATTGACTTGTAACGTATACGGCCCAGTAAATGACAGAAGGTCATAAAAATCATTTAGTCGTTACATTACAGTATTATAGTTTTATCACCTTTATATATTATTACCTTTTATCTATCATATTTTTATCACGTTTACACATAATTTTCATCACATTTTTAATCAACTTTTTCACGTTTGCACGCCTTATTATTATTGAAAAGTGTTGGTTTTTTACTCTGTAATTACCGTTGTTGCTTCGAGCCTGGCGCTTTTATATATCCTCTCTTTTTCGGCTCTAATCTTGTATTTGGCGCTTTATGTCCTACTTGTCGTCAAAACATGACGGCTAGATAGTAAATAAATGTACTAATACACAAATTATACTGAACATATCGTTGCCAAATGTTGAAAATCATAATATTAAAAATAGGGATATACACTTTAAAAAATTACTACTAAACCCGATAAAAAGAAATAGGGTTACTCAACAGCGCGAAATAAACAATTTCTGTCAGGTTGAATTCTATATCTTACAAACATAATTAAAAATAAAAATGGCAGAGAGAGAGAGTTAGAGAGTTTCCTCGGAATGAACAAATTAACGAGTTTATACGGCCTCGTGCTTAGTAAGTATCTAAAGCTAGATTTAAACATGTCGCGGATCATGCGCAGAAACAAATTAGCGGATTTTGCGGCCTCGTGCTTCGTGAGTATCTAAAGCCAGATTTAAACATGTCACTGAGTATGCGCAGAAAGCAAATTTTAACTGTAAATTATCGCTAATTAATAGAAATTGCGGTTACAAATACCAAATTTGACAGATCTATAGATTAAAATCTTTCGTTTAAGTCAAACTGAAGTAAATTGATGCAGTAGTTTTCGTTCACGGACTGCCTAAAGAATTGGCTTAGCAACTTAAATATATAGATTTTGGACCTTGTGAACATTCTCAGTCTCCACTTTCAGTGTCACGTATTTTGACCTCTTTCCCCGCTCTGCAACCTCGCTACAATACCTTTTTTGGTTCAAGTTCGCCCAACCTTTTCGATCTACTGGGGGAACAACTCCCCCCCCCTTTCTCTATTTGCCTTTTTATTTTCTATTAAGTTTATAAAGAGTATTTGCTTTTGTCATTGATTTTATTGTTAAAATTTTGTTTGTTTTCTACCTCTTTATGCATCACCATTCATATCATTGAATCATTTTGTTAATTTTATATATCATCGAATCTTTTTATCAGTTTTATATATCATCGTTTTTATCGTATTTATACATCATTACTTTATATATATTATATTTTATCACGTTTAATCATCACTTTTACCAGTCTTTTATACCAGTTTTTCACGTTTGTTTTCTTTTTATTATGGAAAAAATACTGGTGTTTAAATCCGTAATTTCCGTTGTTGGTTCAAGCCTGGCGCATTTATATATACTCTTTTTCGGCTCTAGTCTTGAGTTTGGTGCTTTATGTCCTATTTGGACCTTACACCCTTAAACTCCAACCAACCAACCAATTTTGCAGGTCGCAGGTAGGTGCTACCAACATAACGGCTTAATTTGCCAGGTGCTTAGAGCAAAATATAAAAAAATTCTGTATCAAGAAATAATATAAGCACTATCCAAGGTATCATTTTTCAACTGCAAATAAACACAAAACTCCTTAAAATAATAAAGCTAAATCAAACATTAAACTAGCACCACGCATCAGAGCACCTGCAAAAACTAATTAGGTGTGAACAAGTAACACCCAAAAGTATACACACGCAGGTATACAATGGCACCACGGTACTCGGCGTTAATTGGTTCTAGAAGAAACTACGAGTACCGAAGAAATTTTTCCCATATAAAGTAAAGTAAATTGAATTAATTCGTTTCTGAAAACCAGTAATTTTACATTTAACTGGGCAATTTATAAATGGATGGGGTTGGTTTTTTATACAAAATCTTTAAACTAGAAAACATAATTTAAAACAATAATTAGATATAATAAAATACAATTTATCTTCACTCAACCTCACTTCTTCTAAATTCACTCGACTACTGAAATGAGTTGATGGGCTAATGGAGTAGTTGTGAAGTAGCGAAGGAGAGGGGTCATTGCTTGCAAGTGGAGTCTCCTTCCAATAAAACATCAGGCACTTACAGAGAGATTTTTTCCCTTTTCTGTCTTTTACCACTACAGATCCCTGGTGTAGACTTAGATTAAGGGAGTTTCACTACAAACCTATCAAGACAAACTTGCTTTTGCCTCACGTTTCTGAAGTGAGACAATGTTTGATCATTAAACAAGTCCACATTTCAGCTCGCTAGAGCTTTGTTTGGGTGATACTTTTGAACAAAATTTTGTAATTCAACTCATTTAGAACATAATTCAGCATATGTTACGAACACCGAGCAAGCGTCGAGTGCCGAAGCATTTTTTTTTTCATTTTTTTTTGGCGTCGAAATGCGACTAGTACCGAGCAAACGTCGAGTGCCGAAGCATTTTTTTTTTTTTTTGGCGTCGAAATGCGACTAGTACCGAGCAAACGTAGAGTGCCGAAGCATTTTTTTTTTTTTGCGTCGAAATGCGACGAGTACCGAGCAAACGTCGAGTGCCGAAGCATTTTTTTTTTTTTTTTTGCGTCGAAATGCGACGAGTACAGAGCAAACGTCGAGTGCCGAAGCATTTTTTACGTCGAAATGCGACAAATACCGAGCAAACATCGAGAGCCGAAGCATTTTTTGCATCGAAATGCGACGAGCACCGAGCAAACGTCGAGTGCCAAAGCATTTTTTTTTTTTTTTGGGGCGTCGAAATGCGACGAGTACCGAGGAAACGTCGAGTGCCGCAGCATTTTTTTTTTTTGCTTCGAAAGCGACGAGTACCGAGGAAACGTCGAGTGCCGAAGCATTTTTTTTTTCGTCGAAATGCGACGAGTACCGAGTAAAATGTCGAGTGCCGGAGCATTTTTTATGTCGAAATGCGACAAATACCGAGCAAACGTCGAGTGCCGAAGCATTTTTTTTCGCCGAAATGCGACTAGTACCGAGCAAATGTCTAGTGCCGAAGCAATTTTTTTTCTTTTCAATTTTTTTTGGCGTCGAAATGCGTCGAATACCGAGCAAACATCAAGTGCCGAAGCATTTTGTACGTCGAAATGCGACGAGTGCCGAAGCATTTTTATTTTCGCTTCGAAATGTGACGAGTACCAAGCAAACATCGAGTACCGAAGTATATTTTCCGGCCGAAATGCGACGAGTACCGAGAAAACGGAGAGTACCGAAGTAATTGTTTCGCGTCGAAATGCGGCGAGTACCGAAATCAAAGAGTATCGAAGCAGATGGGAACCAAGGTATGACTGTATATGTATGCGTGTTCGTTTGTGTGTATGTGCGCGCACGCGCAGATATGCATTAAATGTTTTATTATTAATAATAGATTAGATGCGTTAAGTACGTAAGTTGCATCTGTTCACTACGCCTAGTGCCCGAGATGGGCTCTCTCGTAGTTGAGAAACATCTGTTGATGAGAAGATGAAATCTACCCGAAAGAAATGAATGAATAAAAAACCATCATGCAGAGTTAACAAGTGACTTTTAGGAAAAATTTCGATGAAAGCCTTGCGGTAATAAATGCGAAATTGTATTTCATGTGGAACATCTACACACTGATTTATTTGAGTATCAATCTTATTTAAGGTATAACCCTTCGTTCGTCGCAAAAAATGAGGCGGGTAATTCTAGTTCCTCCAGAAGATTATGGCATTCTTTTAAAAGCTATTTTCAACCGAAGAGATTTAATCTGCGTTCTTAAAGATCTGCTGGCATTTAGAAAGCAGCTCGGAATATTTTGCTGTGATGAGCTGATTCTTAACTTCATTTGTAGAATATTACTTTCGGGTTGATTTTATCTCATCTCAAGCCAGAGGTAAACCATGCATCAGTAAAATACTTCTAGCGGAAAATTATTGTTATAATGGAAGGGACAATAGCGCATAAAAGTGTAAAACTTGAAATAACGCCGAAAACTGATTGGCACCATTTTATCAGGGTGAGAAAATGGTTTCAGACTTGAGCCTAATTATCATTCAGCAATCAATGGCGCAGCCAGGATTTTGGTAAAACTGGGGGTGGGGGGATTGAACTTCAAAATTACCAAAATTACTGCAAAGAGTAAAAAAACTTTTGATGCATCACTGTATACAGTGAAAATTATCTATGGAGGCCAGTCATGGTTCCGAAAAAAAGTGGCCGTTTAGAGGGGTGGCCGGCAAGGCAAGTTTCTTTCTCTCTCTCTCTCTCTCTCTCTCTCTCTATATATATATATATATATATATATATATAAAGGCTCTCTCTCTCTCTCTCTCTGTATATATATATATATATATATATATATATATATATATATATATATATATATATAGAGAGAGAGAGAGAGAGAGAGTATAGGGTGAGTGTCCCAAATATCGCCCCTGTGCCTAATATCGCCTACTCGTGTTTCTAAAGTATGATTCGCGCTACGTATGAGAAAATGCAGTAACTTCTTAGTTCCGGGTTTCCACTAACAGCGGCGATAGCGACAGTGCTCTTATCACTGACATCAGAAACTATATGGCATCTAAAGTTGTTTTGGCTGTTGTCTTCGTAAACTTTGGCTCCAAAGAATCAGAATCTAGTGAATGGCCAGGTAGGTACATCCAAATTCTAATTTTGCTTATACCATTTGAAAGTGCATTAAACAGAGACTTTGCTAGCAACGCCTTTTAACAGGTACTCCTAATTTTGTCTGGTAAGCGGTAAGAGGAACAGAGGTAGGCGATATTAGGAACCGCTCTGGAGTTCACTGGAAATTTCAATTTTTCCAATTTAGCTACATAACTTAAACTGGCACTGGTTTTGGAACTAGTTGATCTCAGGATACCAAAGGAAATAGTTCTTAGGGATGTTCTTTGAGTTTCCAGCCTAATCAGAAACTAAAAAGTGGATGAAATGTCAAAAAAGTTAGAGTAGGTGATATTTGGAACACCTACCTTACAGAAACGCAGGGTAGGGATTTGGGGCGAAATGGTTAGTCTCAAAATCAAAATCCTCCCTCCGCTACCCTACTAGCATAAGAGCACTTTGTTTAGCAAGACAAAAAAAAGTTTAAAAAAAACCCAATTTTTATACATTATCATATACATTTACTTTACACCGAATATAAATTGACTACCGTTTCCAATTGGCCCTCATTTATCATTTGTTACACTATAAGATAATATCTGCGACAAATGAAAACTGCCTACAATACAAGAAATAAAAAATAAAAAAAAAACTGAGTTTGTATTATACTGTACGCAATAACGCTATATTTGTAAAATTATGGTACTCCTAAAATAATTAGAAACAAAATAAAACGTTTCGTTAAAATCTGGTTAAGGTTGCTTTGTATTAACCTTATTGGATTCGCTCATCTCGGTGTTAACCTATGGAGAAAATGTGTCCAAGGATTATCGACTTGGATTGAAAGATTTTTTTAAATTGTACTCCGTAATAGAGAAAGAAATTTTACACCTTTGTACATTTTTTGTTTAAAAAAATTTCTGGCAGACCGACAGGTTGGGCACCCCTAGTCTAAACCTTGCAATGGCATTAGCATTATGGAGAGCTATGGCTAATTCATCGGCTGTCTCGTGTGCCGGCTTCCACTGCATTATGCATGTATGTAATCAGTACCCGTAATGATTATCAATAGAGAGAGAAAAGTAATTAACTGATTAACACATGTTTGTTTAAGACGTTAAAGCCTTCGTAATGAACTCTCATTGCACGAAAACATGCAATTCTTATCTTTTGAAAAGAAAACACTTGAAAAATAAATTTTGTAGAATCAAATGTTACTTAACTAATTGGTTTCCGCACGCGAATCGAGTCGCGTGTGGTGTTTCTATAGTAACTGCTTTTCGGTTTTGTATTACAAGCCTGCTTTTAATGGTGTTTCAGAAATCTACTTTAATAAAAGATAGTCGAAAAAGGTTGCAGAAGTATTAAAAATTTGAACCTTTTAAATAAAATCAGTTCTTCTTTCTTTCTTTTTTTATGAACTTTCTCTTTTTTTAATAAATTCTACTAACGCCTGAATAGGATATATGAAAATAAATTTTGTAGAATCAAGATCAGACGAGGCGAAAACAAAATGTAGATAGTAAAACACGCAAATCTAACATTTAACTGGGATCTTAATTTAAAAACATAGACTTCAAAGCTGTAGAAACGTCGAGCGTCACGCGTGATAAAGATCATTTTCAAAAAGTGTCCTTAAAACTTATCTTTAATTTTTACTGTAATTTAGGATTTATCCGCCAGAGGGCATTAATAACAACAGCATCAACATAAATTTGACTTTTTAAAGTATGTATAAGGTGAGGTAATGGGTTTTAGGAGTACCTAACGGAAGGGAACAAACCCCAATTTAACCTCCGATAGAAAAAAATAAAATCCGAACTGGAAATTTCGAAGCTAAATATAGCACAGCCAAACTAGAACTTTGGAGACGAACGGCAAATTCCAATATAAAGTATGTACGAGTATGATTAAAATCTTGAAATTTAACATTTGTCGTTTTTTGTCAAAAAAATAAGGTGGTGAGTCCCCTTGATATTAAATGAATAATTAAAGGGATAACATGCTTTAAATTTTGGAATATTCAAATTTTAAAGAAGCGTGTTTATTACAGGTGCGGGCGTTAATTTCCAGGACTGCTCTAATAACTCCAGAAAATATTACATGAAATACATACCCATTTAATATGTTTCGGAGTAACTCCCACCTGTCGTAATGCACTTCTGTGCTCGGCTGTATAAGTTTCGGAAACAACTTTTTAAGTCCTCTTTCGAAATGCTCTTTAATGTGGACGTCACCGTATCCTTGAGGGCTTCGACATCCTTAAATCTTGTCCTCAAATCAGCAAATTGGCCCAGCATGAGGTCGTGGAGATGCAGCATCTTCCATAATCTCCGAACTTAGCGCCGACAGACTTTCTTGTTTCCAAAACTGAAAGATTTGCTGAAGGGAACAAGATTTGAGGATGTCGAAGGTATCAAGAAAACGGCGACGTCCACATTAAAGAGCATTCCGAAAGAGGACTTAAAAAGTTGTTTCCGAAACTTATACAGCCGAGCACAGAAGTGCATTACGACAGGTGGGAGTTACTCCGAAACATATTAAATGGGTATGTATTTCATTTAATATTTTCTGGAGTTATTAGATCAGTCCTGGAAATTAATGACCGCACCTTGTATGTTGAACCAACAGCTTTGAAATCATTAAAACAATCTCTATTTTAGGAACTCGGCATTTAAAAGGCATAAGGCTAAATCATGGTGGCGCAATAGCATATTTAAACTGCTATAATTGTCCTGAAAGTGAAATGATAGGGGAATCAATCTCTCTCTCTCTCTCTCTCTGTGTGTGTGCGTGCGTGCGTGCGTGCGTGTGTGCGTGTGTGTGAGAGTGAGTGAATGAGTGAGTGAGTGAGTGAGTGAGTGTGTGTGTGTGTGTGTGTGAGACGACGCGGAGCGAGAAACGAAGGCGGAGTGGATGATATTTTGTTATTTAAAGTTCTTGCTTCGTCTACCTGCGGCCGAAATGGATGAAATTGTCGCCCGGCCGTGCGTCACAGCAGTTTAGAATCAGTTCCCGCACATCTCCAACCTCGGACACACAAATCACACCACAATATTTCTTTAGCTACATCTTTATTAAAATAAGAATCGCGAACATTGACACAGCTGCTCGGGGCAGCGTACAAAATGAAAAAGCGATACATCTACCTGTGCGAGCTCTTTTATAAACGATCTCGTCATGTGATCTTTGTAGTGGTGTCTAATTGGTTAATGTATAAAAATGACGTGATAATGCTCAGTAGTATTTAATTTAGGTACCCACGCTACGCGGGTTGGAATACTGAAGCCATGTTCAGGTTTTTTTCACCCAAGGGAATTTAGAACTTAGAATTGAAAGTGAAATTAGCTCGTACGTCCAAGGAAATTTAGAATAATTTAGAATTTAAAAGTGGTATGGGGTTTTTAATGTTATATATCACAAAAATTCTTAACTTCCTTAAAACTTCTACTTGGAGAACGTTTCAATCTGTGTTTTACAAAGACAATATTACACGATAAAGAAAAGTTATTAGTACATTTTTATAATATACACACACAACTATACATATAAAAATAATGAAAATTATGTATCTGTCTTTCTGTATGTATATACAACGAAACTTCTCTAGCTGGTCACCCCTCAAAACAGCCATTTTTTTCCTGAACTATGGATGGTCGCCATAGAGTAATAGTGAAACATCTCTAAGGCGGTCAGTCATGGTTCCGACAAAAAGTGGTCGTCTTCAGGGGTGGCCGGCTAGAGAAGTTTCACTATATATATATATATATATATATATATATATATATATATATATATATATATATATATATATATATATATATATATATATAATGGATAGGTATATTAAATAGTGAAATTCCATAAAACCTGTACTAGAACGTTTTCTTCCGTGTTTTCCAAGAATATATTATGCGATAAAGAAAAGATACGGAGTCCTGTGTTACGAAAACGCTAGAGTTCAATAACCCACAATTACTATGCAGTTTGCGCGCAGCTCTTTTCATTTTCTGGGAAATTGCCGGATATGAAGGGAACATTAGGGAGATGGGTAAAGAGCTATCGTCCGCAGTCGATTTATTACTCTTACTTTCACTCAGCTCGCCTCATTTTTTAATGGAATTTTCATGCGATAGGGGAAAAAATCGTTTGGCAGCTACTATTTTAGAGCGTTAAAAAACAATTAAGGAGCGTTGGAGATTGAAGTAGCGTTTAAAATGAATTGGATCTGTATCGCACTCAAGTGCACTTCACGAGTGATAGCAATGATTAGTTTTTGTTCTACTGTAGAGGTGAATTTCACGTGAAAAGGAATTAAGAGTTGACTAGTTGGTACTCGACAAAACATGACGGCTAGATAGTAAATAAATCTACTGATACACAAATTATACTGAACACATCATTGCCAAATGTTCAAAATCATAATATTAAGAATAGAGAAATACACTTTAAAAAGTTACTTTTGAACCCCAAAAGAAATTTGGTTACTCAACAGCACGAAATAAGCAATTTCCGTCAGGTTTAATTCTATATCTCACAAACATAATTAAAAATAATTAACATAATTTAAAATAATTTAACATGTGCCAGACGCACCACGTTGAAAAAAAGTTGCCACCAAATTTTTTTGGCGAGAAAACCCCGTTTTCACAGACCTGTTAGGCTTAAAGTGCGAATTGTAAACAAAAAACTTAAATAATTAAAACAACATAAAAAGGTGCACTTACCGTTTGAAAAATGTAAAACAACGGTAAAAAAGTTATCTCTCTATTCTAAAAAAAAGTAACTCCCGCTGCCGCTGTCAAAAGCTTGTCACGCTATCTCCTCCGAAACCGCTGGGGGTATGGGGTCGAGAGCAATACCAATGGATGCAGAAAAGGGGGGGACCAAAGTAATACATGTCTCATCTTCGTCGGGCTTTAAGTTTTTTTATTTTATTTTATGTTTTGTGCGAAAATATTGACTTTTTCATCTTTAGATTACGATAACTCGCCAAAAAATGATCGTAGAATTTTGATCTTTTTACAATCTAAGACTACATATACAGTACGAAAGTCAGCTTGACGATTATGAGTCTTCAAGGTACTTTTGACATGCCTCCAAGTACTTTTTATAGTATTAGTATGGCATCCAGAATCAGGGTCAACAAAATGAATGCTATGATTAACAGACAATGTTTAAATCCTTCTGTTCCTACATTTTTGTATGATTTCCAGCCATCTGAATGTATTGTAGTTCCTAGCAGAATCCACTCCTTTATACAGTTCATAAGAGTTTTCTTTGTCCTATCCGCTATACCCACTAAAAACAATCTACCAGACACTCTCTCCTCACCACCAAACACCAACTGCCCCTCAACTGGATGCCCTCGATGATACTTCCTTTTTTCCGAACTTAGATTCGTTAATTACAAACACCTTATCCTTACCCCCTATTATTTCAGAAGTATTACAAATATCCAAAATGGTCTCAGTAATAAAATGGGCATGGTTAACACGTCAGACAAAAAATCCCCAAATTTGGCGGGCGGTACATCTGTACTAAAAATAAAAATGGCAGAGAGAGATTCTTCAGAAAAAACAAATTTAAGTGTTTATACGGCCTCATGCTTAGTAAGTATCTAAAGCCAGATTTATACATATCACTGTGCATGCGCAGAAACAAATTAATGTGTTTATGCGGCCTTGTGCTTAGTGAGTATCTAAAGCCGTTTATAAATATGTCTCTGGGCTCGCGCAGAAAACAATTTTTAATTGTAAATTATCGCTAATTAATAAAAACTGCGGTTACAAAAACCAAATTTGAGACATCTATAGATTAAAATATTTCGTCTAAGACCAAAATGAAGTAAATTGATGCAGTAGTTTTCGCTCACGGTCTGCCCAAAGAATCGGCTTAGCAACTTAAACATATAGATTATTTCCAGACACATGTTTGCGTAACGAATCGGGCTAACACTCGGCCCGAACAATCAAGATAATTAAGAAATAGTAAATGAACCTTTTACAGTTCATCTTTCAAGTTATGTGCCACATGCTGGCATGTCTGTCCCCTTGCATTTCTGGCCGCCTGCCTCGGGTAATATCTTTCCACACAATTGTGACCTGCTTGAAACATTCTTTTGGCTGATGTTAGGTGGAAGGTGTTCCATAACCCAATTTGGTTTTTTTCTTTCATACAGACGATGAACGCGTTTTCAAACAAACTTTATTTTTAGTAGTAGTATAAAAATATTATTATCATTACAATTGTTATTATTTCCATTTTCAATCACCTAACTGACTTACGTGAAGCAGTCTACATGCTACGGTTAGAATTAAGCCTTAATTTATACGTTATAATATATCGTCCTATTTCCATTTTTTATTGCCCTGAATTCGTCTGTTTACTCAAGAGTTCAGTCCAAATTTCAGTCATTTCTTTTATTTTAAGACCACCCACTCATTTTATAAAAGACTCGCTGAATACCCGTGCTTCGCTACGGAGTACATTCAAATTAAATACAACGATCAATGTATGCAATTAATGGGGGGAATATATATATATATATACTTATACTAGCGGGCCCGACAGACGTTGTGCCGTTGTGCTGTTCAAACGTTGTAAATCCAAAAATCATAAAATTATTTTAATAAACTATAAATTTTTTGGACCGTTTTGATGAAAAAATATGTTAAAAAAATTATTTTTGAAAAACCTTACAACACCACGCGTACAGTAATTACAACTCGACCTATCTTAAAATTAGCAAGAATGTGGACGAAATTTCCTTAATATGGCTATTAGTATGACTAATCAATGAGCTGTTCAATACTGCATAAGTTGCATAGAATCAAATGAGAATCAACAATTTAAATTTGTAGGTTAAGTTAATTGTCATTCAATGCACGTGTATACATTATTAAAATTCATGAAAATAAAAAAAAAATTCTGAAACGCGATTACAGCGTGCCTACCGGATCCGATTGTTTACCTAAACTAACCAAAGATCAAGAACAACACATAAATAAGTAAATTAATTAAAAAAACATTTTCTATCGGATCAAATTGTGAATCTAAACCATTCTCGAATCAACTTAATCGCACACACAAAATTTCCTTAAAATCAGTCCAGCCGTTTAGGAGGAGTTCAGTGACATACACACGGACAGAAGAAATATATATATAAAGATATATATATATATATATATATATATATATATATATATATATATATATATATATATATATATATATATATATATATATACAAAATAATGGAGAATTAAATATTCAAATTAAATACAAAAGTCAATGTATGCAATTAGTTTGTATGTTTAATATCCATAAAACACACTAATTTGAATTAAAGTCTTAAAAAAATTCCATCTCAATTAGTCTAGTGGTTAAATTTTATCTTTTACCGTATTTTAATATATATTTTTTGTCAATTTATTTCGTTGTTATGCACGTGACGCAAAATTAATTTAAAGTATCACAAAAAGAAAAGAAACCACGTGATCAGCATTTTATCAGAAAATGGAGGTAAAGAATCGAAACCGATTTCATTTTAAAGGAATTTTTAGGATCTTTCTCGTGATATAAATTTTATAACCCTCAAATTATGATTTTAAATGCAAACTTTAAAAATGTTACAAAAACAGCTTAAAAATTTAATTTACAAAAATCTAAGAAGAATTTTTCAAAACTCTTTTCTTAGTGCACCCCTACACTATAAGAAGAATCGCCATGCAAAATTTCAGCACTTTAGGTCGAGCGGTTTGGTCTGTGCGTTGTATGTCAGTCAGTTACGGTAACTGTATTATAGAGATTAACAAGTTTACAAAAAGCATGCAATTAATATTGTGAGATTTTTTACTCGTTAGGATAACTGTTTCTTTCTTGATCACTTCCTAAAGGTTCTTTTTCTTTCCTTTCTTCTTTTCTGTGTGTGTACGTCTTTTTATTTAATCAAAACAAATAAAATATTAATTAAAAATAAATAAATAAATAAAAATCAAGATTAAAATTTATAAAAAATACAAATAATAAAGAATTGAAAAAAATATTTAAATTAAATTAAAATTTTTTGTGTGTTTTATAATCTATCTATATATATAAAACAGTTCCGTAACTGACTGATTCACTGACTGACTTACAACGCACAGACCAAACCGCTGGACCTAAAGGGCTGAAATTTTGCATGGCGACTCTTCTTATAGTGTAGGGGTGCACTAAGAAAGATTTTTCAAAAATTCTTCTTAGTTTTAAGAAGAATTTTTGAAAAATTAAATTTTTAAGCTGTTTTTTTTTACTTTTTTTACGTTTGCATTTAAAATAATACTTTGAGGGTTATAAAATTTATACCACGAGAAACATCATAAAAATTCCTTTAAAATGAAATTTTTTCGAATCTTTACCTCCATTTCCTGATTTTTGGTGAATTTTTAAAGATTAATTTTTAGAATTTAATTTATTAAATGCTGATCACATGATTTCTTTTTCTGATACTTTAAATAAATTTATCGTCACGTACATAACAACTAAATAAACAAAAAAATTTTTTTTCCTTGCTAATGCGGCAGACGATTGGACATTATCCAAAAAAATATTAAAATACAGTAAAAGAAATGTTTTACAAACTGTACTATATTAACTGTACTATATTCTTTAGTATTCTTTATATTAGATTTAATTTGAATATTTTCTTCTACATTGTTTTATCTATAAAATTATCCTTTGCGATTTTCTTATAAATAAATATATATATATATATATATATATATATATATACAGAGGCTGTTCGCACATTTTTTAGACGATTTTGGTAAGCGGTAATAAAAAATCGTTTGCTGCAAAAGAAATAATTGCAATTGTACTATGTTTTTAAAAGTCAAAATTATCGTCTGCGGCTTGAAAGTTTTGTTTTTATTCAAAATGGCGTTTTTAACAAAGCAGTGGTTCGAAGTCTACATTTATGCTCTTTCCGAAGAGAAATATGCATACTCCGTTATCCAAAAACGATGTGAGAGTCATGGTTTTGTGATATCTAAAGCATCGATAGGTAATATCGTCAACAAGAAAGAAAAAAAACGTCAAATTGGAGCCTCAAGTGGGACAAAAATTCCAAACAAGTATCCAAGGAAAAAACGGACATCCTCGACTATTGCAAAGGTACGTTGTTTAATGTTAAAAGAAAATCCCCCTAGTCAAAGGACAGTTGCAAAATAATTAAAATGCTCGGTGTCCACTGTAAACAAAATGATAAACGTTGATTTAAATCTTAAGAAAGCGAAAAAACCTAATGTGCATCGTCTTCTTCCAAATCATATCGCTGAACGCAGGACACGCTGCAGAATTCTATATGAGAAACACTTATCCAAAGAAAAATGGAAAACAATTGTCACAATAGATGAATCATGGGTGTATTTAAATGATTGCAACAAAAAAAGAGCCATTTATTATCATAAAAGGGAAGAAAAAAATTTAAGTACATGGTTCAAAGAATCGAAAGAAAGTTTTTTTAAGGGATTCATGATTGTTGCTGGTTTTTCTTATAATAGCAAGTTAAAAATAAAGAGAGTGGGAAAAAATGTCAAGATTAACTCCAAATACTATCAGGAACATATTTTATCGCCAATTTTTCTGAATGAAATACCATCGCTTTACCCACAGTGCCATCAATCTGTGAGACTCCATCAGGACAAAGCTAGCAGTCACGCATCAAAATCCACTGTAAATTTCCTAAAAGAAATGGAACAAAAAACTGGTATCAAGGCCATACCCTTCACTGATATCCCTACTAAATCTCCCGATATCACCTATGGATTTTTGTGCTTTCGGACTTTTAAAATCTGCATTATCCAAACGTCGTCCCAAAACCCTTACAGGACTCTGGAAAGCTGTTCAGGATGAATGGGATAGAATACCTCTTCTGACACTTCAAAAGGCATTATTATCCTGGAAATTGCGGTGTCGAAAGATAGTTCAGAATAAGGGATGTCAAATAGAACATTTAAAACACAAGAATTTTATGTAATTTAATTTTGTGAATACAATATACATCGTCTAAAAAATGTGTGAACAGCCTATGTATATTTTACATCAATTGTATACATTGATCGTCGTATTTATCATATAATATATATATATTTGGCATGAATTGTATACATTGACCGTTGTATTTAATTTGAATGTACTCCGTAGCGAAGTACTGGTTTTCATCTAGTGTATATACAGCAGTGTATATAACAGTTCAGTAACTGACTGAGAGACAACGCACAGGCCAAACCGCCTGACGTACAGGGCTGAAATTTTGCATGGAGATTCTTCTTATAGTGTATGGGTGTACTAAGAGAGATTTTTGAAAAATTCTTCTTAGATTTTTTTAAATTAAATTTTTATGCTGTTTTTGTAACTTTTTTTAAGTTTGCATTTAAAATAAAAATCCGAGGGTTATAAAATTTATATCATGAGAAAGATCATAAAAATTCCTTTAAAATGAAATCTTTTTCGAATCTTTACCTCCATTTTCTGATTTTTGGTGAATTTTTAAAGATTAATTTTTAGTATTTAATTTATTAAATGCTGATCACGTGGTTTCTTTTCTTTTAATTTTCCGTGACGTGCATAGCAATGAAATAGACAAAAAAAAATTTCTTGCTAATGCGGCAGACGATTGGTCATTATCCAAAAACATATTAACATACAGTAAAAGAAATGTTCCTCAAACTGTACTATATTCTTTAGTATGTTCTATTCGATTTAATTTGAATATTTTCTTCTACATTATTTTGTCTATAAAAATATCCGTTGCGATTTTTTTAAAAATATCTTTTTTCGTTTTTTTTTACATCAATTACATACATTGATCGTTGTATTTATTATAAATATATATATACATATTTTTGGCATCAATTGCATACACTGACCGTTGTATTTAATTTGAATGTACTCCGTGGCGAAGTACGGGTTTTCAGCTAGTTTTTTTATATTTCTCTAACTTTTAATTAACTACTCCCAGTTAATAGTTCATTTAAATTTAACTTCTCTGTAGTGAGCACAGTAATCCATTATAAAGTAATTTTATCTTAAATCCTCTACTAACCATTTTTGCGAACACTCTTATTCAAATGAATCATAGTCATCACTGGAGCTAAAGCCTTCGGCTCAGGTACTCCGAAAAAGCCATATCGGCAGTATCTCTCTCTCTCTGAGATTTCTGAACAAGAAATTACTTGACCACTTTGTTTTTGTATATTTATTTATTTTATAATGGACAAAATACCACGTGACATACTGTCAATTAGGGATTAACGGTTATCATGGAGACGATTTTGCACCACGCGTATGTTATTTCTTCAGTTAAAGCTTAGGAGTTTTAATGGCTATTTTTTTGCTCACTTGTCGTTCAGAACGGCCCATAAATTATCAAACAGATTGAGGGGAGGTCGTTATTAGGCCTATCAAACACAGTTACCGTCCTCTTCGGGTAGGCCTTTAATCAGTGACATGGGAGCACCAACATGCATAAAATTTGAACTGTCACGTAAGTGTCCAGCTTTTCACGTGACTCTTTCACATAGAGAGAAGAGACCATTTGCTGTAGTACCACCAATCGGCAAAAGTAAGATAAAACAGATCCAGCTATATCGATGTGGTTCTCGTGAATTTTCCTACCTTTTGGCCATCGAACGTATGTTTTTCATGATGCAAATTTCTACAAGCTTGGGTCACTAGGAAAAAAAAATTCTATAATTTTCAGTTCTCCACGATTTATGACTTTTAGCATATTCGAATCTCTTATTTTTTTTTTACACCCAAAAGGTTAGTCTAATCCAGGGATTCCTAACGGAGTCCAGATAGACCCCTTGGGGAACGATGGAAGTTTAAAAAGGTTCTATAGTATTCCAGGGGTCTATTGGGGGTCTATGATAAATTTTTCTGCTTTAAAATTTAGTTTAATTTTTGAGGAATATAATTATTAGATAAGAATATTCGTTTTAATACGTATAAATAGAGATTTGTGTAAGGCGTGTGATCCTTGCACCTAAAGTGGAATGTCATGACGCTTTTGTATATGCCTCGAATGCCGCCGTCGGCTTTTATTTGTGTACAACTCTAGGCAGAACATGGGAAATCCACTGGACCTTATACAACACATGGGTCCTCCCGATGCAACCAATCAGAGGCAGTTTCGTTTTTTCCATTGTCGGTGTTTGTGCAATTACATTCTGTGTTTCTGAAATCCTAATGATATTTGTGAAATCAAAAATGAAAATAGTACAAAAATAATAAAACATAAACCTAATGAACCACTTTTTCCATGTTTTTATTAACTAGCTTTCTTGTTTGTTTGTGTGTTTGTCCAGTACAAATCTTGCAATCAATTTTTAACTAACTTCCCGACTAGCTAGACATTTGAAACTTTTAGAATAGCTCAGAACACGAATACAATGCATTCTTTTGATACTTTTAGCCATCTTTAAGCAGAATTGAATTCACTTTCAGTTCATTTTGTTTTGTAGAATGGTGCAGCCATCTATCGCCAGGGACGGGAACGAAAAGTTAAACGCAAGTTAACTTCCAATTAATTTCATTTTCTTTCAAGTTGATGGGATAATTCATAAAAATTTTTTTAAAAGGTACTTATTAATACATAGAATTGACAAGTTTATATGATTCAACAGAAAATTTAAAAACATCGTGTCAGACTCTCGTCTCCCATTCTTAAGTGGAATTTATGAACGTGAGTAATAGCGTCTTCAATGAGCCCAAAGGAAACGCAAACAGGTGTCGAACGATATACACCTTTGGAGAGGTGCGACAATAGGTAAAAGTACGCGAATCATTTAGAATGATTTGTGAAACCCAGCGGCGCGCTTTTCCCTTGGAAAAGTCGGCAAGAAAGAAAATTCATCATAGGTGGTCTGCAGAGGGCGGAACCGGAAAAGGGGGGATACGAGATGGTCCGAGATGGTTCGAAAAAGCGCTGAGAAGAATGGATAAATAAAGACGGTGTTGCGAACGGAGGAGGAGAATAGACTTGGACTGTTGAAGGGTCGACACGCGTACAGAGAGAGAGAGGGTCTCGTACGGACTTTGAATAATGAGCCCTGCTCTCATGTGTGTATTAACGTTCGTCGGAACGAACCTTTGTAAATGATATATTTAACCAAGATATTTAACCAAGATATTTAACCAGTAGGGTTAGTACACAGCAATCTTAACGCACTGGAAATACTGTATATAGAAGAGGATATTTTAACACTCTATGTTACGAGGATATCGTAAATAAGTTTACAGATGTCAAAATTAGAAACAAACATTTTAAATTTCTTGAAGTAATTTAATATTGACTTTTTATTTTCATTTTATATTTTATTGTAATCTCAGACTAATAATATAAATTAACACAACTTTAAAATAACGATTTAAAAAAATCACACTCATTCTTGTTTGCTTTAGAAAGACCCCGTTTTTCATGTGTATGCATAGAGCCCGAAAAACTCTAGACACGGCCCTCATTAGAACAAAAGAAAAATAAACACGAACATTCCCGGTAGACATCATTATCATGGGTGACGCGCGTAAAAAACCTTTAAGGGTTACCAAAATTTGGCTTTAGATATTTTCTCAAAATTTATGGGTTTTTTGTTGGTAGTTTCTTTGATGATCGAGGGCCCTACGCGCTCAGTTATCTAGTTTCCTAAGGTCAGGCAATTTCTTTTAAGGCTGCCGTGTACTAACCCTATTGGATTCGCTCACCTCAGTGTTAACCTATGGAGAACATGTGTCTATTATTGACAGCTACATAAATGCTGATAATCCATTAAAAATGGAGTTTTCAGATGGCCTGGACTTTTCTGCACCTTGCAACAAGATTCATTTTAAAAATTGCGTCTACCAAACGAATTTAGGAGCGCTTAAAACGCTCTTGCCGCTGTTCGTGGACCACTGCGTCCACGTGACGCAATTTACATAGATTTAGTGAGACCAACAGCTGATCATTTTGAAAATGACTGAACATTAACTTTTTTTTCTTTTCAATTCGGCAGGCACTTGTCTCTGACAGTATGTACATCTTGGCATTGTCCCATGAAGATCCGCTAAATTTTGCTGGCTACTTTATTATGGGAGCACTCTATAGGTGAGCCAGCATTGCTCCCTATGGGGGAGGGGGCGATACGGAGATATGGGCGATACGGAGAGGACGGAAGCCTTATTCGGGATTTGAACCCAAGCCCACTCCGTGGCAGCTCAGCCACTACACCATGTGGGTGGCCTGAACATTAACATAGTTTCTCATGTGTGAAATTATTTATTTATTTATTGACGCGGTTTTATAATAAACGAGTCAAATTCCTAGTTGCACGTATACGTGCCATCGATTGCCAGTTTATAAAATGTTATCATATATTTCGCAGTTGAAAAGGATTTTTACCTAAGCGGTAAGACGGGAGCACTGAAGCCCTTAGAAACTAGTTTTATGAAAAATCAGTCTCGCCCATTTCAAAAGATGTACCGATTCCCTACTTAAATTGTAAGCATCGTTTTTATGTCCGTTACACGTAATTTAAAGCTGCACTGCATTGAAAGACGATTTTACGTCTTCCTCTAAAAGGGAAATTATTGAGGTCATCTGCAGGGTAAAGTGTGATCTCTTTTTCGGATTTCGGAGCTTTAGTTTAACAGTAAAATCTATATCTGAGAACAACAACTTGAATGTAGAAAATTTATCGACAGCCTAACCTGAAGTTCACACATAAGACTTCCGTGACCTTGTTTCATGAATAACGTAAAAAAAATTAAGAACAGTTTGATGGGAAGAAACAAGGATTGATCGAAATAATCGATTTCAGTGGAAATCAATAAGCTTTTTGAAGTCATTTCCGTTGTTATTCAATCTCTTTTTTTATTATATTCGTTTATCATTAATTTTCTGGACACTATTTAAAATTGTCCCGTCCTAGTAAACTATGGGTGACCCCGCAGCGAAATTTTAGAGGATTTGAAAATTATTCTTAATGTTGTTATTTTTTCTTTTCATAATGAATTCTGCTGTGTTAACTTTTTCTGTGCCGGATTGTCTTTTCAACAGAAGAATTTAATTTCCTTTCCTTTGTCACGCAGGCCTGAGTACTTCTTATCTCGCTGAAATTTCTTGAGGCGTTTTAAGTTCAAAATGGTCTATGAAAACCAGTTTTACCACACATTCGAACAATTTCGACTAAATGGTAAGTGGTATCTTCGTGTGAATGAATAGAACACTGCTTATTTTGACGAATGTCTTTCAAACTCGTTCATCCGTAAGTTAAAATTTTTAGCCTTTTTTGCATATAGGCTGAGTTTGATTACCATCAAAATTCTGGATTAATTTGAAAAGTTCTCTTGTCTGTCCCCTGTTAAAGCAATAAACCTTTTCATACCCAGCAATCATTCGTTAAATCTCGTATCACGTGTAAGATGCCTGGACTTCCTAGTACCTTTATTGAGAATATTTAAATTTCATCATCCATACCATTTTTCAGTTTCAAATTTCTTTATTTCCAATTTCTCTCTGTATTATCCCCAGTCGCTATTGCTAAGCTTTTACCTTTATTGAGAACATTTAAATTTCTCCATTCATACCATCTTCAGTTTCAAATGTCTTTATTTCCGATTTCTTCCTATATTATTCCCGGTCGCTATTGCAAGCCTTTACCTTTATTGAGAACATTTAAATTTCTCCATCCATACCACTTTTCAGTTTCAAATTTCTTTATTTCCGATTTCTCCCTATATTATCCCCGGTCACTATTGCAAAGCCTTTTTTAGGTTGATTATTGTCATAATTCTTGATTCACATATGTAAACTTCTCTCTGCCCAAGACTAGAAACCTGGATCTGTAGCAGTTATTATTTTATATTTTATATTATTCTATTTTTATGCTTTCGATATGGTAACATTAAGTTTTGTTAGTTCAAAATTGATGTAGATGTAATTGTTATTATTAAAATGGTGGTACACTAAGGGCCTGTTCACATTAAAATCCGTCTGCTTCAGCGTTGAAGATTCCGTTGGCGCTGATTGGTTAAATAGGTGAATGATTGGTATATGATTGGTTAAAAAAATTTACGCTGACTCTGACGGATTCTATATGAATAGGCCTTTAGTCCTCGAGCTACGCGGATTCGCAGATATGCGGTTGTAATTTTCATCTTTAATACGGCAATAATTTCGAAGAAAAGAGGTGTTTTAATAGAAACGACGGACAAATTATTGATAAATTTCGATTGAAGATCGCTAACGGAAACGCATACCGATAAGTCTTGCGCTGATACAAGCGAAAGCGTTAAGTAGTTTTGAAAATTTTAAGCACAAACGCGGTGATGATGTCGATGATGGTAAATTTCGACTTACGCTACGCGAGCGTAATTACCGACTAGCGCTTTCTACTTACGCGGAATGTTCTAGAACGAATTAACATCGTAAGTGACGATTTATGGCATTTAGAATGTGTGCTAGTAATTCTTTTAAAAGGATAATAAATATTACGTGTGCCAATTCGAAATAACGTAAAGTTTTGAGAATAGAAATTAGTGTCTTGTCAGTTTGCTTATGCTGGCAGACTTAAATACTTTACTTGCGGTGCATCGTTACAGTTCTCCTGGTGACCGTTGTTGTGCTCTTTGAAGATAAAGCCATCGCATGATTCTCTCACAAAATTCCATAAGGTACAGTTTTGAAGTATAAATCTGTTCTATTATCATCATTATTATAATAATCATTATTTTTATCGACAATTTTATTTCATCTTTATCGTGTTTCAGAGACACGGTAAAAGGGAATTTAGAAGTCTGAAACTTTTAATCAGCATTCTGAATTGTGGAAACCTTTTCCTTTTTGCGAATGAATCTTGCTCAGGCGATAGTTATGAAAGATCATTTTCGTATCGTCATTATTGTAATTAACAATATTCTTATCACCAATTTTATTCAGCGTTACCTTAAAAAAAAAAAGTTAGAATTATGAATTTTTAGAAATCTGACCCTGTTAATGTGGATTCTGAACTAAGCAGACTTTCCATTTTTGCGAATGATTGTTGCTCTGGTTTTGAATCTCGGAAATTTTCTAATACCTAGGGAAGAGGGCACTGGTGAATGATGTCATGCCGCACTGATACTCGCTTATGATTCAAATGTAAACTAGTAAAAATAAAATAAACCACATCAGACTAAAATTTACAAATAAATATGTTACAATTATAACGGCAAATTTTTTATTACTCAGTTTCGCTTTAAAATTTAGCTATTTCAAATTGATTGTTTAAAAAACCCAAAGTGCTCTGTTATGTTTACGCATGGAAATTATTCTGCATAACACCAGCTGCACTCTAGGCCACAGGCACGCATAGTTGCCGGCAATATGTTGTTAGGGAGACCTTACACCGCCGGAACGATTCTGTTGAAATTCGAACACATGAATGAATATCAACAAAATCAATCGCGGCGGCTCAATGACTCACAAACAAGCAAACGATTTGTTGCGTCGCATACCCAGAGATCCTGGATTAGTTTGTCCATTCATCGTTTATGAAATTGATGTCCCCAAAAAAATCAGAAACTTTTAAATTTTTTCACTTTTAAACAATTTTTGTTGTTTTGGGTAATTTTGAAGCTTTGGTGGTCTAGAAATACTTAAAACATAAAATGGCACTGGCCTGACAGTTAATTAGTAACTCTTGTTCAACACTAACTAAAATATTTTTTATAAATTTTCCATGTTAACTTAATTAACTGTCAGTAACTCAACGACATGTTCGAAAATTCATTCGGTACGATGTGAAATAGACTCATCGCAGTAGGAGGAGTTAGAGCGCTATTAGGAGATAGTAGAAAATTCCCACGGTGCGATAAGTGACGTCACGCCTGGTTAAAACGCAGTGTGTCCATTAAAATCGTTAAATTCCAATATCAGACATTATCTTTGTGCCAAGCCAGCCGGTGCATCACAAGAGCATCACAAAAAAAAGTTGAAACTAAAAGAAAATTTCTGATTGACTGTAGCAGTATAAACTGTGCGAAATTTTGTAGATCTGCTGTAATTTGCTTGAGAATTATTACATACTCTGCAAACTATCATCCCCCCCATACACTCTATTTATTCATAGTATGATCAGTTATTGAACAGTTTCTATCCTCGTATATACGTTATCTAAAAGTTAATTTACGCAGAGTAATACTCGAATTTTTTATAAATTTTCCATGACTCATCTATTTTAAATATTAGGACGTAATGTTATCAAAACTATACACACACACACACACACACACACACACACATATATATATATATATATATATATATATATATATATATATATATATATATATATATATATATAAATCCTTGATAGAATAGTTCATTTTTGGAAATTCATAAACTGAAAATTTAAATTGTTTTAAAAATTCTGTATCATGCATTCTGTATCTGGAAGAATTGATGAATATAATTTCAATGCCTATCATCTCCTATACGTGTGTATGTAGTGAAAAGACTAGAATATATAATCTTGTTAATCAGGAAATACCCTGAATTTAATGTGGAACCATTATGAGCAGTCAAAACCCCATGGTTTGACCCACTGTTTTAAGCCATTTGTTTCTTTCAATTTTGTCTATACGACACGAGGTCTATATGCTCAGCAGTTATAATTTTGAATTTCTGTGTAAGGTATCTTATGCAAAGTCAAAACCGTGAGTAACAATTTCGCTTCGAAAGACGATTCAAAACAACAATGTCCTGTCACGTGATACAATGGTTATCAAAAATTAAGGAAAAGTCACAGAAATAGCGATTACTCAAAAAATTACGCGTAGAATTTAATGAAACTTATACACATTATACAACATATTGGTAGGTATAAAATAGCATAAAAAGAAATCGCCAGACAATTATGGTGTTATAAGAAACTAGCATATGTATACAATGAACAAATCGGATGTGTCAGTTTCGTATAGGAAAAGTACCTTTAATATGGCGTATGATCCCCCCGAGAAGCAATACAGCACATACAGCGATGTGTGATGCTGTCAATTATGCGGTCTATGAGTTCGGTAGGAAGTGAGAGCCATTGCTCTCGCAAAGCAGTTGAAAACGTGGTTAGGGTCCTAGGAGGAGGATGAGAGCAGCTATGCGTCGTCCTAAAGCGTCCCAAACATGCTCGATAGGATTCAGGTCCGGTCATCGAGCTAGTCACTCCATGCGCTGAATTGTTTCGTACTCAAAATAAGCATCCACATTGCCCTGTGCGGTCTCGCGTTATCGTCCTGTAGCACGAAAGCATCACCTATTGCCCCGACATAAGGGCGCACATAAGCATCAAGGATGTCATCTCTATAGGTGTAAGAATTCACATTTCCACGGGGAGGTCTGTGTGTCCAACCAAAGAGATACCGCCCCAAACACAGACACTGCCTGATCCGTATGCATCTCTTTCACGGATGTGGGATGGATGAAAACGAGTTCTGGGTTCTTTCCAAAATACGCCTACTATCGCTTTGGAGGCTAAACCTGGACTCATCCGTAAAGAGAACAGCCCTCCATTGATCACGCGTCCAGTGGATATGTTGATGTGCCCACTGCAAACGTTCCCGCCTATGGCGTGACGTGAGCAGGACGCAAATGGCTGGTCGCCTCGCAAAAAGACCACCTTCGGGAAGCTTTCTACGCACGGTTGACGTTGATACCAACCTTCCGGAGCTTGCAGCGAGGGAGGATAGACGGAGACTGAGTTCAGACGGAGTTGCGGGTCTGTTCCTTCGTGCGCACAATGACAAATATCGGTCATCAGCACTCGTCGTAGCGTATGGTCGTCCTTGGCTGAACCTCCTGGATGCTGAATCCGTGTTTAGAAATTGTTGCCAAAGTCTATGAACCACAGACGGACTTACATTTAGCCATCTGGTCACTTCTCTACGACTTTGTCCTGCCTCTAGTCTCCCAATAGCTCGCCATCGCAGTTATTCAGTCAAATGATGCCTGGAGGTCATTGTTACAATTTGGCTAGGCCAGATGTCTAATCTCAGCCTCGCAGCGACAATTGCCGCTTTGCTCTGAGACATGCACTTTTATGCTCCTCGCAAATAACGTATTCAGACTGCAGCGCTACTATTTTGTAAAATGTAGTATTGTTCAACACCTTTTACTTAACAACATATTCAAATTTTAAACAGATTGGCCTAGTTTTGAACGTGTTATCCCTCTTTTTGTGATTTTCCCTTAATTTTTGATAACTAGTGTATATTAATTACTATTTGGTCTTAACCAACGCGAGTAAATCTAAATTCTATGATTACAGTTTTCGAGCAAATATGTAGTATAAATCAATGGTGATGCAACATATTCTATTGACAAGTTTAATGTACATATTTACAATTTAACTTACATTACTCCGGCGTGTTACCGGATCTAAATCGAAACTTCTCATAGAGAGATCAAAATACATCTTATTTATTCAAAATCAAACAAATATCTGTCTGTCATAAGCGCGAATTCTTTCGAACGACGCAGCGTTTGCAATACATGGGGGAGCATTACGTCACACCATGCTTCCCCTTCAGCACTCGTCGTTAGTAACACATTAAATATTTAACCTGTCCATACTTGACGTAGAAATGGGGATTTTTGAATGAATCGGTGAGTCTGAATGCTTCCAATTAAGTTAATATTTTGACAATATTTCGGCATTCGGATGAATCTGTCATTTCCATGGAACCAAGTCGGTTATTCCGTGAATTTGTAGTTTTGTCAGTTTTTACACATTACAGAACCCTTGAAACAAGCTAATATATTTATTAATAGACTAACAGTTAATAAATAAAAATTGGTTCATACCGAATTAATGCCGAATTCATACCGAATTAATATAGTCGCTAAATTTATTAGCCTACTTTGCAATTATTTTTATGTATGTTCTCTTCATTTTACTAATGCAACATTCTAATTGAAGTTAAGGTAAACCCGAGAAGGCAAACTATTTTATTTGAAAAATTACATTACAAATACAAAATTTCAATTGTTAATTGTTTTTTCTATTTCAGACTCAAACAGTCTACTATTTTCCATAGAAAAAAAACCCAATTATGAATCTCTGTTTCTTTTAGAGGTATTAAAAATTAGAACCACTTTCTCAAACTATTAAAAATCACAATTAGTCTTTCCACACGATTATAGATTTTTGCAATCCCCCCCCCCCTTCGTTTTTTTGGACGGGATTTTTATCTATTACGTGCAGGAAGACTCCGTGCCGCCTCTAAAATGAAAACAAATCAACCAATCACAAATGTACAAATATGGCGATTTTACCCACGACATCACGCTTAGTTTGCCCTGTTGGGATTTTCCTCAGATCTTGCGTAAGACAGAATTTTTTTTATTTTGGATCATGTAAAAGTACTCTCTGAAAATGAATGCAATTTCAAAAAAATTAAAAACATAAAAAAGAACTATTTGGTACCCGTCAAAACATGACGGCTGGAGAGTAAATAGATGTACTAATACACAAATTATACGTAACACATCATTGCCAAATGTTGGAAATCATAATATTAAGGGTAGAGGAATACACTTTAAAAAATTACTATTGAACCCAATAAAAAGAAATAGGATTACTCGACAACGCGAAATAAACAGTTTCCGTCAGGTTTAATTCTATATCTAACAAGCATAATTAAAAATAAAAAGGGCAGAGAGAGAGCTAGAGAGATTCCTCAGAATAAACAAATTAACGTGTTTATGCGGCCTCGTGCTTAGTAAGTATCTAAAACCAGATTTAAACATGTCACTGAGCATGCGCAAAAAACAATTTTTTAATTGTAAATTATCGCTAATTAGTAGAAATTACGGTTACAAAAACCAAATTTGACACATCTATAGATTAAAATCTTTCGTTTAAGACCAAAATGAAGTAAATGGATGCAGTAGTTTTGTCTCCCGAACTGCCCAAAGAATCGGCTTAGCAACTTAAATTGTAGATGTAAACAGTTTACCAAGTAAACAACCCCAGTTTATTAAATGTTTTGCTGTATCTACTTAAACATATTGCAGCAAAACTACAATTTTATAATGAGTAATTAGGAGAAAATCAAATCTGTGCTGCGGTGAATTGCATTTGTGAAAAGATTTTAAGTACTATTCGAGGCACAAACAAATAGTTTATGTATATTTCCGTAGCTATTTTTACAAATTTTAGTCTACATACATTTTTAGATTAATTTATCATAAAATTTAATAAAAAGAATAATTTTAATGAGTTAACTGATTTTTTAAGGCGTAAAAATTAGGTCTTAACAAGCCTGTCGGAAGAAATGTGTTTATTAATCATTAAAGATTTTAATTTAAAATGGCTTCATAGTTAGACCTAAATTCCATTAAATGTAAAATTACCAATAAATGTAAAATGCAAAATCGAATGCATTTCTTTTTAGGAAAAAAATTAGAAACATTTCTAAACCATGTGGCATGATTACTGTATTCTTCTTTTCAATGTCTGTGTTAAAGATTCTTCAGAACACGTTCTAAAACAAGACTTTTTTTTACTATAAATTCAAGAACAACTACTGAGTCTTTAAAATATTTGAAAATTATCTTTAAAATACCACCGAAATAGTCATTCCTGTTTGTTTGCTTTTTTTTTTGTCTGCGGCCATTAATAGAAATTCAACTCTCTTCCTTATTTTTTTTATTCGAATGAGAAGTCGTGGCACCGAATACGAATTACCTCTTGAACGTGACTCGAGAAAAACTGTAAAAAAAAGTTGTCTAACTCTTCTGCAACTTGAACGATAGAAATTCTCCCAAGTTCATTACCACTTTTGCCTTTTCCCGAAATCTGTATTCATGAGCCATTTTTATCGGAAACGTCGCGCTGCACAGACGGTTATTCAGTTTATCAATGAAATGCTTAGAAAAGAAATCACTCAGCGGGGAGGGAGGGGGGAATTCGTTCGTCGCTACTGTTGCCAAGGCATCGAACTTTTTTTTCTCCTTTTTGTCGCAAAATCGAAACATCGATTTAGACCTTTTACGCTGAAGGTTGAGTCAACAAATTTTAGTTTTTCCAAAAATCGTCTACTATAATAAAAAATTAAAAAAAAACTGATGGAAAATACATTAAACTGATGTATATTTATGTAAGAGAAATATAACACTTTCATTCATTCATACATTTAAACTGCGTTTTGTGATTATTTCATTACTGTTATGGCTGTTCGTGTTTCATATTTGATCGTTGTAACAGAATACTGTGACGTTTTTCATGATAAAACTGTGAAAAAAAAAGTAATAAAATTTCTTTTTAAAGTCGCAAAGCGTCATTTTATTCCATGAAAGTTATTTCTATTTATATAACTGACATTTATTAAAAGTTATCATTGAAAGATAATAAATCTATTTACGAAAGAAAAAAAATAGTTTAGAAATGGCAACGTTTTCACAATTACTAGGATTATTCTCTCGCCTACATATCACATGAAGGGTGTTATAAAAAGCTTTTTAAATTTAGCTAACCATTTTTCATTCTCTTGCCTTTTAGTAGTTATCAGTTACTATGCATTGTTACACGTTACACTACTCGTATACCACAGATAATGGAAAATAAATATTCACTTTTTATCAGTGAAAGAATTAAAAAAAAAATTTTAAGTAAAGTATCAAAAATGTGTCAATGAACAATATATGTCCTTGCGAAAACATTTTTAAATCGATCTTAAATCGATTTCTGAAATCATTTTAGCGAGGAAAATCTTGTTCGTTTTATATTTTGTCCTGAATTTAATGTTGGGTTTCCTTGGAATCCTTATATTAAGTTCTATATATGGAATAATAGTTTCTCTGCATAAGTACTGAAGGCAAACATGAATAATATTTGCACATTTTATTTTCCTTTACGTTCTTAAAGAACTACTAAATTAAAATATTTTCTTTCCTTATTATACAAAAGCTTGATATAGAAGATTTAGAGGTTCATCATGTGGTTTTAAATAGCAAAGCGGATAGAAAAGTGTAGTTTTGAATTTTAACTAATGGCAGAGAGTATAGAAACTATTATTTCCTGACTGTTAAAAGTAATACCTATGCTCAGATGTCCATCTAAAATTGCTACGTGCGCAATGAATAGACACAATGCGTTTTTTTCTTCTTCCAAGCGTAACGGCACTTATCGCGTAGTAGTCCCTTAAGGCTGCTGTGTACTAAACCCTATTGGATTCGCACACTTCAACGTTAACCTATGGAGAAAATTTGTCAAAGGATTGCCGACTTGGATTTAAGATTTAAAAAAACAATTGTACTCCGTAATAGACAAAGAAATTTTACCCCTTGGGGCATTTTTCGTTTTCTTTAATGCAAATAATCTTTTAAAATTTAAATTATTCTGGGGGAAAATCTGGTATAGTGAGTTTTAAATGCTTTTCAATTCCTTTGGTGGACGAGATTTATAAAATGAATCCTGTTGCAAGGTGCAGAAAAGTTGAGGCTAACTGAAAACACCATTTTTATTGGATTATCAGCATTTATGGAGCTGTCGATAGTAGACAAGTTTTCTCCAGAGGTTGACATTGAGGTGAGCGAATTCAATAGGGTTAGTACACAGCAGCCTTAAGAATTTTTCACCTTCAGTTATGCGTCGCATCCGTGTCTGAATTTTCCCATAACCTCCTGAAAACACACTAACTTCTAACGCAGCGATAACTTAGCAACTGTTAACGATAGCGTGCTAGCTGTGGTGATGCATACTGGAGCGAATGTGATGTGTTATTCAAAATGAAACAACATTTAACGAGAACAAGGTACAGAAAGCTAGGTGAGACTTAACTATATTCAAATTAAAAGGGTACTTGCAATTCTCATCACTCTTAGAGGTCAGAATAACGTCGTTATGCTTCGATCTCAGAATGCATCTTCCAGAACGGGTCAGGATGTATAAATAGTTCACTGCTCCCTTAAACCACTCACATTAGCGTTTGCCCTTAGAGTGACCGGTGATAAAACTGTCGTTAACTAGTACATTAAAATGGACCCATTGCATTAGTGCCGAGCGTGACGTCACTTATCGCACCAGTTGGGGGAAATTTTCGGCTTAAGGCGGCGCATCAAACGACAACGCAGATCTTCAGTCCCCATGTTTCGGCGAAATTTTCCTCTCTATTGTTTAAATCACAGATTAGCAAATGTGTATTTTTAATCGTGTTTTTTTTTTAATAAGAAGGTAGACCGTTAAGGCTGTTATGTACTAACCCTATTGGATTCGCTCACCTCAATGTTAACCTATGGAGAAAATGTGTGTGTTACATATGGCTTTATTCCGGAAATTAATCCATACAGATCAGACAGCCCACGACATTACAAAGGACCAGGAAACAAAACAAAATAAAACAGCAGTATACGAATAAACAGCAACATACTCTTAAACTAGAAACCCACAATAAAAACTAGAAAAAAAAATAAACTAGAAAAATATACACAATTAAAAAGTTGAGTCACAAAGAGAGTTCATATTGGTCCTTGCATCCCAATACAATTTGCTGATGTCTCCGTTTCTATGGGCGATTCTGTCAAGTCCATGGCAAGTTAAGAGGTGATCCGAATTCATAACGCCTGCCCTGCAGATCGGGCCAACGTTGGTAGGAAATACACTTATACCTCGCTTTACGGCCGTTCTTTATACGGCATTTCGCTATAACGACCTTTTTTAATTATGGCACTTTTTCGATTCACGGCTCACAATGTTTCGTTATACGGCCGCAACAGCGGAAAGTGATGATGGCAGCATATTCTAGCCTAGTGATTCTTCATGTTAATGTTCGTCATCACATTAAAACGATTTTTAAACATTTTATTTTATGTTTTTATTATATGTATGACACGGAGCTTATTCTACCCACTTCATTATGGTGTCTTATCTCACGTCACTCCATCTTACCTATTCCTAAATAATTATTAATGATATAGCAGTCAGTGATTACAGGCCTGTGGCAAAGAACTGCAAATTAATTACACTTAAGAGTTTGAATCGGGGTAGGTTAACATTCGGAAATAATCTATTAATTATTTGCCAAGCCGTCATCTCGATCCCTCGTGACGCGTGACCAAACCGATTGAAAATCAATCCCGCTCTGCGTTAAAACCCTATTGTCTCAAACCGTCTAAAGCCATAGCGCATGCGCGTGACGTCTACGCCGAAAGTGGACCCAAAGCGGAGCTTCAGTTTGATACTACTAATAGATTCTCTCTTTGCTCGTTCAAAAAGGGAATTCCCCTAAAATCGCGGCGCGTTTTGTTAGCGTACATGTAAAACATGCACGTCAACAATTCTAATAATTCTTCTATTATATATATTTGAATAGCAGAGTAAAAACTGTGCAGTGAAAGCTATGTTTGTTAAAAAAGGTATACGTTAAAACCATTAAAGATGCTCACAATAATGTATAGACGACAAGCCTTTTAATAATAACATAAAAGTATTTATTCATTTGAAAAATTAGTTAAAATTAGTTAAAAACAACAATATCAATATCTTCATTTTTCACTAGTAACACTTAGTAATGTACGCCGGGTTTTCACATTGAATCAATTTCTTAAACAAACAGTCCATTTCCTATACTGTGATGAACTATCAAAAGGGATTTAAATGTCGAAGTAATATAAAATACCTTACTTTCAGCAGGCTTAATACAACATCTTATTATCTTATCAGATCAGACACCGACTTCTTAATAAAAGCATTGATGACAGAGCAGCTTGATACTACCTGATAATACCCTCTATCTCACCGATATTCATCTCATATCTTCTCTTCACATCTCATCACATATGACTTCCTGAAAGTGTCCACGACTTATATACACGTGTCAAAAGCTGATATTCAAATATTGGGTTGTAACTTCTACGAAATACGCCATCTACTAGAGACTTTTATGTTTAATTATATGACGTACGGCAGTTTGCCAAACATGACGTAATCAAAAGAAACTTGCGTCAGTGATTCGGCTTAGTTATGAATTGAATCGCTTTAACTTGAACCGGCTTAAAAAGGAGATGCAAAATATGACGTCAAACTTCGGAAAGGCAAGTAATTGATGGACCTTTAAAGTAATTCTTAGTTCATATTGCTAACAAATGCCCCCCCCCACACTTGTCTTTTCGGTTCAAAACAAGAAACGAGAGTAGATAAATACATCACAGTTTACATCTCAGGTTTTCAAGTTCGAAGATCTCTATATAAAAAAACATTCTGTGCTTGCTTCTGTTTTTACAATTGCTATCTGAAAAACCAATATACACAATACTACAAATTACAAACTACATAAAAGAGTTAAAACACATAATGACTAAGACATCACTTCATTCAATCATGATCATATATCAATACATGCGTGGGCTCCCACTCATACAAACTCATTCATACACATAAAACAAATTGGTTTATCATCAAGAAGAAATATATCAATCAATATTTTCAAATTCTTAAAATTTTTCTTCATAGTATTAAAAATATTTGAGATCAAAAATATCATGAAGTAATATTGCACTGCATATCTATCAAATACAACAATTCAGATAAATAGACACTGAGCATTAAACAAGTTTACATTAAACAAATTTCCTTGATTCGGTAAGTTTTATTAAATTTAAGTAAAAAAAAACTCACTGTACTCTCAAAAGTTCAAAATACTCTCAAAGTTCAAAAGAAACAAAATTAGCATTTAACTCCAGATACTCGTGAAAAAATTTCATCACATAAACGTCTCAGCTCGAACCTGGTCAGAGGTTTGGTAAAAGGATCACCCAAATTTTCTTTGCTCTTTATATATTTTATATCAAAATAGTTTTGATAAACTATGTCACGAACAAAAAAATAACCGGACATCAATATGTTTGACCCTATGGTTTTCGACTGGGAATTTGACAAAGTCTATGCAAGCGGTGTTATCAACATATAGAATCGACTTAATTTTCTCACCAAGAACTAACTTTCTGGCATAACACTCATTTAGGATTCTATCAAACCACATCAATTCCTTACTGGCCTCTGTCATAGCATAAAATTCACTCTCCATAGTTAACAACGACACGCACTTCTCCTTAAAAGTCCTCCACGTGACTGGAGCTTTCCCCAAGAAAACTATCTGTCCCCCCATAGATGCCCTGTCATCTTTATTGGCAGCAAAGTCCGCATCGGTGTAAACCACTATACTAGGTTCATTGCATGCAAGTCTAAGTTTATAATTGCGTGTGTGTATGACATAGCGCAAAAGTTTTATCAGACCGTCCCAGTGAAACCTCCCAGGATTACTCTGGTACTGGCTAAAAATGTTAACGGCGTAACTTATGTTGGGTCTGGTTCTACTAGCAAGCAAAGATAGACAGCCTAATAAATTCCTATAAGGAAAATGTGACATTTCCTCTATTTCAACATCTGATTGTGGACACTGTTTCGTTGAGAAGACTGTACCTTTGCTGATTGGAAGTGGGGAAACAGGTATGAAGAAGCTAGTAAACATTTTCGACTGGAACAACAAAACTTCACCCCTCCTTTTCCTCAAACTCAACCCCCAACAGCTTTCTAGTCTTTCCCAAAATTTTTAAATCAAAATGTTTTTCCAACAATCCAATGGCCTTGTCTATTATTTTCTCGTCCTTTCCAAACAAAACTATGTCATCAACATATAGAAGCAAAATTAACACACAATTAAAATCATATGCACAATTACACCAATTCAATTTGCTAAAACCAAGTTCTGTCAATACTTTATGAATCTCGAAAAACCATTCTTGACCACTCTGGTGCAGTCCATAAATAGCTCTATTCAACTTGCAAACCAAAGTCTCCTTACCTTTCACAACAAAACCGGGTGGCTGCGACATGTAAATGTTATCCTTTAATGGCGCGTATAGATAAGCTCCTTTTACGTCACACTGCCCGTGGGTCCAACCCTGTAAAACTACTAAAAGCGAAAAAAAGAAACGAATTAGACTGAAATTAATGACTGGGCTAAAAGTTTCTTCATAAGTCACTCCTTTAACTTGTTTAAAACCCTGTGCCACCAGTCTTGCCTTATACCTGGCCACTTTGCCTTTTTCATCTCTTTTCAGTGTAAAAACCCACCGATATCCAATTACATCTGTGTCTGACGGTAACATTTCAAGGTGCCACACATGTCTTTCTGCCATGACTTTCATTTCTTCTCCCATGGCTCCTACCTATTGCTTATGTTGTGGGGAGCTCAAAGCTTGTTTATAAGTGTTGGGAATATGGATTTCATCTAGTCAGGAACTGGCATAACTTGTGGAGGCGGTAACTGGTTTATCTGAAATTATTCCTTGATACTGATTTTCACCGGAAAAATCGAAAATGTGTTCCGTGAATTTTATACCATTTTTCTTACAGTACTTTAAGGCATCATTTATAGATCTAAGTCTAATGTTGGAACCCACTTCATAATAGTACACATCTATACGGGTACTCTTTGTTAGTGGGACCACCTTTCTTTCCCAATCGACGCATTTTAGACCCTGGGCTGGTAAGAGGCTTTCAATCTCATCACTGTGGGTTTCCCCAGAAACATTCCTTTCCACCAAATCCTCATCATCACTCTCAAGGGGTAGGTTCTGACCTAACGGAATGACTGAAATGTCCTTTTCTCCCTTATCTTCGGAGTGTGGTTCAGTGTTGGAATTCTCATTGGGGTCCATCGATGCTCCACTGTCGCCCTCTACACCTTGCGAATCTTCACAAAATCTGACGTTTATGGTTTCTACCACATTGTCGGTATCAGGGAACCGTATCCTGTAACCCTTGGTGTTAAAAGCATATCCTATCATAACCCCTTTCCTCGCCTTGGCGTCCAACTTCGGTCTATGCTGACGTGGTACACCAACATATGCGATGGACCCAAACGGCTTCAAGTGGTTTACTGATGGTTTATATCCACCAAAAAGTTCAAAGGGAGTTTTCCCTAAACCTTTATGGACGACCCTGTTCCAGACATAGGTGAAACTCAAAACTGCATCAGGCCAAAATTTTGTTTCTAATCCACTATCTGCTAACAAGCCTTTTGCCTCATTTGATACTGTTTGATTATATCTCTCTGCAGTACAATTCTGCTCTGGTGTATACGTGTTCGTAAGTTCATGTTTTACACCATGTTCATTGCAAAACGCGGTGAAATTGTTATTTATGAATTCAGTTCCATTATCCGTGCGGATACACTTCACCTTTCGTCCTAGAAACCTCTCTGCAAGAGCGACATGATTTCTAAAAATTCTAAATACTTCAGATTTTTCACACATAGGGTAGACAGAGGATTTACCTGAATGGTCATCTATGATTGATAAAAAATACTTTTCACCATTCCGACCGATAGTACTGCAAGGACCCCAAACATCCATGTAGATCAAATCATTGGGGTGTGTAGAACGTCTAAAATTTATAGATTTAAAATTGACTCTTTTAAATTTATTAAGTGTACAGGTTTTGTAGACGAAATCATGCCCCTCAAATTTTTCTAGACCCCTTATGGCATTCTTCCTAATCGTGTCCCTGATTATGTATAGACTAATGTGTGCCAGCCTTCGATGTATTAACTCATCGTCAACTTTCCTGGACACACAGGCTCTGTAATCTTTCTTCTGACTAGCGATCCGGGGATTTTTAGGAATAACCTGATACAAGCCATTTTTTAATTTAGCCCAAAAAATAGTTTTTCCATACCGGTTTTTGACTCTTACCCTGCTCTGACCACCTTCGAATCTGATAACTCAGCTGTCCAAAACAGAACCTGAAATCAAATTCAATTTAATGTTAGGTGAGTACATAACATTATATAAATGAAAAATTCTGGAACCAAACTGAAGCTGAATAGTTCCTTTGCCAATGATCGGGAAAGTCATACCCTCGATAGCTACGGACAACTTATCGTCATGTATCTCTTCAAAGTTCTTGAACCATTCCTTTACCTTACAAAAATGATGGCTAGCTGCAGTATCGAAAGTCCACGAGTTTGAAGATTCTTCGAAATTGCTTACATAAGCTTGCACGAAATTAGCTGACTGGGAGGTCACCTTCTTAAGAAGTCGTTTTGATCTTGATTTATGACATACAGGACTCATACCATGTGCGGGAGACCGACTTCGAATTGGCGGACTTTTCTGGTAATGTGACGTATTCCCTGGCGAAACAAGTTGTTTAGGTTGGTACACAGGAACTGGATCTTTAACAGAACAATTTTTCTTAATGTGTCCCACTTGATTACACCTGTAACACATCAAACCCTTCTGAAACATGTTGCGTGTTACTGCAGAGTAGGCCTTAACCTCATGTACTTTACTACGGTCTTGTTCCCGTACGGTTAGTCTATCTTCCTCTGCTACTAACTCCACAAGAATATTCTTAAACTTAAACTTTTCATCTGGCCACCGCAATATGGACTGTGATATACTATCAAATGTTTCTGGTAAATAGCGTAGCAACTGGAAAGTAACGTAAAGTTCATTAATATGTCGATTTATTCCACGTAATTTTTCGACAATTCTTGTTAAACGTGCTGAAAATAGGCTGATTTTTTTCATGCGGTTGAATTCGGATTGAAAATAACTCGGAGATCAGATGCATATGTCGTGACCTATTGTCAGGTTCGAAAAATAATTTAAACTTAAGCCATGCCTCACGAGCATTTTCTAGTCCTTCTATAACTTTCCGAAATTCACGAGAAATATTCAAATAAATCAAGGAAACCGCTGCTCCAGCACGGAGATTATAATCTCTAATATCGCGATACGTGATTTCAGAGCCAGAATACCCTGCCTGTGTAACTACACTTTTCACGACATCGGCATCTTTACCTAATACACATTTAACGGTATCGGCATCTTTACTTGCTGTAACTATCTTTTCATGCTCAGTTTTTATTATAGGTTTTTATTATAGGTTTTTATTATAGGTTTTTATTATAGTAGCTCAGTACCTGCTACTATACCCCAGCATCCACGTTCCATAAGAATGTATTTCATATCTTCGACCCAATTGCCGTAGTTATTTGCATTGAGTTTTTCTATCTGAGCCTGCATTTTCAATTATCTTCACTAAATACAAATTAATAGAAAAAACATCACTTGTCGTCTATATTTGGGGGCCTCCCCACAGCGCCCCTGAGTGAGATTCGAGAGTTATCCGTACCTGACAACGGCCCAGAGTCTATCAGGTACACAAAGCGACCCTTTGCTTAACTAGCGATAATCTCATACGATTTCACAAGCGCAACCTATCGGCACCTCCACGTGGTGGCCCCTGGGTGATCCTCGGATCAGCGAACGCCGAAGGTGTGGGGAAGTAGAGAAATTCTACTAAACCTATTTTCTAACACGGACCAATCATGTTGCCTCCCATAGAGGGAATGCGACAAACTCTTAAGGACATGGAGGATAAGGTGAGGACTAACCTCACCAACATCACCTGTGCAGTGGGTAATTCCAAACTGTCGGTGGACCTCTAAAGAGCTTTAAGTGAGGACCTCATGGACATAGTTTCCGTGTACAACTCACAAAGAGCATATATAGAGAATTTACTGGGACATATAAGCAGGATGGAAAGCCAACCAGTGACGTACGCCGACAAGGCAAGAGGCCGCTCAAAATCGAGAGGCAGATCGGCATTAAAACGCAGCGCCGCAAAGAAAAAACGGACCAAGGACCAGTTCCTTATAACGATCCATCCCAATACTGAGCAAGACTCGGACAAAACGAAGAGGGACGTCCAAACCATAATTGGCCCCACAAAAATCCAAGTGGGCGTGGAAATGTGCAAAAAGATCTCGAAAGGAGGTCTTTTAATTGGCACAAATAGCGAGGACGAGCTAAATAAATTAATTGAGGAATTTAAAAAGAGAGACGAATTGAATAAGAACTTTACAGTGGCCAAGCCCAAGAAGAGGAACCCGCATAGTATTATATACGGTGTGACCGAAAACTTTAGCGATCAGGAATTTACTGAGAAAATCATAACCCAAAACGGATTAGAAGGCGGGGAAGTCGAACTGGTACATAAGTTCCAGGCGAAACGTGGCAACAACTGGATCATAAGCCTTAATGGAGAAGCCTACAAAAAAGTAGGAACGGACCATAAGCTTAAACTAGGGTGGCAAAGATGGGCTACAGGGAACTAGGGTGGCTACAGGGAGTATGTGAAGTCCCTCATGTGCTTTAATTGTTGGAAGTATGGACACCCGACAAAATACTGCAGATCGGAAAAGGACTGTAAAAACTGCAGAGAGACGGGACACGCTGATGAAGGCTGTAAGAACGCAAAATTCTGCGCCAATTGTACGAGGGCTCCAGCCCATAAGGAGACCACTCCACACTTGCCCACCGATAATACATGCTCTGTATATCGCGCGGAGGTGGAGCGTATAAAGTCGCGCACGCGGTATGGATAATCCATTACTGACTCTTAAATGCGTTCACCTCAATTTGAGGAACTCCTTCATAGCAGCAACCCAACTCACAGAAGATATCATAGCCGAGGGCTATGACATAATTTCCATCAAAGAACCGCATGTTTTGGTTGAAGGAGACAGTCACAAGATCGTCTGTCTCCCAAAATCCCATACATTAGTGCATGCCAAGCATAAGCCCAGAGCTGCCTTAGTTATATCCAATAAGCTAAACTGTACGAAAGTACTAGTCACCGACCACTTAGCGGCGATCATGATCCAAACCAACACTCAGAAATATCTGATAATTACGATTTACTTGCCTCCATCGCCCTCAGGCAATATGGAGAGGACCGAACCGCACTTTAGTCAGCTATCCGCTCTCGTCGCTACTTATAACAACTATAAGATCTTGTTGTCTGGAGATATGAACGCAAAGTCCTCCTTGTGGGGACCCAGCAACACAGACGAAAGGGGATCTGCAGTAGTAGAACTAGTGACCCTACACGGGGGCAACATAATCAATGACCCGAATAGCCCTCCTACCTACAACAGCACTATGGGACAGAGCTGGGTAGACCTTACAGTCTCCTTTGGTATGGATGATGAGGAGATCACCAACTGGCAAGTGAGTGATAGATACACACTAACGGACCATAATGGCTATACTTCGACGTGAAATTGGCTCACCCTAAAATCAGGATAAAATCTCCAAGGTGGGAGCTGAAGAACATTAACTGGCTGGACTTCAGGGTCGAGTTATGCAAGACCACTGGATACTGGAACTCTGAGTTCTTGAACAGAGATTTCAACACCATCATCTACGAAATCAATAAGAAAATAGAAAAACTGTGCGTAAAACACAGGAAAAAGCATAAGCATGCCAAACGCAACGCCTATTGGTGGTCCCCATCACTAGCTGCAATGCGCAGCAAAGTTAGAGCCCTAAGAAGGCGATATCAAAGTGAGACAAACCAGATCGAACGAGACAAGTACAAAGTCGCTTTCAGGAGAGAGAGAGACGTGTGCCAAAAACAGATATTGAACGCCAAAAGGACGAAGTTCAAAGACTATATAGAGTCAATAACAACGAGAGACACATTTGGAGCTCTATATAATAATACCATAAAAAATCAAGATGGTAACTTCACGCTCAAGGGCATGAAGACAGGGCTAGTAGATGATAACGGAGAAATCCGTATGGATGACAGGAACATCCAAACTATTCTAGCCAAGCATCACTTTAAGAGCTACGAGTACACGGCTCAGGAGACTGAGACCACTCCCATAACATCCCGACTCTCTACATTTGAAATCGAAAAGACCATACAGGAGATGGCAAAAAATAAAGCCTCTGGGTTCGATGGTATTACCCTTAGCATAATAGAGGAGCTATTCAGGGTCAAAGGTCAGTTCTTGGTAGACAATAAGTGCTGGGAAAATTCGGTGTTCCCCAACATCTGGAAGATGGCAAATGTCATATATTTACCCAAGGAAGGAAAGGATCTCTCACTGGCGGCTTCCTATCTGTCTACTCCCAGTAATGGGAAAAATACTCGACAGAATGATAACCAACAGATTGGTTGAACATCTCGAGCTGGGTGAAAGGCTTTCTGAACTCCAATATGGGTTCAGAAGAGGACGTAGCACACACGATGCTTTAAATAATGCATTGTCCATTATAGAAAGAAATAAATTCAACAACGAATCCACGTGTGCAATCACATTGGACATTAAGAACGCATTTAACTCAGCTCATAGGAGCCGCATCATGGAAGAACTGACTAGACTGGAGGTTCCCAAGGAACTAAAATGCATAATACACAGCTTCCTGAGAGACAGGACGGTTCGTATAAACGACACTCTTTGGCAGTACAACGTAGGAGTCCCACAGGGATCCTCACTGGGCCCCATTCTGTGGCTTATCATCATGAATGACCTGCTTGTAACGGCGAACCACAATGATACGTATCAGATCCAGGCATTTTCCGACGACCTACTAATATTGATCCGCAGTCCCCGGGTTTATAAATTCACCGAACTGGCCGGTGAAGCCCTGGAAAAGTGTAGCGATTGGGCTCGTAAAAATCCCCTAAACTATAGTATCGATAAGTGCAGATACACGATATTCCCTAATAAGGCAAACATAACGAGAAGACCGAGTATCAAGTTGGAGAATGATACTATAAAATACAGCCAATCAATCAACTATCTGGGGGTCACCCTAGATAAAAATCTAACATTTATGCTACACTTGGATAACGTGAAGGAAAGAGCGCTACGCCTCCTTCACAAAATCACCAGAATCAGTAAGAAGACCTGGGGACTGAAGCCCGACGTCATCAGAGAAATATATTTCACGGTTGCGGAGAAGATACTGCTCTACGGAGCACAAGTGTGGTACGTCGACTACAAGCGAATGAACACCAAACTAAAACAGGTCCAGAGACCTTCCTTGCTGGCAATTACTAAATGCTACCGCACGGTAACAACTAATGCACTGAACGTGCTTGGAGGATGCATCCCGTTGGATTTGAAGGCCAAGATGGAGCAGAAAAAATACCTACTACTAGATAAAGGGATAGAAACCAAAGTCCTCGACACCACCTATAACAGGGATAACTGCGAGGTGAAAGACCCAAAGGATAAACAGAATCCAAGATATCTACAGCTGCGTTTACATGGACAACAATAATACCCGGAATTTACCCGCTAATAGGGAAAACCTTCGAAGTCCGTTTACATGGGACCACATTTTCACCCTGCTTTTACCCGTCTTACCGGAAGTAATGGCCGTCACATGATTCGGCGGAAGTGATCCTCATACACCATCATTCCTTGTAAATCACGTTATGGGTTCGATCCCAGCCGGTGTCATACTTTTCCAAATTCACTGTATTGCTATTTTTAGCTTTCCATCTTCGAACTCCGCATTTATCTCGTTACGAAGTGTATGGTCCTGGGGAAGGCCTTTTTTTTTCAATTGCTGTTCTTTTGACCTCATATTCTTAAATTTTAAAAATAACAACAACAAAAAAATCATAAAACTTTAAAAATCTAAAAAGATTGAAAAACTTACAAAAATATTTTTTGTATTCTTATGATATCTGCTTTTCTGGGCCTCTTAATATTATTACTTTTTTGTTTTTCGTGGATCATTAGTCTTATCTAATTTTTCTTCTAAATTTTCTTAACTTGTAACTCTGTATTTTTTCTGTTAAAATTAACTTTTTTGTTTTAATTTAACTTTACTATTAATTTTTTTTCTTTTACCCGCGTTATTCTTACCTTAATATTTAAATTCATTACTTAAAATTTTAACTACTGAGCACTCCCACCTTGATTACATATATCTTGCTTACAGGAGATAAAGTCGACACGACCAATGCACTCCTCTTCTAAAACACAATTACGTCTGCGTCTATTTGTTATTTAAATGCAGCACATGTCAGTCGCTGTTGATAATCATGGAACGTTTGCGATTGTTTTCTGTTGTTTTTAAAAATAAATTTAGAAAATAGATAGGAAAAAAGGAATATAAGAACTAGAAGATTGATGCGGATATTAGATATAATCGTACGATCTATGGCTTCATCGCTAAATTTAGTTTTTCCACAACAAAGAATGTGGGCAAAATTACGAAGCTCTGTTTGGTGGGAAGAAATTGTTTTAAATTCCTGAAGTAATAACGACTGGAAAGAAAATTTTCCAATCGATAGGTGCATTTTTTTAAATTATAAGATTAATTGTAAGATACTTATTGTTTTAATAAATCCTTTTATAAAATCAAAATGTAATTTTGTTTCAGTAATTTTTAGTCATGTATAAATAAAAAAATCATAAATAGATATAAATAAATTTTTATCTGTGAATTCTAAAATAATTAATTTATAAATAAATTTTAATGTTACGTTTAATTATTGATTATACTTATTAAATTTATTAATTTTACCATAACACTTTAAATGGAAATGTTATTGAAATTTTATTGAAATGAAATTTTATTTCTTATTTTACATACCAGATGGCAGTACCATTCTATTTTTAATGTAATTGGGGATGGGTTTTTTTTTTAAACTACATGGGCAGATCAAGAAATAAATGAAATCCTCCGGAAAAAAATAGGCACTTTTCTAAAGTTTTCTTGAAAATTATGCGATCGTTAAGGGGTTCCAGATCCTTCCATCGATCATTTAGCTGCATTTTCATGGATTCACACAAGTTCAAACCCGCCATGTTATTTACTCCCAGCTTCGAAATGCATCATGGGTAATTAGCGGGTTTTATCCTGGGTCGAAGCAGGGTCGAAAATCCACCCTGCATTTTTCCCTATCGTAGGGAAAAAGTAAGAAACGACCCTGCTTTTACCCGGGTTTTTGGCACATGTAAATGGCACTTACAAGATCAATTGGACTCATAACCAAAGTGCAGTAACACAGCACTCCTTCTACGCCGACGGATCCAAACTAGAAGGCAGAGTAGGCTCGGCCTACATCCATTACCATCATGGTACTAAGATCAAAGAAAATAAAGAGAGGCTGGCAGATAACACAACCTCTTACTTTGCGGAAGTAAGAGCCATAGCAATGGCGATAGAGGAGGCCCGGACACAACATATATCAGAAATAGATGTCAATACGGACTCGATGGGCACCCTGCAAGCGCTCAGCGCATTGGGCTCAAAAGGTGAAAGTACCGAAGAGCTTAAAAAAGCCATCAAAGATTCAAACATATCAGTCCACTTCCACTGGGTGAAAGCCCATGTGGGACACACTGAAAACGAAGCGGTGGACCAGTTAGCCAAAGAGGCTACCAAACTGGAAATTATCAACACCAGGTATAAACACACCAAAAAGGAGGTAAAATCCCTGCTCATGAAAGAAGCCATGCTTGCATGGCAGAAATCATGGAACGAATCAGACAAGGGACGTATGGTGCATAAAGTATATCCGCTGGTCTCGCTCAAGAGACTGGCGTGTGATTTCCTGGTAAACCAGGCAATCACAGGACACGGCTCCTTCGGATCCTACCAGGCAAGATTCCACGAACTAGATGACAAGTGCGGATGTGGGGCCGTACAGACAGTAGATCACTGTATCTACGACTGTATCCAGTGGAAAGATGCAAGAAAGAAGTTGCCGTCGGACTTCGGACAGTGGATTAAGAACCGTCTATTCAGCGATTATTACTGCAAGAGAGCCATCAGGAAAATGGTGCAAGAACTGCTGGACCTACGTGTCCCTTTCCAGTATTTTAACCAAGATTTTCTGTACTATTGATCTGTAATTGTATTGTATTATTGTTTGTATATATTTAATAAATAAAGGATGGAAGTCCAAGGAGTTGACTATACCCGAATGGCAGGGATAGCTCAATAGCGAAAGATGGTGGTGCTTCCTTCTGCACTAAATTGCAGTTGAGCCCTTAAGGCAAAAACTCTTTCAAAATTCTAGATAATTCCTATCTTATAATAATAATAATAAGGTTCTTGTACGTTCTGTTTGAGCATGGAGTGCGCGGTATCGTATGCATTCGGGAGCCCCTTCTGTGCGGGGTTACTGTTGCACGACGAGTCACTATGAAACACGGTGCATGCCTACGGGCGGGATATATTTACTAATATTAATACTAAATTTAAAGCAGCCCCCCCCCCCATCTTCAAGGCTACTGGTATACTGCTTTATAAAACTTTAAAAGTTCAAAACATTTCAGGCTTTCATTCAATATTTTCATGGTCATATCCTTCAATAACTTCGCTTGCCCATAACCAATCTATTGTTAGCGTACATGTAAAACATGCACGTCAACAATTCTAATAATTCTTCTATTATATATATTTGAATAGCAGAGTAAAAACTGTGCAGTAAAAGCCATGTTTGTTAAAAAGGGTATACGTTAAAACCATTAAAGATGCTCACAATAATGTATAGATGACAAGCCTTTTAACAGTAACATAAAATTATTTATTCATTTGAAAAATTAGTTAAATTAGTTAAAAACAACAATGTCAATATCTTCATTTTTCACTAATAACATTTAGTAATGTACGCCGGGTTTCACATTGAATCAATTTCTTAAACAAACTGTCAATTTCCTATACTGTGATGGACTATCAAAAGGGATTTAAATGTCGAAGTAATATAAAATACCTTACTTTCAGCAGGCTTAATACAACATCTTATTATCTTATCAGATCAGACACCGACTTCTTAATAAAAGCATTGATGTCAGAGCAGCTTGATACTACCTGATAATACCCTCTATCTCACCGATATTCATCTCATATCTTCTCTTCACATCTCATCACATATGACTTCTTGAAAGTGTCCACGACTTATATACACGTGTCAAAAGCTGATATTCAAATATCGGGTTGTAACTTCTACGAAATACGCCATCTACTAGAGACTTGTGTTTAATTATATGACGTACGGCAGTTTGCCAAACATGACGTAATCAAAGGAAACTTGCGTCAGTGATTCGGCTTAGTTATGAATTGAATCGCTTTAACTTGAACCGGCTTAAAAAGGAAATGCAAAATATGACGTCAAACTTCGGAAAGGCAAGTAATTAATGGACCTTTAAAGCAATTCTTAGTTCATATTGCTAACACGTTTCGAAATACGATATGAAAATAGTGGCGCTTTACGCTACGAAATTAACTACCCTGAAGGCCCCCTGTAAAGTATTTAATTATTGTTTTGACAAGTTATTTGGGGGGGGGTATAGTGTATTTCAAACGCTCCTAAATTCCTTTGGTGGGCGAAATTTATAAAACGAATTCTGCTGCAAGGCGCAGAAAAGTTCAGGCTATCTGAAAATACCATTTTTATTGGATGAACAGCATTTATATAGCTGTCAATAGTAGACATATTTCCTCCATAGGTTAACACTGAGGTGAGCGAATCCAATAGGGTTAGTACACAACAGCCTTAAATGCAATCCGCATGTTTTCCAAAAATTATTTTTCGTTTCAATATTTAAATGGCCTTTTGATTTTGTAGCAATAGACACCAGTAATTGAATGCCCCGTAAAAAATTAAATATTGCAAAATTTTTAAATTTAAAAAAACTGCGCACGCTTTATTTAAATGTTTACTTTCATATGCAAAACAGAGAATTCAAAAATATGTAATTTAGCTAATTGATGAGAAAATTATAAAATTTTCTATGATTAGAAAAACATTTACTGGGTCCATTTTTGAGAAAAGCTGGTAAAACAACTTCATCTATATGATTGATTTTACATATTAAAATAGTACAGTTATTACCAAACCAAATTTATCTTTCATTATCTGGTAGCCATCCATCATCATCTATGGCTTACGCTAATATGTGAGAAAGTTTTTCGGCGACTGTCATTTTTTTAAATTCTGTTTAAACTGAAACCCCAATTTAACATCTACAGTGACATTTACAGTGTTTTTAGAAGATGTTCATTTTATGTAGACATCCTCTTCCACTCTCTCTTTGCACCTAGTCTCAATGTTTTATTGGGGGAATCTTCCCACCTTTTTCTTTTAACGTAGGATTACGTTCCTCAATAACGGTCCTGCAGAAAGGAAAATTTCAGACGCTAAAACTGTCCGTCTATCCGTCCTCGCGAGTTATAATTTTGGCAGCTCGCCAAACCCAGTCTATCGCTTGGGCAAGTTAAACAGAAAAATACCAAGATGCGTCAAAGTTTTGATATGCATATATGTATATATATACGTACATATATATAGATTCATATATACATACAAAAGAGTTAAGCAACGATAAGTAATCCTACGTTAATAACCCGCGGTAGTTTCGTTAGAAGAGACTACCTGAAAATTTTTTTAAGTTTCACAGTGACATGTTTTATCAAATTTAATAATTTTTTTTATGTCTTATGTGTTGTTTTTGTCTCCTGATGTAGTTTTTCCAATTGGGTATCGTGACTGTTTTTATTACCCTTTATATTTGAATGTTTGAACTGTTTTTGTTGTTGAATGTTTTTGTATAACTCTTGAATTTTTCTATATTACTGTTTTCATTATCTTATGCATCTTACAATTTTTGTTACTTTTTTATACACTGAAGTGCCACTGAATTAGGGATACCTGCCTAGTAACGAGTTGGGCCTCCTCTGGCCTTGATAACGGCTGCCACACGACGAGGCATAGATTCAAAAAGTTTCTGGAAACGTTCCACGGGAATGGCTTGCCAAATATTGGCTAAAGCTGTCCATAATTCAGTAAGGTTCTTTGGTGCTGTGTGATGGCCTTTCACGCCTTGTTCCAAAACATCCCAAAGATGCTCAATAGGATTTAAGTCTGGGCTTCTAGGTGGCCAATTCATGACAGAGAAGTCAGAGGAATGCTCATCCAACCAGCCAGTAGCCAACCGGGACTTGTGAGAGGTACAGTTGTCTTGCTGGAAAACTCCATTACCGTGCGGATAACAGAACAGCATAAACGGATGGAGGTGATCACCCAGCAACTCTACGTACCGAATTGCATTGAGGGAGGTTGGTACACGCACCAAAGATCCCAAACTGTGCCACGAAAAAACACCCCAGACCATGATTGAGCCACCATGCCCTTGTACAGTTCCAGCCAGGCATGCAGGATCCATGGCTTCATGAGCCTGACGCCATATTCTCAGCCTCCCGTCGGCGTTAAGTAGTCGGAATAGAGACTCATCACTCCATGCTACTCGTTTCCAGTCCTCTACACTCCAGTCTCTGTGCTCTCTTGCCCAGGCAAGACATGCAGCCCGATGGCGAGTATAGAGCAATGGTACTCTCGTAGGTCGACGGCTCCCGAAACCCATACGGTGAAGCGAGCGTTGCACAGTCCGTTTACTGACTGTACGACTGGCACCGTCATTAAACTGGGTGGTAATTTGAGCTAATGTTTGGCTTCGCTGGCTACGTACAATACGCCTGAGCCGTCTCTCACCACGCACTGTTAAGGCTAATTGTCCTTTGCAGTTTGCCCGATCGCTAGTTTTTTTTCTTCCATCCATGTATTCTTGGTATACTCTTGACACTGTCGACCTTGAAAATCCTAGCTGTCTGACGATTTCGGAAATTGAATGGCCCATGCGTCGCGCACCTACGATTTGTCCGCGATCGAAGGCGTCTAAATCAGGCAGTTTACCCATACTGGCAATTCCAACAACTAATTCAGAACAACCACAGTACGCGCTATATATGCAGTTACCACAGCGCCCTCACTTGCGCATACATGATGCGCAGCGCTACACAATTTGCATAGGCTTTGCTATCCCTAATTCAGTGGAAATTCAGTGTATAAGACTGTTTTTACTCTGTTGTTTCTTATACCGCTGTTATTTGCTATGTTTACTTAAGTTTTTTATATATACATTGTGGTTCTGCTTTTAACATGTGGTTTAGCGCAGCTTGTCCTTTTTTTTGGACCTTGCGCCATTAAATTTCATCAAACCGACCAATCATTTTCTCTTTTAATGTAGAGAGCATTGTAGTATGATCCCGTGTTTCGTTACAACCGTAGACTGAACTATCTCTCGTTTTCTCGATAAATAGTAGATTATTTCAGACCATAAGAGCAACGGTTGCTGTATACTGAACAGTTAATGACCACCACAATAACTAATGTATGATGAATGTCTTATGCAGCATCACCAGCTGTTATTTTCACGAAGATGAGATTGATTGGAAAAATTATGATGGATCTTTTACCACTGTTTTTGTAGATCGAGAGGGTTAGTAGAAGACCATGACATTTTAACTTAATATCATGTTTTTTTCTTTTTTTAGGTTTAAAAGAAAGAAAAAACTGTTGACAATTAAATGTATGGAATGATACTGCATTTCCCTCAATTCTTTAGCATAAACATAGCTGCGAGCGTTTACCAGTCAATAAAGGAATACTATAACTAAGTCAATGACAGTTTTGCCATAGGGAATATTAAGGCTCCTGTGTACTAACCCTATTGGATTCGCTCACTTCAATGTTAACTTATGGAGAAAATGTGTCCAAGGATTACCGACTTGGATTGAAATATTTTTTTAAAAATTATTCTCCGTAATAGAGAAAGAAATTCGACACCTTGGGGCATTTTTCGTTTTTTAAAAAAGATGCAAATAATATTTTAAAATTTAAATTATTGGGGGAAAATCTGGTCTAGTGTGTTTTAAACGCATCTCGATTCCTTTAGTGGACAAAATTCCTACAATGAATCCTGTTGCAAAGTGCAGAAAAGGTCAAGCTATCTGAAAATACCATTATCAGCATTTATGTAGCTGTCAATAATAGACACATTTTCTCCATAGGTTAACATTGAGATGAGCGAATCCAGTAGGGTTAGTACATAGCAGCCTGAATGCATGCAAGTATGACTTACATGAGTCTTGGAATTTATAATAAACCCTACAAATCATACTGAGCATTTGTAATAGCATTCTGCATTCATAATCATTAATGAAAAAAAAAATAAAAAAGAAACTTGTCCATACATTTTTGGCTTAAAAGGAATACATAGAAACCATACTTCAAAATGTATTGCCATTTGGCAAACCTATCCGAAAATATTTATGTATGTCTGCTCTAACTCAGACACTCTTGATTCAAGCATGTCACACTCCTTAAGGGAGTCCAGGACACAAAATTTTCTTTAAAAAGTCACATTTCTATTTCCTTGGCGTTAAACATACTCTAGAGCTTCTATTCTATTCTAGAGAAAGTCTGCTATAGAGAACTGTTCTTCTAATCTAGAGAAACATCTCTGAATCTAATAAGGCATGGGTATATGTAACGGAACTGCCAAAATACAAGCCACTATATTAAGCCGTTCAGAAAAATTTACTTACATTCTAACTGGACAATGGGTAGTGCCATTTGAGATGGTATTCGTGTCTTTTTCTTTCTTTTCTGGATATCTTGTGCTGAAACTTTACAGAGGAAAATTCATCCATTGCTCAGCTCTATCAAGCTGAACAAAGTTACTTTTTGATTTAACAATTTAGTTGGATGTTTACAGTAAAAAAAATCAAACGGAAGAAATTAATCATTTTGTATTGACGTGCTTTGACGCCTTTTTGAAAAACCAATTCGGGAGTCCTAAAAATTCATGCTGGAGTCAAATTCTTAACGACACATCTCATTCACCTTGTTGTTGTTAGTAATTCCTCCTGATCTAGCGGCGCTAGATCAAGTCCATTAATCCATGTATCCTTAGTAGGTCCAGCAAATGACGAGGATCGGTAATAAAATCCTTCCTAGATAAGTTTAGACAAGTTAGGATGTGACCAGGAGTGGCCTGCTCATTAATTCACTTTTTGCAAGTGGGAAAGGTTTTGTTTTGGTGATCAAATTTTAGGCACCTCACGTGGCCACTCGCAAACCTAGAGATTGCAGTCTGCTCAGCTCTATCAACCTTGAAGGCAAGAACCCTACCAGGGCAGACACCAAAGTACCAGTCATGGACCGGGATATATCTCCAAGTACTCTGGATAAAAGATTTCCTTACGGAATATGCCTGCAGATAAGTAAGAGCCGAAGAAGTTATTGAACGTTCAGCGGTACCCTTCTTTGCTAAAATGTCAGCCATCTCATTTCCAAATAGGTCCACATTAGAGGGGACCCACTGCAAATGAATATCATGGTTCAAAGAGAGATGATCTAGCTGGTGCAGGCTGGACAAGCCGGCTCTGTCGCCCACTGTCGTCATTCACCTTGCCACCTTCAAACAAGTGCAAACAATACTTGTTTACATTTCTGCTCAAACTTCATAAAACACATAGTAGATGTTGAAAGACTGAAAACTTTTCAATAAAAAATCTCTCCTATACTTTTTAGATTATGAAATCAAAATCTGTGGTGACGCTTTATGATTAAGAATTTTTTGACATATCTATCTATATAAAAATGTATGTCTGTATGTATGTTCCAGAGTCTGGAACACCCGGAGCAATTTCAACCAAACTTGGTACACATATGACTTACAATCTCGAAAAAAATACTGTGGGGGTAAGAAACCCCTAGCACCCCTACGAGTGGGGTGGGAAGGGGTGACATGTAAAAATAATCGGAAACGACTGATATTAGTGTCTAATCCATAGTTTTCGGAGTCACTGATAGGAATAGTGACACTCCCGATGCTGTTTAAATGCAAGTTCAGCCCAACCGGCATTTTTTTTTGGGGGGGGGGGGAGGGGGTGAAAAATAAAATGTTCAAAATGGCCGAGATATCCCAGATACTCGGGCAACGCCGCTCAAACAACTAGTTTTAGTATAAAGACTTCTACCGATGATAGCTTAAAAAAAATTAAATCTTCATGAAATAAAAAATATTGTGTTCATTTTTCTCTTTTAAATGTATAAAGAGAAAAGAATATTTTTATTGGAAATATATTACAGGCTTTTGTAAGGATCCCTATTTCATTAAAAAAAAATAAATCCAATTCTGTGCCGTACTATCGTCGTTTACCAAGAAATATTAAACAATTTCGGATCGAAATTCAAGAGCTGTTTTAAAAAGACACGTGACTTCAGCAGTTTGATATTTTTTCAGCTGTAATAACAAACACACACACACACAAACAAACAAACAAACACACACACACACACACACACACACAACAAACAAACAAACAAAAAAAACTATCAAACTGCTACGATGAAATAATGTTCCAGTTCTCGACTCATTCCGATCCAGAAAACTCTAGTAAGAATACTTACAGGAATACCATTATTATTCTAACTTCGGAATCAGATTATCTCGTAATGCAACTGCTGCAAACAAAACATGTTTCATCCTTTAATCCGTTAAATGAAGGTCAAAATCACTTCCCTGACCAGAAAGTAAATGTTCCTTTTATTGCTAGCAAATATTCATAAAACATATTCACTCCCATTGTAATAAGAAATGTCACTTCTATTAGTGTTCTTGAAATGAATGCATAATTTTACTTGAGACTTATTGAGGCGCCGCATCATTATACTTAATGATAAGCTATGGGGATTTTTTTTCCTAATCGCAGATTAGCAGATACTTATTTATAAATTCTGTTTGTTTATTTGCATATTTAGGTTGACATTTAAATAAAAAAAGCCGTAGTTTTTAAATTTTTAATTTTTCTGTCTTCTCTTTACTTACGTGCATTTAAGTTATTGACATCTATCACTACAATTTTTTTTTTCGAAAAAGTTTAATTAACACTCATTTTGAGCTTTATTGTTGTTTTCCCTAATGCCCCCAGCTTGAAGTTCCAGACCAGGTCTATATAGGCTTCGGGCTGAAGTGTGCGGCTCCGGTTTATATAGCACCACAAGGGTAGGAGTTCCTTAGCTAGTTGCCACCTCAATTCTAACCGAGCACCACATTTACCAATTTCAGAATGTTATGACACATAACGTGCACATAAGCATCAGATATTTTTTGTTTAAAATTACAACTACCATTGAACAAAGGTCTAAACGAAATAGGCTGTAGAATATCACCTTAACTGTTAATGTAATTATGTTTAAGTTTACGTCAAAGTATATAGACCTCCTCTGTCATTGTTTCCCTTAACACTAGAAAGGCGGGAATTTTTTTCTCACTAAAAAGACTGAGCGCCGTCATTTTGAAGGTTGGAAATAAAATCAAGCATATAAAATATTTATTGTTTTTTTAAATGGTTAAATACTTTACATTTTGAACTATTTCATACCAATATATAATAAATCAGTATGTATTTATATATATTTTTAAGCAGGTATGCCGAGCTGACAACCTGGTATGGTTTATCCGTAAAAATATATGCATGGTTTGTGCAATCCTTATTTTTCAACACCAATATTTCTATTATTTGCAAAAGTGGGAAGAGACAAAAAGTAGCTAACATTTTTCCGGAATTATTTTAAAAATTTCTGTCTGTTTTCTATATTGCCGTCAAATAGATGGCTTTCAGTCTTAGTAGGTATATAACATATTTCTCCCCCTCTTTACTATCGAATATAATTTTGTAAATGTGTGGGCATATTTCGCGTAAAATTAAGTCATAAAATTTCAGAAGCCTGAGGACATAAATACAGACATATCGCTCAATAGTATGTCCAAACCGGTCAAAATGAGGGCAGCCGTTTTTCTAGTGTTAAGACAAATATGGGAAGAACTGGGGTCACTAGACCTCTTTACAGTAACATAAAATGAGACTGTTAGAGGCACATCGTGTCTCTAACTCACTAGTGTCCACGCCCAACATTATCTCATAAATGAGTCTCATAATATGAGATACTTGGAGTTGCTACTTGGAGCAAGGATTTATCTCTAACTCACTTGTTTAAAACCCTAACAGTCTCATAATGAGATTGTAAAAGGCACGGAAGTGTCTTTCATACTCAACTCACTTCACCACTTACCATGTTCATCCCTAACTGTCATATAATTGTGGAACAGTTATAGAAACGTATGTGCCTCTAACTCACTTGTGTTCATTCGTAAATGTCACTTAAAATGAGACAGTTAGAGACACGGATGTATCTCTAACCCACATGTGTTCATTCATCTCCAAGTGTCTCATAATAAGAGACTGCAGTGTCACCTTTCGATTACAAGGCTCGCAATCCAGCACGTTTCTCGCATCTTTTTGTACGGCTTCACAAAAACTCTCATTCAAAGTGTTATGGTTTATTCGCGTTCACTTTCTTCTTATAATCCTAAATATTATCTACTTTGAGTGGCATTTCAACAGAAAAATAAGTCACGATCATCACCTTAATCCTCTGCTGAATTAAATCCACTCGGCGGGGAAACTAAGCGCTCCACTGCTTCCGCAAAGCATCTAAACAAATATTTCTCGTCCCTTTCTTTCCTGGTTCTTCACTCGATATGAACGCTCTCTCCCTCAAGTTCATCAAATTATTATCCACAGACGGAAATCGAGCATAACAAATAAATGCCGTTATGTTTTACATTTTAATTACGCACTATGTTGATGGACGCTTAGCTTAAATCTTTCCAATGTAATATTAAAATATACCTTTCGAGAGAACGGGATTCCCGTTTCGGGGGATGTGTGTGTGTGTGTGGGGGGGGGGGGGGGATTATCGGAATCTATTTTTTTTTCTGCCTAATTTTTTTGGCTGGTGGTGGCAAGATTGGCCTACTCTATAAAGGGGTCCAGAAGTAAGAGATATTTGGAGCCCCAAACAATTTTTCAACGGTACAAAAAGAACATCTTTTCTCGAAATAAAAAGGATAATAATAACAATAATATAGAAAATTTAATAAAAACTAAAAAATTAACGTTATCATATTTATATACAGATATTCCTCGACTTACGACAGAGGTAGGGACCGAGACAGTGGTCGTAAGTTGAGTTGGTCGTAAGCCGAGTTTCAAACAATATATATTTTTTTTTTGTATATGCACATACATATATTTTTTACTTTCATACGTAATTTAAAATACATTGTATTTAGAAGACATAAATAATTCTTCTTCGTCATCACTACTTATTATGTTAGCATAATCCATTGGTCCAGAATTTGCGGCAGAAGATACGTTGAAAGTCTTTTTAACAAAGTTATCCAAGGTAGTTTGAACAGTTTGTGTCTTCTTTTTCTCGTATATTGTCTGGTAGCGAGCCAGATTTTTCCGAATACGACGATTTACACTCGTGAATCTTTCTTCATTTCGATCCATTGCTTCTAATTGTTGGTATTCCTTTATTAATATGATGAAATTTCTGAAGCCAATAGAGGTTTATTTGAGTCAATCAGTCTATCGTGTGGATATCGAAACTATTGCATCATACATTTTTATTATTGCGTCATAAAATTTTGAAGTATTGCAGAATATTGCATCATATTTTTACCATGTTTTTATTAACTTGCTTTCTTGTGTGCTTGTTTGTGTGTGTGTTTGTCTAGTACAAATCTTGCAATCGATTTTTAACTAACTTCCCGACTAGCTAGACATTTGAAACTTTTAGAATAGCTCAGAACACGATGACAATGCATTATTTTAAAACTTTTAGCCGAAAAAATCCACAAGGTGGCGCTTCGATCGAATTCAATGCTTGCACTTTTGCGTAACGGCGTTTGACGATTTTGAAAACAGAATACATGTGAATTTAATTTGTTTACAAAAATATTGTGCGAAAAATTTAAAAAATTATAAAAATCAAAGTTTATAAAGTTTGTGGATAGTGAAAACGACTAAAAAGTGATTAAAATTAAATAAAAGAAAGTGAAAAAGAAAAATTAAATGAAGGTTTGTGCAAATAAGAGAGAATTGTCAAGTTTATATGATTCTACAGAAAATTTAAAAACATGGTATATAAAAAGTTCTTTTTATCTTGTAATTATTTAATAATTATGTAATACATATATGAATGTACTGTACATTCGAGGAACAGTATTTTTGAGAAAAATAATATATATATATTTTTTAATTTAAAATATTCGGTCGTAAGTGCGAGCGGTCGTCAGTCGAGGAATACCTGTATGTGAATTTTTTATTGTTATATCACTAAGAGTATTAGAAAAATCATAACTTTTAACAATCCATCTCGATACTTTATAATAGCAAGTGCCCTTAAGGCTACTCTGTACTAACCCTATTAGATTCGCTCACCTCGGTGTTAACTTATGGAGAAAGTGTGTCCAAGGATTGCCGACTTGGATTTGAAGATTTTTTTTTGAAAAATTGTACTTCGTAATAGCGAAAGAAATTTAATATCTTGGAGTATTTTCCTCTTTAAAAAAAGAATGCAAACATTTTTAGATTTAAATTATTCGGGGAAAAAATCTGGTATAGTGTGTTTTAAACGTTCCTAAATTCCTTTGGTGGATGAAATTTATAAACTGAATCCTGTTGCAAGGTGCCGAAAAGTTCAGGTTATCTGAAAATACCATTTTTATTGGATTATCAGCATTTATGTAGCTGTCAATAGTAGATACATTTTCTTCATAGGTTAACATTGAGGAGATAGAATCCAATGGGACTAGTAAACTACACCCTTAATCGTGAGGGCGACATTAACAATGCTATCCACAACATTACTAATGCGATTATTGAAGCAGCTGATGTCGACCCGCAAAACCTCCTCTGCAAAACGCAAAAACAGGAAACCGTAGTGGTCAGACGAATGCCAGGACGCCAAGAAGTTGTGAAAGCCTGGGGTATATTCCGTAGGTAACCAACCACGGAAAATCTTTTCACTTTTAAACATGCTAAAAAAAACATTATGCATGTAATGCATGTTTTAAACACGCGCCAGTCAAGTGCATCGACGGAGCCTAAGGGAGTCGTGGGAAAAAATTATCTCTACCCTACCTTACAATACCCCCTCCCAAAATTTGTGGACAAAAGTCAAAATGGCAATGGGTTTACACCTGCCACCCTATTTCTTGTGTAATTCAGGATGTCCGTACATCATGAGATACTACAGATATCGCAAACGTAATAGGCCCTGCTCTTGCTACAGTTTAAATTATGGTTAATGTTATGAAAATAAAAAAATTTCAGGTAGTCTCTTCTAACGAAACTATCGCGGGCTATTAACGTAGGATTACTTATCGTTGCTTACCTTTTTTGTATGCAGTGGCGCACCCAGGGACCCCAAAGAAATAGAAGTTGCATTATGAATATTGATTTTACATTATAAATATTTTTATCCATTTATCTCGCCCCCCCCCATGCATTATAAATATTTTTATCCGTTCATCTCGCCCCCCCCCCTCAAGAAAAAATCCTGGGTGCGCCACTGTTTGTATGTATATATGTATGTATGTGTTATGTATATATGTATCTATATATATATATGTACGTATCTATATATATACATATATGTATGTCAAAATTTTGACGCATTTTGGTACTTTTCTGTTTAACTGTTTAATGCTTGCCCAAGCGATACAGACTGGGTTTGGAGCCTTGCCAAAATTATAACTCACGACGACGGACGGTTTTAGCGTCTGAAATTTTGCTTTCCGGAGGACCGTTATGGAGGAACGTAATCCTACGTTAAAAGGTATTACCGCATTTTCAGATCATACGACGCACCTCAAATTTATGGGAGTATATTTAGAAAAGAAAGATATTTTCAATTTCTTATCCAAGGGAACAAGGAACCTTCAGCTTCGAAATTTTTAATTTTCAATTTTTAACTCTATATACAAAATCACAATAATTTGTATTCTTTTTTACTACATTTAAAACCCTTAGAATCCAAAATAAGGATTTTTGGCAGAAAAATGCCTTTTATAAAATTTTTTTTTCCCAAAATACTAGCGTTTCTCAAAATGCTCCATGTGCATTCTAAATCATTGAGAAAAACCTTAGATTTTTTAACATAAGTTTACCGTACATATATAAATTGTAATAAAATCTCGTTGTCTAGGGTTGAAACATCGTATGAAACGTCGAAACGTAAATTGTTCTAAACCAGTTAAAATTAAATCACACAGATAAACAAAGTTCCTCAACTTCTAAGTAATAAAATGACTCAAATAATACGATTCTCATAAGACGAACATTTATATATTTGGACAATACGGTACATTAAATATAATCATCATAACATAGAAATACGTCGTTTTACTACATCGTTAGAAAACAGAAATCATATCACAGCCGTCAGCTGCGCGTCTTAATCGTATGGAAGTTAATTCTGTTCTGCCACGTTCTCCCAGAGTTCACAGATGGCGCTAGCTGTGAAACAGAATCATCTGCCGCGAGTGTCAGAAGTTGGTACCAGAGGGCGTTCCCACAGTTCGGCCCTCCTGACCAGATGACGGTCCTCCGCATCTAGATCTGAAAAATTCTGCAGAAGAAAAACAAACAGAAAGTATCTATTCAAAAAAAATTAAATACAAAAAAAAAACTTTCTAGTGTGCTGTCGTCTAATCATTTTTCTAAGACATTATCGTTGTTGTGGTCATCTCGTCATCGAAAATCATCGTCGTTTTCATTATCATGGCCAGTTTGTCGTTGTCGTCTTTAAAATCAAAGCCATGTCGTCTTCATCGTCTTAAGTTTTTCATCTTCATCTTAAAACAAAAACAAATAATTTTGTAACACTTTTTCAGGACAAAATCGGGGTGAAAAATGTCTAATTCGGTATGTTGACATCGTATTATGACTTAATTTTGGTTTCAAGTCTTCATGTAATCGGCAGCTGTAGATGTAAAATTTGGATCTTCATGTTGTTGTATTTCAGTATATTTAGATGCTTGCAGATTTTCAAAAGACAGTTTATTAGCACCATACAACTGTTTCTTCTCTTGTAATTTAAGGAAATTTTCTTGCTTCTTCTTCAGTTTTTCACTTTCGGATTTAATTTTTAATAACTGCTCTCCAAATTCATTTTCTAATTTTGAAATACTAATCTGTAACAAATGTTTTTCTTCAAGAACAGTTTCTAATTGCAATTCTATTTCTTTTATATTAGATATTCTAAGGTCTTCTTTATTTTTCAACTCTGATAGCATCTGTTCTTTCAACATTTTGTTGTAAATTCTAAGTTCATCAATAATTTCTTTCATTTGTAATACTACATTTTCTTTTTGTACAACAGCAAAAGTATTTGTTTGGTTAATAACAACAATAAGATATAAACTCAATATCACTATTACATTACTCATAGGAGGAGTTCTTATGATACACCAATCATAGCCACACAAATTACGAAATAATTCTATGAACAAAATAAACCAGGTAAAGAAAGATCGGCGATTCGTAGTCTTCTGATATTCAAGTCCTTGAGTATGAACATTTTCTCTCTTATTTTCATCTTGTGGTTTTTCACGAACATCATGTTTTAGTCGTATTTTATCACAACTTTCGCTTCTTTTCTAATCTTTATTCTTTCTAGTACAGGGGTCATAGCAAGGGAAGAAAAAAATATAGGAGTTTTAAAGAAAAAATATAGGAGTTTAAAAGAAAAAAATATAGGAATTAAGTAGAAAATAGTTTGTTGAAGCGCATGTACACAAACAAAACTGAGTACCATTATCAGCACAATTCTACAATGTGTGAAGTCATAGCCCCAATTGGGTGCTAGTAAAATAATCTATATTTAATAAATGCAAAACAATTTATAAACAGAAGTTTAATAATGTACTACATGCTTGCTGAATGGACATATGCCAATATTACAGATGTTAAAAAAAAAATTATTTTTTAACTTTTTTTGCCAATATATTAATTTGCAGTTTAACTTTTTTGAGTTCTTCTCCCTTTTCAGTAAGCATTTTGTGCCCTGACTGTAGAAGGGCTTGTGCAGAGCATACTTCTGCCACATTATTATTCTGAACTGCTTTTGATAGTCTTGTATTAGCTTCGCCAATTAAAGAATATGGTAATTCTAATGTCCAATCCAGGGGTTGTAAATGAAGCAGCACAGTCTACACAAAAACACATTTATTTTCTATGCTACGGACATCACAAAAAGCGGACAATAGATCTTAATCTTATATTCTGGGATTCGAAAAGTGGAGCTCAATAGCTCATCCCAGTCTCCCCTATCGCTTACTCGATTCTCTCTGCTCTACCAAAACAAAAGTACTTACATAGGGAGAGGGTGCGTTGCAGCGCCATCTGGAGAACATAAATTTGAAGTTGCAACACCCTCCCCCCCATGAACTGCAAGGTTCATCAATACAAAATGCAACTAAAACAGATAAACAAATCAATTACATATACATTAATAATAATTCAAAATTATAGATATTCAATTATACCTATACATTAATAACATGCAATTCAAAATTATACATATTCAATTATATTTATACATTAATAGCATTCAATTCAAAATTATAGATACTCAATTATATTCAAAGAGTTTCAATTATATTTAAAGTTCAATGTTCAAAAAAGTTTGTAAAGTTCAAATCAGTTCGTTTCTCTATCACTTGTCAGTCTGAGAGTTCTAGAGGGAACAAAAGTTGTGTAGGTCTCTTCACAACACCAGAATCTAACTTCACGCAACATGATCTTACCTTACCGTCTCTTCCGGGGAATACTTCTATGATCCTCCCCATTCTCCACATATTTCTAGATGACTTGGGATCTCCAAGTAGCACCACGTCATCAACTTTGAAACCTCGAACTGCTGTCGTTGATGCAGTGCAATTAGCTGATTTCAGATTTAACAAATATTCCTTCCGCCACCTTTCCCAGTAGTGATCTAATAACCTTTGTCGATAGTTGTAACGTTTGGTTAAATCTTTCCTATTTAAGTTGTTGCGTTCTTCACTGAGTTTCACAGGTGGCAATGATGTTAAACGTTTTCCGACGAGGAAATGTGCTGGAGTCAATGGTGAAGGTTCATGAGGATCACTGTATACAAAGGTAATGGGTCTGGAATTAATTATAGATTCAACTTCCGTTAATATGGTCTCTAACTCTTCTGTTGATAATGATGATTTTCCTAGGGTTTTTCGTAGGACTGTTTTCACTGACCTTACTAGCCTTTCCCAGAATCCACCCCACCAAGGGCTTTTCTCGACTATAAATTTCCAATATATGCCTGCCTTGCCAAAAAAAATCACTAACTTCTGGGGAGCTAATATTCGTCCATATTTCCTTTAAATCGGCATTCGATCTTTTGAAAGTCTTTGCGTTGTCTGAGTAAATCGTCGAACATAATCCACGTCGTGCAATGAACCTACGTAAGTCAAGCAAAAATGTTTCAGTGCTTAAATTCGAGACTAATTCCAGATGGATCCCGCGGGTCACTGCACATGTACATAGTAAAATATAGTGTTTCCCGTCATTTTCTCTGGTGAACAAGGGACCTGCAAAGTCAATACCCGTTACATCAAATGGAGGGGTCTTCTGGACACGATCAGCTGGTAGTGGTGCTGTTACTTGTATGCCAGGCCGTATTTTATATCGTTTACATATCAAGCACTTATTTAACGTAGATTTAACAGACTGTCTCCCTCTCAGTATCCAAAATTTGTTTCGTACTTCCACTAAAGTGTCAGATACTCCTGAATGTAATACCTTATTATGGGCATCCAAAATTAAGAGTTCGGCGTATTTCGTTCTTCCTGGAATTATACAAGGATGTCTTTCGTTAACCTCAAACTGTGAGAATTGTAATCTTCCTTTTACGCAAATTAATCCGTTGTCATCTAGTTGAGGGTCGAATCCAATTAGTTTCGAATGTTTGCTAATTGGCTGATTATTTAGCAATTGATTCATCTTTTCTTCAAAATATTTACATTGAACTATTTTGACCCAATAGATTTCGACTTCGGATAATTCAGAAACTTTTAGTGGTCCTTTAATCTTTTCATTATTTTTCTTTGAATTGTGTATAAATCGCTTTATCCAAGCAGTCACTCTATACACTCTTGAGAGTTTGCTATACTTCTCTATGTCCAAAACAGGTTCTTGCACAGGCATGATGTTACAAGCAAATTGATGACAAGTTTCCCTTTTAACTTTCCTCTCTGATTGTAGTTCTTCCTGTTTAATTTCATTTGACACATATGGAGGCCATAGTTCATCAGGTAATGTCAACCACTGTGCACCCTTCCACCACTTTTCGTTATTCAATAACTGACGAATTGATTCTCCTCTTGTGAGTATATCGGCTGGATTCATCTTCCCTCTGCAGAATTTCCAATTCTGTGGTTCAGTATGCGTCTTAATCTCAGTGACTCTATTCGCAACAAAGGGTTTCCATTCCCTTGCTGTTCCCTTTATCCAATGGAGAGTTATTGATGAATCAGTCCAAAGAAATGTGTTGTGATGTTTTATCTTGAAGATATTTCCAAGGTATTCCGCAATTCTAGCTGCAATGACGGCTCCCATGAGTTCTAATCTTGGCACTGTGAGTCTTTTCAAGGGCGCGACTCTTGTCTTTGACATCACAAAACTAGTACTAAAATTTCTTCCTTCTCTGTATCTCAAATATGCTACAGCGCCATACGCTCTTGGGCTGGCATCGCAGAATATGTGCAATTGCATATCTTCAACCTTCAATGATGGGTCGTCGGGAAAATACTTCCTGCCAATAGAAAATTCTTTCATATCCTCAATTTCTGAATGCCAGTTTGTCCATTTTTCTTGTAAATCGCTCGGGAGTTCCTCATCCCATTTTATGCCCTTTTCCCACATTTCTTGAAGTAGGCATTTTATTCTGATGACGTATGGAGATAGAAATCCTGCTGGGTCAAATATTCTGGCCACTGTTTGTAATACAAAACGTTTGGTGTTTTTAACATTCTGCAGTGACTCAATAAGGGGTTTAATGTCTAATTGTAAGATATCTGATTGTGTGTTCCACCTTATTCCCAGCACCTTAGTGTGATTTTCCGACATTTCTTCTTCCATATTGTCGTTATCAGACCAGCGTTGGCTTAAATGTTTGGAATTAGTTTTCCATTTTCTAAGTTTCATCCCAGCGTCATCAAATATTTTTACTGCATTGGTCGATAAGCGATAGGCTTCTTCGACATCGTTTGCCCCATAAAACAAGTCGTCCACATATAAATAGTTATTTAACATGTCAACCGTTTCTTTGAATTCCGATTCATATTTCCGTATATGGTACTTAATAGTTGCAGCCAACAGAAATGGACTTGAGCTGACTCCAAATGGAACTCGATTAAATCTTAAAGTCTTGACGTTTTCAGCGTTAGCCAAATTTTCCTCATTCCAAATAAAACGCAAATAATTCCTATCTTCGGGGGCGACTGAAATTTGTAAGAACGCTTTCTCGATATCAGAACTGAAGGCGATTTGGTATTCTCTAAATTTTAAAATTACAGTCAATATATTAGGATTCAAATTTGGACCAGGATCCAAGCAGTTATTAAGTGATTCCTGATTTTTCTCTTTCGAAGATGCGTCGTACACGATTCTGACTTTAGTAGTGGTTTTGTCTTTTTTAATGACCGCAGTGTGGGGCATATAATACACGTTTTTTAAATTCAGTTCACTCTTAGGACATTCTTCAATAATACCATCTTTAATCTGCTCTGACATAATCGCTTTATAGTTTTCAAATAGCCATTTGTTACCCTTAAATCTGTTTGTTAAATTAATAAATCGTCGCTTCGCAAGTTCAAAATTATCATGTGGTTCGTTCCCATTTGAATTCCACAGTAATTTTACTTCGTATCTACCCTTTTCATATTTAATATTTTCTTCAAAGGTTCGTAACGCTTCACTGGAGGTATATATATTTTCATTCTCACTTATTCCTAACGCTTCCAATTCCCAGAATTGGCGAATCTCGTCGGGTTCTTGCGCTGCTATAAACAATGATGACACACCCCCAGATGTCTGGGGTGCATGAACTCTTCCTTGCACCGACCATCCGAAAACAGTTTCCACGCCGACGAGGTGTTTGTTTATTTTTTCTATTCTCCCCGTCGCGACACTAAAGTAGAAATCGGCCCCTATTAGAACATCTATGTGACCTTGATCTGCGCCCCTCTCAAAGCAGGCAAGAGGGAAATTCTTTAGATCCATCTGACGACGAATGTTTATGTCTGGGATAGCAATGGGTGCGCAGCAAATATTCTCTATTACGAGAGCTTCAATTTCTACAATTTTAGATGGGCACATGTAATTTTGCATCTTTAATTGTACTACACTATGTGATTGTGTCAGCGGTTTCGTAGATCCAAAGGGAAATATGCTTAATGTTTCCTCTCTGATTACCGGAAGTTTTAATTCTCTTACTATGTTTTTATTAACAAAAGTTCTCTGACTTCCGGAATCCATCAAAATACGAGATAATCTTGAGTGAGATTTACCTTTAATCAATACGTCACATGTTAACAATAATATATTGCTTCTTAAATTGGAATCCGCGCTTTGATTTTGAAACATAGTTACATTAGTTTCGGGTTCTGATTTTTCTGAAGCATCACAAATTGATTTGTTATGTTTCCTATTGCACAACGAACACGGTTCCGTTCTCGAACGACAGTCTTTGGCTAAATGATTTCTTTTTAGGCATACGAAACACCTTCCCATTCGTTTTAGAATATTTTTTCTTTCAGTTACAGTAAGCTCAGTACAATCATCACTTCTGTGATTTGTTTCCTTTCCACAAAATACACAGCCATCTCTCGATAGTACATTTAGTGCTGCAGTTGTAGGTGGTCTAAAAGGCTTTGGCTTATATTGGTCGTGTAAGTAATTTTTATGCTTATACTTATCGGCAATATTTTTATTTTCTGAGCAGTCTTTGACATTTATTTCAGAATCTGTTCCCTTGGTTAGATTTTCCGTTCTTTCCCTACTTTCGATTTCTTTTTAAGGAATTTCATTAATTCCGTTATCTTTTCAATTTCTGCTTTATCATAGCATCGGGTAAATTCTAAAGCTAGATCTTTCGGTATTACTTTAATGAGGATAGGGAATAGTAAACAACCAAAGGTATCGGTTTTAACTCCAAGACTTTCCAGTCCTCTTATCTGCACTTCACACTCGTCATAGAGTTTTCTCAAACTCTTCAAATCACTAGATCTTCTTACCGGAGTTAAATTTAATAGGCGGGTCATGTAACAATCTATTATGACCTCTTCCTTCCCAAAACGGGATTTTAAGATATCTAGTGCCTTCACATAATTCTCGGATGTTAGTGTCAGACCTTGTATTGCCGTTGCGGCATCCGAACCCAAAACAGTTTTTAAATAATTAAATTTTTCAATTTGATTTAGATTTGGGTTATCATGAATAGCAGATTCAAACTGCGCCCAAAAGGCTGGCCAAACGCAGATATCTCCGTTAAATTTTTCTATATTTAGCCGTGGTAATTTAATATTTGATTTTGGATTAACTTCTGAATTACTGGCACTCGGGCTATTACTGGTATTTATGCCACTACTGGTAGCATTTGAAATTAATTGTTCTTGGTTTAGGTTATATAAACATTTATTGCCGCGTACTTTAGAGCTTATAATTTTATTTGTATACTCCTCGCAACTTTCGATTTCTGCTTCCATGTCATCAAGTTCAGTAACTTGTTCTATCTCATTATTTAATGCGTTTAATGAGCTCTCTTTATCCGTTAACTGCGCGAGCAATTCTTCTATTTCTAGAGCATTAATTTCGGCTTTAGGTTTAAATAGTTCTGCTTCGATTTTGTTGATTATTTTAGTCGCTGATGATCGCAGAACAGTTCTTTTCTTTTTTAATTTTTCTACATCCATATCGAATTATCAACTTTATGGATTTATCAATTCAAAAAAATCAGTTTATTCACTCACCTTCTGATCTAAAGGTATGATCCCGTGGGTTCTGCACCAAAAGGATATGGTAATTCTAATGTCCAATCCAGGGGTTGTAAATGAAGCAGCACAGTCTACACAAAAACACATTTATTTTCTATGCTACGGACATCACAAAAAGCGGACAATAGATCTTAATCTTATATTCTGGGATTCGAAAAGTGGAGCTCAATAGCTCATCCCAGTCTCCCCTATCGCTTACTCGATTCTCTCTGCTCTACCAAAACAAAAGTACTTACATAGGGAGAGGGTGCGTTGCAGCGCCATCTGGAGAGCATAAATTTGAAGTTGCAACAAAGAATGACTAGAATCCACTGCTTTTTGTAAATGTTTTTTCATCACTTCTAAATTTTTCAATTCATCATCACATTTCCTTTTTGAATTTAAAGCCTCTCTTTCTTCTTCTTCCTTTATATTTTTTTCTAAGTATTCTTTATACATCTTGTGGGCTTCTCTAAAATATTTTAACATCTTGGGAGAGACGGGAATTTTTGTTACATCACCGCCTCTGCTTCTGATTTCTGCCTCAACTGTACGAAGACTGTTAATTGTCTTTTCGTTCAAAGAAGCACGAGAAGTTGTCACATAGCGATAATTTACAGAAAAACCACGTTCAACATCAGCCTGTCCATGATATATACTCAATACTGCTTTAATAAGTTTAGTGAGGTAAGGATATTTGACACTGCCAAAATTATTTCTCATTTGTAGTTTAGTCGACCAGTAATCATCAATTCATTTAGTGCAACCTGAGAGATTTTCTATATTGACTAAATCATCATCTGTCTCCTCATTCATATAAATTTTCCACTCTTCACATACTTTATCGATATCCTCTTTCTTAATTACAGCAGGCATCTGTTCGGCGACTTTTTTCAAGCATCGTAATGAACGCTGTTCATGCTTGACATATGGATATAAAATGTAAATATTTTTCAGCAATACATTGTTTAAAGCATAGGTTCCCAAAGTGGTCCAGGTGGACCCCCAGGGGTCCATAGGAGACCACACGGGGGTCCACGTAGACGTGAAAAGAAAACAGGGGTTCACAAGTTGTAAGTGGGGGTCTACAAAAAAATTTCTGGTTTTCATAATAAAGAACAAAAATTTTGGCTTGAATTTACCTATCAACGTAGGCAGGTAGCATCATTCACTAGGTAGGTGCTCAAAAATATTCGAGACTCAGTTCAAACATAGAATTGAATAGAACAATAGATAATAGTACAAGTGTACACCACATGTCGAGACTTGCAAAGTGCCGCCCGTGCGCCCGCTCTTCCGGGATGCTTGTTTAGACCTGCAAAGGGATGAAATGCGACTTGCGCTGTGCTTGCAATCTACATTAGTATAAATACGAATGCCAAGAACAAAACGTTACTCATTTGTTTCCGGGATTTTAAACATAAAAGTGTGACTGTGAGTGAATCGATGTCAGTGTTTGCAGTGCCGGAAAAAGTAAGTATCTGCCTATTTGTTATACATATTTTTATTGTATATTGAAATTTATTAATCATATTATATTTGTTTTACTATTTGAGTGTAGTAGGTAGTTATGTAGTAAAAATTAAATACTACAGATTATTCAAAACTTCTATAAAAGAACAAAAAGCCAGGGAAGATTAAACTTTAGGTACCTCGGTACTGTTTTGTGTAAAAATATTTATTTAGCGACGACGGCGATTAATTAAAAGAGCGATGTTTCCGCGGGCATTTTGTTTTTTTATTGCAATAATTCTATTCTGTTGTGTTATAATAGCCATATTCTGGTAAAATCGCCTCAAAAACAAACATTTTTTACAGGTCACAACTGATACGTAAAATGGCTGAATCTAAGAAGAAATTTCGACAGTACAGTGTTCATTATTTGAAATTTGGTTTTCTTCCATCAACGGCAGACAAACGATTGCCCATGTGTCTTTTATGCAACAAAGTTCTGAGCAATGACTCTATGAAACCATCGAAGCTCGAAGACCATCTAAGAAGGTTATCATCCTGAAAAAATAGGTAAAGATCTGAAATACTTTGAAACATTGAAGGAAAAATTTGAAAAGAGACCTACCGTAAATACACTCATGGACAAAAAAAATTAGCGCACCAAGAAGGAGTCGTCAAAATGAAACGAAATTTTACATACGTAATGACTATTTTGATATAAGTAAATGATAAGAAAATCAAAGAAAAAGGATAATTTATTTCAGAGAAAAAGGCAAAAGAACGGAGGAGTTAATACTCCGTTGGACCCCCTCTAGCGCGAATGCACGATGCGATACGATCGGGCATTGAGTCATACAAGTTCTGTATGATGTCTTGAGACATTTCGTTCCATATTTGCTGGAACCTTGCCTCTAGTTCGTTCAAACTTGTGGGATGCCCAACTCGTCGTCCCAAATGATCCCAGATATGCTCGATTGGAGACAAATCTGGGGATCGGGCAGGCCAAGGAAGGGTAGTAACAGTGCAGAGACAGTCTTGTGACACCCTTGCCGTATGAGGCCGAGCATTGTCTTGTTGAAAAATGGCTCCTGGGAGCCGTTGCATGAGTGGCAACACATGTGGTCGCAGCATTTCATGAACATACCGCTGGGCTGTCATGGTGCCGAGGAACATTACTAGGGGTGACCGTGTATTGTAGGCAATGGCACCCCATACCATCACACCAGCTGTGGGAGCGATGTGTCGCTGTACAGCAAAGGCAGGATTGAAGCGTTCACCACGGGCTCTCCACACACGAACACAATTGTCATCACTGCCGAGATTGAATCTGGATTCGTCGCTAAGACGACCTGGTTCCATTCCGCTGCAGCCCAGTTTCCTCGTGCGCGGCAAAACTCCAAACGGAGGCGTCGATAGGTGGGCGTCAAGGGCAGCACACGTAATGGGCGCCGCGATACCAACTGTCCTTCAGCCAGGCGCCTTCGTATGGTTCGAGAAGACACAGAGGCCCCTAGTGAAGGTGCTACCTGTGCCTGGATGGCGGCCGATGAAGCAGTTGGCTGTACGCGTGCATTTCTTACGATGTGGTGGTCTTCTCGACGACTGGTCTGTCGAGGGCGTCCTGAGCCTGGTCTTCGTGTACATGACATCTCTCGGGTCCACTGGTCCCAACACCTCCTCACAACACAATCAGAGCGGCCTAATTGACGAGCTACTCGCCTAGCTGACCACCCAGCTTCCATCATCCCGACGATTCTCCCCCTCTCAAACTGCGACAACTGCTTATATTGTCTTCGAACACGGCGTAATGGCATGTCTATCTCAGCTCTTCCTTTGTAAATGATTCAGCACACTCAAACAAGCTTTGGTTACCTGTTTTATACTCCACAGAGTACGATGTGTTCAACTACCCTCTACCTGCTATACGTAATGCGCAATCACGCTGCATTTCTAATCATTTGCATATCTCCCCGACATGTACCTTCATTGCAAGTTTCGTTACGATCCCGCAATTATTTCTTGGTGCGCTAATATTTTTGTCCATGAGTGTAGTATGTTTGCTTCAACGTCTCAAAGTAACGATGATGGCTTGAGGGCATCTTACAATATTTCGTTGCTTATAGCGAAATCTGGAAAACCGCACACCATCGGAGAAGAGTTAATTTTACCCGCTATTGAAGAGGTTTTAAAAACTGTTCTGCACAAACCTCCATTTGACGAACTCAAAAGAATTCCTTTAAGTAACAACACTGTACAAAGACGTATTGATGAAATGAGCTCTGATATAGAAAGCTTCTTGTGTAATTATCTGCAAACCACTCATTTTTCTATTCAATTGGACGAGTCTACTTTGCCTGGTAATGAAGCATTATTATTGGCATATGTTCGATTTGTTATGGACGAAGAAATCCATGAAGAGCTGCTATTCGCAAAGACTTTGAAGTTGGACACTAAAGGCGAATCGATATTTAATGTCCTGAGTAATTTTTTTACACAAAAATCTATTCGATTTACAAACATTATTTCGGTGGCAGCAGATGGAGCTCCTGCCATGTTCGGGCGATATCGTGGGTTTATAAGCCATCTTAAAAGAATAATACCAGGACTAATTGCAATTCACTGTGTCATCCACCGACAACACCTTGTAGCGAAAAATTTGAGTGATAGATTGCACCAATCGCTTCAATTTGTGATTAACGCAGTTAATAAAATAAGGAGCAATGCTTTGAATACCCGTTTATTTGCACTATTGTGCGATGAAAATGATGAAGATTTCCAACGACTGCTCTTACATACTGAAGTACGCTGGTTGTCGAAAGGTGCATGCTTATCGAGATTTTACTCACTTTTCGAATCAGTGATAGAGTTTCGGGAAACTAAAGCACCAGATTTAAATAAAATCTGATCAAATATAAAGAGGACATTGCGTACTTAACAGATTTGTTCATAAAATTCAATGACGTTAACTTGCAGTTACAAGGGGGCAGCCTTAATTTAATAAAAACAAAGGGTGTAATTTCGGTTTTTCTTGGTAAATTGAAATTAATGAAGCAAAATATTAGTCGGCGCGAATTCTCCCAGTTTCCGCACTTGTCACAGATAGAATGTCTTGATGAGGATATTCAGACATACGCTCAACATTTAAATACCCTGCATGATGACTTCAAAAATAGATTTGAAGATATTCTGACGATGGAAATACCACCATGGATCATAACCCCATTTGATGAAACGGAAGAGGCGAATGTGGTATTACAAGAGGAGCTACTTGAGCTCAGCACCAACGAGGAACTGAAGGTGAAATTTAAAAAAGGCTATCAAACATTTTGGCTGCAGGCAGAAATCCCCGAAAAATATCCTGGGCTGTGGGAAATTGCGAGAAAATTTTTGATAGCGTTTCCCTCGTCATATCTTGTCGAAAGAAGTTTTAGTGCCGTTACCAACCTGTTAACAAAAAAAAGGAGCAGATTGAACATCACAGAACGGGGAGATTTGAGATTACTTCTTACAAAACTGAAGCCAAATATTGATAATTTGCTGTCAATTCATCCAGTACATCCGTCTCATTAAAAGTATGACTATTTTTTATTGTTGATTTACATTTCAGAGTTCATTGTTGATTTTTTGTCAATTGTTGATTGTTTGTAATAATAAATGTTTATAATTTTGTATAACCACAAGCATTATTTTAATAAATAGGACACAAGAAAATGTGCTACTTTTTTTTCTTCTTAACACCCCCAATTTAGGGTGATATTTTTTAGGAGTTTTGGGAATACAGTAGAAATGTAGCAGCAGGGGGTCTACCAAAAATAGTAAAGCTTTGAAAGTGGTCCACGAGAAAAAAAAGTTTGGGAACCTCTGGTTTAAAGGAAGGTGTTTTAATAAATAATCAATAACAGCAATGATGAAATTTTTTGCTTCCAAATAAAAATATTTCCTACCTTTTTCTTTAAGTTTGAGCTTCTTTTTTGGCAAGAAAACCAACAGAAATCTTTTCTCCTTGTAGTACATTATCAGAATTTTTTAGGTCAAGAGGAAGCAGTCTGGATATAGATTTCTCTTGCGTTTTCTCAGGCTTTACAACCCTTGTTAAAAGACTTTTTATTAACTTGCAAAGTTCATCATAAAGAATATGAATCAACGGTTACTTGCATAATTTTCAAAAAACTTTCGAAGCTTTCACCTACCGATTTCAGAAAATGTAAACGAGTCAAAGTAGAAGAATCAATAAGAACAGATCTCAAGAATTGATATAAGTGGGATTGCAACTGGCTCTTAATTTTACTTTCTGGTATGAATTTTAAGAAATATGCTTCCCACTGGTTGATAATCCTAGTAATGACTGGTATCAGTATCAGCCACCTATTACTCACAAATCTCATTATCATTTCTTCCTCAGTCCCAACTTCGATTTGGACGCCTCGGAAATCTTCTTTGCGAGCTGGATATTTATGTAGAAATTTAAATACAGTATCCAAAAAATCTTCAATGTTCCAGTGATTTGCTGCATGAGTCATTGCATGCTTAAAAGAATTGTGCACAATATGAAAGTTACAAGAACCTACTCTGATAAGAGGCAGACAATCTCTATCTTTAAGTCCTTTGTCAATTTCTTCAAGGCATTTTTGGTTAACAGGTGGTCCATCAGAACTTAGGGCTAACAATCTGTTAACTGGTAACTTATCAAGTGCAAGTGTCAAAAATATTTTGTCTTTCAAAGTATCTGCTGTAGCGTGACCCAGTTCAAAAGTACGCAGGAAATGACTAACAATTTGGTTACGGTCTTCATTCCAAAATCTTGGTGTCTCAATGTGCTTGCAGCATGGTTTTATGCTTAACTCCAATAATGGACAACTTTTCTAAATCAAAACTTGCTGTTGAATAAGAGAGGAGATGGGGAGGAAAAAATGGCTCAAAGCTCACAGCATTCAAACATATCCATCAGTGCAGTCATTTAGTGAGTTAAATCAGAAACAATCTTCCACTTTTTAGATGTTTTGTGGAGGTATGAATTTTTTAATTTTTGGATAGCGTCTAACAGTATATGTAAAAAAAAATATAGGAATTGGTGTGAAAATATAAGAGAATATCTGCCAAATGGAGAAAATATAGGAAATATAGAAGGCCCGATAGTATCTTTGGTCGTTTCTTTAGGTTTGTGATCTTGATTATCGTCTGACTGAGATGTAAATGATTGTATACTAGATGTATCAGCAACACAGGAATTGATAGCTAACGGTAACGGAGATATACAAGAACTTGTAATGCTGTCTTCGACATTTTTATCTATGATGTCAATATCACTTGTGGAATTTTCTATGGCAACCATTTCTTGCTCAAAATTTATTCTTTCTGGTAGAAGTTCTAGAGAATCTTTATCAAATTCTTCACATCTCTCAATTTTAAAAGAAATCTCAGGGCTATCTAGATTATTATCTATGGGACTTTCAACATGAACAATGTCCACAATGTTGTCATCGTCTGGGTTTTGCTTTGATGCTTCAGTACTATGCTCAGTATCTGCATTAATTTTTCTTGAACAAGATCATCAGTATTTATTTTAACTTCTATCTCAATATCGTCAATAACATCAGAAACAAAACTGTTCTCAGTTGAAGTAATGCTCAATTCAGAATAATTAGCAACAGCTTCAATTTTGTGTGGGGAAGGATAAAGTTTTTCGTTTTTTATAGTATGTCCCAAAAATTCAATTTTACTTATTTAATTTTTAACTGTTTTGCCTACATTATTACTACAAATATTTAATTCGTTACATGTGTCAGAAATGTTTATATTTAAAATTTCGAATTCATCAGACGTACCATCAATTCTTGGTCTAGAGATAGTTACACTACCTTTACTAATCATAACTTCTGATTGATTTAAGATATCCATCCCTATTATAGCTTCGTAAGGCATAACGCAATTAGGTACTACGCATATTTTAGAATCGAAAGTGTCATCATCTATTTTTAATGAACTGTGAAAGAATCCTAAAGGTTTGATTTTATTATCTCCTATTCCGGTCAAAACGGAAGTAAAACGATTTAAGCGAGGTTTTCCTAATTTATAATAAACATCTTCCCTAAACAATGTCAGAGCGCTTCCAGTATCCAATAAAGCCAAAATCGGTACATCGGAAATGAAGATTGTCTTACGCATTATTTCCAATGGTTGTTTACACAAAGCTGACACGACAATTTTGTCGCCAACACATTCATAGGAGTGATGCCCAAACGTATTACATTTAAAACATTTGAAGCCAAGGTGCTTGTTTAAACAAGAATTACTCTTATGGTTTAATTCACCGCAGTTATAACAACGAATAGTCTTTTTGTTTATGGATGAAAAATTATCGGGGTTAGGCGGATGTTGTGTTGACTCATGACTTTTCCTAACTTTGTTGTTATAACGAGTTGAATATTTTGAATTTTGATCAGATTTAATTTTAGCATAGATTTTTAATTTTTCTCTGAATTCTTTAATGTTCTCACATCCATATAAAATTGATTTATTGTTAGCAGAATCATTAATACCATTTATCACATAATGCATCAACAAGGGAAAATCTATATTGTCCTTGTTAGCCAATTCTCGCATAACTAAGAAATATTTATCGAAATTTTCATTATCTCTCATTTTTCTTTTATTCAAAAGATCATGTAAATTAGCTGAATTTATTTCAAAAGAAAATTCATCAATCAAGGCTTGTCTCAATTTTTGCCACGAATTAATTTCGGTTTCTGTTCTAACAAATAACAAAGCATTTCTACCCAATGATCTTTTAGCCATAACAAATTTTTGTAAATCCGACAAATTAAATAGTATTGACATATTCTCAAAGTGATCAATCCAATGGATTATATTTTCATGAGATTCTGCATTAAATTTAGAAATGGTACTTTCGATATCAGCATAATTAATACTAACACTTGGATTAACAGGGTTTGCAAAAAAATTACTTCTATAAACATTATTACATTGTATTGAACAATAAGCTATATTTTCTTATTGTATTTCAATAAGCTAAGCTTTTTTTTCACGTCGCACTGCATTGAAAAATTATTTTTACTATTCGCTTCTTCACATTCTGAGTCAGAAGACAAAACATCTGTATTACTGTTCTGAGCCAGCGTTTCGATATTACATAATAAAGATAGAATTCTTTTTGTAAGTTCTGGTTTAGCTCCTTCGAAGGAAATGTTTAATCGAAAACACATCGTCAATCTTTTTTAATTTCTTTTGAAATTTATCAGTTTTGATTTCGAAATCAAATCCTTCGAAATTTCTAAGTCTCTTTCGATTTGACCTATCGCCATAACGATCAAAAATAAGTCTATGCAGAATTTTGATTTTATCTGATTTGAAAATTTTCAATGCAACGCTTATTTCTTTTATATCATTTAACACCATCTAAGTCGTAATAACCTACACCATTTAAGTCGTAAATCGTCACTGTCACAAGTTCCAAATGTCAGTAAATGTTCGAAACACTATTAACATATAAAGTTTAATTAAATCCAGAGATCATCCCTGACGTAAGCCCCCAAAATTGTAATAAAATCTCGTTGTCTAGGGTTGAAACATCGTATGAAACATCGAAACATAAATTGTTCTAAACCAGTTAAAATTAAATCACACAGATAAACAAAGTTCCTCAACTTCTAAGTAATAAAAATGACTCAAATAATACGATTCTCATAAGACGAACATTTATATATTTGGACAATACGGTACATTAAATATAATCGTCATAACATAGAAATACGTCGTTTTGCTACATCGTTAGAAAACAGAAATCATATCACAGCCGTCAGCTGCGCGTCTTAATCGTATGGAAGTTAATTCTGTTCTGCCTTGTTCGCCCAGAGTTCACAGATGGCGCTAGCTGTGAAACAGAATCGTCTGTCGCGAGTGTCAGAAGTTGGTGCCAGAGGGCGTTCCCACATAAATATAATTGTAAAATTACTTTTTGTTTGTATGAATCTAAAGCCATAAGTAATTATTTTTAAAATTTGGTTATTTTTTATGTTTTAACGTAGAATTACGTTCCTCAATAACGGTCCTCCGGGAAGAAAAAAAAAGTGTCCGTCCTGTATCGCGAGTTATAATTTTGGCAGCGCGCCAAACCCAGTAGCAGAGAACAGTTAAAAAAAAGGTAAGCAACGAAATGTAATCCTACGTTAATAACCCGCAGTAGTTTCGTTAGAAGAGACTACCTGAAATTTTTTTTTTACGTTTTTGCTTTCTTTCATGATCTACAAATTTGAAAAATATTTGTGGTTTCAAAGAATTATGCACAGGTTTGTCGAAAACACTTCAATTAACAATCCTCAGAAATTTGAAAGAAATCAAACAAAAAGTAATGCGCATGGAGCATTTTGAAAAATGCTATCATTTTTGAAAACTTTTTTGATAAACCGGTCTTAAACAAAATACTTATTTGTGAATTCTAAGTGTCTTCAATAAAGTAAAAAAGAGTATTAATTACTCTCATTTAGTATAAAGAGTAAATTATTGAAAACTTAAAAGAAACGAAGTTGAAGGTCCCTTGTCCCCTTAATGGAGATTTAAAAAATATATAATAAATATAATCTATATACATATAACAGTTCCGTAACTGACTGACAGACAACGCACAGACCAAACCGCTGGACCTCAAGGGCTGAAATTTTGCATGGCGATTCTTTTATAGTGTATGGGTGCACTAAGAAAGATTTTTCAAAAATTCTTAGATTTTTTAAAATTAAATTTTTAAGCTGTTTTAGTAATTTTTTTTTAAGTTTACATTTAAAATCATAATTTGAGGGTTATAAAATTTATATCACGAGAAATATCATAAAAATTCCTTTAAAATGAAATCTTTTTCGAATCTTTACCTCCATTTTCTGATTTTTGGTGAATTTTTAGAATTTAATTTATTAAATGCTGATCACGTGATTTGTTTTTCTGGTACTTTAAATTAATTTATCGTCACGTGCATAACAACGAAATAGACAAATATTTCTTTTTTCTTGCTAATGCGGCAGACGATTGGAATTTACCCAAAAAAAAAATATTAAAATACAGTAAAAGATATGTTCCTCAATCTGTACTATATTAACTGTACTATATTCTTTAGTATGTTCTGTTAGATTTAATTTGAATATTTTCTTCTACATTATTTTATCTATAAAAATATCCTTTCCAATTTTTTTATAAATATATTTTTTCGTTTTTTTTTACATCAATCGCATACATTGATCGTTGTATTTATTTTAAATATATTTATATATATTTTTGGCATTAATTGTATACATTGACCGTTGTATTTAATTTGAATGTACTCCGTAGCGAAGTACGGGTTTTCAGCTAGTAAATAATATATATATAACAGTTCCGTAACTGACTGACTGACTTACAACTCACAGACCAAACCGCTGGACCTAAAGAGCTAAAATTTTGCATGGCGATTCTTCTTATAGTGTAGGGGTGCACTAAGAAAGATTTTTGAAAAATTCTTCTTAGATTTTTTTAAATTAAATTTTTATGCTGTTTTTGTAACTTTTTTTAAGTTTGCATTTAAAATAATAATTTGAGGGTTATAAAATTTATATCACGAGAAAGATCCTAAAAGTTCCTTTAAAATGAAATCTTTTTCGAATATTTACCTCCATTTTCTGAGTTTTAGTGAATTTTTAAAGATTAATTTTTAGAATTTAATTTATTAAATACTGATCACGTGATTTATTTTTCTGGCACTTTAAATAAATTTATCGTCACGTGCGAAATAGACAAAAAAATTTTTTTTTTCTTGCTAATGCGGCAGACTATTGGACATTATCCAAAAAAATGTTAAAATACAGTAAAAGATATGTTTCTCAAACTGTGCTATATTAATTGTACTATATTCTTTAGTATGTCCTATTAGATTTAATTTGAATATTTTCTTTTATATTATTTTGTCTATAAAAATAATCCCTTACGATTTTTTTATAAATATATATATTTTTTCTTACATCAATTGCATATATTGATCGTCGTATTTATTATAAATATATATATATTTATTTATTTATTTATTTGCCATTAATTGCATACATTGACCGTTGTATTTAATTTGAATGTACTCCGTAGCGAAGTGCGAGTTTTCAGCTAGTATATAAATATAATATAATAAAATATTGATTTTATTTTAATGTTACCTACATACGGACATAAGACGCATCTCAATTTTAAGTCGATTTTTTTATGTAAAAAGGTGCGTCTAAGGTCCGAAAGAAGAAGGTTTTGAAGAAATTTCCTTTGAGGCATAAAAATCCTTCTCCGCTGCCTCAGCGGGTGTGGGTAATCCTGAAAATATTCCTAAAAAATAAATGAGTTAAAAAAAATTCTGTTACTTTCAGTTCTCGAGAACATTTTTGAAAAAAAATTTATGCAGATGGCTTTATGTTCCAATGTGTTCGACTGGTTCAACGCAATCGGCAAATTTAAGAAAATTAGTTCAAAGATTTCTTCAACGCAACTATCGCAGTAAAATGTCACATTTGTTACGCATTTCTTCTGAAATCCTTCCTTTTCTTGTGAGTTTCTTGATTTCCGCTTCACCCAGCGTTTTTTAAATTAACATGCGATTTTAATTATACCAAAATTGAGGGCTCTTTATAGAGCCATGGGCTATGAGGTGATGCTTCTAGACAAACTAGGCGGGTGCAACAGGGGCACCCACCCAGGGCCTTGGAAGAGGGCCCAAAATGCGGTATTTGCTTTATTATTTTCCCAAACCTAATTAATTAAGCGGTCCAAATGCAAATTCTAGCCCAGGGCACAGGAATGGCTAGTTAAGGCACTACTTCTAGCCAAAGAAATTAGAGGAGAACAATAGTCAGAGGTTACCATTTCAGTGACATCTGGAGGTATGAGCCCTTAGGATGTCACACTCCTGGGATGTAACCCCTAGAGGTGCTCAGTCAAAACTGAGATGGAACCAGGAGGTGGAGGGGGGGGGGGATGTTGGTTCATTTATACCATACCTCCATTGAAAGCAGCCAACGAAAAAATAAAGTACGAAATGTCTTCAAACAAGTGCCTCCACATTAAACAAAAAAAAAATCACTATTTCAGTGTAAAATACATAAATCTGCCGTAATAATCAAAATCAATATTGATACTATGAAATCATGGAGAGTTAAATAATTTCCTTTAGCTCAATAAAGCGAGGCAGTTTAATAAAGTAAGACAAGAACAAAATGAACATTAATTTATTAAAAACGTAAGCATTAAAATAAGCGATACTCGCAACCCGTGAGGGATTCGTATACACGGCAGGAACCGATGTTTCTCGCTATACCGTTCACCTTATAAAGGACCACCAACAGCAACAATAATAAACAGTCGTCAAGGCCGTAATGGCGGTAGATATACAGTGAACACTTATACTCATTCTCAATGAGATGCAAGAAATATACAGTTAAATAAACAGTTACTAACTCAACTAACCAGCCTTAATCCGCAAATAACTTAAGAAGCCGTAATACATGCGTTATGGTTTAGTTGTTGGGTAAGTACATTTTACAAGAGGTTAGTCAGATTGTATGACACAAATCAGTGGAGTTAACTTAGCCGGTTTAGCCTAATTCTAACAAGTATCCCAGTTTGGTACTCGGTGCAACACTATTAAATCAAAGAAAATATAAGACAAGGAAAGAAATCTAAAATTCCCTGACACGAATGACGAAAGGTAAAGTATTCATGAATTCATCGGGGGATTCTCCATCTTTACTATAAACTCTAGTTTCATATTTTCTATTCCAGTGGTACAGAAACTGAGGGTCGCGACCCACTGGGGGAGGGGTCATGAAAAAAATTGTAGGGGTCGCGGATTGTTTGAAGTAATTTTATGTCATATTGCATCATTTAATTTTTAAAAATGCTTTGAATTTTCTGTAATTAAATATTTTTAATATCTTTTTTTATATGTTAAATAATGATATAATAGTTATGTCTGAGCGCATGCGCTAGGCGGCGTCTGATATGACGTAGACAAAAATACTTCAGTAGTAGCAAAAACGTTGCTTTGTGTGGATGTCATTCCACGAGCGGGAAATTTCCCCATTTACTTTGTTTAAAATCATTTGATTAATAAAAACGTTGTTAATTACTAACAACTGGTCCGTCGTCAATGTTTATGGTCTACTCACATCTAAATAGTCTATCTTAAAAGACAAGTGTTCCGTCAGATCCGCAGTAGACCAACGACCTATGGAGAAATTAAATAGATTAAAGGGTGCCTTGAAAGGCAATATTACGAAATTGGAACAGTTCTGCAAAACACAAACTGAGGAAGTTAATACAACTCCGAGCGAACTAAGTGTGAAAATGCGTAAAATAGAAAGTCTGCAATCAAGACTGGAAGATTTACGAGAACAATATTGTTCTCTGCTATTAGATGACGCTGATTGTGACATAAATGAAGCTGAAGAGGATTTAAGTGAATCAGAAGACCGCCTGGAGATATTGGAGGTGAGTTTCAAAACCCTCCTTGATTCAATTAAAAATTCTGTTAGTATTGTTGATAATGTAAACCGAAACAGCGAAACCCAAAGTAACGCACAAACAGCAAAAACGAAAGTTAAACTACCAGAAATACCTCTCCCTATTTTTAATGGGAAAATAGAGGACTGGTCAATATTTAAAAGTCAATTTAATGATCTAATTACTAATAATGAAGTATTAAATGAAACACAAAAATTGTATTATCTACGCGCCTCACTAAAGGGCGATGCTAAACAAATAGAGTCATGTGATGATTCTTTCGATTCGTTGTTTAATGCTTTAACCGAAAGGTTTGAAAATATACGTTTACTACTTGAAACACATGTTCTTGCGATTCTCAATTACGAGAAACTACAACATGAATCGACTAAAGAACTAAGAGCTTTAATTGGTTGTATAAATAAAAACATCAGAGCATTGAGTGTTTTGAAATACGAGAAAAATGATTTATCGGAAATATTTTTAGTCAGTGTTATACTTCAAAAACTTGATCGGGAAACACGAAGATTATTTGAATCAGATCTAAATTCCAAGGAAGTTCCCAAATTTGATACATTAATGTCTTTCTTGGAAAAAAGAAGCTTAGTACTAGAAGGTATAAATCGCACGCCCCTTGCAAAGAATACAAACAAAGTTTCTTCCCCCTATAACAAAACAAAATCTTTAATGATTAACGCTAATGAAAAATATAAACCTAAAGAATGTGTTTTATGTAAACATCCACATAATTTGAACAAATGTAGTGTAATCCAGGGAATGGATACACATAGAAGATTTGAAACGGTAAAGGATGAAAAATTATGCATCAACTGTCTGAATAAAAACCACACTTCTAATTTCTGCAAGTCTAAATATTCTTGTGTAATCTGTGGTCATACGATGTTACATCACGAACAAATCGCTGATTCTGAAAAAAGAACAAAAACAGCAGATGCGATTTCCGGTGGTTTCAACCGTGCGGAAACAAAAAACAGAACCAAAAGAGCAAAACCATCAAAACTTAGCGTTTCAAACTTTGAGTATTTCGGAAAAAGAAAACAAATCGATTTTGTTAAGCACAGCGTATATTTATATTGAAGATTCTACCGGAAACAAGAAAAGAGTTAGGTGTATTTTAGATAATGGTTCGAATATAAATTGTTTAACGAATGAGTGTGCTGATATTTTGGGGATTAAAAAGAAATGTGTAAATGCGCCAGTGTCTGGTTTAAATGGATCTGTTCATACAATAAAGTCAAAAGTTGATACTACAATTTCGAATGCAGATGAGAGCTTCCAGGAAAGTGTTGAGTTTTTTATTATTCCAAAAATAACTGATTTAACTCCTTCGCATTATTTGGATATTTCAGATGTAAAATTACCTGACTTTATAGAACTTGCAGACGCTACATATTTTAGACCAGGAAAAATACATGCTCTTATTGGAGCTGAACTGTTTTTCAAGATTATTAAAAACGATTCCTTTAAAGTTGCTGATAAATTGTTTATGAAAGATTCAGTGTTTGGCTGGATAACTACTGGGTCTCTGAAGGAAATCCAAACTCAAAATAAAATGCATTGTTATTTAATTCAAAACGGTGATACGATAGATAACACTCTAAAGTCATTTTGGGAATTGGAATCTATTGGTATAATACTTGATGACCCAAAATTAACGGAACAAGATCAGGCCATTAAAATATTTAATGAAACTACTACGTTTCACAATGGTCGTTACGAAGTAGAACTGCCATGGAAAAGAGATTTTAAAGAATTAGGGGATAACTTTAAAGTGTCAAAACAAAGATTACACTCGCTACAAAGAAAATTTTATCGCAACCCAGAGTTGCATGTACAGTACAAAGAAATTATTGATGATTATTTAAAGAATGGAATCATTGAAAGGGTGGAAGAAACTAAAAATCAGGACGTGGTGGAAAAACCACTTTATTACTTGCCACATCAGGCGGTTCAGAAACAAGACCGACTTACTACTAAAACTCGTGTAGTTTTTGATGCCAGCTCGCATGACATTGGTCACCTTTCCTTAAATGATTGCTTATGGACAGGGCCAAATTTGAATCCAAACCTCTTTGATATTCTAATAAACTTTAGACTAAACAAAATTGCCTTAACTTCTGACATTGAAAAGGCATTTCTACAGATTTCCCTTTCAGAAAAGGACAGAGATGCAGTACGTTTTTTGTGGTCTAATGGCATGAATGAAAACATCGAAGTGTACCGATTTAAACGAGTTCTTTTTGGGGTAAACGCCAGTCCGTTCCTGTTATCTGCAACCATAAGAAAACACATTGAAAAATTCAGTGGTGAATTTCCTGTGACCACACAACTCCTTGATCGCTGCCTGTATGTTGATGATTTTATCACTAGCATCGACAACCTTGATCTTGCACTAGAAGTCTCCCACAAAGCCAAGGAAATCTTGCAGAAAGCCGGGATGTTTCTTAGAAAATGGTTTACAAACGACGAAAATCTCATGAAACAGTGGAAGGAAGATGGGTTTGATATCCAACATCAACACGAATCCATTAGCTTAGGTTCAAATTCAACAAAGGTTTTAGGAATGGCATGGAACACCCCTGATGATTGTTTCACCATAGAAGTTAAAGGTTTAATTCAGTTCTTGTCCAACGATAAAAATACAAAACGTTTTCTTCTCCAAGCTGCTGGGAAAATCTTCGACCCTTTGGGACTATTGGCACCGTTCACCATACGTGTAAAATGTCTTTTTCAGCAGTTGTGGCTACAGAAAATTCCCTGGGATGGAGATCTACCTCCTGATGTTCAAAAAGAATGGTTACAGTGGTGTAGCGAACTTCCATGTCTAGCAGAATTAAAAATTCCTCGATTTGTGCTGAACTCGAATAGTGAGTTTGGTGATGTAGTTGAAATCCACAGTTTCTCTGATGCCAGCAAAGTGGCATACGGCGCCGCTGTTTATTTACGAGTTTTAACAAAGAATGGTATTGAGGTCAATCTTGTAACATCTAAAAGCAGGGTTGCCCCTCTAAAGAAGATTTCAATACCTAGATTAGAACTTCTAGGTGCCTTGTTAGCTGCACGATTAACCAAGACAGTCAAGGAAACTATCGACCAAAAAACTCAGTCAACAGTGTATTTTTGGACAGACTCGACAATAGTGCTATATTGGATAAAAGGTCCCACCAAACGCTGGAAACAGTTCGTAGCAAATAGGGTTAATGAAATAAAAACCCTGACCGATACCAATGCCTGGCATCACTGTCCAGGTAGAGAAAACCCTGCGGATTTAGTGTCTAGAGGTACCAGCGCTCAGTCTCTTGTGGACAATTCAATGTGGTTAAAAGGCCCCCCATTTCTTACATCCAGTGAACTGCCCGTTACAGACGTTGTTCCTGATGTTCCAGAAACAAACTATCTTTCTGAAATGAAAAGTGACACTAATTCTAAAAGCATTACTTTAATCAATTTATCTGATGAAAAAAGTGTTTTAAATAGTATACTTGATCTTAGTAATAACTATGTGAAAATAATTCGTATTCTAAGTCATGTTTACAGGTTCATTCATAATGTAAAAAATCCAGGGAAAAAGGAAACCGGTCGTCTGACTCATATGGAGCTGACTAAAGCTGAAAACATTATTATTAAGTATGTACAGGAAGGTGAGTATTCAGAAGAGATCAAAAGGTTGAAAAGTGGCAAGTCTGTTAAGGGTAATAGCAAATTGGCTTCATTGAATTGTTTTTTAGATGATGATAAAATATTAAGAGTAGGAGGTAGGTTGTCTAAATCTAAGCTAGGATTTAATGAAAAATTCCCTATGGTACTTCCTAGCAAGCATCGATTTACTCAAACTGTTGTAAAATATTTTCATTTAAAAAACTTGCACATAGGTCCACAGTCCCTATTGTATCATGTTCGCCAAAATTTCTGGATACCAAATGGTAGAGATGTTTGTCGTAAAACTGTACATAATTGCATCACTTGCTTTAAAAACAAACCTCGAGAAGCAAGTCAAATTATGGGTGATTTGCCAAAGGAACGTGTTGTACCTAACTTTCCTTTTAATGTGACAGGCATAGATTTTTGCGGCCCCTTTTTTGTAAAATTTAAGAATCAAAGGAAAGGTGTGCTCAACAAAATCTATGTTTCTATATTTGTTTGTATGTGCACCAGGGCAACACACCTAGACTTTGTTTCGGACTTGACTACTAAGGCTTTCATTGCCAGTTTGAAAAGATTTTTTAGTCGAAGAGGTAGAAGTTCTAAAATATTTAGTGATAACGCAAAAAACTTTGTTGGAGCCAACGCAGAGCTCAAAAAACTACACCAACTGGTAAATCACCCAGATGAAACATTGGCTAATTATCTCAGTAACGAAGGTATAGAATGGAACCATATCCCTCCAAAATCTCCGAATTTCGGTGGACTCTGGGAAGCGGGGGTCAAATCGTTCAAGTTCCACTTAAAACGTATAGTCGGTAATTCGAATCTTAATTTAGAAGAATTTTTAACTGTCATTTCAGAAATTGAAGGAGTGCTGAACTCACGACCCCTTACTCCCATGTCATCGGAATTCGATGATTTTGAAACATTGACCCCTGGTCACTTTTTGATAGGCAGACCCATCACCTCCATTGTTGAACCTCAATTGATAAATATTCCTGAAAATAGACTTATGAAATGGCAGCGGGTAACTAAACTAAGCCAACAGATTTGGAAGTTGTGGAAACGAGACTATTTGAACAATCTACAACAGCGAAGCAAATGGAAGTTAAAAAAAAATAATGTAAAAATTGGTGCTCTCGCATTAATTAAGGATGACAACCTTCCGAGTACGAAATGGTTGACTGGTAGAATTACCGAACTTTTTCATGGTACAGATACAAAGGTCAGAGTTGTAAATTTACGATTGTCTAATGGAAAAATGTTAAAGAGAAGTGTAAGAAATATTTGTATTCTTTCCATTGATGAATAAGTTTGATATGAAATTTGATTTATTTTTAAGGAAAAAATTACCATTTTATGGTGTCATGTTTATAGTATAATTTCTCAAGATGTTACGCATAAGTGTTTTTTATATTTGAAATTGTGTATTATTTGTATTTGAATTATTCCTTTATAATGTAATTGTTTCTTTTAACTTTATATTTCTTGAATGTTGTCACATTGCAAGGCCGGGCGGCATGTCTGAGCGCATGCGCTAGGCGGCGTCTGATATGACGTAGACAAAAATACTTCAGTAGTAGCAAAAACGTTGCTTTGTGTGGATGTCATTCCACGAGCGGGAAATTTCCCCATTTACTTTGTTTAAAATCATTTGATTAATAAAAACGTTGTTAATTACTAACAACTGGTTCGTCGTCAATGTTTATGGTCTACTCACATCTAAATAGTCTATCTTAAAAGACAAGTTAAATAACAGTTTTTTTACCAAAAACAAGTGCAAATGGATGGTAAGCGAGACTTTTTTATTGCTATTACGTAAAATAAATCTATACCCGAAATGTACAGTATTTTTTTCCTATTTTCTCTGTGTTAACATTTCTATATTTTAAAAAAAAATGTATTTCAACCCAAAAATTTTTCATTGGGGATCGAGTGGTTTTTTATTTAAAGGAAGAAGGTCGTAGTTGAAAAAAGTTTGCTGTCCGACCGAAACTGACGTATGCGTGTAACTCATTAGGGTTACAGCAATACTATCAAGGTATTAAATAAAACTTCGTCGAAGTTTACACAATAAAAAGACTCAAATCACTGCACAAACCTGACTATTACACAGGAACGTATTTTTATTTCATATCTTACCGTCTCATTTTACAAATGGAATAAAAATCGTTTTCATTAGGAATACAATGTTGCTAGTTTTATTCAGATAAAAAATATTTCAGAAAACAACAAAACCACTGAGTCAGGAGTTCACAGTACATGCTGCTACATGCGTATAATTTATCTATGTTATTATAAAGATAAAAAAAGAATTACTTAAGGCTGCTGTATAGTACTAACTAGCGATTGCAATACCGGACGAAAAATACAATAGCAGTATTCGGTATTTTTTCAAACGTTATACCGGGATACCGGTAATAGGAATTTTTCAAAAAAGATACAAAAGCACAGTTGTTTATTTGTCATATTAATTAGATTTTTGCAAAAAATGCATAAACTATAAAAATATAAACAATTTTGTTATGTACAAATATAAAATAAAGGAACAAATGTTATAATCAAATATTATTAATAATAGCTGTAAAATAATAATTTATAACATTAAACACAAAATATATAAATAAAAAATAAATCACTATAGTATTACAATACAATGAAGTAACAAAACATTTAGGGCCTGTTCACATAGGAGTCCGTTGCGTTGCGTTAAGGAAAAGATGACGTTAAGACGAAAATAAACCAATCATAGGCCTCATAACGATTAGCAATGAAATTTTTAACGCCTATGATTGGTTTATTTTCGTCTCAACGTCATCTTTCCCTTAACGCTACGGAACGGACTCCTATGTGAACAGGCCCTTAGTATTATTATTGAGAAGAGTAAATATCACATAAAAATTTTGTAGTGCAGTCTGTTATATAATATCTATTATTAAAGAAAAACAACTAATTTATTAACTGCGTATTTTTGAAATGTGATCGTGAAAAACATAATGCATCTATAGGGCAGTGTCTCGCAGCATGTCACATCTCAACTCTTGCAGATTTTACTTCTTGTTTGACGAGGAGTGGCAAAACATTGCATAATTTAACATGGCGTTCAATGAGCATTCTTACAGCTTGTTGAATAAAATGCTCTCAGATTACGCAAAGTCGTTAGATACGGTATCTAAACAAAGGTATATCACTAAATTAAACATTCAGGTACAGCCCGGAAAGGTTTATTCAGTATGTGACCCGTATTTATTGACAGAGGAAGACTGGAGTTACGATACAAGACGCTGGCCTGAAGTAACTTATCCTGATATCTATACATATCTGAACATAATAATAATCATTCTCAACGAAAGAATGATTATATTCTCTTAAACCTTGCGAAATATTAAAAAAAAAGTGTTAAAATACCTGTTACATACAACTAATATGAGGAATTTTATAAATAAACTTAAATTATTTAACTCAAAATGAAGGTATCGTCTAAAAACACATGCAAACGCATATGAACGGCTTCTGTTTTCTGCCACCCGATAATCACGTGATCTATAGTAGACGAAAACTGACGTAGCCAGTGACGTTGCGACGTTTCGCCTTATTAAACTGTCATTAAGCCGGAAATATATTTTTGTGCACAAATTACCTGCAGTTAAAAATACACTTTCTGCATCTACGCTGGTTGGTGGTACAGTTAATAATGAGTGATATACATACTCTAAATATTTGTCTCGAAGTCCTTCATCTTCTAACATTTCAGTTTCTCGTCTGACGGTTTTGAATAAATCTATTTTTTGTATTACTTTTGTATCATTGTTTGTAACTTTTTTTTCATTTATAGCTAATACCGGTATTGAAATCACTAATCGAAACGGAACGAAAATGAGACAGCCAATAATTTAAGTCAAAACTTTTGATAAAAAAAATATTTATTATCTATAGTAATAGAGAAATACTGGTATTTATCCTTAACAAATACCGGTTTTGCGAAATTGCAGAATAGCACAAAATACCGGTATTCGATAAACCGGTATCACTAGTATTAACCCTATTGGATTCGCTCATCTCAATGTTAATCTACGAGAGAGTGTGTCTACTATTGGCAGCTACATAAACGCTGATAATCCAATAAAAATGGTATTTTATGATAGCCTGAACTTTTCTGCACCTTGCAACACGATTCAGTTTATAAATTTCATCCATCAAAGGAATTTAGGAGCGTTTAAAACACACTATACTAGATTTTTTCCCCAGTATAATTTAAATTTTAACCCTTAAATGATAATGTCTGTCTCTCGGACCCCAGGCTTTTTGCAGCTTCTTGGCGTCCTGGCATTCTTCTGCCCACCACGGTTTCCTGTTTTAGCGTTTTATCAGCTGCTTCAATAATTGCACTACTGTTTTGAATAGCATTGTTCAATTGGATTCGATCCCCTCAATGTTAACCTATGGAGAAAATGTGTCTACTATTGACAGCTACATAAACGCTGATAATCCAATACAAATGGTATTTTCTGATAGTCTGAACTTTTTTGCACCTTGCAGCAGGATTCAGTTTATAAATTCCATCCATCAAAGGAATTTAGGAGCGTTTAAAACACGCTATACCATATTTTTCTCCCAGAATAATTTAAATTTTAAAATATTATTTGCATCTATTTTTAAAATCGAAAAATGTCCCAAGATGTAAAATTTCTTTCTCTATTACGGAGTACAATTTTTTAATAAAACTCTTTGAATCCAAGTCAGCAATCCTTGGACCTATTTTCTCTATAGGTTAACATTGACGTGAGCGAATCCAATAGGGTTAGCACACAGCAGTTTTACCGTCGAAAAGCGCGTTGATCCCCGTTCATACTATACCCGCGTAGTGTGTTGGCTATTGAAGACATGCGATAACAGAAATCACATTCAACTCTGGGCTTAGCTCTCTATTTGTTTACTCCGGCGAAAGAAATGGGAAGTCAAGCATTCATTCTAATACGGTTCGGATAAAGTGTGCTTCTCTTTCTTCGAAGCGCTCATCTTTTGTTGATCTTCAGTGACGGATGAAAGGTTAAGAGTAAACGCCCAGCGAAAAGAAGCGCAGTCGCTTTTTTCATACATTCTTGCCCTAATGCTACTTTAGAATGCCAAACACTCCTGAAAGGGTGAAGAATTTCCGAAAAGAAACAAGTCTTGTACGGCAAGTTTGGGGAGGTACATTGAATTTCAAGATGTGTAAAATTCCATTTTTTTTCTCTCTCTTTCTTTTAGGGATAATGATTCGAAATTTCGGAGCGTAATTTCTCAGATGAAATAAAATATTTGCTGAAAGTGATCGTTTGACTTTTTAAAATGTTTCAAATTGAATTTTCGTGTGCTTACCTCATTATAATATATAATATCGCATATTGTTCAATGCTATGTGAAGTCATATATCCCTTTGGAGATGGCAACGCATGAAAAATTACCTTGCGAGATAAATGGACTTGAAGTACAGATGTAGAAAAAGGTACGCATAAGTAGAAGAGTATAAAAATGTCGTATTTCGCACCGTAATCATCGCAAAATCATGCGGTTGGATGCTGAGAGTGCGAAATAAGCTATAATTACCGTTGGAAATAATACGTGCTTTTTTCTAAAAAAAAATAGGTGGGTATACAGTGTTTTCTCAAATAAACGTGCATATTTTTAGTACCGTGTTTTCACACGTAACATAACAGGGGAACAAAAAACTCGCAATTAAAAAAACATTTTTGTTATGTATTAACAATTGATTTGTAAGTTTCTTAAAATTTCGGTTAAGTCAAAATATACTTGGCCAAAATAATAAGTGGAGATACGCCTTAGAATGATATTTAATTTATTTTTATTATTATCTGCTTATTTAGCAGGAGCGTTCGAAAGTTTGGAAGCTCGCTTTTCGCTTCTTATCGGAAGAGACCTCTCAGTGCCGAAAGAGAATTCGGCTTTAACTGGGAGAGGTTGAAATTGATATTTTTAATAGAGCAATTAATAGTTGCATTCAATTTGGACAGAAAAGACAATCATAGTTTAAAGAATTGTCGGATGTAATGCTTGGGACATTATTCCCTCTAAAACCTCCTCTATTCGGAACCAAGCTGCATTCAAGTATTAAACATAGGTTTTTCTTCCCAAGGGACTGATAAAATTTCGCGTCTCGCATATTAAGAGGCGTTTTTTACACGCATAAGATAAGTGTTTTTCAAGGGACCGAGGAAAATTCGCGTAATAACAGGATTCGACTGTATGTATATATATATATATATATATATATATATATATATATATATATATATATATATATATATATATATATATATATATATATATATACATATATATATATATATATATATATATATATATATATATATATATATATATATATATATGTATATATATATATATATGTATATATATATATATATATATATATAACATTAAAAACCCCATACCATTTTAAAATCTAACATTATTCTAAATTCCCTTGGGCGTACGAGCTAAATTTCGCTTTTGATTCTAAGTTCTAATAACCTCGAGAGAAAATATTAAATGGCTTCCTTTTTCAAACCTGCGCGGCGTCCCCAAACATTTTATATAGGCTCTGCGCAGATTACATAAAACCACATGTGACTTATCGACAACAGCAAATCCCTAATCGCTATCATGATCACATGACAAAGTTTATATAAGCCACCTGAACAACAAACCTGTGCGCTTTTTTCATTTGTAAGTTGCCCCGAGAAGTTGTATTGTGTATCTTAAAAATAAAAGATGTAGTTAAATTAACGTTGTGGTGTTCTATGTGTCCGAGGGTGAGATGAAAAGCGGGAAAGAAAATTAAACATATGTGATGCACGGCCGGGCGACATGATGAACCATTACTCCAAATTATATCACTCAGCCCTTCCTTCGTCGGCCCGCGCCCGTGCTATTACAGAAGTCGGCTGGATTACCTCCCCTCGGATACAGGCAGTAATTTTTAGGCCGCCGTGTCGATCCCAACAGAAACTAAAATTCCTCGACTTTCAAATGTGCTGCGAAAAAAATATTGTGCTGAGTGTGTCGCGGGAAAATCCCGTGGATTCCCACGAAGTGAACTTTCATTGAATCTGAAAAAGAAATTTTTATGTCAATGAGAGTGTCAGTTTTGGATTACATTAAGCCAAGATGATGTCGCTGACTTCGGAGTGTGGATTACCTGCTATTAATGATTTTCAACGACTAGTTGTCGACCACCAGTGTTATTTTGTTTACTGCAATATGAATATTTTTCAGTCGTCGAATCATGTGTGAACTTCCGGAGTTTCGTGGCAGAGATTTCGTGAAAAAATGTTTTCAGATTAAGTGAAACGTCGATTTTCACTAATCGTTGACCTGGGGATAAAAATATCCCGAGAAATTCTGCGAAAACATATGCTGTGTGCAGTGGAATAATCTGTTGGATACAACGTGCGAAGTTTTGAATTTAATTGACTGGAAATTCACTTTTATGAGAGACTGTCATCTAGTGTCATCTCCAATTGGGATACTGAGTTCTAGGACTATTTCGAAATAAAAACTGTCACCTTGGGACTAGCTAAGCTAAGAACTTCACCAAGATAAATTCAGAACCGAGCTGCAAATGTTAAAATTATGAAGATATGTAATGGTGAAAATTTATAAGGATAATGGTAAAGAGTGTGAATAACCACTTCAATTGGTAAGCTAAAATTTACGAATTATTGTTAATGGTGAAAAATTTTAATATTAATAGATACTGATAAAAATTTATTATAAATGTGTTTCGGTGAAAGTATTTTCAAATTATTGATTTAATTAAGTACCTATGATAAAAAATAAATCGATAAAAAGTAAAACGAAAGTAAGAATCATTGGTTTAAAACGTGTATTTTGTTTTTGATTTTAAAATGTTTCATTTTGATTTGCATTTTGATAGAATTTTAAGAGTATATTTTTTCATATTATAAGATATTTGAATTTAAAGAAATTTTTGAGACTTATATGTGATAAATTTATTATAAGTGTGTGTTTTTAGTGTAATTTTATAATATTTCCATGTTCTTTTTCTGATAATGAATATTTTAGTGTTTTAAGATAATTAATGATCCTTGGTTACGTTAAACTGAAATATTAAATGAGTAAAGTAATGTTATGAGTATCTAATTTTGCACGCAGTTCTGAATCGTCGCGGAGAAAAAGAAAAATAACAATTCATTTCCGTTTTCGAGAGCCGTTGTATTACATTTCGAAGGTCGCCTCCGCAATAAATTTGAATGCTCAACATTAGTTTTGTAAACACGATCACGAAAAGAGCCAAACTTGTTTTGATTCATTTAACCTAGAATTTTTGCGGTTCTAAATTTAAACATCTGATGCCTGTGGTTTTGATTTTGGAAATTATCTGCAGGGATAACATAGTAATTTTCAGACATCAAGAAAATTTTATAATTTAAGTACTTTGACATATTACATTTGATGTTGAAACCTCGTAAATTGTTCTACGAATTTAAGTAAAGGAGATTTCCGGAGGTTTTAGTCGAAAGTTAAAAGGCGTGTTACGGTTTTCATATAAACGGAACGTCTTTATAACATGACTTAGGGTGCCAAAAAACCACAATTGGATAATTGAAAAAACCATTGTATGTTATATTTGGTTCATCCGCCCCAGAAAATTCTCGAAATAGAAATAATGAAGAAAAATAAATGAATAGAAAAGAGAATATTACAATGAGAGATATTTTTTGAGAGATTAAATACAAATGATGAATATTTGGGAACTTTACAGCGAGGATTCATACCGAAATGTGATATAAGAAAAGAAAAATTAATTTTGGTTTATCGATTTCATGATTAACTTAATAAAACTGAGATGGGTATTGGTAAAAGAATTTTGATTATTTGTGTCAATTGATAGAATAATAGTTTCGAAATTGAAATTTGGACGTTAACATTAAATTATGGCAATTGATAGAGAATATTGAGGTATTATTATTATTATTAGTATTAGAAATATTTTATTAGTGTGTATTTAATACTTTCATATGTTGTGTATTTTGAATTCTATTGAATATAAAATTGATAGACCAAATTTTCACACTAAACGAGATTCTGAAATTGTCCATGCTTGCAGATTAAGATATTATAATGCACCAGAGAACTTAAAACTACACCACGAATAATGACAAACATTAGATCCATTTTTTTTTCTCTTCTTTTCTATGTGATGCTTAACATCATTACATTTTTTTAATTGATATAATTAATTATGTGTTGTCCTACTAAAGATATATAAAAAAAACTAAAACTGTCTAACTTAAACTTTCTTCTTAAGAATACTATTATATGTAAATTTTTTTTTGGATCTCAATTTAAACACCGACTATGACAACTCTACTTCTTTAACCTTTCAGTAAATTTTCTATTTCTTGAATACACTTTCCTATCACCACCTCTACAAGCGCGTTGGATGCCGTCCCAACTGTTTAAGATCTTTATTAATTTTTTTTACTATTTGTTTTTAATTCATCAACTCAGTCACTTAAAGTGCTGAAGATTATATGCTTGAGTAATGACTAAAACAGGGCTGGGATGGCCACTCCTTTTGTCCTCCCATTTCTATATATTATACTCCCACAGGTATGACAACTGCACCTTTTCCTTTTTCTCCATCTTTGTACTATGCAAGATGCTGTTTATCAATGCAGTCATATCCTGTTCGGAGATTTACGGTTAGTCTACTGTACGGCTAAAAGACTCTTCCTCCTTATTAGTCAGAGAACAATAGGGAGAAAGAAAACCCACTTGTTACACAAACATAAACACAACCCTCACTGCTTAGAGGTAGAATTAAAAAATTTGAAACTAAGAGTTTGGGTAACACATATACAACAAGATACCTTCAACACAAAAAATTGGATATCCACGTAGAATTAAAATAAGTGTACACAAATGAATAGTAAATAAATAATTTGAAAATAAAGTGAAAAGTATTGAGAATAAATAAAGTTAGAATAAATATGAATAAGTATAACTAAAGAATATTGGATAGCATTTTGGAATGAATAAATATTGTAGGAATAACAAATGAATATTGAAATGAGAGTAATAAGAAATATAAGGATATTGAAAAGAGAATTTTTTTTTTGATAATAAGTAATATTGAAATAAAGGAGATAAGAGATATTAAGAAAAAATAATGAGATAAATAAAGATACGAAAATTAGATAATGAGTGATATGTTTTGTAATTTTTATATACAATTGATATATTTGAAGTGTGATTTTATTAAAACTTGTGATTTTTATTGAAAGTGTGATTTTTATTATAAACTGTGATTTTTATTATGTAACTAAAGGACTAATTTTCTTTATATGTAAACAAGTCGAGATAATGTGATATTTATGCATTCTACGTTTGTGAAGCAGAAATAACACAGCACTAAAAAGACTGTGATTTTTTTTTAACAAGGACAATGAATCATAAGCTATCATATGTACCTTACAAACTTTTTTGGACTCACCCCAATGTTGTGAGAGTTGAGGAGGAAGGTACAATAACTTCAAATTATTATTGTCATGTTCTATTCCATTTACTTAACATGTTTGTTTGTTGATTTTGATATTTTCATCGTTATATTCTATTATTTGTGTGAGTCGACTCAAAATTAAAACTGAGGTAGAGTGAAAATTTGATAACTTAGTTTTTTTTTTAATTAAATTTAATTGATTTTTTTTGAGATTTTGTTGTGTGGGGAACGGCCGCCCGTCTTCAGTTGATGATAAATACATTTTTAAATTTAATTTTTTTTTTCACAGCAACAATATAAGAAATTTACATAATTTACAATTTTCTATAGTTGATCATTAATTACTATAATTTTTTTGTTTTTATTGTGTTCATAAATTAGCAAATCATTAGTGTATTTTTGTGTATTCAATATTGAAATGTGCAATGTCTTGCCATGTGATCATCATACTAAATTAACTTAAAACATATATTCCTTTTCAAACTTTTCCAAATTTGTGGTCGACGCCCATTTTCCTCACATGGTCGGGTGAGTCTGTCCTCCAATGCAGGCATTGTTGGTCAGCCTCTTCTCGGACGGGGGGGATATTCTATAACATTAAAAACCCCATACCATTTTAAAATCTAACATTATTCTAAATTCCCTTGGACGTACGAGCTAAATTTCGCTTTTGATTCTAAGTTCTAATAACCTCGAGAGAAAATATTAAATGGCTTCCTTTTTCAAACCTGCGCGGCGTCCCCAAACATTTTATATAGGCTCTGCGCAGATTACATAAAACCACATGTGACTTGTCGACAACAGCAAATCCCTAATCGCTATCATGATCACATGACAAAGTTTATATAAGCCACCTGAACAACAAACCTGTGCGCTTTTTTCATTTGTAAGTTGCCCCGAGAAGTTGTATTGTGTATCTTAAAAATAAAAGATGTAGTTAAATTAACGTTGTGGTGTTCTATGTGTCCGAGGGTGAGATGAAAAGCGGGAAAGAAAATTAAACATATGTGATGCACGGCCGGGCGACATGATGAACCATTACTCCAAATTATACCACTCAGCCCTTCCTTCGTCGGCCCGCGCCCGTGCTATTACAGAAGTCGGCTGGATTACCTCCCCTCGGATACAGGCAGTAATTTTTAGGCCGCCGTGTCGATCCCAACAGAAACTAAAATTCCTCGACTTTCAAATGTGCTGCGAAAAAAATATTGTGCTGAGTGTGTCGCGGGAAAATCCCGTGGATTCCCACGAAGTGAACTTTCATTGAATCTGAAAAAGAAATTTTTATGTCAATGAGAGTGTCAGTTTTGGATTACATTAAGCCAAGATGATGTCGCTGACTTCGGAGTGTGGATTACCTGCTATTAATGATTTTCAACGACTAGTTGTCGACCACCAGTGTTATTTTGTTTACTGCAATATGAATATTTTTCAGTCGTCGAATCATGTGTGAACTTCCGGAGTTTCGTGGCAGAGATTTCGTGAAAAAATGTTTTCAGATTAAGTGAAACGTCGATTTTCACTAATCGTTGACCTGGGGATAAAAATATCCCGAGAAATTCTGCGAAAACATATGCTGTGTGCAGTGGAATAATCTGTTGGATACAACGTGCGAAGTTTTGAATTTAATTGACTGGAAATTCACTTTTATGAGAGACTGTCATCTAGTGTCATCTCCAATTGGGATACTGAGTTCTAGGACTATTTCGAAATAAAAACTGTCACCTTGGGACTAGCTAAGCTAAGAACTTCACCAAGATAAATTCAGAACCGAGCTGCAAATGTTAAAATTATGAAGATATGTAATGGTGAAAATTTATAAGGATAATGGTAAAGAGTGTGAATAACCACTTCAATTGGTAAGCTAAAATTTACGAATTATTGTTAATGGTGAAAAATTTTAATATTAATAGATACTGATAAAAATTTATTATAAATGTGTTTCGGTGAAAGTATTTTCAAATTATTGATTTAATTAAGTACCTATGATAAAAAATAAATCGATAAAAAGTAAAACGAAAGTAAGAATCATTGGTTTAAAACGTGTATTTTGTTTTTGATTTTAAAATGTTTCATTTTGATTTGCATTTTGATAGAATTTTAAGAGTATATTTTTTCATATTATAAGATATTTGAATTTAAAGAAATTTTTGAGACTTATATGTGATAAATTTATTATAAGTGTGTGTTTTTAGTGTAATTTTATAATATTTCCATGTTCTTTTTCTGATAATGAATATTTTAGTGTTTTAAGATAATTAATGATCCTTGGTTACGTTAAACTGAAATATTAAATGAGTAAAGTAATGTTATGAGTATCTAATTTTGCACGCAGTTCTGAATCGTCGCGGAGAAAAAGAAAAATAACAATTCATTTCCGTTTTCGAGAGCCGTTGTATTACATTTCGAAGGTCGCCTCCGCAATAAATTTGAATGCTCAACATTAGTTTTGTAAACACGATCACGAAAAGAGCCAAACTTGTTTTGATTCATTTAACCTAGAATTTTTGCGGTTCTAAATTTAAACATCTGATGCCTGTGGTTTTGATTTTGGAAATTATCTGCAGGGATAACATAGTAATTTTCAGACATCAAGAAAATTTTATAATTTAAGTACTTTGACATATTACATTTGATGTTGAAACCTCGTAAATTGTTCTACGAATTTAAGTAAAGGAGATTTCCGGAGGTTTTAGTCGAAAGTTAAAAGGCGTGTTACGGTTTTCATATAAACGGAACGTCTTTATAACATGACTTAGGGTGCCAAAAAACCACAATTGGATAATTGAAAAAACCATTGTATGTTATATTTGGTTCATCCGCCCCAGAAAATTCTCGAAATAGAAATAATGAAGAAAAATAAATGAATAGAAAAGAGAATATTACAATGAGAGATATTTTTTGAGAGATTAAATACAAATGATGAATATTTGGGAACTTTACAGCGAGGATTCATACCGAAATGTGATATAAGAAAAGAAAAATTAATTTTGGTTTATCGATTTCATGATTAACTTAATAAAACTGAGATGGGTATTGGTAAAAGAATTTTGATTATTTGTGTCAATTGATAGAATAATAGTTTCGAAATTGAAATTTGGACGTTAACATTAAATTATGGCAATTGATAGAGAATATTGAGGTATTATTATTATTATTAGTATTAGAAATATTTTATTAGTGTGTATTTAATACTTTCATATGTTGTGTATTTTGAATTCTATTGAATATAAAATTGATAGACCAAATTTTCACACTAAACGAGATTCTGAAATTGTCCATGCTTGCAGATTAAGATATTATAATGCACCAGAGAACTTAAAACTACACCACGAATAATGACAAACATTAGATCCATTTTTTTTTCTCTTCTTTTCTATGTGATGCTTAACATCATTACATTTTTTTAATTGATATAATTAATTATGTGTTGTCCTACTAAAGATATATAAAAAAAACTAAAACTGTCTAACTTAAACTTTCTTCTTAAGAATACTATTATATGTAAATTTTTTTTTGGATCTCAATTTAAACACCGACTATGACAACTCTACTTCTTTAACCTTTCAGTAAATTTTCTATTTCTTGAATACACTTTCCTATCACCACCTCTACAAGCGCGTTGGATGCCGTCCCAACTGTTTAAGATCTTTATTAATTTTTTTTACTATTTGTTTTTAATTCATCAACTCAGTCACTTAAAGTGCTGAAGATTATATGCTTGAGTAATGACTAAAACAGGGCTGGGATGGCCACTCCTTTTGTCCTCCCATTTCTATATATTATACTCCCACAGGTATGACAACTGCACCTTTTCCTTTTTCTCCATCTTTGTACTATGCAAGATGCTGTTTATCAATGCAGTCATATCCTGTTCGGAGATTTACGGTTAGTCTACTGTACGGCTAAAAGACTCTTCCTCCTTATTAGTCAGAGAACAATAGGGAGAAAGAAAACCCACTTGTTACACAAACATAAACACAACCCTCACTGCTTAGAGGTAGAATTAAAAAATTTGAAACTAAGAGTTTGGGTAACACACATACAACAAGATACCTTCAACACAAAAAATTGGATATCCACGTAGAATTAAAATAAGTGTACACAAATGAATAGTAAATAAATAATTTGAAAATAAAGTGAAAAGTATTGAGAATAAATAAAGTTAGAATAAATATGAATAAGTATAACTAAAGAATATTGGATAGCATTTTGGAATGAATAAATATTGTAGGAATAACAAATGAATATTGAAATGAGAGTAATAAGAAATATAAGGATATTGAAAAGAGAATTTTTTTTTTGATAATAAGTAATATTGAAATAAAGGAGATAAGAGATATTAAGAAAAAATAATGAGATAAATAAAGATACGAAAATTAGATAATGAGTGATATGTTTTGTAATTTTTATATACAATTGATATATTTGAAGTGTGATTTTATTAAAACTTGTGATTTTTATTGAAAGTGTGATTTTTATTATAAACTGTGATTTTTATTATGTAACTAAAGGACTAATTTTCTTTATATGTAAACAAGTCGAGATAATGTGATATTTATGCATTCTACGTTTGTGAAGCAGAAATAACACAGCACTAAAAAGACTGTGATTTTTTTTAACAAGGACAATGAATCATAAGCTATCATATGTACCTTACAAACTTTTTTGGACTCACCCCAATGTTGTGAGAGTTGAGGAGGAAGGTACAATAACTTCAAATTATTATTGTCATGTTCTATTCCATTTACTTAACATGTTTGTTTGTTGATTTTGATATTTTCATCGTTATATTCTATTATTTGTGTGAGTCGACTCAAAATTAAAACTGAGGTAGAGTGAAAATTTGATAACTTAGTTTTTTTTTTAATTAAATTTAATTGATTTTTTTTGAGATTTTGTTGTGTGGGGAACGGCCGCCCGTCTTCAGTTGATGATAAATACATTTTTAAATTTAATTTTTTTTTCACAGCAACAATATAAGAAATTTACATAATTTACAATTTTCTATAGTTGATCATTAATTACTATAATTTTTTTTGTTTTTATTGTGTTCATAAATTAGCAAATCATTAGTGTATTTTTGTGTATTCAATATTGAAATGTGCAATGTCTTGCCATGTGATCATCATACTAAATTAACTTAAAACATATATTCCTTTTCAAACTTTTCCAAATTTGTGGTCGACGCCCATTTTCCTCACATGGTCGGGTGAGTCTGTCCTCCAATGCAGGCATTGTTGGTCAGCCTCTTCTCGGACGGGGGGGATATTCTATAACATTAAAAACCCCATACCATTTTAAAATCTAACATTATTCTAAATTCCCTTGGGCGTACGAGCTAAATTTCGCTTTTGATTCTAAGTTCTAATAACCTCGAGAGAAAATATTAAATGGCTTCCTTTTTCAAACCTGCGCGGCGTCCCCAAACATTTTATATAGGCTCTGCGCAGATTACATAAAACCACATGTGACTTGTCGACAACAGCAAATCCCTAATCGCTATCATGATCACATGACAAAGTTTATATAAGCCACCTGAACAACAAACCTGTGCGCTTTTTTCATTTGTAAGTTGCCCCGAGAAGTTGTATTGTGTATCTTAAAAATAAAAGATGTAGTTAAATTAACGTTGTGGTGTTCTATGTGTCCGAGGGTGAGATGAAAAGCGGGAAAGAAAATTAAACATATGTGATGCACGGCCGGGCGACATGATGAACCATTACTCCAAATTATACCACTCAGCCCTTCCTTCGTCGGCCCGCGCCCGTGCTATTACAGAAGTCGGCTGGATTACCTCCCCTCGGATACAGGCAGTAATTTTTAGGCCGCCGTGTCGATCCCAACAGAAACTAAAATTCCTCGACTTTCAAATGTGCTGCGAAAAAAATATTGTGCTGAGTGTGTCGCGGGAAAATCCCGTGGATTCCCACGAAGTGAACTTTCATTGAATCTGAAAAAGAAATTTTTATGTCAATGAGAGTGTCAGTTTTGGATTACATTAAGCCAAGATGATGTCGCTGACTTCGGAGTGTGGATTACCTGCTATTAATGATTTTCAACGACTAGTTGTCGACCACCAGTGTTATTTTGTTTACTGCAATATGAATATTTTTCAGTCGTCGAATCATGTGTGAACTTCCGGAGTTTCGTGGCAGAGATTTCGTGAAAAAATGTTTTCAGATTAAGTGAAACGTCGATTTTCACTAATCGTTGACCTGGGGATAAAAATATCCCGAGAAATTCTGCGAAAACATATGCTGTGTGCAGTGGAATAATCTGTTGGATACAACGTGCGAAGTTTTGAATTTAATTGACTGGAAATTCACTTTTATGAGAGACTGTCATCTAGTGTCATCTCCAATTGGGATACTGAGTTCTAGGACTATTTCGAAATAAAAACTGTCACCTTGGGACTAGCTAAGCTAAGAACTTCACCAAGATAAATTCAGAACCGAGCTGCAAATGTTAAAATTATGAAGATATGTAATGGTGAAAATTTATAAGGATAATGGTAAAGAGTGTGAATAACCACTTCAATTGGTAAGCTAAAATTTACGAATTATTGTTAATGGTGAAAAATTTTAATATTAATAGATACTGATAAAAATTTATTATAAATGTGTTTCGGTGAAAGTATTTTCAAATTATTGATTTAATTAAGTACCTATGATAAAAAATAAATCGATAAAAAGTAAAACGAAAGTAAGAATCATTGGTTTAAAACGTGTATTTTGTTTTTGATTTTAAAATGTTTCATTTTGATTTGCATTTTGATAGAATTTTAAGAGTATATTTTTTCATATTATAAGATATTTGAATTTAAAGAAATTTTTGAGACTTATATGTGATAAATTTATTATAAGTGTGTGTTTTTAGTGTAATTTTATAATATTTCCATGTTCTTTTTCTGATAATGAATATTTTAGTGTTTTAAGATAATTAATGATCCTTGGTTACGTTAAACTGAAATATTAAATGAGTAAAGTAATGTTATGAGTATCTAATTTTGCACGCAGTTCTGAATCGTCGCGGAGAAAAAGAAAAATAACAATTCATTTCCGTTTTCGAGAGCCGTTGTATTACATTTCGAAGGTCGCCTCCGCAATAAATTTGAATGCTCAACATTAGTTTTGTAAACACGATCACGAAAAGAGCCAAACTTGTTTTGATTCATTTAACCTAGAATTTTTGCGGTTCTAAATTTAAACATCTGATGCCTGTGGTTTTGATTTTGGAAATTATCTGCAGGGATAACATAGTAATTTTCAGACATCAAGAAAATTTTATAATTTAAGTACTTTGACATATTACATTTGATGTTGAAACCTCGTAAATTGTTCTACGAATTTAAGTAAAGGAGATTTCCGGAGGTTTTAGTCGAAAGTTAAAAGGCGTGTTACGGTTTTCATATAAACGGAACGTCTTTATAACATGACTTAGGGTGCCAAAAAACCACAATTGGATAATTGAAAAAACCATTGTATGTTATATTTGGTTCATCCGCCCCAGAAAATTCTCGAAATAGAAATAATGAAGAAAAATAAATGAATAGAAAAGAGAATATTACAATGAGAGATATTTTTTGAGAGATTAAATACAAATGATGAATATTTGGGAACTTTACAGCGAGGATTCATACCGAAATGTGATATAAGAAAAGAAAAATTAATTTTGGTTTATCGATTTCATGATTAACTTAATAAAACTGAGATGGGTATTGGTAAAAGAATTTTGATTATTTGTGTCAATTGATAGAATAATAGTTTCGAAATTGAAATTTGGACGTTAACATTAAATTATGGCAATTGATAGAGAATATTGAGGTATTATTATTATTATTAGTATTAGAAATATTTTATTAGTGTGTATTTAATACTTTCATATGTTGTGTATTTTGAATTCTATTGAATATAAAATTGATAGACCAAATTTTCACACTAAACGAGATTCTGAAATTGTCCATGCTTGCAGATTAAGATATTATAATGCACCAGAGAACTTAAAACTACACCACGAATAATGACAAACATTAGATCCATTTTTTTTCTCTTCTTTTCTATGTGATGCTTAACATCATTACATTTTTTTTAATTGATATAATTAATTATGTGTTGTCCTACTAAAGATATATAAAAAAAACTAAAACTGTCTAACTTAAACTTTCTTCTTAAGAATACTATTATATGTAAATTTTTTTTTGGATCTCAATTTAAACACCGACTATGACAACTCTACTTCTTTAACCTTTCAGTAAATTTTCTATTTCTTGAATACACTTTCCTATCACCACCTCTACAAGCGCGTTGGATGCCGTCCCAACTGTTTAAGATCTTTTTTAATTTTTTTTACTATTTGTTTTTAATTCATCAACTCAGTCACTTAAAGTGCTGAAGATTATATGCTTGAGTAATGACTAAAACAGGGCTGGGATGGCCACTCCTTTTGTCCTCCCATTTCTATATATTATACTCCCACAGGTATGACAACTGCACCTTTTCCTTTTTCTCCATCTTTGTACTATGCAAGATGCTGTTTATCAATGCAGTCATATCCTGTTCGGAGATTTACGGTTAGTCTACTGTACGGCTAAAAGACTCTTCCTCCTTATTAGTCAGAGAACAATAGGGAGAAAGAAAACCCACTTGTTACACAAACATAAACACAACCCTCACTGCTTAGAGGTAGAATTAAAAAATTTGAAACTAAGAGTTTGGGTAACACACATACAACAAGATACCTTCAACACAAAAAATTGGATATCCACGTAGAATTAAAATAAGTGTACACAAATGAATAGTAAATAAATAATTTGAAAATAAAGTGAAAAGTATTGAGAATAAATAAAGTTAGAATAAATATGAATAAGTATAACTAAAGAATATTGGATAGCATTTTGGAATGAATAAATATTGTAGGAATAACAAATGAATATTGAAATGAGAGTAATAAGAAATATAAGGATATTGAAAAGAGAATTTTTTTTTTGATAATAAGTAATATTGAAATAAAGGAGATAAGAGATATTAAGAAAAAATAATGAGATAAATAAAGATACGAAAATTAGATAATGAGTGATATGTTTTGTAATTTTTATATACAATTGATATATTTGAAGTGTGATTTTATTAAAACTTGTGATTTTTATTGAAAGTGTGATTTTTATTATAAACTGTGATTTTTATTATGTAACTAAAGGACTAATTTTCTTTATATGTAAACAAGTCGAGATAATGTGATATTTATGCATTCTACGTTTGTGAAGCAGAAATAACACAGCACTAAAAAGACTGTGATTTTTTTTTAACAAGGACAATGAATCATAAGCTATCATATGTACCTTACAAACTTTTTTGGACTCACCCCAATGTTGTGAGAGTTGAGGAGGAAGGTACAATAACTTCAAATTATTATTGTCATGTTCTATTCCATTTACTTAACATGTTTGTTTGTTGATTTTGATATTTTCATCGTTATATTCTATTATTTGTGTGAGTCGACTCAAAATTAAAACTGAGGTAGAGTGAAAATTTGATAACTTAGTTTTTTTTTAATTAAATTTAATTGATTTTTTTTGAGATTTTGTTGTGTGGGGAACGGCCGCCCGTCTTCAGTTGATGATAAATACATTTTTAAATTTAATTTTTTTTTCACAGCAACAATATAAGAAATTTACATAATTTACAATTTTCTATAGTTGATCATTAATTACTATAATTTTTTTTGTTTTTATTGTGTTCATAAATTAGCAAATCATTAGTGTATTTTTGTGTATTCAATATTGAAATGTGCAATGTCTTGCCATGTGATCATCATACTAAATTAACTTAAAACATATATTCCTTTTCAAACTTTTCCAAATTTGTGGTCGACGCCCATTTTCCTCACATGGTCGGGTGAGTCTGTCCTCCAATGCAGGCATTGTTGGTCAGCCTCTTCTCGGACGGGGGGGATATTCTATAACATTAAAAACCCCATACCATTTTAAAATCTAACATTATTCTAAATTCCCTTGGGCGTACGAGCTAAATTTCGCTTTTGATTCTAAGTTCTAATAACCTCGAGAGAAAATATTAAATGGCTTCCTTTTTCAAACCTGCGCGGCGTCCCCAAACATTTTATATAGGCTCTGCGCAGATTACATAAAACCACATGTGACTTGTCGACAACAGCAAATCCCTAATCGCTATCATGATCACATGACAAAGTTTATATAAGCCACCTGAACAACAAACCTGTGCGCTTTTTTCATTTGTAAGTTGCCCCGAGAAGAAGCGGGAAAGAAAATTAAACATATGCGATGGACGGCCGGGCGACATGATGAACCATTACTCCAAATTATACCACTCAGCCCTTCCTTCGTCGGCCCGCGCCCGTGCTATTACACACAGATATATACAATAACTTCAAATTATTATTGTCATGTTCTATTCCATTTACTTAACATGTTTGTTTGTTGATTTTGATATTTTCATCGTTATATTCTATTATTTGTGTGAGTCGACTCAAAATTAAAACTGAGGTAGAGTGAAAATTTGATAACTTAGTTTTTTTTAAAATTAAATTTAATTGATTTTTTTTTGAGATTTTGTTGTGTGGGGAACGGCCGCCCGTCTTCAGTTGATGATAAATACATTTTTAAATTTAATTTTTTTTCACAGCAACAATATAAGAAATTTACATAATTTACAATTTTCTATAGTTGATCATTAATTACTATAATTTTTTTGTTTTTATTGTGTTCATAAATTAGCAAATCATTAGTGTATTTTTGTGTATTCAATATTGAAATGTGCAATGTCTTGCCATGTGATCATCATACTAAATTAACTTAAAACATATATTCCTTTTCAAACTTTTCCAAATTTGTGGTCGACGCCCATTTTCCTCACATGGTCGGGTGAGTCTGTCCTCCAATGCAGGCATTGTTGGTCAGCCTCTTCTCGGACGGGGGGGGATATTCTATAACATTAAAAACCCCATACCATTTTAAAATCTAACATTATTCTAAATTCCCTTGGGCGTACGAGCTAAATTTCGCTTTTGATTCTAAGTTCTAATAACCTCGAGAGAAAATATTAAATGGCTTCCTTTTTCAAACCTGCGCGGCGTCCCCAAACATTTTATATAGGCTCTGCGCAGATTACATAAAACCACATGTGACTTGTCGACAACAGCAAATCCCTAATCGCTATCATGATCACATGACAAAGTTTATATAAGCCACCTGAACAACAAACCTGTGCGCTTTTTTCATTTGTAAGTTGCCCCGAGAAGAAGCGGGAAAGAAAATTAAACATATGCGATGGACGGCCGGGCGACATGATGAACCATTACTCCAAATTATACCACTCAGCCCTTCCTTCGTCGGCCCGCGCCCGTGCTATTACACACAGATATATACAATAACTTCAAATTATTATTGTCATGTTCTATTCCATTTACTTAACATGTTTGTTTGTTGATTTTGATATTTTCATCGTTATATTCTATTATTTGTGTGAGTCGACTCAAAATTAAAACTGAGGTAGAGTGAAAATTTGATAACTTAGTTTTTTTTAAAATTAAATTTAATTGATTTTTTTTTGAGATTTTGTTGTGTGGGGAACGGCCGCCCGTCTTCAGTTGATGATAAATACATTTTTAAATTTAATTTTTTTTCACAGCAACAATATAAGAAATTTACATAATTTACAATTTTCTATAGTTGATCATTAATTACTATAATTTTTTTTGTTTTTATTGTGTTCATAAATTAGCAAATCATTAGTGTATTTTTGTGTATTCAATATTGAAATGTGCAATGTCTTGCCATGTGATCATCATACTAAATTAACTTAAAACATATATTCCTTTTCAAACTTTTCCAAATTTGTGGTCGACGCCCATTTTCCTCACATGGTCGGGTGAGTCTGTCCTCCAATGCAGGCATTGTTGGTCAGCCTCTTCTCGGACGGGGGGGATATTCTATAACATTAAAAACCCCATACCATTTTAAAATCTAACATTATTCTAAATTCCCTTGGGCGTACGAGCTAAATTTCGCTTTTGATTCTAAGTTCTAATAACCTCGAGAGAAAATATTAAATGGCTTCCTTTTTCAAACCTGCGCGGCGTCCCCAAACATTTTATATAGGCTCTGCGCAGATTACATAAAACCACATGTGACTTGTCGACAACAGCAAATCCCTAATCGCTATCATGATCACATGACAAAGTTTATATAAGCCACCTGAACAACAAACCTGTGCGCTTTTTTCATTTGTAAGTTGCCCCGAGAAGAAGCGGGAAAGAAAATTAAACATATGCGATGGACGGCCGGGCGACATGATGAACCATTACTCCAAATTATACCACTCAGCCCTTCCTTCGTCGGCCCGCGCCCGTGCTATTACACACAGATATATACAATAACTTCAAATTATTATTGTCATGTTCTATTCCATTTACTTAACATGTTTGTTTGTTGATTTTGATATTTTCATCGTTATATTCTATTATTTGTGTGAGTCGACTCAAAATTAAAACTGAGGTAGAGTGAAAATTTGATAACTTAGTTTTTTTTAAAATTAAATTTAATTGATTTTTTTTTGAGATTTTGTTGTGTGGGGAACGGCCGCCCGTCTTCAGTTGATGATAAATACATTTTTAAATTTAATTTTTTTTCACAGCAACAATATAAGAAATTTACATAATTTACAATTTTCTATAGTTGATCATTAATTACTATAATTTTTTTTGTTTTTATTGTGTTCATAAATTAGCAAATCATTAGTGTATTTTTGTGTATTCAATATTGAAATGTGCAATGTCTTGCCATGTGATCATCATACTAAATTAACTTAAAACATATATTCCTTTTCAAACTTTTCCAAATTTGTGGTCGACGCCCATTTTCCTCACATGGTCGGGTGAGTCTGTCCTCCAATGCAGGCATTGTTGGTCAGCCTCTTCTCGGACGGGGGGGATATTCTATAACATTAAAAACCCCATACCATTTTAAAATCTAACATTATTCTAAATTCCCTTGGGCGTACGAGCTAAATTTCGCTTTTGATTCTAAGTTCTAATAACCTCGAGAGAAAATATTAAATGGCTTCCTTTTTCAAACCTGCGCGGCGTCCCCAAACATTTTATATAGGCTCTGCGCAGATTACATAAAACCACATGTGACTTGTCGACAACAGCAAATCCCTAATCGCTATCATGATCACATGACAAAGTTTATATAAGCCACCTGAACAACAAACCTGTGCGCTTTTTTCATTTGTAAGTTGCCCCGAGAAGTTGTATTGTGTATCTTAAAAATAAAAGATGTAGTTAAATTAACGTTGTGGTGTTCTATGTGTCCGAGGGTGAGATGAAAAGCGGGAAAGAAAATTAAACATATGCGATGGACGGCCGGGCGACATGATGAACCATTACTCCAAATTATACCACTCAGCCCTTCCTTCGTCGGCCCGCGCCCGTGCTATTACACACAGATATATACAATAACTTCAAATTATTATTGTCATGTTCTATTCCATTTACTTAACATGTTTGTTTGTTGATTTTGATATTTTCATCGTTATATTCTATTATTTGTGTGAGTCGACTCAAAATTAAAACTGAGGTAGAGTGAAAATTTGATAACTTAGTTTTTTTTAAAATTAAATTTAATTGATTTTTTTTTGAGATTTTGTTGTGTGGGGAACGGCCGCCCGTCTTCAGTTGATGATAAATACATTTTTAAATTTAATTTTTTTTCACAGCAACAATATAAGAAATTTACATAATTTACAATTTTCTATAGTTGATCATTAATTACTATAATTTTTTTTGTTTTTATTGTGTTCATAAATTAGCAAATCATTAGTGTATTTTTGTGTATTCAATATTGAAATGTGCAATGTCTTGCCATGTGATCATCATACTAAATTAACTTAAAACATATATTCCTTTTCAAACTTTTCCAAATTTGTGGTCGACGCCCATTTTCCTCACATGGTCGGGTGAGTCTGTCCTCCAATGCAGGCATTGTTGGTCAGCCTCTTCTCGGACGGGGGGGATATTCTATAACATTAAAAACCCCATACCATTTTAAAATCTAACATTATTCTAAATTCCCTTGGGCGTACGAGCTAAATTTCGCTTTTGATTCTAAGTTCTAATAACCTCGAGAGAAAATATTAAATGGCTTCCTTTTTCAAACCTGCGCGGCGTCCCCAAACATTTTATATAGGCTCTGCGCAGATTACATAAAACCACATGTGACTTGTCGACAACAGCAAATCCCTAATCGCTATCATGATCACATGACAAAGTTTATATAAGCCACCTGAACAACAAACCTGTGCGCTTTTTTCATTTGTAAGTTGCCCCGAGAAGTTGTATTGTGTATCTTAAAAATAAAAGATGTAGTTAAATTAACGTTGTGGTGTTCTATGTGTCCGAGGGTGAGATGAAAAGCGGGAAAGAAAATTAAACATATGCGATGGACGGCCGGGCGACATGATGAACCATTACTCCAAATTATACCACTCAGCCCTTCCTTCGTCGGCCCGCGCCCGTGCTATTACACACAGATATATACAATAACTTCAAATTATTATTGTCATGTTCTATTCCATTTACTTAACATGTTTGTTTGTTGATTTTGATATTTTCATCGTTATATTCTATTATTTGTGTGAGTCGACTCAAAATTAAAACTGAGGTAGAGTGAAAATTTGATAACTTAGTTTTTTTTAAATTAAATTTAATTGATTTTTTTTTGAGATTTTGTTGTGTGGGGAACGGCCGCCCGTCTTCAGTTGATGATAAATACATTTTTAAATTTAATTTTTTTTCACAGCAACAATATAAGAAATTTACATAATTTACAATTTTCTATAGTTGATCATTAATTACTATAATTTTTTTTGTTTTTATTGTGTTCATAAATTAGCAAATCATTAGTGTATTTTTGTGTATTCAATATTGAAATGTGCAATGTCTTGCCATGTGATCATCATACTAAATTAACTTAAAACATATATTCCTTTTCAAACTTTTCCAAATTTGTGGTCGACGCCCATTTTCCTCACATGGTCGGGTGAGTCTGTCCTCCAATGCAGGCATTGTTGGTCAGCCTCTTCTCGGACGGGGGGGATATTCTATAACATTAAAAACCCCATACCATTTTAAAATCTAACATTATTCTAAATTCCCTTGGGCGTACGAGCTAAATTTCGCTTTTGATTCTAAGTTCTAATAACCTCGAGAGAAAATATTAAATGGCTTCCTTTTTCAAACCTGCGCGGCGTCCCCAAACATTTTATATAGGCTCTGCGCAGATTACATAAAACCACATATGACTTGTCGACAACAGCAAATCCCTAATCGCTATCATGATCACATGACAAAGTTTATATAAGCCACCTGAACAACAAACCTGTGCGCTTTTTTCATTTGTAAGTTGCCCCGAGAAGTTGTATTGTGTATCTTAAAAATAAAAGATGTAGTTAAATTAACGTTGTGGTGTTCTATGTGTCCGAGGGTGAGATGAAAAGCGGGAAAGAAAATTAAACATATGCGATGGACGGCCGGGCGACATGATGAACCATTACTCCAAATTATACCACTCAGCCCTTCCTTCGTCGGCCCGCGCCCGTGCTATTACACACAGATATATATATATATATATATATATATATATATATATATATATATATATATATATATATGACACGGAGCTTATTCTTACCCATCTTCATTATGTCGTCTTATCTCACGTTACTCCATCTTAACCTATTCCTAAATAATTACTAATGGTATAGCAGTCAATGATTACAGGCCTGTGGCAAAGAACTAGAAATTAATTACACTAAGGGTCTGTTCACATAGGAGTCCGTTGCGTTGCGTTAAGGAAAAGATGACGTGGAGACGAAAATAAACCAATCATAGGCGTTAAAAATTTCATTGCTAATCGTTTAGAGGCCTATGATTGGTTTATTTTCGTCTCAACGTCATCTTTCCCTTAACGCTACACAACGGACTCCTATGTGAACAGGCCCTAAGAGTTTATTTCCGAATGTTAACCTACCCCGATTCAATCTATTAATTACCTGCCAAGCAATCATCTCGATCCTTGTGACGCGTGACCAAACCGTTTGAAAATCAATCCCGCTCTATATAAAACTCTATTGTCTCAAGAGCCTTTAAAACTCCTGCGCATGCTCGTGACGTATGCGCCGAAAGTGGGGTTTGGGTGCGGCCTAAGTTTGATACTATTAATAGATTCTCTCTTTGCTCGTTCAAAAAGGGAATTCCCCTAAATTCGCGGCGCGTTTCGAAATACGATATGAAAATAGTGGCGTTTTACGCCACGAAATTAACTACCCTGAAGCCCCCTGTAAAGTATTTAATTATTGTTTTGACACACACACACACACACACACACACACACATATATATATATATATATATATATATATATATATATATATATATATGATAGAACCTCGATCGATCGTTTTTCAAGGGACCTAGTGCACTGAACGATAAACGGAGGAATAAGATACATGCAGGAACATAACAAAGGAATATTATCATCGCGACTGGATAAAGTAAACGACACATATGGGAAAACAATGATTCGGGGAACGATCAATCGAGGTTCCACTGTATATATCTTTGAAGCTCGGTATAAAGGGCTTAAATCGAAAACAGTGATTTTTAGAAATTTGTTAGTATTGATATATAAAAAGAATCTTTATACTGGCATAAAAGACTTAAGTCTATCAATTCTTTATAGAAAATTACATTTCTTTGTACAAAAGACTCAAGTCAAAATTATAGTTCTGCGATTGATATAAAAGCCAGCCAATAACCTGGTATATTTAAATCACTGTTTTTGACTTAATCTCTTTATACCGAGTTTCAAAGATATATATATACACATACACACACAGAGAGAGAATTTTGCGTCTCTGGCCTCCTTAATACAAAAATTTAAACCTGCAATGAAGCGTATAACGTGTCACTTAACATTCATTCTACCTCCCATCCGAATGTAGTCAAATATCCTAAGTACTTCGAAAAGAATGAGTTCGTTACGGGCCTCTAAACGAGGGTCGATTCGAACTCTATGCATCCCCTTCCCCGTGCATTCTTTTTCCATTTGATTGCGAAAGAAAGGTAGCACGTGATTATTCGTTCATTAAAGCACGTGTGAAATAATGGAGAACAATAGTACTCGTTGACACAATCGGCAGTTCGAGACTGTCATTGTTGTCGCAATCGGTTACCGCGTTATTAACATGAGCGGAGGTTATCATAACGTGACACAAAATGCCATTATTTCCCTGCCGAAAAGGGTGTAGGAAATCAGTCTTGTTCGGATCGATGTGACTTTATGGTTTAGGTCCTTCCCGTCATGTAGTTTTAAAGATGTAAAGTGAATGTCTAAGTTTCGATGTAGTAAAATTTGAACATTATTTTACATTTAAATACAAATTATATAGAAAAAAAAGGGGGGGGGGATATTCAAATGGTATAAGGGTGCGTATGTTAAGTTATGAACATACTTTACGAGTAATTATAACAAAAATTATCGCAATGGGAACATCATATTACGGCCCGTTTTAGAGTGTTCCATCATAATTCCGTTACTTAACTTTTTTTTTATGTTCTCAAAATACACTCAGCAATTGCTTAAAAGTGACCTCAATGAATTCCCCATTCGTACAAGAACATTTTGAGCTTAAGTACTCGTGAATTGCTAAAATCTTCGACACTCATCGTCAATGATATCTGGGTAAAGCAGTTCACGTCTCTCATTATTTCGTTCAAAGTTCTCTTACTCACTGCTGCCCTCTAGGGATTAGAAATGTAATTACAAAATTCAAAGATATTTTGGGGAAAGATTCTAAATCCGAAAGAAATTATATGTCCTGACCACTCACTCCAACATTCTACAGATTATAATGAAAATCAAATAGTTTAAGACAAATTCCCTAAAGATGATACAGTTGACATATCAAGTACTTTGAGATCAGAGTGCCAACTAGTCACCTGCTGTGATCATACTCTGTTTAAAATACCTCTGCTGTAAATTTACAGTATTTCGAGTTTACATTTGCCGGATAACATACCAAGCGTAACCTTTAACCTAATTTACATAAAAATCACTATCAATGCATATTATTTTGTCGTAAGTCACGTGGTTTAAATGCTATAATTTCAATTTCCAAAAATAAAATATTTCAATTACTTCCTAATTTTGGACCACAGTTCCGTTTTGAAAAATTACAAGCATTCAATAATTTCAACAACTATTTTAAAAATTTTCAAATCTAGCAACTTTTAGTTGGCTTTCTTATATGGATAGTACACAGTCCAGTCACATTAATGTGACCACCTGTCAAAATCCAGAATAACAACCTTTCGCAGAGCGGACCACTGCGAGACGTGCAGGAAGAGAGTCAATTAGGTTCCTGAAGGTGTTCACTGGGATGTTGAGCCATGCCGACTCCAGTGCCATGGCCAGCTGCGCTAGGTTACGCGGGTGAGGATCCATGGTGCGAACAATCCGATCGAGGTGATCCCACAGATTCTCGATTGGGTTCGAGTCCGGGGAATTTGCTGGCCAAGGGAGTACGGTAAACTCATCCTGGTGCTCTTCGAACCACGCACGTACACTGCGAGCTTTATGACACGTCGCATTGTCCTTCTGGTAGATGCCTTCATCCTGAGGAAAAACAATTCGCATGTAAAAGGATAGATGCATACCTGTGTTGATCCATCGTGCCTTCCACAATGAGTGAACCTAGAGAATACCACGAAAACATTCCCTAGACCATAATGCTCCCTCCTCCAGCTTGGACTCTTCCGACAATTGTTGCAGGGTGTTTGCTTTCAGACGTGTCACGCCGTATACGCCAACGTGCATCTGTCCAATGGAGCATAAAACGCGATTCATCGGAAAAAGCCACCTGTCTCCACTCAGTGGAAGTCCAGTTGCGGTACTGGCGTGCAAATTCCAGCCTTCGTCGCCGATGAACAGCAGTCAGCATAGGTGCATTAACCAGGCGTCTGCTCCGGAGGCTCATACGCAGCAACGTTCGCTGAACCGTCGTTGTGGAGACACTGTTGGTAGCCCCTTGGTTCATCTGGACGGTCAGTTGCTCAACGGTTGCACGTCTATTCGCCCGAACGCATCTTCGCAGCCGTCGTTCACCTTTGCCATCTATGGCCCGTGGTGCACCACATTTGCCACGTCGCTGATTTTGGATAGTGCCATTTTGCCATGCACGATATACTTTTTCCACGGCGGCCCGCGAACAGTTTACAAAATTAGCCGTTTCGGAAATGCTTCCACCTTTGGCCCGAAAGCCAATGATCATGCCCTTTTGGACGTCGGATAAATCGCTCCGTTTCTGCATGACTGCAAGAACTGAAATGTTTTCCGAATACCTACAACACACTTTATATATCCACCAAATTTGCTGATGACACGTGCCTTCTGCGATTGGTTATTTAACGTTGACGTCAAAAATAGGCGGTGGTCACATTAATATGACCTGACTGTATAGTTCTAAAAGGCCTTTTAGCGTACATCAGTATCTTCAAAAACTGCCAAAATTTAGCTCAAATGTACTTAAACAAGAAATTATGAAGTCTATAGTTAGAGACGAGCCTTAAAAATTAAGCTTATATTATAAAATTCAAATGTGAGCGTGATCCAATTTTATACATATATATACAGAGAAACACAATGAGACTTCTCTATGGTGGCTAGTAATGGTTCTGAAAAAAAGTAGCCGTTTTCAGAGATGGCTGGGAAAAGGGGTTTCTTCCATAATATTGGCTATATGAGTCTTTAATTGGTTCTGAACAAAATATGTCTGTTTAGAAGGCTGGCTGACTAGAGAAATTTCACTGTGCATTTATATATATATATATACATACAGTCATACCCTGGTACTTATCTGCTTGTTTCCCCCCCCCCCCCAACAAAAAAAAAAAAAGCTTCGGTACTTGACCTTTGCTCAGTACTTGATACATTTGCTATAAAACCTGCGTGAGGCAATCTCATCTCTCTGGATGGAACGAAGACTGACATGTTAGTCTCGCGCTCAGAGTAGAATCCAACATATTTCGCCATGTACTTAACTTCTCATTTAAAGTTTTTTTTTTTTTTTTTTTTTTTTTGGGGGGGGGGGTCGTATAAGGAATCACAATACTGAAAACGGTTAGCGATACTACTCAGCAAAAATTAGGAAGAACCATGATGAACTAAGCATGAGTGTGGTAGCTGCATGCCTGATCTCGCGGCAGAACAAAGATGGGGTAATTCCAAGGGACTTGGAAGGCTTAGAAGCTGTAACAATAGTGGAGGACATCATGTCTGTGGGAAAGTCCATGGGCCTAGAAGTCAGGGATGAAGACATCAGTGTTAATGGAAGAACACACAGGAGAGTTCAGCACTGAGGAACTTCAACAGATAGTGGCAGGGGAATTTTCTTCAACTAAGGAGGATGGAAGTCCCTATTGTACTGCTACACGAAATGTGATCCAAATGGGTTGAATTACAAAATTTTGTTGAAAATTATCCCCTGACAAAGCTTTAACAAGTTGAAATGTGGACTTTAAAAACATTTTGAAAAGTAAGCAGAACAAAGTTTCTCTTGACAAGTTTGTAATAAAAATCACTGAGTCTACAGCAGGTTTCAGTACTAGACAGAAAAGACAAAGAACCCCTGTTTGAGTGCTAATATTTTTTTTGGAAGGGGAATCCCCTTCCAAGCAAAAACCTCACACCACCATCCCATTAGGTTATGAATGCCTCTCAGTACAGCTTAAGTGAAGTTAAATTTTATTTTACTTTAACCTACTATTTTTATCATGTTTCTATTAACTCGCTTTCTTGTTTGTTTGTGTGTTTGTCCAGTACAAATCTTACAATCAATTTTTAACTAACTTCCCGACTAGCTAGACATTTGAAACTTTTAGAATAGTTCAGAACACGATGACAGTGCATTATTTTAATACTTTTAGCCATATATCAGCTGGGACGGTAACGAAAAGTTAAACGCAAGTTAGCTTCCAATTCTCAAGCTAAACGATTGATTACGCATTTGATACCTCTTTATTGATCATTTTCTTTCAAGTTGATAGGACAATTCATGAAAAAAATTTTAAAAAAGTATTTAATACATAGAATTGTCAAGTTTATAGGATTCAACAGAAAATTTAAAAACATGGTATATGAAAAGTTCTTTTTATCTTGTAATTATTCATTTATGCTTCTCTAGTTTTGAGATTTTGTATAAAAAAAAAAAACCATGAGTTTTATAAATTTTCAAGTAAAATATTAAATTTCTGGGTTTCAGTAATAGATTATTTCAGTTTACTTTACCTTTATGGGAAAAATCCATTTGGTACTCAAAGTGCCTTATGGAACCAATTAACGTTGAGTACTAAGGTACTACTATATATATATACAGAGGCTGTTCACACATTTTTTAGACGATGTATATTGTATTCACAAAACTAAATTACATAAAATTCTTGTGTTTTAAATGTTCTATTTGACATCCCTTATTCTTAACTATCTTTCGACACCGCAATTTCCAGGATAATAATGCCTTTTGAAGTGTCAGAAGAGGTATTCTATCCCATTCCTCCTGAACAGCTTTCCAGAGTCCTGTAAGGGTTCTGGGACGACGTTGGGATAATGCAGATTTTAAAAGTCTGAAAGCACAAAAATCCATTGGTGATACATCGGGAGATTTAGTAGGGATATCAGTGAAGGGTATGGCCTTGATACAAGTTTTTTGTTCCATTTCTTTTAGGAAATTTACAGTGGATTTTGATGTGTGACTGCTAGCTTTGTCCTGATGGAGTCTCACAGATTGATGGGACTGAGGGTAAAGGAATGGTATTTCATTCAGAAAAATTGGGGATAAAATATGTTCCCGATAGTATTTGGAGTTAATCTTGACATTTTTTCCCACTCTCTTTATTTTTAACTTGCCATTATAAGAAAAACCAGCAACAATCATGAATCCCTTTGAAAAACTTTCTTTCGATTCTTTGAACCATGTACTTAAATTTTTTTTCTCCCCTTTTATGATAATAAATGGCTCTTTTTTTGTTGCAATCATTTAAATACACCCATGATTCATCTATTGTGACAATTGTTTTCCATTTTTCTTTGGATAAGTGTTTCTCATATAGAATTCTGCAGAGTGTCCTGTGTTCAGCGATATGATTTGGAAGAAGACTATGCACATTGCATTTTTTCGCTTTCTTAAGATTTAAATCAACATTTATCATTTTGTTTACAGTGGACACCGAGCATTTTAATGATTTTGCAACTGTCCTTTGACTAGGGGGATTTTCATTTAACATTAAATAACGTACCTTTGCACTAGTCGAAGATGTCCGTTTTTTCCTTGGATACTTGTTTGGAATTTTTGTCCTACTTGAGGCTCCAATTTGACGTTTTTTTCCTTTCTTGTTGACGATATTACCTATCAACGATTTAAATATCACAAAACCATGACTCTCACATCGTTTTTGGATAATGGAGTATGCATATTTCTCTTCGGAGAGAGCATAAATGCAGCCTTCGAACCACTGCTTTGTTAAAAACAAAAGTTTCAAGCCGCAGACGATAATTTTGACTTTTAAAAATATAGTACAATTACAATTATTTCTTTTGCAGCAAACGATTTTTTATTACCGCTTACCAAAATCGTCTAAAAAATGTGCGAACAGCCTCGGTATACACAGTCTGATCTGGTTAACCACCAGTTAATCGGACCAAATCCTAAAGAACTGAAACAAATTCTCTTGCATAAGCCTAATATTATGCATGTTTGTGTAATTGGACCAGCCGGTTATTAGAACCAAAATGATCACGTCCCAATGTGGTCTGATTAACCGGAATTGACTGTGTGTGTGTGTGTATGTATATATATATACTAGCTGAAAACCCGCGCTTCGCTACGGAGTACATTCAAATTAAATACAACGGTCAATGTATGCAATTAATGCCAAAATATATATATATATATATATATATATTTATAAAAAAATCGTAAGGGATATTTATTTTTTTTGGATAATATCCAATCGTCTGCTGCATTAGAAAGAAAAAGAATATCATTTTTGTCTATTTAGTTGTTATGCACGTGACGATAAATTTATTTAAAGTACCAGAAAAAGAAATCACGTGATCAACATTTAATAAATAAAATTCTAGAAATTAATCTTTAAAAATTCACCAAAAATCAAAAAATCAAGGTAAAGGTTCGAAAAAGATTTCATTTTGAAGGAATTTTTATGATCTTTCTCGTGATATAAATTTTATAATCCGCAATGTATTATTTTAAATGCAAACGTAAAAAAAGTTTAAAAAAACAGCTTAAAAATTTAATTTAAAAAAATCTAAGAAGAATTTTAGAAAAATCTTTCTTAGTGCACCCCTACACTATTAGAAGAATCGCCATGCAAAATTTCAGCCCTTGAGGTCCAGCGGTTTGGTCTGTGCGTTGTATGTCAGTCAGTCAGTGAATGAATGAATGAATGAATGAGTCAGTTACGGAACTGTTTTATATATATATATATATATATATATATATATAAATAAGGGCCTTGGAAACTCCAGGTTTAATGATAAATGCATCGTTACCATGAATAAAGATTTCTTTCTTGTTAATAGGCCCTCACACATTTGTTAAATACCGGAGGTTTGGTTTGGTTTTGGAGCGATGCTGTCATTTTTTTGCTACACGAGGGCTAATTAGACCGGAACCTACTGCTTAAAGCCGATTCTGAACGGCTTCAAACATCCATGCCATTTGTGGGACTCAAACCCACAGACTCTGGTACTGAAGGCCACCGCCCGGCAAGTACTGGAGAGAAATATGATGCAATTTCATAAGCAGAACTATTCTAGATTTTTACTGGCTGCCAAATTTATTTGTCATTAACCAGCCTACAATGAAGACCACAGATTCTCATGTGTTATAGCATAACACACACTCATTTTTCATGATCTCTTGAATGTGATAAGATGCAAAAAAGTCACAGAAAAATGCACTGGTAGGACAAAACACTATTACATTTACTTGCTCCTCATTTAAAAGCAAGTCATATATTTATCATGACCTTGGGAGTCTAGTTTTATCTGTGAGGATGTGCAATTCAAATATGATGACACATGAGTCAGAAATGCACAGTCAATAGTTTTCTTGATCTTAGAAAGTTATTAATGACATTTTAATAAAATAATTTTTATTGAGAAATTAAGACAAATTTATCTTCATTTCCACACAAAAAATCAGATACAATTAAAAACACATATTTAGAAACACTGAACACAGAAATGGTGTTTTGTTAAATGTGTTTGTCATACATTCAGTACTTGCTTTTGATTTATTTTTCTTTATTAGCTCAGAAAAATATGCCTTTTTTGTTATTGTACAGTTTAGCTTTTTTTAAGTGGTTCTTTGTGATCTGCAGTTTCTAACAGTTTCATTCATCTTTATAACTGATGTATTGGGAGTATTTTGACTTTTTAATAAGACAGCTGACCTCTAAGCTAAGGGAGGTAGACACCCTAATAATGACCTTTCACACAAAAGCTAGATTTAGAATGTTTAAAATTCTCACTTCCGGTATACCTGGATAAACCCAATATTGCTGCTATAAACTGATTATTACAACCATTAATTTTTTTAAAAATAATTAATAGAATTTTACTTTTTCCAAGTCACCAAGTAGTGCAGAAGAAGTCTATGCAGAAGAAATGTAATTACCATAGAACAAATGACACACAGTGAAATAAAAACACTAGACTGACATGAGTAACAAAATCTATTTCAGTATATTATACAACAGAATTTGATTTGCCTTGTTAGCTTAAATAACAGCATTTAATTCAAAATGAATGTAGCTGGATAAGAAATAGTGACAAAATTCCACACAGTGAAATGTACAAAATAAATCATTTCACACAGTGAAATGCAGGGTCACTGGTGAAGAGCACAATTTATAGAAAATGAGAAATGTTTCACGATGATGCTTGTTCAGAGTCAGTATCTGGAACTTCTAAAATCCTTGGGCCATACAGAAGTAAATATGCACAGTGCCAGTCTCCTATTAATTTATAAAAAAACCCATTACATCAATTTCATTACAAGCCAAATAACATTAAACAATATGAAACTCAACTTCTAAGCAAGCAACTCATATATTTAAAATTAACACAACAGGAAATGACTACAAAAGGCTTTAGTTAAAAAAAAAAAAAACACACTCATAGAAAATAAAAAGATACAAAATATAAAAAGGCACTTAAAAATGCATATTTACCTCCACCAGACAGCTTCAGAATTTCTTCAGATGTAACCATTGAAACAGTATCATCATCACATTTAAACCACTCATCTAAAGAAAGAAAAAAATAATAACATAATTAAATAACCACAGCATTTTTCATCAAAGTTACAATAAAGCAGCTGGAGATAATTTTTGTTGCACATACCATTTGGATAACTCCTTTAGGACCACGGAATCATGTATGAAACTGCACAATTAGTCACTCAGTCTGAGTTAACAAATATATAAAGAACTATTCTTTCCTCAAAAGGCAAGGGATAGTATCTAATACTAGTACATCATAGTAATACTGTATCATAAATAAAACACTATCATAGTACAACCAAATTTTTCCATATAATTTTAATATATTATGATACTTTTCTTCCTTTTTATTCTAATCTGCATAGACTTCTTACTTGGTTTTATGTTTTACCAACTATGCTATTAGCAATTTTGTTTTTCGCTTTTAACATGTAGCTTGTTTGTAACTAGTTTCTACCATGTATTTGGTGCATTTTGTCCAAAATTGGACCTTGTGCCACTAAATTCAAATAAACAAAACAAATTTTTCCAGTACACAAGTTGGCATTATAAAAGTGTACAAATTTATTGATAATAATTGTCCAGATCATTGACCTTTACGTGCTGGTTTTGATTTTTTGTATTTAACAAGAATTGTTCTTCAATTAGATGACAAAAGCACATGATCTACCTTTTCGAGCATAAATGTTATTTAAAGAAACAAAATCAGCAGTGTTTGCTGCTTCGGATATTTACTTTAACACAGGGACAAAGGATGAAATATATATATATGAAAATGGATGCATGTGTGTGTGTATGTATGTATGTATGTTGCAGCATAACCCTGGAAATCCTGGAGCAATTTCAACCAAACTTGGTACACATATCACTTACAATCTGGAAAGACACCTCTAGGGGAAACAAAATGTCCAAAATGACCTAGAGTAGTGTTGAATCGATAGTTTTTGGAGTAACTGAGATGAATATAGGAAACTAAAAATGTTGTTTATAATCAAGTTTTGAGTTAAATAATAGAGTGAATTTGTAATTTTATTTTATCATTTGTATACTGTACATACACTTTTAAATACAGTGACCACTGCTTATAGTGATCTGTGGTTATAAGAATCAACCGTTTATAAGAATCAATATCGCAAAAACAAAAGTATTATTTGCATGTTAAAATTTTCGCTTTAAAGAATCAATCCACTGGTTTTAAGAATCAGCTTACACTCTTCGTTTTCCTTTCATTTTTTCAAAAAAAGTAACTGAAACCCTCAAAAGGCACGAAGTTCTTTGTGTTTTTTAAAGAAACAATGATAAGATGGGATGGAATACAGATGTAAAATGCATTCCTTTCTTTGTTAGAGATAACATAATAGTTTTCCCTTAAACACTTTAGCACATCACTTTCCTATTAGCTTGACCCGGGGGCATCTTTACCTGCCTGGGTCCGATTTCACTTTTCTCCACTGGCAAACAAAGACAGAGACTCTATTTTCCCACCTCCCACATCCTGGTTGCAGCTTCCTGGACCCTGAAACACATAAATCTTCGGTCCACTATGACTTAGGCAAACGTAACATTAGTAGATTCAGCACATTATCAAACCATGAAATGTAAGCTAGAAGGTGAATCTTTTCCTGAGACTATTGGTATTGAAAGAGGTATAAACAACCTCCTGAAAACTTTATTACGTCAAACTACCATAGAAAACTTTTACTTTCTCCCTTCATGTAGTTGAAATGTTAAAACAGTTACGCAGGTATGTTGTAACAAATATTGGAATTTTTTCTTCTCTTACTATAATTATGTGTATCTACTTATAAGTCTAGAAATTAAGTTGTAATTTTAAAATTATAAAAAATAATTTTAATAAAAGGTAATTAACGTAAATTAAAGAGTATTTTATGGTAAACTATCTAATATATGTATATATGGGTGTGGGTGTGCCTGTCTCAAAACCTAAATTTTGGCTATAAGAATCAAAAACAGTAATAACAAACGTGATTCTTATAAGCGGAAATCACTGTACCTGTAAACATTAGATTTTACACTATAGGTAGAATTCATTCCTTTTCCTGTGTAGTAAAAAATTGAGATTAATAAATACCTGGGCAACGCCAGGTAAACAGCTAGTGTTTACATAAAAACGAGTGTGAAATGACTTTGGGTGTTTTTGTGAAGGAGAAGCATAAGTATGCTATGCAGTCAATTTCTTTAAAATGAGGTTATGATGAAAAGATCAAATTACCTCCTTTTCATCATGTCTCATTTTGCTGGTTATGAAGGACCAGCATGTGGCAAAAAGTAACACAGGAAATGTGGAGAGTGCAAAAATGCTTCATCATAAGAAAAGTAACTAACTCTTTTGGATGTGAAAACATGCAACTTAGGACTGTGAATAGAAACATGCTTTCAAAATTAAATAACACTCCTTGCAACATTAAATATCTCTTCATATATCTTTGAAGCCCAGCATAAAGGGCTTAAGTCAAAAACAGTGATTTAAATACACCACGTTATTGGCTTTTATACCAATATCAGAACTATAATTTCAACTTGAGTCTTTTGTACAAAAAAATGTGATTTTGTAAATAAAATTGATAGACTCAAGCCTTTTATACCACTCAAAAGATTTTATTTTTAAAATCAATACTAACAAATATCTAAAAATCACTGTTTTTGACTTAATACCAAGCTTTAACACTAGAACCACAGAGCGGGTCAATTTGACCCAAAACGATGTTCAATTTATCACCACGCGAAAAGTATTGATTGAAAATAAAATTCCTTTTAAGACTTTTAATAATTTAAGGTGAACAACAATTTACCAAATTTAAAAATTCATAACATAAATAATTTTCCAATTATTAACACTTATACCTAGAACCGCGGAGCGGGTCAATTTGACCCACAAGAAACGTTAATACACAAATGACGAAAAACAGATGCATTTTCTCAGAAGTAACTCTAAAGTACTTCTACCTCACCCTGGAATTCCTGAAATGAAATGTACCAGAAGGGGTAATAGTGAAGGTTTTCAGTCAAGGTCATTATATTAGGTTTGAAGCGTGAACTACGTTCGAATACAGTGAAAAATTATAGCGAATATTTAGAAGACTTTTTGAACTTACTTTTATACTGTAATTAGTATATGTATAAAAAAATGACATGACGCCGTAATCTTGTTCAGGAAGCTTTAGAATATTTAAAACAATTATCTGAAAAGGATTCAGGAGATGAAAATAATGATGAACATTTCGATTTTGAGTAGTGAGGATGAATATCTGCCTGCTAATCAAGAAAATTTGGATTCGGATGAAGAAAATGAAAGTGAAGATGACTCTGGCAATGCTCTAACAATCGTTGGTCCTTTTCATAGCAATAATGATGATAATTTATCTTATAAAAAAGAAAAATCAAACATTCCAAGAAAAGATACACACACGCAAAGAAATTTGAAAAAGAAATCGACAATAACATTGAAAGTTGGAAATAATGAAGTTGGCAAAGATGGGGCAGTTTGGAATGTCGCTCAATTAGGAACAAGCGATAGAGGAAGAAAATCCAAGTGTAATGTTTTGAAAGAAGTTGGGGGCCCAACACCACATGCTAAACACAATGTTATCGAGAACAGTCCTTAAAGTGCTTGGAGATTTTTTATAGATGAATGGATATTGAAACACAAAGAAATGATGATGAAGCTCACTGACAGATTCATGAAATAGAATGGAATACAAAATTAGAAGAAATAGATGCTTTTATTTCAATTGTATATGCACATGGTATATATTGTGCAAAAGGACTTGAACTGCATAGCTTGTGGTCAAAGGACTGGGGACCACCATTTTTCCAAAATACAATGTCAGAGACCATTTCGTGAAATAATGAGGTTTTTACGCTTCAACATAAAATCAACAAGATCAAAACGTCTAGAGACCGACAAATTTGCCCTTATTTTGGATGTCTGGAATCGTTTCATTTGAAAATTGCAAGACTAACTATACATCAGGTCCTAATATAACTGTAGATGAACAGTTATTTCCCACAAAAGTTAGGTGTAGGTTTACTCAATACATGCGAAACAAACCAGATAAGTTTGGAATCAAGTTCTGGTCGGCTGCAGATGTAGACTCAAAATATCTACTAAATGGATTCCCGTATCTTGGAAAAGATAACCAATGTCCATCCAACGTTTCTCTTTCTGAACATATATTGCTACGACTAATAAGTCCATATGATAACAAAGGTAGAAATGTCACTACGGACAACTTTTTCACAACACTAAAGCTTGCAGAGGCATTGAAATCCAAAAACACCAGCCTTGTAGGAACTGTAAAATGGTCAAGAAGAGAAATACCAGCCTCTGTGAAAATGTCAAAATCCACATTGCATTCAACTACGGTACTAACTTATAAAACATGAGTTTAACTGTTTATCAAGGTAAAAAAGGTAAAAACGCTTTGTTGCTAAGTAGTCTCCAACCGTAGAAATTGCAGATAACCCCCCCAAAAAACTACCTGATACAATCGCTTTCTACAACGCAACTAAATACGGTGTGGACGTGATTGACCAAATGGTAAGGAAATATACAGTCAAGTCTGCTTCCCGTAGGTGGCCGGTGCAGGTTTTTTTTTAATATTTTGGACCTTGCTACAATCAATGCCTTGGTTTTACATAAAGCTGTAACTAGAAAATCTATTAGTAGACGGCAATTCATTCAAGACTTGGTTGAAGAATTGCTAGAAAAGTTTGTTCTCTCCCGACAAAAAAGATGGCAAAAGGAGAGTGTAAAGCAACCAATGAAAACGACGGACAACCACAAATTAAGTGGAAACGAGTCCAATGCCACAGTTCAAAATGTGAAAATAAAACTATAGATATCTGTTCAAAATGTAAAGCACCCATTTGAGGAGAGCCCCTTTTCAGAGCTTAGGTGCTATTTCCTCCTGTTGTTAACCCCAAAAGTGGTTAAGACTGAGCTAAGGTTAAATATGTTACTACTATTAAAGGGCTCAGTTGGAAATTTTTTGTTATGAAAGTTTTTATATTACATTAAAATGTCCAGACTATGTGAATTATTTTTCATACAAATACAGTCAAACCTCGCTAACTCGAACCTCGATTTCGCGAATTTTTCGATATCTCGAAGAAAAAAAAATTCCCTTCCAATTTCCAATGCACTCAGTGTTAAAAAAACCTTGTTTTGACGAATTTTTTTGGCTCAACCCTCGATAACTTGAATTTTTTTCCATAAATGGAGAAGAAATTTTTTTCTAAAAACAAAAAAATAATATGCAAAAATGGAAATTTCTAAAAAATAAGAAAAACTATTCAAAACTTACATTAGTAAAACCGTGCATAAACTTTAAAGTGAAGGGATATAAACACGGAAGATAGTCCCAACTTCTCTCATCTGGGCATCATCAAAGTAAAGTATCGTCATCAAGTGGTTAAAAAATGTTGTCCGAAATTGAAGACTGGGTTTCACCATCTGGTGTAAATATTTTATAAGGTATGGGAATGGCAGACAAAGCTTGGAACATTGTGTCTTTCTCTAGAATAATGAATAGCTTTAAAAAGGCTGGGTTCATAAAAGACCACGAAAGTACTCCTATAATTAACATCGACCACCCTGCTGAAAACTGTGCCGAAAATGATTGGAACCGATTGAACAGACCCCATGAACAGACCCATGCATCTTGATAACACGGAATTCAATGACTTTGTCATTGTAGATGATTAAGTAATAATGTGTGGTCAGTGGGAGGACAATGACATCATCGATCATACGAAAGCTTCGTATGTATTATCAGAAGAAGAGGAGGAAGAAATCCGCCATTTGCCACCAAATGTGACAAACAAAGAAGCACTATTTGCAGTGGACACTTTGAGGAGATATGTTGAAAGCCAGCCAAATATGTCAGAGGACACATTTAAAGCCATTGTCCACTTAGAGGTGTAATAGGTAAAATTTCATACTCTTCTCTGAAGAAAACAACAATTGAATCTTTTTTCAAATAATTTTGTAAATAATGCTTATTAAAATAAGAAAATGGATTACTTTTTAAAAAGTATGTAAAGCAGCTTTTTTTTCTCTAGTCTGTTATTGACAACATGCGATTTTCGATAATTCGAATTTTCGGTATTTCGAATTTTTTTGTCTCTCCCTTCAATTTCGAGATATCGAGGTTTGACTGTATATATATTTAAATAGTATATAAAAATAATGATATATGATTTTTATACATGATATATAAAAATCATTTCAATCAGACATTTTTGTTGTCAATAGACATCTGTTTACCCCCAAACTTGGCTTCCAGCTAAAAGTGACTCAAGTTTTACTTTGGAAATTGCTGAGTTTCTATACTTTTGAGATGCACCTTAAAATAAATACTAGGATACTGCATTTCATTGCATTCACTTGAGATAGTGTCCACTGAAATATAAAATCTAAGGAAACTTTATACATTGTAGAAAATTTAACAATTATGAGCATTACATTTCATATTTTGAGATTCATATTCTTGTAGCTTTTCAACATTCTGAACTTTCCAGTTTAATTTTTGGTCGTTGGAAAATAAGAGACTGAAGAAATTTTTAAGTCAAAAGTTTTATGTTTAAAATAAAAATTTTTATGATCTCAATGATCCATGTGAAAAAATTTGTACTCTTATGACACAAAAATGAAGTTTTTACATACCCTTTTTCCTTTTCACCCAAGCCACATAATGACCACTTGAACTAGATCTTCCTTTATGAGTAAGAACACCAATTAATTCATAGTAACCACTGTTGTTGGAGCCAATATCTGAAAATAAAATAATAATTCTCTTATTTACACACTTACATAAACAACTGATAAATAACACATATTTATTTAAACGTAAATACATACTTAAAAAGGATTGCAATTTTAAAATAAACTTTGATTAATAAATATAACATTTAAATTTTGTTGTATTTACATCTAGAGGTCAATCAGATGGAAAGGAAGCCTCTTGATAGGAGGCTAACTGTGTAATAAGTCCTTAGAAAAATATGTATAGGAAAATTTGAAAAACATTGTAATAGTTGAACCTGAAATTGAAGACGATGTTAGGTCCAGTAATCTTAGTCTAAAGTCCCTTAGTAATCTCCAAAAACTGTAACTTCTCTACTGAAATGCAAACTCTTCTCCATTGATGGCTTTATGTGCGGTTGCATCATCTTATTGATAAAACTGTTCTTGGCATTCAATATCATCAAACTGCTCTACAAATTCCTTGAAAATGCTTCCATAATGTGCAGCATTAGCTGTTTCTGTAAAACAGATTGACCTGATAATGTATTTGTCTTGAAATTGCTAAGTTTCATATCATGAAGTGAGTTTTAGAGCATCGCATGAGGGTTTTCTGCTGCCCATACACATGTATTCTGGAATCAAGTAAACTATTTTTAGCATTCTCTGTAATCTATGCTGGTACTTGAGCACTAGATCTTCAAAATTTGTCTATTAAATTACGTCTACGCACCTGGGCATGTGACAAAGTTTTAAAATAATGTTATGCTATCAAACATCATTCTTCAGGCAAAAATGATTTGTTTATAAAATGACTTCTTCTCTATACATGTCTAAACAAATTCGAATGTCTTGCCATACCTTAGAAATGTAACAACATTTATAGAATTTGAATTGAACTATATTCACCAATAAATGCAAATTCATGGCTCTATTTGGTAAAAAAGTTATTTGTAAATTTTTGGGAAAAGGGACTTTTGGATCTCCCTGTACTTAAAGGTTTTTGGCATTATGAATTCTGACATAAAAAAAATGTATATAAATGCAAACAAACTTAACTGTCATTAGATATATTGAAAAGAACATTTATGCAGAAGTTTCCAGTCAACCTTTTGCATTTCATGTTAGTATATAGATAGGCGTACCATATGTTTGAGGACATATTTTTTAAATTACTTAAAAGTCTTAACAGTTTACTGAAACAAACTTTACTTATTCAGTTTTATTTTTCACTATACATGACTTTTTTTAGAAATGGTTTGTTTGCTTTAATTACATCATAAAATTCCCAACAAGAAAGTTTTGAATTAATTTTAATATTTAGCAGATGTGTAACGGTAGATACTGAAAGTCTACCCCTTTCTGCAGACCAAATGTTCCCCATAATTAAAAAAACTCTCAACTGGAGCAGATGTCCCAGGCAAAGACATTACAAACTCAACCATTTTAGAAATATTGCAACATGAAATATTTGTCTTTTGAAACACCTTGAAAGTTGCTTTCCACATTTTTCAGTAGTATCTTGTACTTTTTCAGGACCATAACCTACTCTTTGGTTTTGAATTACCTGGTTCAACAATGTTTGTTCATCAAATAGGTCATCAATATTTATGGAATCTTTAATAATTTCATTAACAACTTGTGCACTCTTCTAAATAAGACCAGGCAATTCCAGTTTGTAAATTTATCCACTGAAACTTAATACCTATTCAAAACTGGTTCTCCATAGCTCTAAGTATTGGATACTAGAATTATAAAAATTGTCTATGCTTGAGAAGAATTTTTGCGAAACCGGTAGCCATGCCTCCGTCAAAATCGACATCAGTGCTTGCTTCAAGGTTGGATGAGAGATGCACAGCCGTAAGAGAATGTTTAAAAACGTGATGTCTAAAACTGGGAGAAAAAAACCCATAAACCCTGGACAGCACTAAAAAACCGAGACTGTCTGGGGTTATCCCGGACGAATGGTAAGCCTATGTATCAGTGGTTCCCAACCGGTGGTCCGCAAGAGCTTCGGGAGTGGTCTGGCACCACATATAAAAAAGTTTCCAATTAAATGGCGATTTTAAAAGCAATGTTCATTGAACTAGATGGGCCAAATATATTCGATGACTATCAGGTGTTGAATTAACATTTCTTAAAAGTTTAACATAATTGTTTTATTATTAGAATATGATATGTTAGAATGTGAGTACATTAATCCCGTATCCCTTTTGCCAAAGGGATATTCTATACTCCCATTCCCCTAAGAAGGTCCCCCCCCCCCCCCCTCAAGTCGGAGGGTGGTGGCGATAGTGGTCCGCACATGATTCAGTATCAGGCTTGGTGGTCCGCAGACTTCTACAGGTTGGGAACCACTGCTATATATATAGATGACTGAGTTTTAAGAATAATCTCATACTCAAATTTATATACCACAAAATTTTGAGTATAATACGCATTTTTTTTTCACATTTTAGTTTGCAAAAATGAGGGTACGTATTATACTTGTGTACAAAAGTGGTTTTAAACATTGAATAAACAACAAACAATAAATGAGCTTTATTACGGCTGTAGTAAACGGTTATGACAATTTCAAGACAGCTTGTGAACGTTTAAAACCATTCTCAGCATAAAATATCCTTTAATTGTAACGAATTTTCGTTGTGAAATTCATATTCATTAGAAAATTATCTCTTTTCCACCACCTTTCGAGTTATCATAGTGTTTCATTTAAATTAATAAGAAGTATTTATTTTATATACTCAGAACTTAAAAAATGTAAACACGAGTGAGTCATTCATTCACCATGATTCATCCATCGTCGCTAATTTAAGAAAAATTGAATCGGAGAATCTTTTTCACAGTAAAACAGTTTTTCATAAAATTGTTTTTAATATATATATTTATATTTTACCCATATAATATATATTTTAACCAGATATTACAATAATGTCAAATTTAGTAATTTCGGAAAGTTGCAAACTCGACGCATGCATAGTGATATGTTCAAAACCATCTGCTTTCAAAGCAAATACCTAACATAACCGCAACATTTGACCGATAGTCCTGATAGTGGCAACAAATTCATGGGCCGGTTTGAGGGTTAAAATGAATGTTGACGAAAGTCCCATTGCTAAAAAGCGTCATAAGGCCAATGAACAGAAATGTAGATGGCTTTCAAAACAAAGTCAGGAATCGCTAAACCGAATACGTGCAGCAGACTGTTCACAGACAGAATTTAATATTTCATAATTAACCCCCTACCTTACTATCACGAGTTAGCCCGGGTTCGATATTTTTGATTCAAATTATTATCCAGAGTTATCTCGGGTTAGTTTTTTTTCTTTTCTTTTTTCTTGTCCTGGCGAAGCATCAGGAGTAAATTTAATGTAGTCGTCTGGTCGGATTCTGGTCGTTTCTAGAGCTGATAGATTGCATTACTTGTCAATTTTTATCGTTTTGAATATTTGTTGGGGAAGGAAGGTATATTGAATAAAGTTTCATTGTTTGTTGAGAGTTATAGTTGAGTTGAGCTGAGTAAATATGGATTCGGAGAGCAAAGATGACTTCGATGTTTAATGTAGTGAAACTGATATCTTTATCAGATTCTGGTAGTGATTCAATCCCATGAGACTTTGTGGACTGTGTTCTAAGAGGAAAGACGCACAAGGAAAACGTATACAGAAAGAAACAAGGTACTATTGTACCGAATGCCAAATTCCATTGTGTGTCACGCTGTGCTTCAAAAACTATCACACTCAAAAGGATTTTTAATATTTTTATAAAGCAGCAAGTATCTATTATTAATTGTCATTATCGTTCATTATTATTTTGTTTTCTTTCTAAATTGCTGTAGTGCTATAATATTTTCTGTAAAAAATGCTTACAATTGTACTATTTTTCTGTGCACAAGTTAACTCGGGATAATAATATAAACCCATTATGTAGTAAAATATCTCATTAGTTTGTTTTAAATTTGAAAATTATTATTACTCGTAGTAAGTTCTTTCCATGTACCTCTAAAATCAGTAATAAAAAAATTAGGTTATTTTTGAAATGCTTATTGAAAATAAATAGGTAAGGTAGGGGGTTAATACATGTAATAGAATTAAGTAAAGTGATGCTATTATGTGGAGTTCAGATTTTATTTAAGTTTAAAAAAATTACATCTTAAATGGATCATAATAGTGCTGATATTGCATAATTTTAAATAATTAAAATTGTGTATAATTTAAATAAAAGAAAGTAGAGAAGCTATTAAGTATACAAATAATATTGACTTTGCAGATGTAAATTGATAAAAATTAAAATTGACACGTCATTTTTGACGGACTAACCACTAGTGTTTATAAATATTTGTGCAATTTTTAAATAAAATATTGAAAAGTTATAGGTGCGTATTACAGTCAAATTTTAATTTTTTCCAAAAATTTCGCGAAAAATCAAGCATGTGTATTACCAACTATATATCATGCAATTTAGAACACTGTATCATAAGTTTCTGCCATTTAAAAAGAACTGAATGACGCTCACATCCTGAAAAAGGTAAACTGTCAGATATGTAATGGTGCCTGCTATTTAATTATCTTTCAATTTTTTTTCAACAATTCAAGCTCCATTAAGTCTAATATGTTGTTAAATGTTAGCAGAATATCAACAGAATACAGAAACATTTATAATGCAGTCAACACTTCTTATAACTACCCCTGCATCCCAAAGAAAAAAGTTGTTATAACAAGTGGTCATTGTATTGAAAATTTAAAAATAACACATCATTAAAGGAGATTCCATTTGGGACTATTTGAACCAGTCATTGTACCAGAATGGTCACTATAACGGCCATCGTTATAACGAGTGTTGACTGTAATAAATTTGACAACAATTATTAATTACAATATTCATTCATTTATCTCAACCTTTGTCTAACCTTGTACCCCTTTGCAAAATTTTTCCACCGATTGTACCCCAGGGTCAGGGGATCAAAGCCCCCTCCCCCAAAAGAGATTATTCAAATCAAAGTGTGTTTAAGGCACTTTAATTTGAGTCATTAACTCTCTTTAATTCTATGTACTACTGTTGATTCAGTGTCTTCCCACATGTCCTGAATTCTTTGAGAAACTATATTGTTTGAAGATGGGACAATATTAATTTTGCGAACATATTCTTCTCTAAACATATAGCAGCATCTTTAACCATTTTGCGGCAAACGTCACGTACATGTGCCAGCAGCTATCTGCATTTCTGGCCGAACATCACCTATACGTGTCAGTAGTTCGGGACGTTTTATTAGTTAAATTTTGGGGCACAAGATGGCACCGCATGTCTATGAAATTTGGAGTACACATAGTTGGGACCTTCTATTCGAAAACAAGACTAGTATGAATCACATGCGGTTTATCGTTTTGTGTAAACAAACGGAGAAATGGATGTATTGCGTTTGGCTGTCAGCGGGTAGGGCATTTAAACTTTGCACGTGGTCTTTGTTTACGAGATATCTTTGCTTATTTTTCTTTTGCGGTGGGATTGTAGCATTGGGTATATGGGTTTTGAGTCAGAATCAGATTCTGTTGCAGTGAGATTTCTTTCCTTTGATGATTTAATATGGAGAAAAGGAGAAAATATTTAACAGAAGACGAAATTTCTGAATTGATGAGAAATGTGTCTGAAACTGAAAGTGATTATGAAAATAGTGACAGTGATACAAAAATCTTGTCGGGTGAATCTGTTTATTTGGAACACAGAGATCAGAGTGATGATGAAGATATATCAGACATTTCTATTCTGAGTATATTGCGGGACGGTACTTCTTTGTGGTCTTCTCACGTAAGGGATTTAACTCTACTATTAACAGCGGCATGCAGAATAAAAGTCAATGATGCTGTATCAAATGAATTGGATTATTTCAGATGTTTTTTTTGATGAAACTGTAATGGATTTAATAACTAAATTAATGCGTATTATATTATACTAACTAAATTAATGCGTATGACAGGTACAGAGTTCATCCTCGAAGTACTTTTGCCTGTAACTAAAGAAGAAATGTTTGCTTAACTTGCTTTGACAATTTTAATGGGTATCGTGAAAAAACCAAAAATTAAGATGTACTACTCAACGAATCCCATGATTGCAACACCTTTTTTCAGTAAGGTTATGAGTCGGGACAAACGCATAGAAATTCTTCAATACTTGCATTTCACTTCTTCTGATGCCAAAAAGATTGAAAAAATTAAATTTTTTTTAGATTTAATCATTTAAAACTTTCAGAGTTCTTGATATATTATTGATATATTCCTGATAGGAATGTATCAGTTGATGAAAGTCTCTTATTGTGGAAAGGGAGAGTAGGATTTCGACATTATGTCCCAGCGAAAAATATTTTAAACTGTATAACAAAAAATTTTTAGTGGAAAAATAATAAAAGAATATGTAAGTAACCCATATATAGCTTAAATAAATAGATTTGTTTGTAAATGTTACTATTTTGGAATTTTTAGTAAATTTAGGCTTAGCGCTTAAAAGTCCGCCGGCCTGAAGGAGCTCATGAGAAAAACTTCCGGCCTCAGAAGAAAGCGCGTGATCGGAACTGCCGTCGCGAAAGGGTTAATATAAGGGGAAATCAAATTCTCAGCAATGGTGTGCTTTTTACCACATTTAGAAATGTGATAACTGATGTGGTACTGATGATTACAAGAAGCTGGTTTTTTCGCCATTACAAAAACTTTTCAACATACCCTGAAAAGTCAAGCCCATACCCTGAGGAGTATGTATACTACAAGTTAAGAACCACTGCTAGAGAGTGTCAAAAGACCATATATGATAAGGAAATACGCATTTAATCCTTGGTTAGTCTCTCACCTGACCGCTCAGCTTTTCCCCCACCAGACGGCAGTGCAATTTTCAGGCAATTAATCGCGAGGTAAACTGAGCTGGAGTTACTGAGCAGTTTTATGCAAATCTGCTTGTAGTATATATAAAGGCGGTTTGGCCGTAAGTTGAAGGCTCTCTTGCGTACTTGATGTTTTGTTTGTAGTATGCTTTTATGTTTTAAGTTTCTTGAAGGATTTTTAATAAACATTTGTTTTAAGTAAAAGCTGAATGTTATAATTCTTTTAAAGGGCTATTGTTCTTCCACTACTCTGCTAAACATGTTTAAATTTTTGAAACGGAATATATATATATATTTTTTACCAATGCGGAGGCACTTGTAATGAAACATTCGCCTGAACTACGCCGCAGTTTTTGCTGGCCATTTTATTATGAGGGCACCGTAATGTGGACAGCATTACCCCCTATGAAGGGACGACATGAACGGAGGCATTTTTCGTGGTGCAACGCTGGGATTCGATCTGAGCACCCTCAGCACCGAAAACCAGCGCGCTGTACCACAGGGCCGCCACAAGCCCAAGGAACGGAATATTAATATATATATAATTTAAACATCAATGAATTGCAAATGGCATTTTATGGAACATACCATCATCAAAGTAGTAAGGCAAAGCTTTCATTTTTTCATTCTTTTGAGGTGGCTCCTGAGGAACCAGCTTTGCCTGAAAAGAAAAATAAAGATTAGGGAAAAAAAAAAAAAAAGTTTGATGATTTACTCAACTGTAAACCTCTTTTAACATATACAGGGACCAAAAGCTAAATTTTCCCAAAGACAGGTAAAGAAAGTAGGAATTTTTTACCAGTAAATTAGAAAAGAGTAGAAACTTTCACATACAAAAAAGCAGGGAAATGGGGCACATTATTTCAAACAGGATTTTTTTTAAATGAAAAAATACACTATCTGCCTAAAAGTATCCGGACACCCCCCTAAAGTGGATCTGGCAGGTGGCGTAATTTGATGCATAACCAAAAGCTATAAAAGTGTTGGTAGTGGTTTGTCAGGTCATATTTATGCGTTTGTGAGACAATGAGTAAGTCAAAGGAGCTTAGTGACTTTGATCGTGGCATTATAGTGAGATGCCACCTTTGTGGGAAATCAGTTCATGAAATTTCAGACATTCTACAGAAGCCAAAATCCACTGTGAGTGATGTAATTGTGAAGTGAAAACGCCGAGGCAGTGAAACTGCAGAAAAACGAAGTGGCAGGCCGAAAAAAATTAGTGAATGCAGCCATAAAACTCTGAAAAGGGTAGTGAAACAAAATCACAAGTCCTCTTTGATTGAAATTACTCAGTTCCAAAGTTCATCAGGTGTTAGTGCTAGCAGCAGGACTGTTCATCGAGAGTTAAAAAACCTGGGATTCCATGGTCGTTCAGCCGCTCACAAGCCGAACATCACTTCCCAGAATGTGAAGCGTCGATTGCAGTGATGCAAAGCTCACCGTCATAGGACAGTGGAAAAATGTTCTTTGGAGTGATGAATCTCACTTTACAATCTGACAGTCTGATGGATGCGTCTGGGTTTGGCAGATGTCCGGTGAGTGCTTCTTACATGACTGCATTGTGCCGACTGTCAAGTTTGATGGTCAGCACAATGCAGTCAGTACAAGCATCATGGTGTGGGTGTTTTTTTTTATGGATTAGCCTGGGTTCCTTAGTTCTTGTGGTTGGAAACATGAACTCTGAGATGTATGTGGACATTCTGGACAATGCTGCTCTCCCAACTCTATGGCAATATTTCGGGGAAAGCCCATTTCTCTTATAGCAGGATAACTGCTCTATTCACACATTGAGACTTGTGCAGGCATGATTTGACGAAATGGGTGTTCAAAAACTGGACTGACCTTCTCAGAGCCCCGATCTAAATCCCATTGAACACCTTTGGGACGAATTAGAATGCAGATTACGTAGCCAGCCAAATCGACCATCCTCACTTCAGCTGTGATGGATGCATGGAAGTCAATTCCTATGGACACCTATCAAAAACTGGTGGAAAGTCTCCCCAGACGTGTGCAGGCTGTCATCAATGCAAAAGGAGGGCCAACATCATATTAATATAAGCCTCAGGACTCTCCGAGTTCGTACCACTGGGCATTCGGATACTTTTGGCCAGATAGTGTAGAAATAAATCAGAAACTACTTTAATATAAAGAAATTATTATTTTTTGTTTTTTTAAAGGTTTAAGATCTTAATCTTTTCAAAAGAATTTCTTTTAAAGTAAAATTTTATACTACCATAAGAATGGAATTTGATTACATGAATAAAAAATTTATTACATATTAAAACCACCCAATATATTGGCCAATGTACAATTTTACCATAAATTTTTTTTAAATTTGTAATACATGTCTGCTAAACAACCAATTCATTAGTCATATATTGATCCATGTATCTCTTTAAAAACCAAAAATATTTCTAAAAAGTATTTAAATAAAGAAAATGAAGAATGGTGTTTCAAAAAGGAAAAAGGTAGTTAGGAAAAATATGGACACTACATATAGCAAATTTTAATGGCACAATGGTGGCTGTATTTTCCCAGCTTTTGCATCTAAGTTAAGCTGTAACTCAGAATCAATACTTCAATGAGTAGGTTCATGAAGATATATCAGTTAATTCAATATTTATACCCAATTAACATCCAAAAGTAAATAATTATTTTTCAGGCACACAGAGCTTCTTAAAATGCACAGCAAAAATTAAGAATAGCAATTAGTTTTGAACAAATTTATTTAGCTCTTCATCAGGCCATGGAACATTAGAAGAAACTCGACAATTTCCAAATGCATGTTGTTATTAAAATAGACGCCTTCGTCACTCAACCGAAAAATCTTTTTTTTTTACATCAGCTTCTCGAACCGCAAGGCACAGCGGACGCAAGACTGTGACGTAGTTTTCATCCGTAGTTCGGAATAGAAGTTTCACGCATTTTGCCAGAAGGCGGCATCTTCGGCATACTTCGTATGTGAATAAGCAGCCGTGACGTTTGTTGGCCAAACCAATCAGCAAGCACCCATTAGAAGAAGAGGAATGCAGATCTTCGCCGAGAGAGGTATAAGAGGTACAGATAGGTGGTTGTTCAGTTCAGCAGTTGGGCAGTTGAGCTCAATTGAGTGTGGGTAGTCTGGCTTTTGCCATGCGTGCAGCCGAGCCGATAGTTATGTAGCTCGTCTCTTCCTCATCCGTTTAGTTTTTTTAAAGATGATAGTAGTATCGCTTGTAGTTAGGCAACATGGCATAATAAATTAAGCGGAATGCAAAACCTTTTATGATTTATAAGTTTTAAATGAATTTTGCATCTAATTTATTTTTAAGCATGTAAGGCTTTGTGCTGAATACTGTATTTTCGTTAATCTTTTACCAGATATGCCTTTTGAATAAATTAATTTATTTTAAACAAACTTGTCATCATTGCTTCCCAATTGTCTTCAACTCTACATGTGCTACATGCTCTGCTGCGCCTTTACTGTATCAGAACGTACTAGACCGTCCAGGACTAACACATTTGTAAGTAATCCATTAGTGACAATCATATTTAATGTTCCCCTGCCTAATGAAGAAATTTTTAATTCAAAACTGGCTGTGTTCCTGTTATAAACATTCTATATGTTTCATATCAGTAATTATCAGTTAATTTTTCAAACTTTTAACTCATAGGACATAGTGAAATTTGAGATAAACAAAAGAAAAAATAATGGCATACCTTTTGAGCTTCTTCAACTTTCTTGTCTTCGATTTCTTTGAATTTTGTGCGCATAGGAGTAAGTTTCGCTTGAAGCTCTTCTGTACACAACTCAAATACATCTAAGTCTAATGAAAATTTTACATCCTAGAAAAAGAAAAGAATAAAAAGTGCCTATTTCAAACAACTTTGCTACACGCAATACAGTATTTCTGTACAATGTTCTACAGCAGGGGTTTCCAATTGGCAGCCCGGGGGCCCGCATGCGGCCCGAGGTGCCTTTTTTTGCGGCCCGCGAATACTTCTAGGAAAATAATTTGCAGCATCAATTTAGATATTCTTAGTTAACGAAAAATGTTTTTGTAAAAATCTGTATTGTTTTCAAATGCTGTTCATTTACAAAAAACATTGATTTTCCTCGAATTCCATGAAAAGTAGGGTGTCCACTCATGTTCTATTTCATACCCCCCCCCCACTTCTTATTTGACTTTTTGTGTGTGTGTCTGTGTAATTTAACGAAAGTTGGCCAGTTATAATCAAGGTCGTTGTTGGAGGTTCATCCTCGAATTTTTAAAAATTTCATAGTACATACTATACACAAATCCTCCAAATCCCCCTCCCTCAAGAAAAAATGTCCTGGGTATGATCCTGGTTAAATTGCGGCCCACCACTAGACAGGTGTTTTCGATTGCGGCTGTTGGCCACTTGTAAGTTGGAAACCCCTGTTCTACAGTATGATGCAACTGATATATATGTACATTTATATGTTTATTATTTCAAAATATATATTAGTGGAAGTGCATGGCTCAGGAAGTAAATACTGAATACACAATGTAGCAAAAAAAGAAACTTAATTAACATATAAAGAAAAACTTAAAGCACAAATCTGCTGCCTAACATGGCAAGTTCTAGATTACAAAAAGAACAGAACACTCGCAACACTTTAGTGAGATGGAGCATATAATAACTACTCTTTAAAAACCTGCACGATAAATCAATAATGCCACATCAGTTGAGTGAAATCATCACTTGACATACCCACCAAAAGTGATGACGTCAAATGCCAGCTAATTTTAAAATGGCCACATATGTAAGGTGAGAAAAAAGAACAATATAAACTCTCTACATTAAAAAGCTTGGCCACAAAATAAGAAAAAATTTTACAACTGGCAGATTATATTTGATTAGAATACATTAATTCATTGGTAAATCAGAAGAAGCTGGGGCGGTTGGCGACTTTTTGTTAAAAAGTCGCCAAATTTGCTTTTCTGAGTTCTCCATTTTTTTCAGACCCCTCATGTTTTGTTGTTTTGCTGTTTTTAAAAGTTTAAAACACCAGAACAATGAAATATGAAGGAGAAAAAAAAAAAAAAAAAGAACTCAGAAATTCTAGCGACCTTTAAAAAAAATCGCAGCATGAAAAGTTTAACGTATCCGATTACGTTTCATGAAAAATAGTTTAATAATTAAATTTAAATTTTAAGTTTTGGTTCGAACTATCGGAAATTTGTAGTGAAAAATACATTTTAATGATTACATTTTGAATAAAATGTAAGTTCTTTAGAAAAAGCAATTAAAATTTACATTTGCATTGAAATTCTGATTATAGTACAGAAAAATATAAAAGTAGATTTAGGAACAGAAATTACAATCTAAAGAATTTTTTTAATCCTACGCCCTTCTAAAATATAAAAAATTTCATAATTTACATAAAAATTGACATTTTAAACGTAGTTAGACACGTTACACAATTAACAAACAGAAAAATTATAATTGACTTACCTTGTTGCCTCTTATTTCCGTTAAAATTCGTCTGCATTTAAAATTTTTTTTGGAGCTTTTAGGAATTTTAAATTTTTAAAAAAAATTGTCTTATTTATTTTTTTTAGATTTTTTTTGGCTGTGGGTTTTCTGTTTCATCATTCTCATCTTTAGATTTTTTATTTTATTTATTTATTTATTTATTTTTTTTTTTGGGGGGGGGGAGGGCCTTTACAATCGCCGATAGAAAATCAAAAATGAAATTTTCTGAACATTCATACCGTTTTCTCCACATGAACTCAGCCAGATAAGAGTCAAATTGACTCTCACATTTCCGAGTTCCGCAGAGAGATCTTTTAATGGAGCTCCACAAACCCTCTATGGAATTTGTGTGAGCTCCAGAAACAGGGTCCTTAAAAGTGACACTGTGATTGACTGAAAGGTGTATGAAGCCTTCATCTTTAAGGCAATCATACGCCTTCAAGCAATCAGACACAATTATAGAACCCTATTTAACAATCCTTTTAATCACCTCAAGCAAAACCAATTTACTCTTTTCATTCACTTGCAAACATTAGAATCAAAACAATTAGAAATTAAACCCATCATCATGCACCATTCGATTACACATTTTTTCCCCTTTCGCTCCAAATCAGACAAGAAAACCATTGAAATTTTACCGTTCTCCATCGGCGATCGTTGAAATCAGTGATAAGCAGAGAGTATCCACAGCTCAGAATGCACCGCTATACACAGAAAAAATGTGGGAGAATGGAAACGCAAAATGTCCCAGAGATCAGCGAATTTAAATTTAGAGCAAGGGAGGAGACCAATCAGAATTTTCTATTCAAAGGAGTTCAAATTACGTCAGTGTAGACCAGTGACAGGGTTGCTATCAAAGGCGCACTCACATGGAATCATGGGAGAGTAGCCAGAAAAGACAGTACATCATGAAAAATGTTTTAATTGCCCACCCACGCAAAATCTAATTACTTGTGAGAGCGGGAACCAATCAGATTCCCATATTTCTGCACCCCTTTTCAAGGAAGAGATAGGAACATAGGTTTTAGAGTAGCGCCATCTATTTACTAATAATAAAGTAAAAAATATCTTGCTATTTAAAAATGATTTTATCAATCTGCATTAAAATTCATGCATAAACACTAGCTACTAAATGAATTAAAAGGTTGAAGATTATAAGGGTACTAATTATGTCTACTATTAAGGGAGTTAAATATGGTTTTCTGATTGTTGGGTTATCTAGTGTAATATGTCCATAACTTTACTAACAATTAGATCTCATGGAATAACAAGAAAGATAAAATTTTAATCTCTATTATGCAAAAGTGTTACAGAATTTAAAGTGTTCAATATTGCTCCCTTTAGTAATCGTAAAAATGCATTTAGCAGCCTTCAATTTATACCTTCAATTTATTGATTTTTTAAAAATTATACATTAAAATAAATATAAACAATTAAAATGTAAAACTTAAAAATTCAATTTATTGATATTTTAAAATGCATCCTTCAATTTATTGATTTTTAAAAATTATACATTAAAATAAATATAAATTATTAAAACATACTAAATTATGTTGAAATTGAAAAAAAAAACTTATAGTAGATTCCTATATAATTCAATAGATGGCAGTAGGAGCAAAACTGATGCTGGGATTAGATTTCTCTCTGTAAACAGGGTTGCTATCAATGGCGCATTCAAACGGAATCGTAAGGATAGCCAGAAAAGGGGATACATCATAACAGGAAGTAAAAAATCGCCAAGTTGGCGGCAGCCCCAACTTATTCCGATTAACCAATTTATTTACCATAGAACTAACAGTAGTACCATAACATAAAACCTAAGGTGTATTCAGATTCATTTATCTATTTGTGAGGATGGCAAATTTCTCCCAGCACTTCATTTAGAAGCCAACCACAGTAAATTCTGAATATCTAGATTTTAATCTTGTTATAAATGCAAGAATTGAGAAATAAATTTAACACAGAAAATCTACCACGTGGCAGTGTGTTTAAGCATTTTCATATAACAGAGGAAACTAAAAAAAATTTATCCTTAAATAATTTAAAACAAAATGTATCAAACCCAAAATTCATAAAAAAAAAAAAAAAAATGTAGAAAGAATTTTTAAAAGTTAAACAAAGGAATATTGGAATAGTGAAACCTAAGTGTTAATTTTTTTATTATCATATGTGCAAGGTGAGAAATCAATTACATTTTAATTACCATAATTGAAATTAAATTCTTTCTATTTTGGCAGTTCTTACAAGAACACACCACCATGGTAAATAGTTCTCCTTAACGGAGATAGCTACAGGGAAATGTACTTATTTGCTCACATTAGAAAAGGTGCCAGTCTAAGGTACACTTTCAGATAACCTCACAAATACCCTTATTAATAGCACCTTAAAATAGCAATACACGGGTGCTGGTGTGATCAGTAATATACGACAAAACATCACTAGAAAAATCTGCAAGATTATTAAGATATAAGGGTTGTTGTTATTGTTCCTAATGCCCCTTGGCCAGAAGTGCCAGACCAAGTCCATATAGGCTTCAGGCTGAGAAGTGCGGCTGGTTTATAATAGCAACATAAGGGTCAGAGGCTGTCTTGGCTTGGTGCCACCACAATTTTGACCAATCACCCATCAGGGGTGAAATCTGGGAGGATCATACCTTCCCCACCCAGAACTCATAAAAGGTCTTTCCGATCTATGGATTTGATATACCCATATCTGGCCTAGACACGAAGGTAATTAACACTGCTAGTCGGGATTAGACCTGAGGACTTCGAAAGCCAGTGTGCTACCAATAGGCTACCTCTGGCCCAGGAACAAGGGTACATTAGTGAGAAGGAACATGCTAACCATTTGACACCTTTGGAACATGTGCAGTATTATAAAGATGTCTATGCATGTCTGTATGCTTTATTATGAGAGAGGCATGTGACACCACACTCATTAAATTTTTTTTAACCCTTACGTCGGCTCATCGGCCTAGGAGACTGCTATTGCACCTGTTCTGAAGGGTGGGGTGGTGATGGTCAGACTGTTGAGGGTTTGTGAGTTCTTCAGTCGGGTCCTGACCTTCAAGTACAACACATCGGAGATTTTTGCCCGCTCGTATTTTGTCAGTAAATTTAATCTTTGTAAAACATAGTTGGTCTTTCGGACTGATGAGCCTTGAACTGATTTAAATTTTTGCCGGTCTGTATGACCAATAAGCCTTGAACTGTACTAATTATTTGTCAGTCTGCATGCATTCTATTTCCAAGATCTTTTTTTTATTAACTTAAAGAAATTTTTTGCACACTATGGAGAACATTAAGTAAAATATAGGTAAAGCTTACAATAATAAGTTAAAAATATCATAAACAAATACAATATATGAAAAAAAAATGAACATTTCTTCAATCAGATAAAAAAATTTAATATGTACTACCTGTAGTACAGTAAGAGAAAAGATAATTAAAAAATTATACCTTTAGAATTTTTGCGTTAATTGATTCCTTCTCCTTGAAAAAAAATCTAACAAACTGTATTGTTAAATAAGTAGGTAGTCGACTTATCTTGCTCTAAAAATAAAACATACATAATATTACTTACATGAAATGCTAACTTATTTTTGCATGGTTGGATTTTAAATTGTTTATTCCTATTTAGAATATGGAAAAAAAGGCTTTAAAAACTCCTTAAAATCAAAAAGACCAAGCAAACTTTTACATTTTACAAATATGTTAAATATTTTAACAAATTATCCCAGTTTAGGTATAATATGCATAGTTTAAATTGGAAATAAACAAGTTTAAATAAGAAATAAATGAAAATATCTAATGAAATAAAGTAAATTAAACAACAATAATTAAGTAAATTAAACAAAATTACTTAAATTAAAATAATTTTCATTCATTTAAAATATATATATATATTCATATACATACATACATACACACACACTCAATTATCTTTTTGCACGGTTTTGAAATAATTAGGTTCAAGAATAAGAACTGAGTACTTTTTAACACTTTTCTTTTACTTTAATATGGTTTAAAACCCTAAAAAGAGAAACTTTTCACATGAGTTTATAATAGTGATGATGAAGGAGTGATTCCACTATCGGCAAATACAATTCTAGAAGGCTTCCAATAAGCCAATAACCTTGGAAATCCTTTTCTTAGAAATAATTTGAACGTCAAATGAGCTGAACAGTTTCAATGTGATTTAAATATGATTATATGACGTTATGAAGAATCCTATAAAGAACTAACGAAAACAAAATCACAGCGTCTGATAATCAAATTTATATTCAAACATAAGAAACACAAGATGTTAATTTTATTCAAGATACAAAAACTAACTCATGGCACAAAGTCTGAATTGCTTTTCAGCATTGTGGACCAAGGTCTGAGGTGCCCATCTCCGCTTTCATGACTGTGGGCTTGGGATGCCATACACCATATGTCTCAGTCAGGTGATCAACCTAATGCAGGACCCCCAGAGTTAGTTCCCAAGCATGCTTGGTCCTCATTTTATTGACCCACTCAAGGGATGAAAGGCATGAGTCATCCTTGCCAAGTCGCAGGGTCTAACCTTGGACCGGTGGTGTGGCAGCTTGACCACTACACCACTGGACATTTATTCAAGATATACTTGTAGATATATTGTCATTAAATATTTCCAGTGATGAGAGATTTTTTGCCACAGAAAAACAACAAAAAAACAGGCACATTTATTGTTTAGTAATGACACTGAATGCTGAATGATTACGTCATATGTATGTATTAATAAAAATTAAGTTCAATTTATTTTTAACCATTTGAGACTGCTGCACTTTTTCAGTTTTAAAAATAACCCTATAAACATAATTGAAAATAAGATTTGTGGATTACTTCTTACATATTTCTGTAAGTTCAGCTGATCGAATCCAAATTTCATATGAAAATTAGCATTTTCTTAAGTATCTTATTTTTTACATGTTTTTATTTTTTTTGCACAACAGTGTCTGGAATGTATCCCTTGTGTAAAAGAGAATTGTGTGTATATATAATTCAGGATTTTGATAAAGAGATATTGATAAGATAAATAATTAAATTTGCATTTCTAATATGCATCTATAGTATTTTTTTTACTAACAATTACTTATTTAGAACAGGAAAAGCTTCATAAATATTATAATACATTAGCATGCTTTTAAGAAACATTTCATTAATAGAATAGTAAACAAAATTAAGACCCTAAAATTTTTATGCTTATGGTTTCTAAATTTTTCATGCAGATGAAGGTGGCATAATCAAACATTCTTTGGGGCAGACAGTTGTACTGATTCTGCATAAAAAATAATAAAATTTTAATTTTAATTAAAATACAGTCGATTTCAGTTAATTGGACCACTGGTTAATCGGACCAGCCGCTTATTTGGATTGAAACCCATCTTGTAACATAAGGCAAGTTAGTTTAATCAGACCAGCCAGTTATTAGGACCAAAATGATTGTGTCCCGATGTAGTCCAATTAATCAGAATCGACTGTACTTGCAAATTTAAGGAGAATAACAATGTCAAAAGGAGCAAAATTTTTTGTAGTTACTGCAAATTTTAAAAACGTCTGCAGTAAAAATGTTTTATTTTATTATAAAATATTGTAAAAAAAATACAAAATTATAATTTAAAATAAAGCTATACTCTAAAATTCATGCCACATCTAGCTTTAAGAGCAGTTAAGCTTTTGTCTTAGAAATTATTCAGCTAATAGAACATTAACAAAATTAATAAACATTAATAAAATAGCAAAATATTAGTAATAATAACAACAACAAAATATAACTTACAGATTTCTTATACTGACCATCTCTACCCAAAGTAGAAGAATATTTAGTTATTGTTTCTTGCATGCGCTGTAAGAGAATAAAATAATTATGCACACAGAACAGTTTGTTTTTCTACAAAAAGGTTTGCAAATATATATCTTTAAAATTCTACATTCCCCAGAAAAATAAATAAAAAAGAGAAATACAAAATTCAAGACATACTGAATTTTTTCTGAATCAGATATCACATTCAGTACGAGTCAAAGAGTTTCTGAAGAATTCCTTCCCTCCAAAATTAAGTAACTTAAAAGTTTAACTTAACGTTACATCAACATAGCTTGCTCATATAAAGAACTGTTCAACTCCAATGCATTTAAATCACCGCATGGCATTTTGTACTTACTAAATTTGACATCTGCTGATTGCCCGTACAGTAGTGCCAAACAACAGCTGATTGGCTAAGGTGGTGGCATGCAGCTATTTGGAATTGTATAACTATTTCCTGGTCCGTTTCGCCCTTGTATAGCAAAAGGTGACCACAGTGATCCAAAACCAAACCAAACCTTACTGTATGTGTAAAAAGCATAATGCTAAGTATCTTGGCATGACACAATATTAAAGAATCTTAAACAATTTAATAAACCCTAACAATTAAAAAAATCATAAGCTCTCCCCCCCCTTTTTTTTTGGGGGGGGGGGGGGGTTTATTTTTCTTTTTGCAACAGCTTTCATACAATATTCACAATCAGTTACAACTGTTAGTACATTCTACAAGTACTAGCCACTGCGCAATCAGCATGGTCGCTTTTAGTTTTATATTTTCTTTTGCAAAACAACTCAACTGAAAGTAACCTATGTAAGGAATGTTACAATTACCTGGCATCATAAATATACGTTGTTACGGGGTAGTGGGAACTCAGCCAAAAAATTTATAATCATTACAAAATTCACTATAAGGCTGATTCTAAAACATCATGATTAAAAAATCTGAATTTCCATTACTTCAGAACAGAGTTAAAGATAAGACTGAGAAACCCAACACCAATGATTTTAAAAATTACATTCCTCTCAGTATGTACAATTTTCAAAATTAAGATATCTACACTTTATCATTACATCAAATAAGAAATTGTTGGGGAAAATTTCTTCACTTATAAAATGGAGTAAAAATTCAGCAAGTACTAAAATACAGTGTGAATTACATCACTCTCTATAAGCACTAATGTTCACAATTCAGATATCTCCACTTAATCATTTCAAATACTAAATTGTTAGGAAAATATCTTCAATTTTAAAATGGAGTAAGAATTCAGCAAGTTCTAAAATATAGTGTGGATTACAACTATGATATTCATAAAACTTCTTGATATGCACAGTTGAGTATTTCAAAAGTAGGAGATACTACAGTGACAGAATCAAAAGAATGGACTCTAGATAAACCTACATACAACTGTCCATGAATAAACACTGGATTTGATAGGTCTAAACATATTTTGTCAAAAGGTCAGCAGTTGTAACAAATGTCGCCACTACATACATGTGGTTTTAAATTGCGGATGGCCACTAATGTTTACATCTGGTAGTTGCAGCCATTGCCATTCAGAGTGTAGAAATATTGTTGATTTTTGTGCTGCATACCTACACGTTTTATATATATAGATTGTGTTACTTTTAATGTTGCTGGGGAAAAAAGATGAAGCTATAAAATTCACAGTAAAGACATAAAAAAAAAGCAATTCAAGGTAAGATTGCTTAAATAAAACAAAGCTTATCCTAGAAACTCATATAATGTTAAATTTACTTATGTGACATATTCACAATACCACAAAATCAATTCTGACTTCTCACAGTTAGTTAACTTTTGACAAACATATGATCAGAACCAGTGATCTAGTCCACACACACACACAATCAAATAGCTTCTTTCATGAAATGCTTTGAATCTCAGCAAAACAAAACAAAATATTCCACCATAAGAAAGTTTATTGTAATAAGATCCAAACAGCTGCTTACCCAAAATTTTATTTTAAATGCATAAGAAAATTTTATACTCTTCCACAAAAACAAAGCTTAATATTGCAATTAAATTTTTAAGAATTAAATAAAGAAAAGAAAATACCTGCTTTAATCCAGTCAACATGAACTTTACATCTGCAAAAGAAAAAAAAAATTATTTAGGTTGCAAAAATTATAACACAATGAACTAGATTATATCATTTGATAAGAGTGATTTTATAGTAGAAATTACCAAAGCAGATTAACAAAAATTAACAGCCCAACCGACAGATATTTTCATATAGACTAACCTATGTATTTTGTTCTACAAATATCTAAGAAGTCAGACCTGATTCAGATAATTCTATATTTAATTATTAAATATTGATGGCTGTTCAAATTGTAAACCGAAATTCCTTTTAAATATTTAAAGTAGTTGCTGCAAGAGAAATAAAAAAAAGGGGAAAAGATACGTTTTCTTCCCCACTATTCGAACAATCTCATTTAGCGATACAAGAAAATCCTACACTGAAATTTCATAAAAATTATTTAATATCAACTTTGATAACAAAAAAATAAAATGAAGTTTAAAGCAATTTCACTCCATAAAATACTACAATAGCAGGTATTATATGTGAAAGAGAAACAATTACCTGTAGAAATAAAACAGCTCAGCTGCAGGAAACTTTCTTTTAAATGAGTTTCAGGTTCATCTTCTGATTCAATGCATTTTAAACTATAATACACAGTTAAGTTAAATAGTATTGAAATAAAAAGTTGTCCTTGCTTTACAAAAAACATCTAAGTTATTAATTACTGTGTTACAATCTTTTTTTTTTTTTTTTTAGAAGACTTGACTTCAAATTGAGAATCAAACACTATAAACTCTTAATGGCAAGCAAGAGACTGAGTTAATTTTGAATTACATATTATTTATATCAATTTAATCACATAACTATAGGAACCTTGTATACACTAATAATTCATCTCATGAATTTTCTTACAGTAAAAATATGAAACTTCTTATAACACCTGAAATCTGACTCTAAATATTTGCATATATATTAAATTCAGATGTCTCATATTTCCTCCACTAGATATTAATTTGCAACCATAGAATAAAAATTTTATTTAATTACCTTGATTACTTAAATTTAAATAAATGTTTAAAAGCTTGAAAACAATTGTACCCTTGAATACAAAAGGGGTCTAAGTCATTGTGCCAGTGATTACGAAAGTGATGTAAGTCAAGAATCTTTAAAAAAAAAAAAAAAAAAAAAAAAAAAAAAAATAATAATAATAATAATAATAATAATAATAATAATATATAGTTTTCACGTTGCATTCTTTTACATTACCGTAATCTGAAACAGTATTTGCAAAAGTTTAAAAATTGAACCATAAATATTTTCTGCAACATTTTATCATACAGTATAAAAATATTTTTTAGGTTGTTCAAACTCAAACCATTAAATATCTCGAAGTGAAAAATATATGACTTACAACACTGTTGTAAACACCGGTACAATGACTTAGATCACTTTCATAATCAAAATTATTTGACTGATTGCAAAGGCTAGCACCAAGATTTTTTTAAAAAAATTTAAAAACAATTAAATACATTGAGTGTTTTTTTTTTTTAAAGAGTTATGTTAATGATGAATTACATCTTACTAACTGATAAGCATGATGACTAATGTTACACTTTTTCGTTGGCTGAAAATCCTTAATGTAGAAAAGTTCTGATTTGGAAATACAGTGTATAAAAAGTCACTACTACCACTACGGCAAAGAACAATTGGAAATTTACCACTAAGCATAAAAGTATTTTTAACATATTTAAATAGAAATTAAAAGCATGTAAGTGGTAACTGAAGAACGAAGCTTTTTGACTAGTTTAAAAGTATAGCACAATGTCATTAATAACAGAGTGTACAAAGAGAGCATTAACTTAATAAAACTACATTAAATTTTGCCCTGCAAGATGGGGTTGGTTTGGTTTATTTTCCTTTTTTCTATTTAAATTTTTAGTTTTCACTTTTTGCTTATTAATTAGATAGACGCTTATGTAGTTCCTTAATTTTAACTACGGTACTGTTAGAATTTCTGGATAAATTGTCAGTTCTGCAATTCTATTATCACTTTTCTTTTTGACTAGGTTCAAGTCTTTAGTAAGTTTACTTGAAAATTTCTGTTTTGTGTCTTTATCTAATGCTTTTGAATAATATTTTTTAAGGCTGCTATGTATTAACCCTATTGGATTGGCTCACCTCCGTGTTAACCTGTGGAGAAAATGTGTCTACTACTGACAGCTACATAAATGCATATTTTCAGATAGCTTGAGCTTTTCTGCATCTTACAACAGGATTCATTTTATAAATTTCGCCCACCAAAGGAATTGATGAACGTTTAAAACACACTACACCAGATTCCCCCCCCCCAAATAAATTAAATAATAATAAAAAAAAAAATCTTTAAATCCAAGTCGGCAAACCTTGGAAAAATTTTCTCCATGTGTTAACATTGAGGTGAATGAATCCAATAGAGATAGTACAGTGTGACATTTATTGAGCTATCTATATACAGATAAAACACGTAGGTATGCGGCACAAAAATCAGCGATATTTATACACTCCGAATGGCAACGGCTGCAACTACCAGATGTAAACATTAGCGGCCAACCGCATGTGTGTAGTGGTTCGACGATAGCACATAATTTGGCACAATTTAATTACTGTATTTTACATGTGAATAATTTTAATTTATCCATGAGATAATTTATTCTTTTGTTCCATTGGTTTTTCTAAATGTAAGTAAGAGGACAAACTTTTGACAAAATATGTTTAGACCTATCAAATATAGTCTTTAGTCAAGGACAGTTGTATGTAGGTTTATCTAGAGTCCGTTCTTTTGATTCTGTCACTGTAGTATCTCCTATTTCTGAAATACTCAACTGTGTATATCAAGAAGTTTGAGGAATATCATATTACTCGATTTTATAAGTGAAGAAATTTTCCCAATAATTTTTTATTTGGTATGATTAAGTGTAGATATCTGAATTGTGAACAATAATACACATAGAGAGCGATGTAATCCACACTATATTTTAGTACTTGCTGCATTTTTACTCCTTTATTAGTGAAAAAATTTGTCTCTAACAATTTCTTATTTAATGTAATGATAAAGGGTACAAATCTTAATTTTGAAAAATATTACATACAGAGAGGAATGTAATTTTTAAAATCTTTGTTGTTGGGTTTCTCATTCTTATCTTTAACTCTGTTCTGAAGCAATGAAAATTCATATTTTTTTAAAATCACAATGTTTTAGAATCAGCCTTATAGAGAATTTTGCAATGATTATAAATTTTTGGGCTGAGATCGCACTACCACTTAACAACATATATTTATGATGACAGGTAATAGTAATATTCCTTACATATGTTTCTTTCAGTTGAGTTGTGTTGCAAAAGAAAATATAAAACTAAAAGCGACCATGTTGGTCGCGCAGCGGCTAGTATGAAAAAAAAACTTGATAACTTTTGAACCAACGGCTAGATTCAGTGAAAACTTGGTGGTTGAATGCAGGGCATGTTAGGATTTTTTTGAGCATGCACACTCATATTATTGTTGTTCATTTTTCACTGAAAATGTCGAAATACAGTGGTTCTGAGCATATATCCATCTTCAAAGTCTACTATTCAAGCAATAACAACCTGATTGCGGCTCAAAGGAAATTTGCGACAGAGAACAAGCTGAGGACAACCAGTCCAAGTGTTATAACAATCAAAATTCTGATTAAAAAGTTCCAGAGAACTGGTAGACACTTCAGTGTGTTTTGCAGAATTTTGCCCTTCGAACATGTCATAAACTAATTCCTATTATCTTTAGTTACTTTCCAAATTTGAATAAAATTTTTGAACTCATTAGTTTTTAAAAATTTGATTTTTTATTTCATATAGCTCAATAATTGTCACCCTGCACATAGCAGACTTAATGGTGTGGGGATCTCAGGGCCTTGGGATGTGTTTTGGCCTGCCTCAATCCTATCAGAAAGATTCCCCCTGAAGTGACCAACTCAGTCAGGCCTCCTGATGAAGAGACCAGTCGATCACTTCTTTGCTTTTTTATTTTTGGTTTTTAATGGTGGTTTTAAATTTTTGGTTTAAATTGTTAAAACTACATTAGCTAACACTGTGGGTTATATCAGTCATTTTTAACATTTCTCAAGATTTTAAAGCAAGAATAACACAGCCAACACTTCTTAGAAGGATACGTTGAATCTAAAGTTCCTCCGAAATATTGATCAATGAAGCTAGTATATTTTGATGCTGAAGCTTGGTCAGATTGTTCTTTGTTTGGAACTGATGGAAGTTTCTGTTGCAACATTCTCATTATTTCAGTCCAACATTCATTAGCATCCTAAAAATTAAAGACAACCAACGTGAAAAATAATTCATTAATATTGTTGACTAAATACAGCTTCAGACATTAAAATACTGAGGTTGCAAGAAAACTGAAACACCTATAAAATTTATAAATTTCTCTTAGGTTTTAATTTAATACTCTGCAAGTTCCAGTTTATAAAAAGAAAATTAATAAATTTGCTTAAAAGAAGGTTAAGAAATATGCACACAAATCTTAAGAAGTGCATGATCTGAGTTTTTATTTAATGTAACATAATATAAATATAAAAAACCTAGATGAATTACACACAATTTCTACAAATTTGAATGAATAATAGTTTATTAATTATGTCAAAACTATTTCATCATTGACTAGTTTATTTCAAGTTCATTTGGCACAAGAAATAAACATACACTGGTGAAATAAATTAAGAGAATTTGCATATTTTATCGAATTTCATGAAAAGAACTGAACTGAATGTAAAACCACTGCTTCTAGACAAAAATGCAAATCTTGTACGTCAAATACATAAGCGTACACGTATGTGTAGGCGGAGCCAGTAGATAAACAGGCTTTATATGCGTAAGTTAAGATGCATTTCGTTCATTAGCACACCTCAGCGAATTTCTTGGTGTTATTTTGCAGCAATCAGTTAATTTCAAATTGTAACAGTAAAAATTGAGTAACCACCAACGTTTAGATGATGGAATGAGGTGGCGAATAAAGATTGGCCTGCTTCTAGCCTCCCCACAAGTCCAAATTTGTAGAGAATTTAATTTAATACCCAGCGTCGTGTGTAACTTATGGAAACAGTTCAAGGATACCGGATCCATCGAGAGAAAGCCTGGGCAAGGTCATCCAAGAGCCACGACGGCCAGAGAAGATCGCCATTTGTCGATTATAGCGAGGCGTAACAGGAGTGCTCTCGTGACTTGTATGCAGCCACAGGAACCCGTGTATCAAGAGTGACTGTTTCCAAAAGACTTCATGAGAGAGGGTTGTTTGCAAGAAGACCTGCTGTTTGTGTCCCGCTCACTTCTACGAACAGGAGAATCCGTTTATCATGGTGCAGAGAGCATAGAGATTGGAGTATGGATCAATGGGCGACCGTTCTCTTCACTGATGAGCCCCAGTTCAGCCTAAACACCGATTCTCGCCATACGTTCATATGGAGAAAACCAGGGACCTGCTACCTACCCTCCAATGTCCGTGAAATCGACCATTATGGCGGAGGAGGTTTAATGGTCTGGGCAGGCATCATGTTGGATGGCTGCACACCTCTCCATGTCTTTGAAAGAGGCACTGTGACCGGTGTGAGGTTTAGGGATGAGGTCTTAGAGCCCTATGTTCACCTTTTCAGGGGTGCAGTTGGCCCTGAGTTCATTTTAATGGACGATAACGCAAGGCCACATAGAGCTGTTCTGGTCGACGAATTTCTAGAGAGTGAGGATATTCGCTGGATTGGCCAGCCAGATCTCCAGACCTTAACCCTATAGAGCAGGGGTGGGCAGACTTTTCCAGGGTACGGGATATTTCTAATTTTTTCAAGGTCTCGCGGTCCACCCAGTGGCGTAGGTGTGGTGAGCTAAAAAAAGTCTACAATATTTATTATAACTTAATAATAAATGCAGAATATGTACTTACCTACATAACTACAATAAAAAAACACTCTTTTAAAAAAGCGTTTAAAGCAAAAAGCAAGATACAAACATAATAATAATAGCCACAAATATAATAATATCAAATGATGCATTTATTATCAAACAATTCAAAATACATTAAAAAATAAATCCTTTTCATCTAAAGTTAGTTCTTGTAGTTACAGTTAGTAACATGTTCCATAAATATGTTTCTTTTAGTATGCGGGTCTTAGGTCTTAGTAAAGGCAGTCACCCCAAAATGTCTTGGTGGTCCACCGGTCAATCGCGATCGACTTAATGCCCACCCCTGCTATAGAGCATATCTGGGACGCTCTGGGGAGGGCAATTGCAACTCACAACCCTCCTCCGAGAACCATCCAGGGAATGAAAACAGCGTTGCTGAACGAGTGGGACCAATTGCCACAGGAAATGATAAAATGCCTTATTTCAAGTATGAAATCACGCTGCGAGACCTGTATATCTGTAAGAGGGGACCATAACCCCTATTAACCCATTTTTTTTTTTAAATTCTGCAACTGCTGTTTCATACCTTCCAACTCCAACGAGTGTTACGCACGATCATGCGTGTGTATTACAATTATTGAATGGTTATTTGTTTTGTATTGTATAAATGTATATACATATCAAATTTCATTAAACTTGGTACAGTAGTTCTAGAGATAATCGACAAAGTCTGCAAATTCTCTTAATTTCTTACACCAGTGTAGGTTAAAAGCTAACTCTAAATGGAGTACTTTTCAAAATGTTTTAAAACCTGTGTATTTACATATTTTATATGATACAATCTCTTTCCTTTCCCCCATATATTTTACTGAAGCAACCTTGAAGCTTTTTTATAAACAATTATAGATGCAACAACTTCAGAAGAGTGCATAAAAAATTCTCTTTTCCAGCAAAAATAAAAGCATACCTGTTGAATATAGACACCATGCTCATTTTTTTCAGCAAAACGAGGGAATGCCATATGAAGCACTTGTAATAAAATGATTGGTTGATATTCAGTGCCACATTTATCCATAGCTTCATATAAATCTCTTAATGCTGAAATGAAAAGAGATCAGGACAATAACAATTATAACACGGAAATTATACATACTAACTAATAAGAATAAGTTAGTATATATGACTAATAAATAGATGAGAACATATGCAGAACATCTCTATTATATATGCTCATAGAACATTTGTAGCAAAGAAATCTCTATTGGGACATTTCCATTCTTTCCAACAGAATGCAATAACGCTAACTTTTTCATTGTTGTACTTCAAGGTCATAATGTGCCCATATTGGAGAATTGGCTGCCTTCACACCTGCATGAAGGGAAAGGCTAAAACATCAACTTCTTCTGGGAAACCACACAACCCTCAACTCCTCAGGAGTAGAGAAGGGACCAACCCAAAAATTCCATGAAAGACAAAGGGGACTACAAATTCTTGGAAATTAAATACCACGTGGGTCAACCATGGGAAGATGTCACATCAACCTGCCATGAATCAAATGCAAGAGAAGTGAATAAATTCAGGGGGAAACTGACCTCAATGCCCCTCAAATGTCCCCAGGTTGGTCAAATCTCCCCTAAAAATAATGCTCTAAAAGGTGGACTGGTAAATTTGTAATCTATTTTACTTTGCTTGGTCTGTAATAATTCTCCTAAAGGGAGCAGATGGAACATGGTCATTTTTATTTAAATATAGCCAAGAAATCATTCATTCAATGTTATTAATTATTGTAAAAATAGTGTAAATAAAATGTTTTGTTGATTTGTAAATCGTGACGACTTGTTAGCTGCCTCTTTAGAGTTCATCTCCCATTTTTGCACACAACACAATGGGGTATCTCTGGTACCTCTCACGACATTATTAATCCCCGTTAAAAAAAAATTACAAAGCAGCTAAAATTAACTAACTTGGAATATATGCAAAATTAACTACCAATCTACCAATTATAGTAACACAGACAATGTCACTGGGCTCATCTTCAACATTTTACTAATAAATTTTTCACATAAGAAAAACATCGCAGGAAGTTAAAATATTCAACATAAACTGTATAATGAAGTCACACAAAAAATATCAGCTTTTTGAATTCATTTATAAAGAAATATGAAGATCTATTTTGCTATATTTTTTTAAACATATTCTTTCATGTAAATGCAAATATTGATGGCTTCATGGTCAATCAATTAGTTTAGAGAAATAATACTAGTTTACTATAACAACTGCATAAACAACTATGTAAGAAATTTCTATTTCTCTACTTTGAATGCAGTTTGAAGCTCAAACTTCAAATTCAGCAGGACATTTTTCAATTAACTTCAGAAATTAGATTAGAAAATTTGATAAAGAATCTAAAGATCATTTACAGATGTAGTAGAAGAAAGGTTAAACAGGTTAACTTCTCAGGTCCTTAGAACTATTAACCATTCTGTTATTATTTCTTAACATAGATGACTCTCATAACATAATTTCCCTTCTTCTCTTACTACAAAAGAAATATAATTCTGAAATAGCTCCTTGCATAAAAATTAAACCTTCTACCTTTTCTTAGCTTATGATGTATTGTGTAACAATTTAAAAGTATAATTGTGGATTGTATAGTATTTTTTTTTCTTTTGTGTATAGTGGGTCAGGTAAATCTTTGCAATTTAATACAAAATCTATTTGCCAAACTAAATTTAAATTTTAGTTATGGTTACTCTAGTTCAAGAAAATGCATTTTGACTTATTCCTAATTCAGTGACAGGCAGTTAAAGCTTTGCAACTATGATTAAAACTGAAATTCAAATATTACCTGCAGTGATGGACTGAGCAGGTACAATTGTATTGCCAGATGCTAGACCACCAGTAAACCTGTAAGAAAATGATAAAAAAAATCTATACAATGCAGAAATAACACATTTCAGTAATTTAAGCTTTGCTTGTAAAAGCCATCATGATTATAAATGGTGAGTTAATCCTTTGATTATGCTGAATAAAAGGTCAGTACATATGTTTTTAAAAAAAAAAACTGTAGACACTAATATAAGTTTTATTTCCTAACAACACTTGGATTTTACTTTTATTTTCGGGCTTGTGGCGGCCCTGTGGTACAGCCCACTGGTTTTCGGTGCTGAGGGTGCTCGGATCGAATCCCAGCGTTGCGCCACGAAAAATGCCTTCGTTTGTGTCGTCCCTTAATAGGGGGGGGAGGTGTAATGCTGTCCGCCTATACGGTGCCCCCATAATAAAATGGACAGTAAACTGCAGAGTAGTATAGGCGAATGTTTGACGACAAGTGCCTCCGCTTAAATTAAAAAAAAAACTATTTTCTTACACTTTGCAAGGCTATATCATATTTTGTAAGAACTTATGTGAACAAATGTTTCACAATTGATCTGTCACTATTTTGCTAACATAAAAGTAAAATTATTTTCCCCTTCTCTTTATTCTTCTTTTATTTTCTTACATTTCGTGAGACTATCTCATGTTTCATAACTGATTTGTCACTATTTTATTAACACCACACTTAAAAGTAAGTTATACATCATGCAAAAATTTTTTCAGATGCTTATTAGAATAAGATTTTTAAAAAATGTTAAACATCTTAACAATTACAATAATCAATATCTAAGTGCTAATTAGCTTCATATCTGCACAGACGGCTCTATGGGGGTAGGCGGATCTTTTGCTGTGGTCCTACAGACTTTTAATTTTGAAGCTGAAATTGAAGGCATAAGCCAAGCCATAATTAGACTCTTATATTTGAACACTTCCTACAGAGTACAGAAAGCATTTGAATCAATAATATGAATGCATAAGCTGCAAACACTAATTCCTATGAAATAAGTAACTTTTTTGCTTATGAAATCAATGCTAAACTACAATGCACAAGCACAATGGGTGTGCACAAAATAAAAAAAAACTATGAGCATGTACATAAATGTATAAACATACACTTAATTAAATTTTGTGAAAAGACGATATGATTATATTGTCACATATCAAATAAAGTGCATCAAAAGGAATAAATAAGCTAATGTATCTAAGGCACTTCTCAATCTTACAATCTGTAATTATGAATTTCTGAAAACAAATTTATATAAAAAAATTGATTTTATAAATTAAACTCCCCTTTTATTTTTTAATAACCATCGAAATAAAAGACATAAAAAGGGTTGCCATATTAAGAAATAACCAAAATTGTAATTTTAAGTTAGCTTTTCAAAAGACTTTGAAAATACCTATATATTAATTATGAAACATATTTAACTTATTACAAGAAAATACATTTAACATAAAAGAAAAATAATTAACTTTTATATATAAAATTACTTGTACTTAATTAAGAATATCAGCAAAAAGGAAACAGTGATAAATGTACCATTTGGTGTATATCATTTATTACAAAGGAAATTGTACTAAAGTACCACAATATTTCGTACAGCTTTTGAAATGAGCATAAATAAACAAAGAAATAAAAGGTTCAAATTGCTCCAAACTGCAGAAAATAAACTTTGTGTAGTCAAATATATGCTTATTTGACTAAAAAGCATAGCACATTTCAGACCCCCCCTCCCCCCCCCCACACAAAAAAAAAATCTGAATAGACACAGTTTACTAATAAATGGAGCAATTTATAACAATTTAGGCACTAATGTATGCATGGCCATGAATAATTTTGCCTATTCTTATATAAAGACAGGTCACATTAAATAGACTTTTTATGCAAACTAACACACAGCAACTTAATACTCAGAAAATTTATATAAACAGAAACATACTTTTTCAAAGCCTCTCGAAGTTCTGGGACATTTTTCAAACACTGTATCGTAGCATTCATATAGCAAGTATTACCTAAATTAGTAAGTCCTGGGGGTAACTCCATCTAAAAAATTAAACACTTATAAATATCACTTGCATGAATCTTTAGGTCTAACATATTATAACTACCAGAATTCAAGCATTGATAATTATAATCTTATTATCAGTCACATTCATAAAACATGAAATATCATACTTTATGATATAACAAAAATATTGCAACAAATGAAATATATTCCATGCTTTACTAAGATCAATAGCGGTAATTTTTCATTAGTTAGCTAAGGTGTATATATTTAGTGCATAAAAAACTTTAAAACTAAATAACAGATCAATTTATTTCTAGAACATAGATAGCAATAATCCAGCTCATAGACCTACTACTGTTTGATGCGTTCATCAACTAAACTCCATGTGAAAATATAAATAAACAGATATAAGATTATATAAGTTAAAAAATACTTTCAGCTTTAAACATAAAAAAGTATATTTGAGCAAGGTTTATACATTCATAATTTTCTTAAGACACCACACATAATACATCTATACCTTGCTATATGGCCGTTCTTTATAAAGCATTTTGCTATAACAGCCTTTTTTATTTATGGCACTTTTTCAATTTATGGCTCACAATGTTTCATTATATGGCCACAACAGTGGAAAGTGATAATGGCAGCATATTATAGTTTAGTGATTCTTCATGTTAATGTTCGTCATCACATTAAAACCGCTTTTAAACATTTTTTGTTTTTTATTATTTGTATAAATAAGTGCATATAATTTCTTTTGTTTTTATTATTTTTTAAATTTGTTTATTATTACATTGTTTTGTACTTTTATTTTTATGTAAGCATTTTTATAGGAAATTAAAAGAATAAAATGCTTTATGAACTAAAAACTATATTATTTATAAAAAAATTGGAACATATCTAATTAAATTTGTATGGGTTTGTATCAAAATAATTGATTTGTTATATGGCTTTTCGCTTAGCGGCCAACTTTTCCGGAACGTATCTAGGCCGTAAAGCGAGGTATGGGTATACTGCAAAATGGGGTATTGTGTCCAACTTGGTTGTTAATGTGTCAGCAATAACAAACATGATTAAGTGATAATTGCAACCAAAGTGAATCAAGCTCAGAGATGAGCAATTTGACAGATAAAATTTTTCGTTTGCTAAATGTACTTAATTTTGTAAAGAAAATAAAAATATCCTACTCTGTATGTTGGGACCATAATGTAATTACAATACTATGAATCAGTTTTCTTGTTATACCTAAAACATCAGAATACAGTAAACATCATTTGATTGTATGTTTCACGTATTTCTAGTAGAAATATTGTCACTAATATGCACCTTACAGTGACATCATACAGCACAGTTAGGATATCAAACAACATTACTGTTCTTGTTTTCAAAATATTTTTTAAAGTCGAATTATTTAAGATATAAAACTGACTATTGGTGCAATACAATAATTTTGACTTTTGAAAAAATTATTTTAAACCTTATTCATAAGAACAATATAAACAAATTCCTAATAATAAGATAAATGTATAAAATTTAACACATTACTGCAGTGGCTAATTCATGGTCAGACATGTCTTCCATAAACACAGTTTTTTCCACAGGTTCCGGGGGCAATTCTTCTTTAGTTCCCATCAATAAAATTGTAGCTCCCTATAATAATATGAAATCATGTTAGATACTAAAGGAAGTCAATAAATATTCACCTAAATTTGAGTTCCCAGGTAAACTATCTATACATATTTAAGGAAAGACAAACATCAATTTTAAAATCAGCACAAAAGCAAAATTGACTCAATGATAAAATTTTAACAACCATAAAAAATTCCCATGGCATAATTTAGGTACTTGAAAGAGTAATTAACCACTTTTGCATTTGCAATTTTTTGTTTCCTATCTGTATTTTATGTAAACTTTACTTGCCTTTAGAAGATAATTCAACCCCATAAAATTAGTCTTTTCCCCTCAAACTGACATCAGCCTAAATATAAAACTGTATTCTAGTAACTGAATCTAAAGTATGAATTAAATTTGAAACCAACAATAGTAGTATAACTTGCCTCAACCAGTGTAGTAAAAATTTGAAAAAGAGGAAAATTGTTAAATGCATATACTGTCCAAACTATCAGAGGAAAACTAGACCTTTTGTAGGACACAAATACTCTTTTCTCTTAAACCTAAATTAATTTACAAATGAATTAGATGAATTTGTATCTATAATCAACTTTATACAAAGAGAATATGTAAATTACATTTCAGTACCTTTTTAACTGTTCCATACAATATCAAATTCATATGTGTGGTGTATATAAAAATTCAAAAATATTAATTTAAAGTTTCTATAATTCATATTCATGATCCATTCCTTCAGTTTTAAAACAAACATGTTCTAGAGTAATTTAGAAAATTTTCAAAACTACAAGATTAAAAACAGAATTGTTAAATTTTCCAGCTAAAAACTCAAACCAGTATCACCTGAATTTATTCAAGGTTGGGTTGAGCGATTTTTTTATTTATATATAGTGGGCTGTGTTCAAAAAAAGTTTGATTGCCACTGCCCAAAACTATAAATTTAGATTTTTTAACAGTCATTTATCATATGAATAGCAATTCTTGAAGCCAAAATGGAAATTTCAGAATTCTTCGTAGCAAATAGCTTGCCCTCAATTTATTTGCATAAAAATCATAAAGAAACAATAAGGGAAAATTAATTGATTCTCAATAATCACATATACTTACATCCTTTAGCTTTATATTGCCCCATGCTTCATCCTAAAATTACAAAAGAAATATAATATGTTCATTAAAATTCTAGTCAAGTAAAATCTGGCATATGTATAGTTTCCTAATAAAAATTATATACCTTAAGTGTAGTTCCCTTGATCATTACTTTCTGGCGATCAGGAGGTACACCAGTTATAGCATACAACTGTGCCTTGAAAAGAATTGGTTCATCATCTGTACTTAATTCTACATCATTAAACATCTCCTTACCCCATTTTACTTTAACTAAATAAATAAATAAATATATAGATAAATGCTGAGTTTATTGTAACATTCAAATTATTGATAGATTGACACATGATTTATCAACATAACATTTCAAATTCTAAATTATTTTTAAAAAAAAAAAAAAAAAAAAAAAAGACTGACCACAATAGTATGATTAGGATAGATTATGTTATTCATAATTCCTACTTGATAACCTTCATTTTTTCAATTCTTTACATTTAAATTAGAATTTTAAAAGTGGGATTACTTTTTCACAGTAAGTCTGCATAAATCTTTTATGAAATAAACCTACCTTCAATGAATTAAAATATTCAAAATGAAAATCCTAATTAAATGCTAGAAAATAAGTTATTTAAATATTATATAATCAATACACTAGTGACTCTGAAGCCATGACTGATCAATCTAATAGGATAAATAAGGTGATTTTTTGGATTAAAAGAAAACTTTTTTTTATTCAACTCATAAGAGTAGACTTTTAAATAAAAAGTTTAATGATCATCACATTTGGCAATAATCATATATATTGCTCTTCAGCCTAATGAAGATCTATAATTCTCAGTTGAATAATTTTATTTAGCATCCTCTAGGTGTTTCAGGTAAGCAATAAAAACGCTAATCCCTCATCTTATTAAAAAAAAAATAAAAAATAAGGATGGACTTTAATAAATATACCTGATACACGTATTCTTCAACATATTTAGATTAAGACTTTCTTTAAAAGTAACAATGTAACATACATATAAGCTTATAATAGAATATAAGCATATATTTTATTATAAGCTTTTCATTTAAAAAAAGTTACAAGTCAATAATCAATGTATTCTTTATTTATATTTTAACATAAACTGTTAGAACTACTCCTACCACGAAACTTATGGATTACTGTGCCCTGGGCTTTGCAAATAGATATCAAAATCAACCAGTGTTTCCCATAAAACATAAAAGAACAGGGTGCTAATTCATAATAAAGCACTGTAACTAAATAAATAGAGAAATTTTTTTTAAATCAAAAGACCACTTTTAAATTTTGTGATGACTATCACATAGATTAGTGATTCTTAAAATAGAACTACCACTCTTTCGGGACTGTAGAAATTCAAAGGTGACAAAGAGGCTGTAGCTAGACACTGGAACAATAAAGATTTACCATATTTTCACTCCTAGTGAGCCGAACTGTATATCCGTATCAGAGGAAGAAAATGATAGATTGTGTAGTTCTTACAGTCTTATTTCATCACTTGATACAAAGTCAAGAAATAGAAGTATATTATCAGAAAAGAAGCTGTTGCGACTTTCTTAGTAGCTAGACACTGGAACAATAAAGATTTACCTTATTTTCAATCCTAGTGAGCCGAAATGTATATCCATATCAGAGGAAGAAAATGATAGATTGTATCAAGTGATGAAATAAGACTGTAAGAACTACACAAAGTCAAGAAATAGAAGTATATTATCAGAAAAGAAATACGGAGAAAGCTGTTGCGACTTTCATTCTACACACTGTACTGCACTAGCAACAATGGATATAATAATTAAAATTCCTAAGAATTACCCTAAAAGTATTAAAGTAAATAAATGAAATTTCTAATTCTACAATAAAATGATGACAAAATAGGCAAAGAGTTTGAAAGCATTTACATTTTTTTACAGGACTACCCTATTTTTATAATTACAAGATAAAACTTCTTTAGCAGAGGATTATGTCTTACTATTAGCTTAAATTCGGCTTATACAAAACAAACAAAAAAATTAATAAACAGCTAAGATTCACTTCTCTTATCAGATTAAATGGTCAATTAAGTTAACAAAACAAAGATATATGTCATCATTTGCTTATCTTCATGCTGAAATAATTACTGATTATGAGAGTTGAGTATCTAGAATACTTTTGTAGTTATTCTGAGCCATATGTATTCTTTGAATACACTGATGCTTTAAAAAAAAAAAAAAATTAAAATATACTTGCAGTGGCGTAGCCAGCATAACTGGCCCACGGGGCACAATACCTTTTTGGCGCCCCCCTCCCCGTAAAAACATATTAATATAATATATAGAATTAGTTACAAGGACCATTTGGCACCCCTCTGCGAGTGGCGCCCAGGATATGATAGATCCCCTTGCCCCCCCTTCGCTACGCCACTGTATACTTGTATGTCAATCCCAAGATGCCATCCCTGTCCGTTGAGTGTTACTGCATCTGCTGAGTCACAGAACATATCTTCATGCCACTAATTCAAAATCTGATTATGTGGTATGAAGATATGTCCTCACTGATATGTATGGACTGTGAGAATCAATTATCTTGTACAGCCCTTTAGCAACCTGAACCAAAGTCTTTCAGCTATCAACAGTAATCAAAACTCTACTGGTCTGTGCAGTGCCAAAATGCCTTGCTGCAATTAGATAAACTAAGGAGCTGGTATTTGATAAAACCTTTTTTTCCCCTTTAAATTATTTTTACAACTGTAAATGTAAAAATTTGGTACAATACAATTGTGTATAAAAATTTTTCCAATCCATTTTCCAATGTGGCAGGCACTTGTCTCTGATGATAGGTACATCTCTGACATTTGCCCATAAAGTTTAACTAAAATTAAATAATTCAACAGAGCAAGACAATTATCTGTAAAAGTGCAGACAAATACAAACAGAAATCATGCACTTAGGACTCAATGCACCATAAGGCAACATTCTGCAGCAGTAACGTAACTAAACCAAAAATCGAGGTAACTGACTGGCAGGGCCCGATTATGAACGCTGGAGGCCCCTGGGCAGATGCTATTTGGGCCCCCCCCCCTTACGGACATTTATAAAAATACATACTATTAGAAGAACTAGGTGCATACACCAAGGGGGTTTTTGGGCCCCCTTGCATTAGGGGGTTCTGGGCAAAGTCCCGATTTGCCCATGCGATAAAAAGCCCCTGCTGACTGGTCTCGTCATCAGGAGGCCCTAACCAAATCAGTTACCTCAGGGAGAACTTTCTGAATAGGATGCAAGTCTAACCAAAAGACATCCCAAGGCCTCGAGATCCCCACTGAAACAGATAATCAAATCAAATGAAAGTACACAGACATCTTACACTTAGTTTGTTACAATTGTTTACATTGTTGTATTTGCCCATAAAGACCAATGAAGTTTTGCTGGCTACTTTGTTATGGGAACACCAGATAAACTAAACAAAGTTATACTTGTATTATAGATTCATATTACATGCTTGCTGAAATGAATATATTAGTACAAGAACATGAATTTGATTTAAATAAAGTTTGTTAATCTGATTTTGTACCAAGTGAAATAGGATACATAAGCAAAATTCTCACACAATACTTATATAAGCCTTATTACTATACCTCATATAGCTAATTTTAAAGTTAGCATGAACATCCTGCTTAAATAATTAATATCTGATCTATCAAATATACAGTATTTTACTTTAGTAGAACATTATAATAAAAATGAACAACATTTATTTATAAATATTTAGTTAAAGAGCAAATGGTACTTTTTAAATTCATATGATTAAACTCTGGCCTTAAGCTCCCATAAATATATTCTAATCTTTTAATTATTATGGTCCATCAACAAAATAACAAGATTGTACAGCATAAGAACTCAATCAAAGCTACTTTAAATTACAAATGTGTAGCATAATTTTAGTTACTTATATAGTATTGATTTACATCCATGAAACCTTATTTTCTAATTTCTACCTAAAAAAAAATTCTGTAAAGCAATTTTTTCTAATAAAAATATGCCTTATCATACAGAAATAATTACCATCATTTAGATCAGGGACAAAAAATTTGCCTAAAATTTTCTGCGACGGCCATTATGCCCCCAAAGCAAGGCCTTTCCCTAATTTTTTTATAATTCCCTTAAGGAAGAAAGAAAGCTATTATTCACAGATTATTTTGTTTATTCTATAAGTAACAAAAATTGTTTTTATTTTTTCAAGAAAATCAGGAAAACAAGAGAGGAAATGAATTCGTTAATCAAACAGGCAGAGTATTCAGCAACCTTCTTTAGTAAGATTAAAAGATTTAGAAAAAAGAAAAAAGTAAAAAAAAGATTTCAACTTCCAAGGATACTGCACAACAATGAAATGGAGAGATTTAATTAGAGGAATATTATATTGAGTGTTTACTATCGAAACCAATTAATTAATAGACTTCTGTTACGACTGCAAATACAGTATCGGGAAAATTTTAAAAATGCGATCTTCTAGTTATTCAATAATTTTCCTTGAAAAGGCGGATACAAAAGTAATTTGTTTATAAATAATTTTCTCAAAATATTTATCATACATATTTTCCAGGCTGAGGTAACACTTAAGTCAGTGTGAAATGACTCAGTAAGACAAAATTATACACATATTTCAGGAAAAGGTGTTAACAAAAAAGTATTACATTTATATGCAATCGACATTTTTCAATTCTATTGATTTTCATTTCAGAAACCAATTACCTTTGAATGACGGCATAACTGCGAGTGTGTAGAGAAAAACAGCCGTCGTCTCTCTTATGACACTTATTAATCAGCAATTTTAATTGTGTATAGAGTGTATTTACCAAAATATAAATGCAGATTACTTCACTACGAGTTGTCGGCACTTTTTCAAATCACACGTTGCCACTTCTTTGTAATTATGTTATAATGCTGCTGACATGTCATTCATTACGAAATTTAGCCTCCATGGGCCAAACACTGCGGGTTGCTACACAAGTGTGACGTCACAGTCGCCATGTTGGGGAGTAGCAGGCATAGCAGCTCCCTTAGGACACAAAAACAAATAGTTGTGGTAGCGTATCATCGTTCAGAAGAGCAGGGCCCAGAAACTATTCAACTTCGCTTTTGACTTTAGGAATTATTATCGTATTCTCTTGTCTGCCATTTATTTACGATAACTGCGCACGTAAATATGACTTACTGTAAATAATTTATTTAACTTTTAAATATTGGGTTAATTCCCAATATTTGAATTTAGGAATTCAAGTATTGAATTTAGGAACTTCGCTTTTGACTTTAGGAATTATCGTATTCTATTGTCTGCCATTTATTTACGATAACTGCGCACGTAAATATGACTTCCTGTAAATAATTTATTTAACTTTTACGTTGCGTTGTAAACAAATATTTGAATTTAGGAATTCAAATATTGAATTTAGAAACTTCGCTTTTGACTTAGGAATTATTATCGTATTATCTTGTCTGCCATTTATTTACGATAACTGCGCACATAAATATGACTTCCTGTAAATAATTTATTTAACTTTTACGTTGCGTTGTAAACAAATAGTATTTTTCTAAACTGACTTACCATGACCAACATGCTCAACATAATAGCATAGTAAACACCTATATTTGGTGACCCAAGGACGTGATCTTGAAGGCTTGATCGTGACTGAATGCTGTTGAAGTCATCGGAAATTGAGGTACGTTCTCGCAATAATAAATATTTTACTATTCGCCTTTTTAATTTAAATGGCTAAAAAGGAAGATGATTCTACTGCATCAAATCTCGATAATCCAAATACTGAAATTAACCGAGTGCAGTTAAACTGTAGTGGCTTGGCTGGTAGTACACTAAATAACTATTTTTTGTTATTTATATTTGTGTTAAATAACTTTATTTAATATAACGCGCATCAATTTTGATTATCGTTTGCTTAATGAATGGCAACGATTTTTAATTAAAAAAAGCTGATTGTATTCTTTTTGTTGTTCTTAACTACAGTGACGTAGCGAGCATAACTGGCGCCCGGGGCACGATACCTTTTAGGCGCCCCCCTTTCTGAAAAACATATAGTAATATAATATATAGAATTAGTGAAAAGGACCATTTGGCGCCCCTGTACGAGTGGCGCCCGGGGCATGATAGACCCCCTTGCCCACCCTTCGCTACGCCACTGCTTAACTAGCAGGCAGTAATGAAATTACATTGATAGTAGATGTTGAAAAGGTGTTTGTTAAAATTGAAATAAATAAGGATTGTTTAGCAGAATGTGTGCGAGTTGTCTGTACGATTAGAGTACACAACATTTGGTGACCCGTTTTTAAAATCCAAAACTGATCCTATGGCGACAGCACAAGAGCAAGCGGAGCTAGAACACCTCCAACCAGAAGTATCCAGGGTGCGTATTAAAATACCTCCATTCTGGTCTGAAAAACCAGAAATATGGTTTTTTCAAGTAGAGACGCAATTTAAAATCAACAATATCACCTCCGAAGACACGAAGTTTAATTTCCTCCAGGGGCGTGCCGACGGGGGGGGGGGGGGGACCAGCGGCACCGGACCCCCCCCCCCAGAGCTAAAATTAATTTTTAAAATTTACAAAATAATGAAAAAATATTTCGTATAGGCCTAATAGTAATTGTGTTATTTATTCTTTACCATTACGATCTTTATTGCACTTACATTTTTAGCGATCTTTATTGTTACAAATTTAGCGCTATACAGTGCCCGAAACACTATTTCTAAAGCTAAGTGCCGAGCGCTATTTAAACACTTCTACAGTACTATTCGCGAACCGCGAGAGTGAACCGAACCCTTGCCTATCAAAGTATTGAAGGTGTCTTTTTTCAACAGGGCACGCGCGCACTGTTTCGTCGCGTATCTGCTTTAAATATTTTATCCGATAGAACATTGATAAAAATTATTATTTCACCTCCAATAGTGTTTCAATCCATTTACAATTAAAGCACGCTATAGTAAAAGTTAAAGGTCCTAAGACATTATCTTTTTCGGTCAACATCTGATGGTTGGTTGGTTGGTTGGGGTTTTATGGCGCAAGATCCAAAATAGGACATAAAGCGCCAAACACAAGACTAGAGCAAAGATATTCTATAAAGTCGCCACGCTCGAACCAACGGTGAAATAACCAACACTAATAAAAATAAAAATGAGTAACCGTGAAAAACAGAATAAAAGGGATGATAAAAATTATGTATAAACAAGTTAAAATGATGATATATACAAGGTAATATAGAAAGATATGTAAAAGGCATAAAAAACGGTGATATATAAGGTGGTAAAAACAAAGATACATAAAATTAATAAAAAGATTATAAAAAAAGATATTTGTAAAACGCAATAAAAGTTTCACGATAAAATCAATTGCTAAAGCACAGACTGTGTATAAAACCAGTAAAAAATAAGAAGGCAAACAGAGCAGGATGGGGGGGCTCCCCCAGCAGTTCAGATAAGATAGGTGAACTGCAGCCATAAAACCTATTATACTGGGCTTGAAGCGAAGGGCAAGACGTCAAAATATGTCCAACCGAAAGCGGAGCCTTACAATGTTGACAGAGAGGGGCATCCCCACCCATCAACAAATGTCGATGCGTCAAAAGGGAATGCCCGATTCTCAACCGTGTGAGTATGACGTCTGCACGACGCAGTTGAGCTGATGGCCAAGCACCAATACGTGGTTTAACCTGTCGCAGCTTATTAGTAACCTGCAGATCCCAATCAACTTGCCATTCGTTCCTAATTAACTTTTTCACAGCGGACTTCACATCACTGATAGGCACATGCTGATTCAGCCGATGCACAGCACTTTAGCCGCAGCATCTGCCTGCTCGTTACCCGATATGCCGACATGACCAGGCACCCAGCAGAAAAGGACACTGAAGCCACGACGACAGAGGCGACGATGCAGATCCAACACCGGAGATACAAGGGAATGGGAGTGTGACACTTCACCATTCTCCAAAGTCTCTAAAACGCTGATGGAATCTGTATACACTATAAAACGCCTATCTCTCTGCCGGAAGATATACTTCAGAGCTTCATGTACAGCCACAAACTCTGCTGAAAAGACAGAAAAACAGTCGGGAAGTGAATAGCTCCTAACGTCTCTGCCACAGACGTAGGCACATCCAACATGATCTTCTGTTTTCGAGCCGTCGGTATAAACATCAACATAGTTAGGGTAACTAGCGAGGTGCGACGCAAAAACCTGGCGAAAAATGACAGGATCCGTATTCGATTTTGCAAAACCCTAGAAGGGGCGCAAGTACGAAATCTTGTGGTTTCGCCAAGGTGGAAAATGCAAAGTCGGTTGCAGCATGACGTCCACATCACACAGCGGAGATGAAATCAGAAACGTCCTCATGCGAAGTCCGAAAGGTGGAATGCAAGATGGCCGATTTTGGTAAAGTCGGTCATTCTGACTGTCAAGTAGAGCAGAATGGAGTGGGTGATTGGGTTGCGAGAGGATACGGAAGTACAACTGAAGCGACAATTGCTTGCGAATAGATGGTAAAGAAGGCTCGCCGCAGATGACATTTAAACTCTTTACGGGAGATGTTCTGAAAGCACCAGAACAGATTCGAAGGGCGGAATGATGAACCGTGTCCAGTTTCCGTAGCACGGAAAAGCGTGCGGAACCGTACACGGCGCATCCATAATCCATTTTCGATCGAATGACCGCGCGATAAACCCGGAGCATAGTAGATCGCTCAGCTCCCCAGGACGTGTTGGATAGAACTTTCAGCAAGTTTAGAGCCTGCTCAGACTTCCGCCGTAGATACATTACGTGCGGAAGGAAAGTTAACTTACTATCGAACAACACGCCCAAGAAACGAACCACGTTCTCTACGGCTATTAGGGAGTCACCTAGGTATATTTGCCGGTCAGGATGCAAACCTCTGCGCTTACAAAAATGTACGCAAGAGGTTTTTTCGGCCGAAAACGTAAAACCGTTCTCAGAACACCATGTCATCATGCGAGATATTGAAGCTTGTAATTGTCGTTCGATGTAACACATATCCTTACCTTGACACGAGATCTGCAAGTCGTCGACATACAGATTGCCACGAACAGATGGTGGCAAACACTGTAAAATGCCATTAATTTTCAGGGAAAACAGTGTAACACTCAATACACTGCCCTGAGGAACTCCCTCTTCTTGAATGTAAACATCGGAAAGCGTCGTACCAATGAGAACTTGAAATTCTCGTAGTGACAAGAAGTTCGCAATGAAAATCGGCAAGTGACCACGAAAGGTGTTATTATGAAGGTCACGAAGGATACCATATCGCCACGTCCGGTCATAAGCCTTTTCAATGTCGAAGAAAACAGACACTAAGTGGTTTCTTCTGACAAAGGCATTGCGAGCTTCAGATTCTAAGGCTATGATATTATCCATCGTGGACCGGCCACGCCGAAATCCGCTTTGTAGAGGTGACAGACAAAGCTGGGATTCTAACTGATACACTAACCGATTGTTAACCATTCGTTCCAGCAGCTTGCATAAACAGCTGGTGAGTGCAATTGGACGGTAGTTGTTAGGGCTAGAAGCATCCTTTCCCGGTTTGGGAATAGGAATCACTATTGCCTTACGCCAAGAGGATGGAAAAGCATGTTCCTCCCAGATTCTATTAAATAGATACAGCAAATTACGGAGCGAGCTGCGAGAGAGATGCTGTAACATAGCATAACTAATGCCATCGGGACCCGGGGAAGTCATCCGAGTCTGCCGAAGGCAATTCTCCAACTCGTTCTCCGTAAAGGGGCAGTTGTAGGCCAGATCGGACTGAGTATCGAAACGCAAAGGTCTTGACTCGGCACGCAGTTTGTGTCGCATGAAAGTGGTCGGATACGACGACGCACTCGACACTGAACTGAAGGCGCTGCCAATGGCGTTACTTATTTCCTCTAAGGTAGAAAGTGTAACGCCATTTTGAACAATGCACGGTATTGGCTGGTCTGGATATAATCCTATGCATTTCTTTACTTTCGTCCAAAGCTGTTTACTGGGGGTGGATGGTGTCAATTCCGAAACGTACTTTTTCCAAGACTCTCTCTGGCAACGTCGACGCACTCTACGAGCGTTAGCTCTTGCCTGCTTGAAAGCAACGAAATTTGGAGTGGTGGGATATCGGCGAAATATCCCCCACATTTTACGTTGTACTTTCAATGCTGCAGAACACTCAAGGTTCCACCACGGTTTCCAGTTTCTTCGACCATTAGGTGAGCTCTTGGGAATGGCTGCATCGGCAGCTTCTATTATAACGTTGGAGACAAGACGAACCGCATCATCGATATCACCGTCGACCATAGCCTGGGTAATGGTTGCAATGTCTGTAAATCGCGACCAGTTCGCAGACTCATATTTGAATCGCGCAGGGCGACAGACTACGGATCCAGTGCCGGACAGTGACACAAACACAGGAAAATGGTCACTTCCGCGAAGATCTGTCCCGACCCAAAAGTTGCAAGATGGAAAGATTGACGGTGAACAGATGGCAAGATCAATGATGTGAAAGGTCCGAGATGGCTCGTGAAAGTGAGTAGGATCACCATTATTGAGGAGGCAAAGATTGTGGTCAGTTATTAACTGCTCCACTTGCCTTCCTCGAGCGGTGTTACAGCTACTCCCCCACAAAACATTATGAGCATTAAAGTCTCCAAGTATAACAAAAGGTTCCGGAAGCTGAGTCACCAAGTCGTCGAGAGTTCTTTGATCAACAACGTCGTTAGGTGGCAGATATATTACACACACGGAAATTAATTTCCGCATCTGCACACGCACTGCTACCGCTTGAAGTGGAGTATTTAACGATAGGACAGAGTAGGGATAGCTGTGAGAGGTCAGGAGAGCAACACCTCCAGACACTCGCACACCCGAAACATTGTCCTTCCGAATAATACTATAACGACGTAATTTGGCCGTGTCCGCTGACTTCAGGAAAGTTTCCTGAAGTGCGACACAGGCCGGATGGTAATCTGTGATCAAAGACTTCAGATCTGAAAGTTTATTACGGAAACCGCGACAGTTCCAGAAATTAAAGTCGCCATCAGGAGGAAGAGGGAGAAGGAGCACGAGCGGGAGGAGTTGAGATGTCCATAGACACCCCAGCATCAGGATCAGAAAGATCCGAATTGGACGCGCAAATTTGGAGGGAATCCTCCTCCATACGCGCCACATTGCGAGGGTCTTTCACCTTACGTGAATGACTCACTCGCTTTGCAACTTCAGCACTTTTTAATTTTTTATGTATAGCTGGTTTAGGTGTGGAAGGTTTTGAGTTGGAAGAACGGGATGTTTTATTGAGTTGTGAATTAGATTTTGAAGGTGGGGTTGTTTGAGTTTTACTATTGTTTGGTTTATTGGTTGTAATAATAGGCTCCGTTTGGGTTGATGAGTTACACATAACTGTCTTGGAAGCGGCAACAGAGGCGTATGAAACACCAACTCTAGGGCTTCTAGCCTCGACCTGTTTGCGCGCTTCTAAGTATGACAGACTATTGTTGGCTCTTACGGTCTGAATTTCTTTCTCAACTATCCATTTTGGACAGGAGCGTGAGTATGATGTGTGATCTCCTTGGCAGTTGACGCATTTAGCTGGCTTTGTGCAGGTCTCAGATGTATGGTCAGGCTGGGCACATTGGGCACAGACCACGGAACCACGACACGATGCTTTCGAGTGTCCGAAACGTTGACACTGAAAGCAACGGAGAGGGTTTTGAACGTAGGGCCTGATGGGACACCGAAGGTACCCAGCAATCAGGAATGATGGTAATTTAGGTGTGTCGAAAGTCAAGATGAGATGCTTCGTTGGAAGCAATTTCCCATCTCGACGGATATTAATACGACGAACACCAGACACATGCTGGTCGTGTAGATGCTCCAGGATTTCCTCTTCGGGGGTATAAAGGAGATCGGCCTCCGATATTACTCCTCTCGAAGAGTTCAAATATCCATGAGGAGCCACGGACACAGCAATGTTTCCAAACATATTTATCTTGGACAACTGCGCAGCTTGTACTGCAGTCATTACTTCAACAAGGAGGTCACCAGAACGGAGCTTCTTTATTGAATTCACATGGCCTATTACGGATTGTATACATTTTTGTATCAAGAAAGGTGATACTGTTGTGAAGTTGCCTTCTTTGCGTTTAATAATGAAAAAGCGAGATCTTAGGCTTTCATTCGATGAGACAGATGGTGCTTGTTTGGCTTTGGTAGAAATATCCATAAAAATGGGCCGTATGTTCGGTTCCCGGCGGCACCACCCACCATGGAGCCCAACAAGGGGACGCCGGTTACTGCGCCAGTGCTAACCGGGAACTATACGCGCGCGGCCAATGACCGGTTGCTTAGCCCTGAGCCAGTGAACAATGTCTAACCGACCAGCCGATTGGTACACACGGGACCAATGTGCACCTCCCGTTTACCTGAAGCAAGGGCCAAAGTAGTGTGTTGGAGCGTTATCTTACTAAAGCCCACATTATGGCGAAGAATAAAACCCCTCAACTACCAGGATCCCCATTTCCTGGGACACGGGTCTCCACGCACGGCAAACACGTGGGCAGTTAATCGCCATTAGAAGCTAGAAGCACAGAATGGCTACAGCTTCTGATGAGGAGCCCTCACCTCCGAAGAGGTAACCGCAACGAGGGAGAAAAAAAGGTAAAAGTAGAAGGACAAGAGGAGAAGAAAAGGGAAAGGAGGGAAAGTTCGCTGGGGTACCTCGGGATTGCGACACCCGTGTTTACCTAAAGAAGGTAAACCCCCTGAGGGGCGCTCAACATCTGAAAATTAAGTCTGAAAATTATTATTATATTATAAAATAAGGAATATCACTAAAACAGTAATATTTATAAATTTTCCAACCATGTGAACTCAATTTTTAACTCCACGATCTACCTTTCGGCAGGTGAAAAGCCTTCGAATACTAGAATACTACGCACAATACACGGGTGGCAGTCTCATCCGCGTTCATTCTCATGGCTCACGGGGCCTAGTTTCCTCCCCCCTCAAATTCGCAATGGATGGATGGATGGATGGGATTTAATGGCGCAAGGTCCAGAGAGGACATGCTGCGCCAAACATATGGTAAAACCTGAAAAACGATACTTAAAAAAAGAAACAAACTGGATGGGGTTTCCCCATCCAGTATACAGCCAGGTATAAGAAAACAATAGAAAAAAAACAATGATTCTAGATCATGAACGAGATAACAAGTAGCACTGATAATGCAAATTCGCAATGGACTGGCCCACCCAAGAGGCCGAGCCGACGGACCAGGCCATTGCGTATTTGGTGGGGGAGGAACCGTCCGAATCTCAGTCTGTAGAGTTGGTACGACCGACATGAGTTCAACACAAACTTCAGTCTAGTGCAGTAGTATATGCTAATTAATTCTAAGATGAGTGACAAGCGAAAAGCTGTTAATCAGGGAACGATTATTGAGTTTTTAAAAACAGTCTGAGCCTGATAAGGGACCAGAGGGAATACCTATGATCGTGCTTCAGGTTGAAATGACTGAAGATTCCGAAGATATTGTCGTACAGAAAAACCCTGAAGATGGAGGGTGTGGGAGTGACCTTAATATTATTCATCCCAATGACATAGAATTATATGTTGACAGACAGGTAAATATAAGCTTATTTGTTAATAGTGTCTTTGTTAATAGTGACAATAGAGATATAGCTTATGTTACACCATTTTATTAGCGAAATTCAGCTGTTGCTGGTATATATTTATTTTTTAAATAGATTTACAGTAAATTCCGTTTATAACGATGCCGGGTATTACGATATACCGGATTTAACGATGGAAACCAAAGGAAAGTTTGGTTTTCAATGGTTTTCTGTGTGAACTAGTCCAGGAATAACGATGCCGCATATTGTGATATCCCGCCTATAACGGGTACAAAATAAATGTCAGTTGTAATTTTTCAACCGCTTATAGTGATGGTCACATGCGGCTGGTAGAGGAAGGCGAGGTTCTCTGGGAAGTTTCTTAGAACAATTACGATTCCTTGAATGTGCAATTCAGTGTGTTTGTATTAATTAATGACTGCTAATGTTTCATAACTTTTCAATTATAATTCAAAATTTTTTTTTTACTGCTTAGGTTTAAATTTGTCTAAGTTAAACATGTTAAATAATGAAAGAAAAGATCATAAATTAAATTTATGTTTAATTTTGAAAGTTTTGCGTCGTAAAAACCAAACAATAAACTTAATTTTCATGTCTTTCTTACAGTAGAGTCAATAAACCATTCTACAAATTCCGCAAGTTTCCACGAACCGTTTTTCCTTTTTTTCCATCGACTGTTACATTTCTCAAAATCACTTTGGACCCCTCTTTTCTCACACTCCTCCACTAATAGGAATTTCCTCTTTGAAACGAACAGTTCATTTTCAACAAACTTGCAATCAGATCGAAATGGCAAAACGTTGGAATTTTTTAATCTCGGAAAAAATTAACATTATTGAGCGGGTAGAAAGCGGCGCCTCAATTTCCGATGTATCCCGCAATCATTCAATTAGTCATTCGACCGTCTCTTCAATTTGGAAATCTCGGTCTCAGGTTAAAGAGAAATTAGTCAATGATGTTACCGACAGTAAAAAAATTAAGTCGAGCCAACACAAAAATATTGAAGACTTGTTGCTAGAGTGGTTAGTGGGTAACACGGTTTTAAAAACGTCCCAATATTGTTTTTTGAAAGATCAAAGTTGGAGCTGCGAGTGTTTCACAGTCACTTACCGGATACAGTGATGTCCACTTATAACGATATAAATGTACGTTATAAAAGGAATCCAATGTATTTTGTAGATTCTAACCTAAAAAACTGTGACCGAATAATATTAGTATTATAATATTAGTTATTTATTACTTTTTAGCTGTATATTTATGACACGTTTTTATTAAATCGCTTTTGACTGTTATACAGAGGCTGTTCGCACATTTTTTAGACGATTTTGGTAAGCTGTAATAAAAAGTCGTTTGCTGCAAAAGAAATAATTGCAATTGTACTATGTTTTTAAAAGTCAAAATTATCATCTGCGGCTTGAAAGTTTTGTTTTTATTCAAAATGGCGTTTTTAACAAAGCAGTGGTTCGAAGGCTACATTTATGCTCTTTCCGAAGAGAAATATGCATACTCCGTTATCCAAAAACGACGTGAGAGTCATGGTTTTGTGATATCTAAAGCGTCGATAGGTAATATCGTCAACAAGAAAGGAAAAAAACGTCAAATTGGAGCCTCAAGTGGGACAAAAAATCCAAGCAAGTATCCAAGGAAAAAACGGACATCTTCGACTATTGCAAAGGTACGTTGTTTAATGTTAAAAGAAAATCCCCCTAGTCAAAGGACAGTTGCAAAATCATTAAAATGCTCGGTGTCCACTGTAAACAAAATGATAAACGTTGATTTAAATCTTAAGAAAGCGAAAAAACGCAATGTGCATCGTCTTCTTCCAAATCATATCGCTGAACGCAGGACACGCTGCAGAATTCTATATGAGAAACACTTATCCAAAGAAAAATGGAAAACAAGTGTCACAATAGATGGTTGGTTGGTTGGTTGGGGTTTTATGGCGCAAGGTCCAGAGAGGACATGCTGCGCCAAACATATGGTAAAACCTGAAAAACGATAGTTAAAAAAAAAAAAGAAACAAACTGGATGGGGTTTCCCCCATCCAGTATACAGCCAGGTATAAGAAAAGAATAGATAAAAAACAATGATTCTAGATCATGAACGAGGAAGACCAAAAAGCAGTACTGGTAATGACAAAACATCTAGATGGGGGTCCCCATCTAGATTGCAGTCAAATAATATAAAAAGAAAGAAAACAAGGATAAAGCTATTAAATCAGCGGGTAAAAACCGGTACTTTTCAAAAAACTGAAAATAGCAGGGTGAGGTGTTTCATCTAAAAGATCTTTTAAGGTGAGTGAAGCAGAGCCAAAATATTTAGAGTAAAAATTGGTTAGTCCTGCACAATCAGTTAAAATATGCAAAATCGTAAGGTCACAGTTGCAATGAAAGCAAATTGGGGTATCTTCCCCCTCCAACAAATGTCTGTGAGTGACTCTAGTATGTCCTATTCTTAGACGGGTGATCATGACGTCAAGTTTTCTTGGATATAGTGGAGGCCAGATAGAGATGACGGGTTTGATGTGATGAAGTTTATTATCTACTTGGAGATTCCATACTGAACGCCAGTTATTGAAAATAAAATTTTTAATGGTGTGTTTGACGTCAGAGAAAGGGATAGGGTGATCTAAAACTGTTCTGGAATCTTTTGCTGCTGTGTCCGCAAGTTCATTGCCTGGGATTCCAACATGAGCTGGGATCCAACAAAGCAGAATACTGAAACCACGACATTTTAACCGATGATGGAGAGTTATGACAGATGAGACTAAAGGATGACTATTGTTTCCAGACTTTAAGCTCTCGAGTACGCTCAAAGAGTCAGAGTATGTGATAAAATTTTTATTTTGATGATTGGCGATAAAATCAAGTGCTTGTTTGATGGCTAAAATTTCCGCAGTAAAAACAGTGCATGAGGAATGAAGTTTAAAACTATGAATATCAGAATTAAAAACAAAGGCACAACCGACATGATGTGTTGTCTTCGATCCGTCCGTATAAATATCTTTATACTTAGAGAAACTGTGACGATGAGAGTAAAAAAGATGTTTAAATATGGATGAATCGGTGTCGGTTTTGTTAAAATTACGAAAGGGATTAATATATGATATAGATTTTTTCTTCCAAGGAGGAAAGTCAAATAAGGGACGTTCACACACATTTAAATCATCCAGAGTGGTGTTTTCGATCAAAGAACGCATACGTAACCCAAAGCACGGGATGCAGGATGGCCGATTTTTGTAGAGGGTGTCGTACCGTCTGTCGAGTAAGATGTCACGTAATGGATGCGTAGGATGAGTCAGCACCCGAAAAAAGTAGTTCAATGAAAGTTGGTGACGAGTGTGAGATAAAGATGGTTCGTGACAATCTACATAGAGACTTTGAACGGGTGAAGTACGAAAGGCACCAGAACATAGACGAAGTGCACTGTGGTGCACCGTGTCAAGTTTGCGTAGGACGGATTGGCGAGCAGAGTCATAAGATGCACAGGCGTAGTCAAGCTTTGATCGGATTACCGACCTGTATATGCGGAGCATAGATGTCCGATCAGCTCCCCAAGATGTATTTGCTAAAATTTTAAGCATATTCAGTGATTTCTCGCATTTTTTACGCAGCTGTACAACATGTGGAAGAAAGGTTAGTTTCCTGTCAAATATGACACCTAAAAAACGTACAGAATCAATAACATTTATCTTCTGGTCTTCAATGAAAATTTCGGGATCCGGATGGATCCCACGTTTACGACAAAAGTGCACACAAGAGGTTTTGTCTGGTGAGAATTTAAAACCGTTTTCATCACTCCAAGTCAAGATTCGTCGAATTGCAGTTTAAAGTTGGCGTTCAATGAATCGCATGTCTTTTCCCTGTCAGCAAATATGTAAGTCGTCCACATAAAGACTTCCCCGCACGGAAGGTGGAAGCTGTTTTAAAATATTGTTAAATTTTATTGAGAAGAGAGTGACGCTAAGGACACTCCCTTGGGGAACCCCTTCTTCTTGGGTAAAAAGGTTGGACAAGACATTGCCAATACGAACTTGAAAATGTCGGTTAGCTAAAAAATTTTTAATAAAAATAGGGAGATTTCCTCGAAACTCCAAGTCAAAAAGATCTCTGAGAATTCCATAACGCCAAGTACGGTCGTATACTTTTTCAATGTCAAAAAAAACTGATATAAAATGGTTTTTTAGGAGAAATGATCTCCTAATGTCAGATTCGAGAGCAATTACATTGTCTATGGTGGATCTTCCCTTTCTAAACCCACTCTGAAATGGAACAATATGGTTCTTCGTCTCTAATGTAAAAACTAGGCGATTGTTTATCATTTTTTCTAGCAGTTTGCAGACGCAGCTAGTTAAGGCAATGGGTCGATAATTGTTAGGATTTGTAGCCTCTTTCCCAGGCTTCGGGAAAGGGATAACGATAGCTTTGTACCAGGCAGCAGGAAAAACATGCTCATTCCAAATCCTATTATACAAATAAAGCAGATTATTAAGGGAACGACGAGGAAGGTGTTTTAGCATATTGTAAGTAATGTCATCTGGTCCTGGAGAAGTATTTCGAGTATTATGAAGGGTGCTAATAAGTTCTGTTTCAGTAAAGGGGCTATTGTAGGAAAATGTGGAGACTGAGTTGAAGTTCAGAGAACGGCTTTCAGATTTTTGTTTGATCTTCAAGAAAGAGTCACGATAAGAAGCAGCAGAAGAGGAAGAAGAGAAGGAGGTGCCTATTGCATTTGCTATTTCTGGTAAGTCTGAGATTATTTGGCTATTGAATTTTAAGCAAGAAAGTGGATGTTGCGTATATAAGCCCATTGCCTTTTTAACCTTTGACCACAATTGTTTAGACGGTGTGTTATACGATATATGGGAGACATATTTAATCCATGATTCCCTCTGGCTGCGTCGCCGTACTTTCCTAGCATTAGCTTTTGCATGTTTAAAAGATATAAGATTTTCTGTTGTTGGGTATCTGCGAAAGATGCCCCATGCCTTTTGCTGTTTTTTCTTAGCAATAAGACATTCCTCTGACCACCACGGTTTCCTGTTTTTACGCTTTCTAGAAGAGGATTTAGGGATGGATGCGTCAGCTGCGTTAATTATAACAGAAGTAATATTTTGAATAGCACTATTAATGTCGCCCACCACCATTTGCTTGGTGATGATAGCAAGGGATGTAAAAGTTGGCCAGTCAGCTCTGTCATAAATGTAGCGGGGTAGAGAAGAAACGGCATTAGAATCAGCGGTCAGCAAGGAGAGAAAGACTGGAAAATGATCGCTATTGTGCAAGTCATTTGAAACCCAAAAATTATAAAAGGGCAGAATTGAAGGGGAACCTATGGCTAGATCTATTGCATGGAAGGTTTTGGTGGGTTGATGAAAATAAGTATTCTCACCATTGTTGAAGACACAGAGTGAGAAGTCAGATACGAATATTTCTATTTCTTGTCCTCTATTGTTAGTGTTCGGGCTACCCCAAAGTGGGCTATGGGCGTTAAAATCTCCAACTATTATAAAAGGGGCCGGAAGTTGTGTTAAAAGATTAGCCAAAGAGTTTCTGTTAATAGGTTCGTTTGGTGGTAGATAGACGGTGCAAATGGTAGTGAGTTGACGGATGTGGACACGCGCTGCAACAGCCTGTAAATTTGTTTTAAGTGGAATGACAGTAGATGGGTAGTCATGAGATATTAGAAGTGCTACTCCTCCCGATACTCTTCCACCAATATCGTGTTCTTTTCTAACGGTGCTGTACCTTCGAATTTTTATATTGTCGGTGCTTTTTAAATATGTTTCTTGTAGTGCGAAAATGGCTGGGTTATGGTCAGAAATCAAGGTTTTAATATTGTCTTGTTTGTTGCGGAAGCCGTGGCAGTTCCACGAAATAATAGATGCCATAATGAAAGTTTTATTTAAATTTCCCAAGGAAAGGGAAAAGAAACGGACTATCAGCTAGCGGAATTGGATGCAAATGCATCCGAATCCGACGAGCTGTCCGTTAACATATTTTCCTCTGGGGAGACATAAACCTTAAGGGATTCATCTGTATCCAGTTCATGAGGCTCAGGTGTGATTGGTCTATTTTTAAGAAAGTCTTTGCGAGTCAATTTTACGGGGATGGGTTCAGATTGTTTTTTTGGACGTTTTGATTGCGGTAAATTTTGTGAATTTGATATTTCGTCGTTTCCGGATTTGGAAGAGTTTACTGGATTGGCGGTTTGTGTGCCTGTTTTATTTTTATTGTTCTTTTTCAGAAATTTAGGTTTTGGTTTCTCATTCCTTCCATTCTGGGAATCGGAAGGTATTACAGCTGGTGTCCTATTGTTATTACTTTTCTGTGGGCTACAATAAAGGAGATTCGAATCAGTTTGCGTAGAGGCTGTACACATGATTTTTTTCGAGGCGGCAGCAGAAGCGTATGAAACACCAACCCTGGGAGTTCTAGCATCCACCTGTCTTCGCGCTTCCATATACGATATATTTTTGTGGGCCCTTATGGTCTGAATTTCCTTTTCAGTAATCCACTTCGGACATGTACGTGAATAAGAGGTGTGATTACCTTGGCAGTTGACACATTTTGGTGTTCCGTTGCAAGTCTCGGAGGGATGGCCAGGCTGGGCACAACGGGCACAGACCATGGAGCCACGACACGATGCCTTCGAGTGTCCAAAGCGTTGGCACTGAAAGCAACGGAGGGGGTTCTGGACATATGGCCTGATGGGACATCGAAGATACCCAGCCATTATGAAAGATGGCAATCTTGGTGTCTCGAACGTCAAGATGAGATGCTTCGTAGGAAGTGCTATCCCATCCCGACGAATAGTAATTCGACGCACAGCTGACACATGTTGTTCCTTTAAATGCTCTAAGATCTCCTGTTCGGTGACATGTAGAAGATCGACCTCTGATATTACTCCTCTAGAGGAATTTAAATAAGCATGTGGAGTTACGGATACGGCTATGTTCCCAAATGTTTTTATTTTCAACAACTGCACAGCCTGTGTTTCAGTTGACGCCTCAACCAATAAATCGCCAGAACGGAGTTTCCTAACAGATCTTAAGGTACCCACAGATGAAAGTAAACATTTCTGTATTAAGAAAGATGACATTGTACAGAAATTGCCCTCTATACATTTTATAATAAAAAAGCGAGACATTATTTGTTCCCTCGAGGAGTGAGATGAAGTAGTATTATTTTCTACTTCTACATTAACGGGCCGGGTACTCGGTCCCCGACTAACAGTTAGTAAGGAGCTCTCAGAGCGATCCGCCCAGGAAGCTGTAACTAAATCACTTTTAGCTGCAGCCATAATAAACTTTTTTATAACCACGGATTACTTCCAGTTCGATTCGGGGCCCCCGCCAGACCCCGTCGTTCCACACTTTTCTAACGTGACCAGTGTAACCGCCGGATTCTTCGTAACTAAATGACAGACGCCGGGAGGTAACGTGCACCTGGTGCACGGTCCCCGACAGAATCGAGAAGGATTTCTCGCTACCTCGCGACGTCTGCCATGAAGATAAACGCAACCAAGGGCCTCTACCTCTGGGATCGTTTAAGGAGAACGTACCTCAACCATTACCGACATGGAAACGCCACTCCTCTCCACCAACACAACCCCAACAGGGTCCGTTCCCGAGCCCAAGCGGTGTCCCTCGCGGGAGAGGCCGAAGAGTGGTACAAGGACCCAGTAGCGTCAAGGCTGGGTGGGTCGAGATCGGTTTTGTAACCATGAAGGCTCCGAAGGGGACAGATAGCACAAAACCTTTTTTTTTGTCCATTTTATTATTTTTTACATTTTTTTGGTTTTTATTTTTTCTAACTAAGAAAAGACAAACAAAAAACACACATAGGGGTTAAAAAAGAAAACAGCAACAAAAAATATTAGAAGATCCAGTTGGAAAGGAAGAAAAGCCCGGAAAGGAGAAAACAAAAGAAACAGGACAGGAGAAGCGAAAGAGAGATGGATCGCTATGGGACACTGGGTACGCGGCACCCACATTCACCAAAGACAGTGAACCCCACGGAGAGAGAAAAAGACACTAGGGTACCTCGGGGTTGTGAAGCCCGTGTTTACCTAAAGGTAAACCCCCTGAGGGGGTCACAATAGATGAATCATGGGTGTATTTAAATGATTGTAACAAAAAAAAGGGCCATTTATTATCATAAAAGGGGAGAAAAAAATTTAAGTACATGGTTCAAAGAATCGAAAGAAAGTTTTTCTAAGGGATTCATGATTGTTGCTGGTTTTTCTTATAATGGCAAGATAAAAATAAAGAGAGTGGAAAAAAATGTCAAGATTAACTCCAAATACTATCAGGAACATATTTTATCGCCAATTTTTCTGAATGAAATACACTCATGGACAAAAAAATTAGCGCACCAAGAAATAATTGCGGGATCGTAACGAAACTTGCAATGAAGGTACATGTCGGGGAGATATGCAAATGATTAGAAATGCAGCGAAACCAAAGCTTGTTTGAGTATGCTGAATCATTTACAAAGGAAGAGCTGAGATAGACATGCCATTACGCCGTGTTCGAAGACAATATAAGCAGTTGTCGCAGTTTGAGAGGGGGAGAATCGTCGGGATGATGGAAGCTGGGTGGTCAGCTAGGCGAGTAGCTCGTCAATTAGGCCGCTCTGATTGTGTTATGAGGAGGTGTTGGGACCAGTGGACCCGAGAGATGTCATGTACACGAAGACCAGGCTCAGGACGCCCTCGACAGACCAGTCGTCGAGAAGACCACCACATCGTAAGAAATGCACGCGTACAGCAAACTGCTTCATCGCCGCCATCCAGGCACAGGTAGCACCTTCACTAGGGGCCTCTGTGTCTTCTTGAACCATACGAAGGCGCCTGGCTGAAGGACAATTGGTATCGCGGCGCCCATTACGTGTGCTGCCCTTGACGCCCACCCATCGACGCCTCCGTTTGGAGTTTTGCCGCGCACGAGGAAACTGGACTGCAGCGGAATGGAACCAGGTCGTCTTTAGCGACGAATCCAGATTCAATCTCGGCAGTGATGACAATCGTGTTCGTGTGTGGAGAGCCCGTGGTGAACGCTTCAATCCTGCCTTTGCTGTACAGCGACACATCGCTCCCACAGCTGGTGTGATGGTATGGGGTGCCATTGCCTACAATACACGGTCACCCCTAGTATTGTTCCGTGGCACTATGACAGCCCAGCGGTATGTTCATGAAATCCTGCAACCACAGGTGTTGCCACTCATGCAACGGCTCCCAGGAGCCATTTTTCAACAAGACAATGCTCGGCCTCATACGGCAAGGGTGACACAAGACTGTCTCCGCACTGTTACTACCCTTCCTTGGACTGTCCGATCTCCAGATTTGTCTCCAATCGAGCATATCTGGGATCATTTGGGACGGCGAGTTGGGCATCCCACGAGTTTGAACGAACTAGAGGCAAGGTTACAGCAAATATGGAGCGAAATGTCTCAAGACATCATACAGAACTTGTATGACTCAATGCCCGATCGTATCGCATCGTGCATTCGCGCTAGAGGGGGTCCAACGGAGTATTAACTCCTCCGTTCTTTTGCCTTTTTCTCTGAAATAAATTATCCTTTTTCTTTGAATTTCTTATCATTTACTTATATCAAAGTAGTCATTACGTATGTAAAATTTCGTTTCATTTTGACGACTCCTTCTTGGTGCGCTAATTTTTTTGTCCATGAGTGTACCATCGCTTTACCCACAGTGCCATCAATCTGTGAGACTCCATCAGGACAAAGCTAGCAGTCACACATCAAAATCCACTGTAAATTTCCTAAAAGAAATGGAACAAAAAACTGGTATCAAGGCCATACCCTTCACTGATATCCCTACTAAATCTCCCGATGTATCACCTATGGAATTTTGTGCTTTCGGACTTTTAAAATCTGCATTATCCAAACGTCGTCCCAAAACCCTTACAGGACTCTGGAAAGCTGTTCAGGAGGAATGGAATAGAATACCTCTTCTGACACTTCAAAAGGCATTATTATCCTGGAAACTGCGGTGTCGAAAGATAGTTCAGAATAAGGGATGTCAAATAGAACATTTAAAACACAAGAATTTTATGTAATTTAGTTTTGTGAATACAATATACATCGTCTAAAAAATGTGTGAACAGTCTCTGTAGTGCAAATTTTATAAGCTTTTTTTAGGTAAACGCAGAGGAAAAGGAGAAAATTTTAACCGATGCTTGGGTTCCAAATGAAAATTTTAAATTCCCCTCTACACAGTTTGGGAAGCGCCAACTGAAATTTCAGCACAGCTGGCTAAAATCAAAAGAGTAGGTCACTTACTCAAAGAAATTGGATGGCGCATTTTGTAAGTACTGCTTTTTATTTGCTCCAAGTGGAGCGGGAAAACAAGGGTTGCCTCTTGGAAGATTAGTTACGTCAAAGTATAGTGATTGGAAACTGTAGTATATTAACTCTAACTGTTAACGTCCATGGACAGTTTAACTGTGACCGACAGAGTACGCGGAATAGGTTGGTTGGTTAGGGTTTAATGGCGCAAGGTCCAGAAAGGACATGCTGCGCCAAACACAAGGTAAAGTCAGAGATAAAAATATATATAAATCAGCTTACTCATCAAAACGATGTTATAATTATACACGTTTTAAAACCATGAAGACATTGTAAAGAAGTATGATAAAAGTAGCCGTGTCATAAATGAAAGAAACAGTCAGATATGATAAAATAACAGAGGTATAAAAGTTTAAAGCACAAATATGGTAAAAGGCTGTGATTAAAACGCACTAGAGTTAATGTCAAAACATCTAGATGGGGTTTCCCCATCTAGATTGCAGTCAAGTATTACAAAAAGATATAAAGGAATGAAAAAAGTTATTAAATCAATGGGTAAAATCCTGTACATTTCAAGAAACGAAAAATAGCAGGGTGAGGTGTTTCGCCTAAAAGAACTTTTAAGGTGAGAGAAGTTGAACCAAAGTATTTAGAGTAAAAATTGGTTAGTCCTGTAAAGTCGGTTAAAATATGCAAAATCGTAAGGTCACAGTTGCAGTGAAAGCAAATTGGGGTATCTTCCCCCTCCAACAAATGTCTGTGAGTGACTCTAGTATGGTTGGTTGGATGGGGTTTAATGGCGCAAGGTCCAGAGAGGACATGCTGCGCCAAACACATGGTAAAATCTGAAAAACGATAGTTAAAAATGAAACAAACTGGATGGGGTTTCCCCCATCCAGTATACAGCCAGGTATAAGAAAAGAATAGATAAAAAAACAATGATTCTAGATCATGAACGAGGAAGACAAAAAGCAGTACTGGTAAAGAAAAAACATCTAGATGGGGGGTCCCCATCTAGATTGCAGTCAAATAATCCAAAAAGAAAGAAAACAAGGATAAAGCCATTAAATCAACGGGAAAAAACCGGTACTTTTCAAAAAACTGAAAATAGCAGGGTGAGGTGTTTCATCTAAAAGATCTTTTAAGGTGAGTGAAGTAGAACCAAAATATTTAGAGTAAAAGTTGGTTAGTCCTGTACAATCAGTTAAAATATGCAAGACCGTAAGGTGACAGTTGCAATGAAAGCAAATTGGGGTATCTTCCCCCTCCAACAAATGTCTGTGAGTGACTCTAGTATGTCCTATTCTTAGACGGGTGATTATGACGTCAAGTTTCCTTGGATATAGTGGAGGCCAGATAGAGATGACGGGTTTGATGTGATGGAGTTTATTATCTACATGGAGATTCCATACCGAACGCCAGTTATTGAAAATAAAATTTTTAATGGTGTGTTTGACGTCAGAGAAAGGGATAGGGTGATCTAAAACTGTTGTGGAATCTTTTGCTGCTGTGTCAGCAAGTTCATTGCCAGGGATTCCAACATGAGCTGGGACCCAGCAAAGCAGAATACTGTAACCACATCATTTTAACCGATGATGGAGAGTTATGACAGATGAGACCAAAGGATGACTATTGTTGCCAGACTTTAAGCTCTCGAGTACGCTCAAAGAGTCCGAGTATATGATAAAATTTTTATTCTGATGATTGGCGATAAAATCAAGTGCTTGTTTGATGGCTAAAATTTCCGCAGTAAAAACGGTGCATGATGAATGAAGTTTGAAACTATGAATATCCGAATTAAAAACAAAGGCACAACAAAGTGCATGATGAATGAAGTTTGGTTGGTTGGTTGAATGGGGTTTAATGGCGCAAGGTCCAGAGAGGACATGCTGCGCCAAACATATGGTAAAATCTGAAAAACGATAGTTAAAAAAAATGAAACAAATCATTCGAACCCCATCTAGGGGTTCGAATCTAGGGGTTCTCCGTCACGTTCGAATCTAGGGGTTCTCCGTCACGTTCGAATCTAGGGGTTCTCCGTCACGTTCGAATCTAGGGGTTCCCCGTCCGTTCCCATCTAGGGGTTCATCCGTCACGAACCCCATCTAGATTGCAGTCAAGTATTACAAAATGGTAGGAAAAAAGGATAAAGCTATTAAATTAAAGGGTAAAAACCTGTATTTTTCAAAAAACGGAAAATAGCGGGGTGAGGTGTTTCACCTAAAAGATCTTTTAAGGCGAATGTAGTAGAATCAAAGTATTTGAAGTAAAATTTGTTAAGTCCTGTACAATCGGTTAAAATATGCAAAATGGTAAGGACACAGTTACAGTGAAAGCAAATTGGGGCATCTTCCCCCTCTAACAAATATCTGTGTGTGACTCTAGTATGTCCTATTCTTAGACGGGTGATCATGATGTCAAGTTTTCTTGGATATAGTTGGTTGGTTAGGGTTTAATGGCGCAAGGTCCAGAGAGGACATGCTGCGCCAAACACATGGTAAAACCAGAAAAACGGTAGTTAAAAAAAAATAGAAACAAACTGGATGGGGTTTCCCCATCCAGTATACAGCCAGGTATAAGAAAACAATAAAAAAAACAATGATTCTAGATCATGAACGAGGAAGACAACATGCAGTACTGGTAATGTCAAAACAACTAGACGGGGGTCCCCGTCTAGATTGCAGACAAAATTAAAAAAGAGAAAACAAGGATAAAGTTATTAAATCAACGGGTAAAATCCGGTACATTTCAAAAAACGGAAAATGGCAGGGTGAGGTGTTTCACCTAAAAGATCTTTTAAGGTCAGTGAAGCAGAACCAAAATATTTAGAGTAAAAATTGGTTAGTCCTGTACAGTCGGTTAAAATATGTAAAATCGTAAGGTCGCAGTTGCAGTGAAAGCAAATTGGGGTATCTTCCCCCTCCAACAAATGTCTGTGAGTGACTCTAGTATGTCCTATTCTTAGACGGGTGATCATGACGTCAAGTTTCCTTGGTTGGTTGGTTGGTTGGGGTTTTATGGCGCAAGGTCCAGAGAGGACATGCTGCGCCAAACATATGGTAAAACCTGAAAAACGATGGTTTAAAAAAATAAACAAACTGGATGGGGTTTCCCCCATCCAGTATACAGCCAGGTATAAGAAAAGAATAGATAAAAAACAATGATTCTAGATCATGAACGAGGAAGACAAAAAGCAGTACTGGTAATGACAAAACATCTAGATGGGGGTCCCCATCTAGATTGCAGTCAAATAATACAAAAAGAAAGAAAACAAGGATAAAGCTATTAAATCAGCGGGTAGAAACCGGTACTTTTCAAAAAACTGAAAATAGCAGGGTGAGGTGCAAGTTTCCTTGGATATAGTGGAGGCCAGATAGAGATGACGGGTTTGATGTGATGAAGTTTATTATGTACTTCTAGGTTCCATTTCGAACGCCAGTTATCGAAAATAAAAGTTTTAATGGTGTGTTTGACGTCATTAAAAGGGACAGGGTGGTTTAAAACAGTTCTGGAATTTTTTGCTGCTGTGTCCGCAAGTTCATTGCCTGGGATTCCAACATGAGCTGGGATGCAACAAAGCAGAATACTGAAACCACGACATTTTAACCGATGATGGAGAGTTATGACAGATGAGACTAAAGGATGACTATTGTTGCCAGACTTTAAGCTCTCGAGTACACTCAAAGAGTCAGAGTAAATGATAAAATTTTTATTCTGATGATTGGCGATAAAATCAAGTGCTTGTTTGATGGCTAAAATTTCCGCAGTAAAAACAGTGCATGATGGATGAAGTTTGAAACTATGAATATCCGAATTAAAAACAAAGGCACAACCGACATGATGTGTTGTCTTCGATCCGTCCGTATAAATATCTACATATTTAGAAAATTATGACGATGAGACTGAAATAGCTGTTTGTATATAGATGAATCGGTGTCGGTTTTGTTAAAATTATGAAAGGGATTAATGTATGATATAGATTTTTTTTTTCCAAGGTTGGTTGGTTGGTTGGTTGGTTAGGGTTTAATGGCGCAAGGTCCAGAAAGGACATGCTGAGCCAAACACAAGGTAAAGTCTGAGATTAAAGGTCAAGAAAGAAGATAAAACGCACTAGTGTTAAAGTCAAAACATCTAGATGGGGTTTCCCCATCTAGATTGCAGTCAAGTATTACAAAATGATATAAAGGAAAGAAAAAAGTTATTAAATCAATGGGTAAAATCCTGTACATTTCAAGAAACGAAAAATAGCAGGGTGAGGTGTTTCGCCTAAAAGATCATTTAAGGTGAGAGAAGTTGAACCAAAGTATTTAGAATAAAAGTTGGTAAGACCTGTGCAGTCAGTTAAAATATGCAAAATGGTAAGGTCACAGTTGCAGTGAAAGCAGATGGGGGCATTTTCTCCCTCCAGCAAATATTTGTGAGTGACCCTAGTGTGTCCTATTCTCAAACGCGTTATTATAACATCCAGTTTTCTAGGATATAATGTGGGCCAGACACTGATGGTGGGCTTTATATTATGTAGTTTATTATCTAAAAGAAGGTTCCATGCAGAGCGCCATTTGTCCAAAATTAAACTCCTGATAGTAGGTTTGATGTCAGTGTAAGGGACAGGGTGATATAAAGTCATACTTGCATTTTTTGCGGCAGTGTCTGCGAGCTCATTTCCAGTGATCCCGACATGTGCTGGGATCCAACAATATAAAATACTATAACCACGGTGTTCTAAACTATGCTGAAGATTTAAAATAATGGAGACCAAACTATGATCACCCTTGCCAGACTTTAAGCTTTCGAGTACGCTCAAAGAGTCCGAGTATATAATAAAATGTTTATTCCGATGACGGGCAATAAAATCAAGAGCTTTTTTAATGGCTAAAATTTCTGCTGTAAAAACTGAGCACGATGAGTGAATTTTGTAAATATGAATTTCCAATTTATAAATATAGGCGCAACCGACATGGTCAGTTGTTTTCGAGCCATCCGTATAAATATCTTTATACTTAGAGAAACTGTGACGATGAGAGTAAAAAAGTTGTTTAAATATGGATGAATCGGTGTCGGTTTTGTTAAAATTATGAAAAGGATTAATGTATGATATAGATTTTTTCTTCCAAGGAGGAAAGTCAAATAAGGGACGTACACAGACATTTATATCTTCCAGAGAGGTATTTTGGATGAAGGAGCGCATACGGAAGCCAAAACACGGTATGCAGGATGGCCGGTTTTGATACAGGCAATCATACCGCTTATCAAGTAGCATGTCATGTAAAGGATGATTAGGATGAGATAAGACACGAAAAAAAATAGTTCAATGAAAGTGAGTGGCGAGTATGATACAAAGATGGTTCGTGACAGTCGACATAGAGACTCTGAATGGGTGAAGTTCGGAAAGCACCAGAGCATATACGAAGTGCACTGTGGTGCACAGTGTCAAGTTTTCTAAGAACGGATTCACGAGCCGAACCATATGATGGGCAGGCGTAGTCTAGTTTTGCACGGATTACCGATCTGTAAATACGTAACATAGATGTCCTGTCAGCACCCCACGATGTATTCGATAAAACTTTAAGAAGATTAATAGATTTCTCGCACTTTCTTCGCAGCTGTAAAACATGTGGAAGATATGTCATCTTCCGATCAAAGACAATGCCCAAGAAACGAACCGTGTCCACAACATTTATTTTATGGTTTTCAATAAAAATTTCGGGATCCGGATGGATCCCACGTTTACGGCAAAAGTGCACACATGAAGTTTTATCAGTAGGAAAACGAAAACCATTTTTATCACTCCAAGTCATTATACGTCTGACTGCAGTTTGCAGTTGACGTTCGATGAATGCCATGTCTTTACCTTGACAGCAAATCTGCAAGTCGTCAACATACAAGTTCCCCCGCACAGAGTACGCGGAATAGGAGGCAAAAAGTTTCGCTTTGAGTCTGTAACTATGTATCTTGTCAGTGGCATGTTGAAAATAGATGTATCATAGAATTTAATTAAATGTATGTGAAAAATGATAAAGAGCATTTCTGAACACACACACAACAGTCGGCCACGACAGACTGGCGACGAGCACGGGATCCGAAGCCTGTTGATTCTATAGAATCGAAACAGTGTTCTTCCAAAGGATAGGGTAAAAACCCGAAGACGGCTCAAGGTAAAAGTTGTTTATCTTTTGATCAGAGAAGAAAATGGAGCAGCAAATTGCTGAATTATTGCGTCAGAATCAGGAATTGATTCAAGCTTTTCAAAATAAGGAAAACGGTTCTCATATTAAAGTTACCGTACAGTTTGAGAAGTTCAATGAAGAATATGAAAACTTCGATAGTTTTATTGAACGTTTTGAAACATACCTTGATGTGCAACAAGTTGCGGTTGATAAAAGGGCTAAAGTTTTTATTTCATCACTTAGTCCGAAGTTATATCAATTGCTAAAAATTCTGCTGGCTCCTGACATCCCTTCGGACCAAAGTTTAGAGAAATTAAAAGATGTTCTTAAAAAACATTTGACTCCTAAACCTTTAATTATCCCTTCCCGCCATAAATTTCTTAATCGTAAACAGAATGGGGGGGAAAGTATAAATAATGACATAGCGGAACTCAGAGCACTTGCAATAAATTGTGACTATAATAATAATATGTTGAATATTATGTTACGCGATGTGTTTGTAAGCGGCTTAAAAGGTAAGGCAATTTTAGATAGATTATTTGAAGAGGACAATATTGATCTAGAGAAAACTTTGCAAATTGCGTTAGCTATGGAAAAGGCATTTAGAGGGGCTAATGATGTTATGGGTCGTTCTTCTGGAATCAATGTAATAAATGTAGGGGTAAAAAATAAACCTTACATGAAAACAAACAAGAAACAAAATTTTGTGGAAAAGCAGAAGAAAGGTGAGTTTTGTACGCGGTGCACAGGTACAAACCATAATAAACAAAATTGTAAATTTATTTCTAGTAAATGCAGTTTTTGTTCGAAGATCGGGCATATCCAAAAGGCATGTTTTTTTTGCAAAGAAAGCTAATGCCACACCTGTGAAACAAAAACAGGTAAATTTAAATGAGGTTAATCAAAACCAAAATCAAGTTCCGTTGTATGAATTGAATTCTGATGAATGTACATTACGTGAGGAAAAACCGAAACGACCTCCAATAATGATCAGTTTAAAAATTGATAATAAAAACTGTGTAATGGAATTAGATACGGGGGGAACGGTAAGCGTAATGAGTATAAGAAATTTCAAATAAGAAAATTCAACCTACTAACTTAGTTTTTCGAACTTATAAAGGTGACTCATTGGTACCCATGGGGTATGTCACTGTAAAAGTAGAATATCAAAATCAAATTTTGAATTTGAACTTGTACATTGTAAAGGAAAACTTGGATACGATTTTAGGTCGCGAATGGCTTTATAAGATAAATCTTGATTGGAATGCCATAAAAACATTAAAAGTGGAAACTAAAGTGAACTTAAATAAACTTTTGGATGAATATAAAGAAATTTTTGATAACAAACTTGGGGAAATAAACAACCATGAAGTTAAGTTGGAATTGAAACCAAATGTCAAGCCAATATTTTGTAGGTTTAGAACGGCACCCTTTGCTCTAAAAAGTCGAGTCGAAAACGAAATCGAAAGACTAGAAAAAGAGGGCATCATAGAAAAGGTAGAAAGTTCGGAATGGGCTACGCCTGTGGTACCAATTGTTAAGCCGGATGGTAGCATACGTCTATGTGCGGATTATTCAGTTACCCTAAATCCAAATTTAATTGTACCTCAGCACCCCTTACCAAGACTCGAAGAAATATTCACAAGCTTGAATGGGGGAAAACAATTTTCAAAAATAGACTTCAAACATGCATATTTGCAAATGCAAGTTCAAACTGAAAGTCAAAAATTGTTAACAATTAACACGCATAAAGGTTGGTTGGTTGGTTGGGGTTTTATGGCCAAAGATCCAAAATAGGACATAAAGCGCTAAACACAAGACTAGAGCAGAAAGAGATTCTATAAAGTCGCCACGCTCGAACCAACGGTGAAATAACCAACACTAATAAATATAAAAACGAGTAACCGTGAAAAACTGAATAAAAGGGATGATAATTATGTATAAAAAAGTTAGAATGATGATATATACAAGGTAATATAGAAAGATATGTAAAAGGCATAAAAAACGGTGATATATAAGGTGGTAAAAACAATGATACATAAAATTGATAAAAAGATTATAAAAAAAGATATTTGTAAAACGCAATAAAAGTTTAACGATAAAATCAATTGCTAAAGCACAAACTGTGTATAAAACCAGTAAAAAATAAGAAGGCAAACAGAGCAGGATGGGGGGGGGGCTCCCCCAGCAGTTCATATAAGATAGGTGAACTGGAGCCAAAAAACCTATTATACTGGGCTTGAAGCGAAGGGCAAGACTTCAAAATATGTCCAATTGAAAGTGGACCCTTACAATGTTGACAGAGAGGGGCATCCTCACCCATTAACAAATGTCGATGCGTCAAAAGGGAATGGCCGATTCTCAACCGTGTGAGTATGACGTCTGCACGACGCAGTTGAGCTGATGGCCAAGCACCAATACGTGGTTTAACCTGTCGCAGCTTATTAGTAACCTGCAGATCCCAATCAACTTGCCATTCGTTCCTAACTAACTTTTCACAGCGGACTTCACATCACTGATAGGCACATGCTGATTCAGCCGATGCATAGCACCTTTAGCCGCACCATCTGCCTGCTCGTTACCCGATATGCCGACATAACCAGGCACAAAGCAGAAAAGGACACTGAAGCCACGACGACAGAGGCGACGATGCAGATCCAACACCGGAGATACAAGGGAATGGGAGTGTAACGCTTCACCCGTCTCCAAAGTCTCTAAAACGCTGATGGAGTCTTTATGCACTATAAAACGCCTATCTCTCTGCCGGAAGATATACTTCAGAGCTTCATGTACAGAAAAGACAGAAAAATAGTCGGGAGGTGAATAGCTCCTAACGTCTCTGCCACAGACGTAGGCACATCCAACATGATCTTCTGTTTTCGAGCCGTCGGTATAAACATCAACATAGTTAGGGTAACTAGCGAGGTGCGACGCAAAAAGCTGGCGAAAAATGACAGGATCCGTATTCGATTTTGCAAAACCCTGGAAGTGGCGCAAGTACGAAATCTTGTGGTTTCGCCAAGGTGGAAAATGCAAAGTCGGTTGCAGCATGACATCCACATCACACAGCGGAGATGAAATAAGAAACGTCCTCATGCGAAGTCCGAAAGGTGGAATGCAAGATGGCCGATTTTGGTAAAGTCGGTCATTCTGACTGTCAAGTAGAGCAGAATGGAGTGGGTGATTAGGTTGCGAGAGGATACGGTTGGTTGGTTGGTTGGGGTTTTATGGCGCAAGGTCCAAAATAGGACATAAAGCGCCAAACACAAGACAGAGGCGGGAAAATAGTATATAGAAAACCGCCTGACATAAACGAACGACAGAAATTACAGGTACGAAACCAACACCATTTCTTAATAAAATGACATAAAAGAGTGTAAAACAGGTATAAAAAAGTAGTAAAAAAAGCAGTGTAAACGTTGTAAAATATATATATATATATAAGTTAATGATGCATAAAAGGGATAAAAATTATGATATATAACAATTTATAAAATGTTTAGATGATATGCATGGTTACATAAATAATGAAAAGTGCTAAAATTTTAACAATAAAATCAATTCGAAAAGCAAATGCACTTTATAAAACTTGTACAAAACAAAAAGGCAAAAAGAGAAGGATGGGGTGGTTCCCCCAGCAGATCAGACAAATTGGGTGAACTACAACCGAAAAACCTGTTATAAAGTGACTGCAAACTAGGGCAAGACGTCAAGATGTGTGACACTGAAAGCGGAGCCTTACAGTGTTCGCAGAGAGGGGCATCCTCACCCATCAGCAAGTGCCGATGTGTCAAAAGAGTATGCCCAACTCTCAAACGTGTAAGTACTACGTCTGCACGGCGCAGTCCAGCAGATGGCCAAGAGCAAATACGAGGTTTAACCTGTCGCAGCTTGTTCTCAACTTGTAGGTCCCAATCTAACTGCCACTCATGCCAAACTAACTTTTTGACAGCGGACTTCAAATCGGTGATTGGAATAGGCTGAACCAGACGATGCACGGCACCTTTAGCCACAGCATCTGCACGCTCATTACCCGCTATGCCGACATGACCCGGCACCCAGCAGAACGAAACACTGAAACCTCGACGATAGAGGCGACGATGCAGATCCACCACCGGAGATAAAAGGGAATGAGAGTGTGACACTTCACCATTCTCCAAAGTCTCTAATACGCTGATGGAATCTGTATACACGATATATCGTCTACTGCTCTGACGGGAGATGTACTTTAAGGCTTCGTGAACAGCGACAAACTCTGCTGAAAACACGGAGAAACAGTCGGGAAGGGTGTAGCTCCTAACGTCTCTGCCACAGACGTAGGCACAACCAACATGGTCTCCTGTTTTTGAGCCGTCGGTATAAACAGCAACATAGTTACGGTAAATAGCGCGGTGCGATGCAAAAAGCTGGCGATACACAACAGGATCCGTACTTGACTTTACAAAACCCTGGAAAGGGCGCAAGTATGAAATCCTGTGATCACGCCAAGGTGCAAAAGGTAAAGTCGGTCGCAGCATGACATTCGTATCACAGAGAGACGTCGAAGAAAGGAACGTTCTCATTCGAAGTCCGAACGGTGGTATACAAGATGGCCGATTTTCGAAAAGCCGGTCAAACTGACTGTCAAGAAGAACAGAATGGAGTGGGTGAGCAGGATGCGAAAGAATGCGAAAATACAATTGAAGCGACAATTGCTTGCGAACAGACGGTAAAGAGGGCTCGTCACAGATGACATTTAAGCTCTTAATAGGCGATGTTCTGAAAGCACCAGAACAGATTCGGAGGGCGGAGTGATGGATAGTATCAAGTTTCCGCAACACAGAAGAGCGAGCGGAACCGTATACGGCACAACCATAATCCAGTTTCGATCGGATGACCGCGCGATAAACTCGGAGCATAGTACATCGATCAGCACCCCAGGACGTGTTTGACAACACTTTTAACAAGTTTAGGGTTTGTTCTGACTTCCGACGTAAGTGCATAACGTGCGGAAGGAAAGTGAGCTTTCTATCGAACAATACTCCTAAGAAGCGAACAACGTCCACAACAGTGATAGCTGAATCGCCGAGATAGATCTGCGGGTCAGGATGGAGTCCCCTTCGCTTACAAAAATGTACACAAGAGGTCTTTTCCGTCGAAAAAGTAAAACCGTTCTTCGTACACCATGTCATCATGCGAGAGATTGCAATTTGCAGTTGTCGTTCAATGTAACGCATGTCCTTGCTTTGGCAGGAAATCTGCAAGTCATCCACATATAAGTTGCCATGAACAGAAGGTGGTAAGCACTTTAAAATATTATTTATTTTCAGGGAAAAAAGTGTCACACTGAGGACACTTCCCTGTGGAACTCCCTCTTCCTGTATGTAAACATCGGAAAGTGTGGTACCAATGCGAACTTGAAATTCTCTTAGAGACAGAAAATTCGCAATGAAAATAGGCAAGTGGCCTCGAAAGTTGTTACTATAAAGGTCACGAAGGATACCATATCTCCATGTCCGATCATATGCCTTTTCGATGTCGAAGAAAACAGACACAAGATGGTTACTTCTGACAAAGGCATTGCGAGCTTCGGATTCTAAGGCAAGGATATTGTCCATCGTAGACCAGCCACGCCGGAAACCGCTTTGTAAAGGTGACAAATAAAGCTCGGTTTCTAGTACATACACTAACCGATTGTTTACCATGCATTCTAGCAGCTTGCACAAACAGCTCGTGAGTGCAATTGGACGGTAATTATTCGGGTTAGTAGCATCTTTTCCCGGTTTAGGAAAGGGAATCACTAATGCCCTACGCCAAGAGGTTGGGAAAGTATGTTCCTCCCAGATTCTGTTAAATAAATACAGCAAATTACGGAGCGAGCTGCGAGAGAGATGCTGTAGCATAGCATAACTAATGCCATCGGGACCCGGGGAAGTCATCCGAGTCTGCCGAAGGCAATTCTCCAACTCTTTCTCCGTAAAGGGGCAGTTGTATGACAGGTTGGACTGAGTTTCAAAACGCAAGGGCCTAGACTCGGCACGCAGTTTGTGTCGCATGAAGGTGGTCGGATAAGAGGACACACTCGACACAGAACTAAAAGCGCTGCCAATGGCGTTACTAATTTCCTCTACGGTAGAGAGAGTAACGCCATCTTGGACGATTCATTTCAGTGGCTGGTCTGAATATAAACCCATGCATCTCTTCACTTTGGTCCAAAGCTGCTTACTGGGAGTGGATGATGTCAGTCCCGAAACATACTTCTTCCATGACTCTCTTTGACAACGTCGACGCACTCTACGAGCTTCTGCTCTAGCTCTCTTGAACGCCACGTAATTAGCAGTAGTGGGATATCGGCGATATATCCCCCACTGTTTTCGTTGTTTTTTCAGGGCTTCTCGACATTCAAGGTTCCACCACGGCTTCCAATTTCTACGACTATTTGGTGAACTTTTAGGAATAGCTGCATCGGCAGCCTTTATTATAACGTCGGAGACACGACGAACCGCATCATCAATAGCACCGTCGACCATAGACTGGGTGATTTTTGCACTGTCTGTAAATCGCAACCAGTTCGCAGATTCATATTTGAATCGCGCAGGGCGACAGACTAAAGATCCCGTGCCGGACAGTGACACAAAAACAGGGAAATGGTCACTGCCACGAAGATCAGTCCCAACCCAGAAGTTACATGATGGAAATAGCGACGGTGAACAGATGGCAAGATCAATTATGTGAAAGGTTCGAGATGGCTCGTGAAAGTGAGTAGGATCACCATTATTGAGGAGGCAAAGATTATGGTCAGTTAATAACTGCTCCACTTGCCTTCCTCGAGCGGTGTTACAGCTACTCCCCCACAAGACATTATGAGCATTAAAGTCTCCAAGTATAATAAAAGGTTCCGGAAGCTGAGTCACCAAGTCGTCCAGTCCTTTGATCAATAACATCGTTAGGCGGCAGGTATATGGCGCAGATGGAAACTAATGTCCGCGTCTGCACGCGCACAGCTACAGCTTGAAGTGAAGTATTCAAGGAGAGGACCGTAAACGGGAAATTGTGAGAGGTCAGGAGAGCGACGCCTCCAGACGCTCGCACACCCGAAACATTGTCCTTCCGAATAGTACAATAACGACGTAATTTGGCCGTGTCTGCTGACTTCAGGAAGGTTTCCTGTAGTGCGACACAGGCCGGATGGTAATCTGTGATCAAAGACTTCAGATCAGAAAGTTTATTTCGGAAACCGCGACAGTTCCAAGAAAGAAGAGTGGCCATTATGGTGAAGAGGGAGAAGGAACACAAGGTGGAACAGCAGAGGTGTCCATGGACACCCCAATGTCAGGATCAGAAAGATCCGAATTTGAGGCGCATAATTGAAGGGAGTCCTCATCCCTTCGCGCCACATTGCGAGGATCTTTATTTGAGGCGCATATTTGAAGGGCATCCTCATCCCTTCGCGCCACATTCCGAGGGTCTTTCGCCTTACGGGAAAGACTCAATCTCTTCACTAATTCAGAATGTTTTAATTTTTTATTTACGAGGGGTTTTGAAGTAGGTGTCTGGGTACGATTAATTTTGGTTTTGTGTGATTCAGATTTAGGAGATGGACTTAAGGAGTTTTTATTGTTGTTTTGTGGCTTATTAGAAGGTGGGTTAAATTCTGTCTGAGTGGAAGCTGTACACATAACTTTTTTGGTGGTAGCAACGGAAGCGTACGAAACTCCGTCTCTAGGAGTCCGAGCCTCCACTTGCTTTCGAGCCTCCATATATGATAGATTATTGTGGGCCCTGATAGTTTGGACCTCTTTTTCCATTATCCACATTGGACAGGAACGTGAGTAAGATGGATGGCTACCACGACAATTAGCACATTTAGCTGGCGCGTCACATGTATCAGACGGATGTTCCGGCTGGGCACAATGAGCACAGACCGCGGAACCACGACACGCTGCTTTCGAGTGTCCGAAACGTTGGCACTGAAAGCAACGGAGAGGGTTCTGGACGTACGGTCTCACGGGGCATCGCAGGTACCCAGCTATGATAAAGGATGGCAATTTAGGTGTGTCGAATGTCAGGATGAGATGTTTCGTTGGAATTACATTCCCATCCCGATGGATATTAATTCGACGCACGGCAGAGACATGCTGATGACGTAGATTCTCCAAGATTTCTTGTACGGTAGTGTGTAGTAAATCAATTTCCGAAATAACACCTCTCGAAGAATTTAGGTAAGTGTGTGGAGCTACAGATACTGCCATATTACCAAAAGTTGAGACTTTTAACATTTGCGCTGCTTGTGCTGATGTCGCAACCTCTACTAAGAGATCACCTGAACGAATTTTTTTTTATGCTTTTAACTTCTCCTGCGGATGCATTAATGCATTTCTGAATTAGGAAAGGGGACACCGTTGCAAATGTCCCATCCTCACGTTTTACAACAAAAAATCGAGACTTTTGCTCCCTCGAAGAGAGAGTCGATGTACTACTACTGCTGCTTTCAGAAAGTTTAGTATCCATAAAAATGGGTCGTATGTTCGGTCCCCGGTGGCACCACCCACCATGGAGCCCAACAAGGGGACGCCGGTTACTGCGCCAGTGCTAACCGGGAACTATACGCGCGCGGCCAATGACCGGTTGCTTAGCCCTGAGCCAGTGAACAATGTCTAACCGACCAGCCGATTGGTACACACGGGACCAATGTGCACCTCCCGTTTACCTGAAGCAAGGGCCAAAGTAGTGTGTTGGAGAGTTATCTTACTAAAGCCCACATTATGGCGAAGAATAAAACCCCTCAACTACCAGGATCCCCATTTCCTGGGACACGGGTCTCCACGCACGGCAAACACGTGGGCAGTTGATCGCCATTAGAAGCTAGAAGCACAGAATGGCTACAGCTTCTGATGAGGAGCCCTCACCTCCGAAGAGGTAACCGCAACGAGGGAGAAAAAAAGGTAAAAGTAGAAGGACGAGAGGAGAAGAAAAGGGAAAGGAGGGAAAGTTCGCTGGGGTACCTCGGGATTGCGACACCCGTGTTTACCTAAAGAAGGTAAACCCCCTGAGGGTTTTCTTTTCTCCAGGGAATCGGGCCGCTTGAAGGGTAGAACTATTCAAGTTTCAGAAGCCAGGATAGGTGAATTAGAGTTTCGAATTGAGCCGGTGAAAGGGTTAAAGAAAAAGTATCCATAAAAAAGGGGCTGACAGTTCAGATCCCGGCCGCACCACCCACCATGGAGCCCAACAAGGGGATGTAGATTACTCCACCAGTGCTAGCCGGGTCTATACGCGCACGAAACGACCCTGAAGCAGACTCCACCCTTAGCGAGATGCCCAGTAGTAGAAACGATTGCTTGGTTCCTAGCCGAAGACAAAGTCAGCGACCAGCCGATTGATACAATAGGGAACCACTATGTACCTCCCGTTTACCTGAAGCGGGGGCCAAAGCAGTGTATTGGGATACCAAAACTGTCCCTCAACTGCCAGGATTCCCTTTTCCAGGGACACGGGTCTCCACGCACGGCAAACACGTGGGTGATATACACGTCATTAGAAGCTAGAAGCAACAGAGAGGCAACAGCTTCTAATGAGGATCCTTCGCCTCCGAAGAGGAACCACACCGAGGGAGAAAAAAAAGAAAAAAGTAAAGGAAGAGAGGGGAGGAAAAAGGAAAGGAGAGGTTGGTAGGTTGGTTGGTTGGTTGGGGTTTTATGGCGCAAGATCCAAAATAGGACATAAAGCGCCAAACACAAGACTAGAGCAAAAACAGATTACATAACAGTCGCCACGCTCGAACCAACGGTGAAAAAACAGATTTCTAACCAACACTAATAAATATAAAAACGAGTAACCGTAAAAAACTGAATAAAAGGGATGATAAAAATTATGTATAAACATGTTAGAATGATATATACAAGGTAATATAGAAAGATGATATGTAAAAGTCATAAAAAACGGTGATATATAAGGTGGTAAAAACGATGATACATAAAATTGATAAAAAGATTAAAAAAAAGATATTTGTAAAACGCAATAAAAGTTTAACGATAAAATCAATTGCTAAAGCACAGACTGCGTATAAAACCAGTAAAAAATAAGAAGGCAAACAGAGCAGGATGGGGGGGGGGCTCCCCCATCAGTTCAATTAAGATAGGTGAACTGGAGCCAAAAAACCTATTATACTGGGCTTGAAGCGAGGGGCAAGACGTCAAAATATGTCAAATAGAAAGTGGAGCCTTACAATGTTGACAGAGTGGGGCATCCTCACCCATCAACAAATGTCGATGCGTCAAAAGGGAATGCCCGATTCTCAACCGTGTGAGTATGACGTCTGCACGACGCAGTTGAGCTGATGGCCAAGCACCAATACATGGTTTAACCTGTCGCAGCTTATTAGTAACCTGCAGATCCCAATCTACTTGCCATTCGTTCCTAATTAACTTTTTCACAGCGGACTTCACATCACTGATAGGCACATGCTGATTCAGCCGATGCACAGCACCTTTAGCCGCAGCATCTGCCTGCTCGTTACCCGATATGCCGACATGACCAGGCACCCAGCAGAAAAGGACACTGAAGCCACGACGACAGAGGCGATGATGCAGATCCAACACCGGAGATACAAGGGAATGGGAGTGTGACACTTCACCATTCTCCAAAGTCTCTAAAACGCTGATGGAATCTGTATACACTATAAAACGCCTATCTCTCTGCCGGAAGATATACTTCAGAGCTTCATGTACAGCCACAAACTCTTCTGAAAAGACAGAAAAACAGTCGGGAAGTGAATAGCTCTTAACGGCTCTGCCACAGACGTAGGCACATCCAACATGATCTTCTGTTTTCGAGCCGTCGGTATAAACATCAACATAGTTAGGGTAACTAGCGAGGTGCGACGCAAAAAGCTGGCGAAAAATGACAGGATCCGTATTCGATTTTGCAAAACCCAGGAAGGGGCGCAAGTACGAAATCTTGTGGTTTCGCCAAGGTGGAAAATGCAAAGTCGGTTGCAGCATGACATCCACATCACAGAGCGGAGACGAAGTAAGTAACGTCCTCATGCGAAGTCCGAAAGGTGGAATGCAAGATGGCCGATTTTCAAAAAGTCGGTCAAACTGACTGTCAAGTAGAGCAGAATGGAGTGGGTGATTGGGTTGCGAGAGGATACGGAAGTACAACTGAAGCGACAATTGCTTGCGAATAGATGGTAAGGAAGGCTCGCCGCAGATGACATTTAAACTCTTTACGGGAGATGTTCTGAAAGCACCAGAACAGATTCGAAGGGCGGAATGATGAATCGTGTCCAGTTTCCGTAGCACGGAAAAGCGTGCGGAACCGTACACGGCGCATCCATAATCCATTTTCGATCGAATGACCGCGCGATAAACCCGGAGCATAGTAGATCGCTCAGCTCCCCAGGACGTGTTCGATAGAACTTTCAGCAAGTTTAGAGCCTGCTCAGACTTCCGCCGTAGATACATTACGTGCGGAAGGAAAGTTAACTTACTATCGAACAACACGCCCAAGAAACGAACCACGTTCTCTACGGCTATCAGGGACTCACCTAGGAATATTTGCGGGTCAGGATGCAAACCTCTGCGCTTACAAAAATGCACGCAAGAGGTTTTTTCGGCCGAAAACGTAAAACCGTTCTCCGAACACCATGTCATCATGCGAGATATTGAAGCTTGCAATTGTCGTTCGATGTAACGCATATCCTTACCTTGACACGAGATCTGCAAGTCGTCGACATACAGATTGCCACGAACAGATGGTGGCAAACACTGTAAAATGCCATTAATTTTCAGGGAAAACAGTGTAACACTCAATACACTGCCCTGAGGAACTCCCTCTTCTTGAATGTAAACATCGGAAAGCGTCGTACCAATGCGAACTTGAAATTCTCGTAGTGACAAGAAGTTCGCAATGAAAATCGGCAAGTGACCACGAAAGGTGTTATTATAAAGGTCACGAAGGATACCATATCGCCACGTCCGGTCATAAGCCTTTTCAATGTCGAAGAAAACAGACACTAAGTGGTTTCTTCTGACAAAGGCATTGCGAGCTTCGGATTCTAAGGCTATGATATTATCCATCGTGGACCGGCCACGCCGAAATCCGCTTTGTAGAGGTGACAGACAAAGCTGGGATTCTAACTGATACACTAACCGATTGTTAACCATTCGTTCCAGCAGCTTGCATAAACAGCTGGTGAGTGCAATTGGACGGTAGTTGTTAGGGCTAGAAGCATCCTTTCCCGGTTTGGGAATAGGAATCACTATTGCCCTACGCCACGAAAAGCATGTTCCTCCCAGATTCTATTAAATAGATACAGCAAATTACGGAGCGAGCTTCGAGAGAGATGCTGTAACATAGCATAACTAATGCCATCGGGACCCGGGGAAGTCACCCGAGTCTGCCGAAGGCAATTCTCCAACTCGTTCTCCGTAAAGGGGCAATTGTAGGCCAGATCGGACTGAGTATCGAAACGCAAAGGTCTTGACTCGGCACGCAGTTTGTGTCGCATGAAAGTGGTCGGATACGACGACGCACTCGACACTGAACTGAAGGCGCTGCCAATGGCGTTACTTATTTCCTCTAAGGTAGAAAGTGTAACGCCATTTTGAACAATGCACGGTATTGGCTGGTCTGGATATAATCCTATGCATTTCTTTACTTTCGTCCAAAGCTGTTTATTGGGGGTGGATTGTGTCAATTCCGAAACGTACTTTTTCCACGACTCTCTCTGGCAACGTCGACGCACTCTACGAGCGTTAGCTCTTGCTTTCTTGAAAGCAACGAAATTTGGAGTGGTGGGATATCGGCGAAATATCCCCCACATTTTACGTTGTACTTTCAATGCTGCAGAACACTCAAGGTTCCACCACGGTTTCCAGTTTCTTCGACCATTAGGTGAGCTCTTGGGAATGGCTGCATCGGCAGCTTCTATTTTGACGTTGGAGACAAGACGAACCGCATCATCGATATCACCGTCGACCATAGCCTGGGTAATGGTTGCAATGTCTGTAAATCGCGACCAGTTCGCAGACTCATATTTGAATCGCGCAGGGCGACAGACTACGGATCCAGTGCCGGACAGTGACACAAACACAGGAAAATGGTCACTTCCGCGAAGATCTGTCCCGACCCAAAAGTTGCAAGATGGAAAGATTGACGGTGAACAGATAGCAAGATCAATGATGTGAAAGGTCCGAGATGGTTCGTGAAAGTGAGTAGGATCACCATTATTGAGGAGGCAAAGATTGTGGTCAGTTAGCAACTGCTCCACTTGCCTACCTCGAGCGGTGTTACAGCTACCCCCCCACAACACATTATGAGCATTAAAGTCTCCAAGTATAACAAAAGGTTCCGGAAGCTGAGTCACCAAATCGTCGAGAGTTCTTTGATCAACAACGTCGTTAGGTGGCAGATATATTACACACACGGAAATTAATATCCGCATCTGCACACGCACTGCAACCGCTTGAAGTGGAGAATTTAACGATAGGACAGAGTAGGGATAGCTGTGAGATGTCAGGAGAGTAACACCTCCAGACGCTCGCACCTCCGAAACATTGTCCTTCCGAATAATACTATAACGACGTAATTTGGCTGTGTCCGCTGACTTCAGGAAAGTTTCCTGAAGTGCGACACAGGCCGGATGGTAATCTGTGGTTGGTTGGTTGGTTGGTTAGGGTTTAATGGCGCAAGGTCCAGAAAGGACATGCTGCGCCAAACACAAGGTAAAGTCTGAGATTAAAGGTCAAGAAAGAAGATAAAATGCACTAGTGTTAAAGTCAAAACATCTAGATGGGGTTTCCCCATCTAGATTGCAGTCAAGTATTACAAAATGATATAAAGGAAAGAAAAAAGTTATTAAATCAATGGGTAAAATCCTGTACATTTCAAGAAACGAAAAATAGCAGGGTGAGGTGTTTCGCCTAAAAGATCTTTTAAGGTGAGAGAAGTTGAACCAAAGTATTTAGAATAAAAGTTGGTAAGACCTGTGCAGTCAGTTAAAATATGCAAAATGGTAAGGTCACAGTTGCAGTGAAAGCAGATGGGGGCATTTTCTCCCTCCAGCAAATATTTGTGAGTGACCCTAGTGTGTCCTATTCTCAAACGCGTTATTATAACATCCAGTTTTCTAGGATATAATGTGGGCCAGACACTGATGGTGGGTTTTATATTATGTAGTTTATTATCTAAAAGAAGGTTCCATGCAGAGCGCCATTTGTCCAAAATTAAACTCCTGATAGTAGGTTTGATGTCAGTGTAAGGGACACGGTGATATAAAGTCATACTTGCATTTTTTGCGGCAGTGTCTGCGAGCTCATTTCCAGTGATCCCGACATGTGCTGGGATCCAACAATATAAAATACTATAACCACGGTGTTCTAAACTATGCTGAAGATTTAAAATAATTGAGACCAAACTATGATCACCCTTGCCAGACTTTAAGCTTTCGAGTACGCTCAAAGAGTCCGAGTATATAATAAAATGTTTATTCCGATGACGGGCAATAAAATCAAGAGCTTTTTTAATGGCTAAAATTTCTGCTGTAAAAACTGAGCATGATGAGTGAATTTTGTAACTATGAATTTCCGATTTATAAATATAGGCGCAACCGACATGGTCAGTTGTTTTCGAGCCGTCCGTATAAATATCTTTATACTTAGAGAAACTGTGACGATGAGAGTAAAAAAGTTGTTTAAATATGGATGGATCGGTGTCGGTTTTGTTAAAATTATGAAAAGGATTAATGTATGATATAGATTTTTTCTTCCAAGGAGGAAAGTCAAATAAGGGACGTACACAGACATTTATATCTTCCAGAGAGGTATTTTGGATGAAGGAGCGCATACGAAAGCCAAAACACGGTATGCAGGATGGCCGGTTTTGATACAGGCGATCATACTGCTTATCAAGTAGCATGTCATGTAAAGGATGATTAGGATGAGATAAGACACGAAAAAAATAGTTCAATGAAAGTGTATGGCGAGTATGATACAAAGATGGTTCGTGACAGTCGACATAGAGACTCTGAATGGGTGAAGTTCGGAAAGCACCAGAGCAAATACGAAGTGCACTGTGGTGCACAGTGTCAAGTTTTCTAAGAACGGATTCACGAGCCGAACCATATGATGGGCAGGCGTAGTCTAGTTTTGCACGGATTACCGATCTGTATATACGTAACATAGATGTCCTGTCAGCACCCCACGATGTATTCGATAAAACTTTAAGAAGATTAAGAGATTTCTCGCACTTTCTTCGCAGCTGTAAAACATGAGGAAGATATGTCATCTTCCGGTCAAAGACAATGCCCAAGAAACGAACCGTGTCCACAACATTTATGTGGTAATCTGTGATCAAAGACTTCAGATCAGATAGTTAATTACGGAAACCGCGACAGTTCCAGGAAATTAAACTCGTCATCAAGAGGAAGAGGGAGATGGAGCACGAGCTGGAAGAGTTGAGGTGTCCATAGACACCCCAGCATCAGGATCAGAAAGATCCGAATTGGACGTGCAAATTTGGAGGGAATCCTCCTCCATACGCGCCACATTGCGAGGGTCTTTCACCTTACGTGAATGACTCACTCGCTTAGCAACTTCAGCACTTTTTAACTTTTTATGTATAGGTGGTTTTGGTGTAGAAGGTTTTGAGATGGAAGAACGGGATGTTTTATTAGGTTGTGAGTTAGATTTTGAAGGTGCGGTTGTTTGAGTTTTACTATTGTTTGATTTATTGGTGTTAAGAATAGGCTCCGTTTGGGTTGATGAGTTACACATAACTCTCTTGGAAGCGGCAACAGAGGCGTATGAAACACCAACTCTAGGGCTTCTAGCTTCGACGTGTTTGCGCGCTTCTAAGTATGACAGACTATTGTTGGCTCTTACGGTCTGAATCTCTTTCTCAACTATCCATTTTGGACAGGAGCGTGAGTATGATGTGTGATCTAATTGACAGTTGACGCATTTAGCTGGCTTTGTGCAGGTCTCAGATGCATGGTCAGGCTGGGCACATTGGGCACAGACCACGGAACCACGACACGATGCTTTCGAGTATCCGAAACGTTGACACTGAAAGCAAGGGAGAGGGTTCTGAACGTAGGGCCTGATGGGACACCGAAGGTACCCAGCAATAAGGAATGATGGTAATTTAGGTGTGTCAAAAGTCAAGATGAGATGCTTCGTTGGAAGCACTTTCCCATCTCGACGGATATCAATACGACGAACACCAGACACATGTTGGTCGTGTAGATGCTCCAGGATTTCCTCTTCGGGGGTATGGAGGAGATCGGCCTCCGATATTACTCCTCTCGAAGAGTTCAAATATCCATGAGGAGCCACGGACACAGCAATATTGCCAAACATATTTATCTTAGACAACTGCGCAGCTTGTACTGCTGTCAATACTTCAACAAGGAGGTCACCAGAACGGAGTTTCTTTATTGATTTCACATCGCCTATAACAGAATTTATACATTTTTGAATGAGGAAAGGTGAAACAGTGGTGAAGTTGCCTTCCGTACACTTAACTATAAAGAAGCGAGAAGTTTGATTAATCGTATTTGAATTAGATGATACACGATGATTGCTACTTGCTTTGGTTGAGTTATCCATAAAAATGGGCCGTATGTTCGGTCCCCGGCGGCACCACCCACCATGGAGCCCAACAAGGGGACGCCGGTTACTGCGCCAGTGCTAACCGGGAACTATACGCGCGCGGCCAATGACCGGTTGCTTAGCCCTGAGCCAGTTAACAATGTCCAACCGACCAGCCGATTGGTACACACGGGACCAATGTGCACCTCCCGTTTACCTGAAGCAAGGGCCAAAGTAGTGTGTTGGAGATTTACCTTACTAAAGCCCACATTATGGCGAAGAATAAAACCCCTCAACTACCAGGATCCCCATTTTCTGGGACACGGGTCTCCACGCACGGCAAACACGTGGGCAGTTAATCGCCATTAGAAGCTAGAAGCACAGAATGGCTACAGCTTCTGATGAGGAGCCCTCACCTCTGAAGAGGCAACCGCAACGAGGGAGAAAAAAAGAAAAAAGTAGAAGGAAAAGGGGAGGGGAAAAGGAAATAAGAGATAGTTCGCTGGGGTACCTCGGGATTGCGACACCCGTGTTTACCTAAAGAAGGTAAACCCCCTGAGGGGATGTGGTTCGGTTGGTTGGTTGGTTGGTTGGTTGTTTGGAGTTTATTGGCACTGAATCCTCATGGGACATATTGTGCCAGACAGAGGGTAGATGGCGAAAAACTGATGACTGGGATAAAGGTTAAAATAATAATATAAGCGGAAAAACAAAGTCAAAAACAGAAACCAGCAACACAACAGAGTAGAAAAGTTAAAAGATAAAATTTAAAACATTAAACTGTGCTTTGTTGCGAAAGCAACAAAGCACAACAGGAACAAAAACAAAACTAAATATGGGGATAGAACCCAATACATTTTAAATAATTAAAAATGTTCTGATGGGGAGGAGAGCTCAGCAAATCCTTAATATGTATTATATTAAACTGAAAAAATTGGCGACGTGGGTGATTAAAATCTGGGCAATCAATGAGAATGTGTTTTACAGTCATCAAGGTCTTGCAATTCTGACAAAAAGGGGCTGACTCTGCAAGTAGCAGGTGCCGGTGCGTAAAACGAGTATGACCGATGCGGAGTCTAGTTATTATAACATCATGCCTTCTTGAAGTAAGTGGGGGCCAGTATTCAATGTTGTGCTTGATCGAATTTAATTTATTTGAGTTAAGGATATCCCAGGAACTCTGCCACTTAAGATGAATGAGATAATTTAAATATTTCTTTGCATCACAGTAAGGGATGGGAAAATCAAGGATGTTGCTGGCAGACTTAGCTGCTTTGTCAGCGAGTTCGTTTCCTCTAATCCCCACGTGAGACGGGATCCAACAAAATAAAATTGAGAAGCCATCAGAAGATAGACTGTCCAATAACAAAAGAATTCTAAAAATAAGAGGGTGACTATGTTGATGAGGGTAAGACAAAGACTGTAGAGCACTCAAGGAGTCTGTATAAAAGATGTATTTTTCCCTAGGTTTTTCATATATATGTTCGAGAGCTTTAAATATAGCTATTAGCTCAGCGGAGTATATAGAGAAAGCATTGTGTAGTTTGTAGCTATAAGAAATGTCCTCAGCGACAAAAGCGCAGCCTACGTAGTCGATTGACTTGGACCCATCAGTAAAAATTGGACTATAGCTGCAAAAGCATTGTCTGTGATGCATAAAAATTTGTTGATAAATGATATCTGCAGTGGAGTCTTTGTCATAAGATTTAAAAGGATTTAAAAAATGAAATTCTGGGGTATTCCAAGGCGAAAAATTATAGTCAGCTACCATTATGTTTATATTGCTAAAATCCAGATTTGTTAAAATTTGTTGGGTCCGTGAATGAAAAGGTTGAATGGAAGAAGACCGACACTGGTATAAGCGAGTGAGGTAAGGGCTGACAGTATAATTATGCATAGGATGGTTGGTATGAGATAAAATTCTAAAATAATAGTGTAGAGACAATGTCTCGCGTCTTAGATTTAATGGAGCCTCACAGCAGTCAACATACAGGCTCTCCACTGGAGAGGTTCTAAAGGCTCCCGAGCATAGTCTTAGAGCAGTATGGTGAATAGTATTCAACTTCCGCAGAACAGAGTTACGAGCCGAACCATATACAGTGCAACCGTAATCCAGTTTGGACCGTATAACAGCATGATAAATTTTTAAAAGAGTAGAACGGTCTGCCCCCCAGGTGGAATTCGAAAGGACCTTCAAGATATTCATTGCTCTTTCGCATTTTCTACGTAAGTAAAGGACATGCGGTAAGAAAGTTAGCTTTTTATCAAGTATAACACCCAAAAATTTGATTTCCTCAATAACGTTAATAATATGACCATTAAACTGGATTTCCGGTTCAGGGTGCATACCCCTCTTTCTGCAAAAGTGTACGCAACTAGTTTTCTGGCTGGAAAAATTAAAACCATTGTCATCTGCCCATTTTACAATTTTGTTAACTGCTGTCTGGAGTTGTCTATTTATAAAGCGCATGTCATTACCTTCACAGGAAATGTTCAAGTCGTCTACATATAAGCTTCCTTTTACGGTGGGAGGTATCACTTTTAATAAGTCGTCAATTGAAATGATAAAAAGAGTAACACTTAAAACGCTGCCCTGGGGCACCCCCTCCTCTTGAATAAAGTCGTCAGATAAAGTATTGCCTATACGAACATTAAAATTCCGGAGCGATAAGAAATTACTAATAAAAATAGGCAGGTTTCCCCTCAAGTCTAGTTTAAAAAGCTTACGCAGTATGCCGTGCCTCCAGGTACGGTCATACGCCTTTTCAATATCAAAAAATATTGAAACCAAGTGGTTTCTCTTGACGAAAGCGTTGCGGATTTTGCTCTCCAGATCATTGATGTTATCTATTGTACACCTACCACGGCGAAAACCACTTTGAAATTCAGAAAGGCAGCTATTCTCTTCCAAATAATTCATGAGGCGCGCATTTATCATTTTTTCCAATATTTTGCAGAGGCAGTTTGTAAGAGCGACTGGTCGGTAATTTAGAGGGTTCGTGGATTGTTTCCCAGGTTTGAGGATCGGAATGATAATAGCAGTTCTCCAAGAAGACGGGAATAAATGTTCTTGCCAAATTCTGTTATATAAAATCAGGATATTAGATATAGATGAATAAGACAGGTTCTTCAGCATACAGTACGAGATGTTATCGGGGCCAGAGGCAGATTTATGAGTATTTTGAAGGGCTTTTTTAAGTTCATGATAAGTAAAATCACTATTGTACGCTAACTGAGTATTAATGTGAAAATTAATTGGTTTTTTCTCTGCTATTGCTTTTATTTTATTGAAGGAAGGAGTGTAACTAGCGGACGAAGATACGTTTGCGAGAGAAGAAGCAATGGTATTTGCAATATCTTTTACTGAGGTTATGGTTTGGTTATTATGATGCAGAATATGGATTTGGTTATTGGGGTAAATGCCAGAGCAACGCCTGACTTTACTCCATAATTGTTTACTGGAGATGCTAAAGGAGATGCTGTTTACGTATTTCTGCCACGAATCCCTCTGGCTGAGTCTTAGCGTACGCCTGAAGGTTGATTTAGATTTTTTGTATATTATAAAGTTCTCCGTGGTAGGGTACCGTCTAAAGTTATTAAAAGCTTTCCTCTTTAGTTTATAAGTTTCTTTGCAGTCTTGGTTCCACCATGGCTTTGATTGTTTTCGTGGACGAGAAGAGGTTTTGCGAATTGCGGTATCAGCAGCGGAAACTATTGTATTAGTAATTTGTTGAACAGCTTCATCAATGGTATTATTCACGACCATGGCCCTGGTGATGTTAGCGAGGTTGCGGAAAGTTATCCAATCGGCGGACTCTAGTACATAACGAGAAATCCGCACGTTGGTAGTAGTACGAGCAGTGTGGGACAGGATAATTGGAAAGTGGTCACTATTATACAAATATGAATCGACAGAAAAGGTCCAGAAAGAAAAGATTTGTGGGGAACTGATTGCAAGGTCCAGGGAGTGATAAGTGCGAGTGGGCTGGTGGAAATAAGTAATTTCTTCATTATTATAGAGACAAAGACCATGGTCGGAAATAAGCTGTTCAATTTGACCTCCACGGTGATTCATGTTAGTACTACCCCAAAGTGGGCTATGACCATTGAAGTCACCAATGATAATGAAGGGATGTGGAAGCTGGTTAATAAGATTATTTAATGATTGTTGGCTGATGTTATTATTTGGTGGAAGATAAATATTGCATATGGTAACGGCGGAATGAATATGAATTTGAACCGCGACGGCCTGTAAATCAGTTTGCAGGTTTATAGGAAAAATGGGATAGTCAAAAGAGGTCAAAAGAGCCACACCGCCGGAAGCCTTGCCTCCATCGGTGTGGTCTTTTCTAATGGTATTGTATCTCCGTAATTTAGCACTGATGCCATCACGGAGGAAAGTTTCCTGCAGAGCAATACACACCGGATTATATTTATTAACCAAATCACGGAGATCGGAGACGTGATGTTTAAAGCCATGGCAATTCCAAGACAAAAGAGCCATAATGGAAAAAAAGAACAAAAAGAAAGGAGAAGAAATTAAGGAGGAGCAGTACACTGCCGATCAGCCTCCGAATCAGACGAGACATCAGTCAGCATGTCCTCCTCAGCGGAAACATACATTTTTAAAGAATCGTCCATTTGGAGGACGTTTTGGGATTGATTTGGGGGAGGGTTTTTTAAAAAATCAGTTCGAGTTAGAGTTTTCTTATTAACATTAGGTTGCGATTTTACACATGGAATTTTTGACGGTAACGTTTTTTTCATATTTATCTTTCTCGTTGTGGAAACTGTAGTTTTACTATTATTATTATCTGTAATCTTACTTTTTTTATTCATATTACCAGAATTGGTTTGCTGAGAACTGTCCACGGACACTGAATCCCGGAGGGGTATGTTATGAGGTTTAATTTGAGTTTTAGTGGGTTTCGATTCATGTAGAGTACGCGTCTTATTTTCATCATTCAGAAAAGATTCAGTTTGAGTGCATATAGATTTCATGATTGGTTTAGAGATTACAGCTGCCGAATACGAAGTGCCATTTTTTGGTATGCGTGATTTAACAAGATTTCGTGCTTCGACGAAACTCATACCTTTTTCGTATTTAAGTGCCTGGACTTCTTTCTCCATCTGCCAAGAAGGACATGCACGTGAAAAGGAAGGGTGTTGTCCTTTACAGTTAACGCAGCAGGGAATTTCTTTGTTGCTGGTTGGTTGGTTGGGGTTTAATGGCGCAAGGTCCAGAGAGGACATGCTGCGCCAAACATATGGTAAAACCAGAAAAACGATAGTTAAAAAAAGAAACAAACTGGATGGGATTTCCCCATCCAGTATACAGCCAGGTATAAGAAAACAATAGAAAAAACAATCATTCTAGAACATGAACAAGTGTAAAAGATGAGAAAAAGTGTAAATGTGTAAGATTATAAAAGCAGTGACATGTCAAAGTATAAAAGACTAACATTAAAAACAGTGATATATAATAAATATTAAAAATTCATAAGTAAAACAACATTAAATATGATAAAACAAGCCAGTGTGCAGCAGAAAGTTAAAAAGTGAAGGATGGGGATATTCTCCCAATAAAACATTAAGACTAGGCGAAAGGGAATTAAAATACTTTTGATAAAAATGTTTCAGACCTCTGCAGTCAGTTAAAAGATGGAGAATGGTCAAGCTATCCCCGCAAAAATCGCAGGATGGACCATTTTCATTTAACAACAAGTGGACATGAGTGAGACGAGTGTGACCAATTCGCAACCGAGTTAAAAGGACATCTCTTTTCCTATTTACAAGTGGGGACCATGATGATATACTAGGTCTAATTGCGCACAGCTTATTCGACACCTGCGAACTCCAGTGTTCTTGCCAGTTTGCATATATTGATGTTTTGACGGCCCGATTTATGTCACAATAGGGTATGGGCTCATTTACTGCGTCAGATGGGGGTTTTTGCAGCTTCATCAGCACGTTCATTGCCCTTGATTCCCACATGGCTGGGAACCCAGCAAAACAAAATACTATATCCGCGACAAGCCAGGCGATGCTTCAAACTGAGCACTTCCGAAATGAGCGGGTGGCTACTATCAACCGGTTCTAAGACTTCCAAGGCACTTAAAGAATCGGTATAAAGGATGAAGTGTGTGGTCATTTGACGGGATATGTATTTTAAAGCTTCACGAATGGCTATTAGCTCAGCAGTAAAGATGGAAGTTGAAATATGTAGGCTACGGTTTATAACATCTTTCCGACACACAAAAGCGTAGCCCACATGATGCGCTGACTTCGAGCCATCGGTATAAATATCTATATATCTAGAGAAAAGGGCACGATGTGCTGCAAAAAACTGTTGGTAGATGTTGGCACTGGTATTAGTTTTACTGAACCCAACAAATGGACGCAAGTATGAAAACAGAGGCGTTCGCCAGGGAGGAAAAACAAACATTGGTGTTGACCTAATATCAACCCCGTCTAGCTCCGAGTCGCGCAGAATAGATCGCATGCGCAATCCAAAGGATGGGACGCAAGAGACACGATGACTATACAAAATGTCAAGTTGGCGATCGAGTATGAGATCGTGCAACGGATGCGAAGGATGGGACAGAACGCGAAAGTAGTATTGAAGCGACAATTTACGACGAATGGAATCTAAGGATGGTTCTGAGCAAGTAACGTACAAACTTTCTATGGGTGATGTACGAAACGCTCCTGAACAGATGCGGAGTCCCGCGTGGTGCACAGTGTCTAAACGCCGTAGAACAGATTGTCGCGCAGACCCATAGGCCGGGCAACCATAGTCCAGTTTGGAGCGGATAACTGCTCGGTAAATACGTAACATGGATGTGCGGTCCGCACCCCAAGAAGTGTTTGACAGTACCTTCAGAAGGTTTAGGGAATTCTGGCACTTCTTCCGAATATGGCTGATATGCGGAAGGAAAGTCAGTTTTCTGTCAAAGGTCACGCCCAAAAACCGAGTAGTGTCCACAACCTTTATCTGTGATGCTCCGAGGGTAATTTCTGGGTCTGGGTGAAGTCCACGTCGCCTGCAAAAGTGCACACAGCACGTTTTCTCTGTAGAAAAGCTAAAACCGTTTTCTCCACACCACTTCACCATGCGGTTTATAGCTGTCTGTAGTTGCCGCTCAATAAAGCGCATATCTTTCCCCTCACATGATATTTGTAAGTCGTCTACATAGAGCCATCCATTGACTGCTGGTGGTAGATGCTGTAAAATAGCGTTAATCTTCATAGAGAAAAGGGTGACACTTAGGACACTCCCTTGCGGCACACCTTCCTCTTGAACAAAATTATTAGATAAAGTAGATCCAATACGGACATTAAAATTACGTGCGGCTAAAAATTTTTTTATAAAAATGGGGAGATTACCCCTAAAATTCATGTTATATAAATCCCGTAAGATACCGTACCGCCATGTACGATCATATGCTTTTTCAATGTCAAAGAATACTGTTACTATATGATTCTTCCTGAGAAAAGCATTCCTTACTTGGGATTCGAGAGCGACGATGTTATCGATCGTCGATCTGCCACGCCGGAAACCACTTTGGAAAGGGGAAAAATGGCTATTGCTCTCTAGTACATGAACAAGACGAGCATTACACATTTTTTCCATCACCTTACATAGACAGCTAGTAAGGGCGATCGGCCGATAGTTAGAAGCACTAGTCGCATCCTTTCCAGGCTTAGGAAAAGGGATCACAGTTGCTTTGTGCCAAGACGTAGGGAATATATGAGAGTTCCATATCCTATTATAGAGGTGTAAGAGATGACAGAGAGAATCGCGAGACAGACGGGAAATCATACCATAAGAGACTCCATCTGGCCCCGGAGAAGATTTCTTAACTTCTCGCAGGCAGCGAAGAAGCTCAGTCATCGTAAAAAGGCAGTTATATGGAAGTGAGGCTCGAGAGTCGAAACGTAGACGCTGTGATTCAGCACGTCGTTTATATTTGCGGAAAGAGCAAGGGTAGGCTTCCGCACTGGAAGAGGCAGCAAACTGGCGTCCAATAGCGTTTGCAATGTCCAATGCCGTCCCAATGGTAGTCCCATTCTCTTTCAAACAACAGAAGCTTTGATCATTATACAGCCCCATTGCACGTTTCGCTCGAGACCATAACTGCTTAGAGGTAGTAGACGTGGATATGCTGGAAACATATCTTTCCCACGATTGGCGCTGACTATGGCGACGCACCTTTCTAGCGTTCGCCTTGGCTTCCTTAAAGGATATGTAATTGGCAGTGGTAGGATATCTCCGAAAAATATTCCATCGCTTCTTTTGGTTCTTCATGGCTTTCTGACATTCTTCATTCCACCAGGGCTTACGGTGCCTCGGCGGAAAGGGAGAAGATTTAGGTATTGACATATCAGCTGCCCGCACGATTACATTTGTGACGGTTTCAACAGCATCATCTATGCTACCATCGACCATACTTCTTGTAATTACAGCCAGGGAAGTGAATTTCTCCCAGTTAGCTGCATCAAGGATGTAACGACGCGGACGTAAAATAGGACCATTGTCATCACCTAGAAATTTTACAAAAAGCGGAAAATGGTCACTATTCCTGAGGTCATTCCCAACAAAAAAGTTAACAAAAGGTAGGAGTGATGGTGAGCATATAGCAAGGTCTATGCTATGGAAGGTACGCGTCGGCTCGTGGAAGTAAGTTTCTTCCCCGTTATTCAGGAGGCAGAGACAGTTGTCGGACAGCAACTGTTCGATCTGCCGACCCCGAGGGTTGGTGTCTTTACTTCCCCAAAGCGCGCTATGACCATTGAAGTCACCTAGGAGAATGAATGGTGAGGGCAGCTGATCTACTAAATCATCCAGAAGGTTCTGAGAGACTGGCTCGTTAGGTGGTAGATAGACAACACAGACGCAGATTAAACGTCTTATATGGATCCGTACAGCTACAGCTTGCAAGGTGGTATGCAAAGGGACAACGGTGGAAGGATAGACATGGGAGGTGAAGATAGCTACACCTCCCGAAACTCTCTCACCGGTATCGTTGTCTTTTCGAACACAGTGGTAGCGACGGATCTTAGACGTGTCAGTGCACTTCAGATATGTTTCCTGAAGTGCAACAACCGCGGGGTTGTGTTCAGCCACCAGGGCCTTCACATCAGAAAAGTTACGACGAAAGCCACGACAGTTCCAAGAAACGAGAGCCATTACGGCAAAGAAAGAGGAGGAGAGACCGATCGACCTCTCCCTGTGGGTTGAGATTTCGTGCAACGGACGGAAGGAGCTACAGACTCCTCAAAAACGATATCATGGTCCGATTCCTCGGACACATACAATTTTAATGGAGTCTCCTCCGAAAGGAGCTTCCTGAAGGTCTGTGTATTTTTAACTTCGTATATTTGGTTTTTTGTTTTCCTAGAAAGGCCGACGGTCTTTCTGGGAATAATCATTTTCTTTCTTCTATTTGGATTTGGTGGGATTGGTGAGTCTGTAGTTATGTGGTATGAACACGATTGATTATTATTTGAGATATTTTGAGAGGTGGGGATATTAGATTGTCTATTTTTAGTGCAACGTGCAGAACGGGAAGTGACAGACAAAGTCTTAGATGGGTAAGTCTCTGTCTGTGTAGATGCTGTACACATTACTTTATTCGCAGCAGCTACAGAAGCGTAAGAGACTCCGACTCTGGGACTCCTAGCCTCGACTTGCTTTCGAGCTTCCATATATGACAGATTATTATGAGCCCTAATAGTCTGTATTTCTTTTTCCTGAGTCCATTTGGGACATGAGCGTGAAAAAGAGGGATGATCGCTTTTACAGTTGACACATTTAGCTGGAGCATTGCAGGTTTCTGATGAATGGTCAGGCTGAGCACAGCGAGCACAGACCGCTGAACCACGACACGCTGCTTTCGAGTGTCCAAAACGTTGGCACTGAAAGCAACGGAGAGGGTTTTGTACGTAGGGTCTGATTGGGCATCGGAGATATCCAGCCTTAACAAAGTTTGGTAGCTTTGGCGTGTCAAATGTCAGGATAAGGTGCTTCGTTGGACGGATTTCCCCATCCCGACGGATAGTGATACGACGCACGGCAGACACAAGCTGGTCCTGTAAGTGCTCCAAAATTTCTTCTTCGGGGGTATAGAGTAAGTCAGCCTCCGAAATAACGCCTCTCGAAGAATTGAGATAGACGTGTGGAGTTACGGACACAGCTATGTTTCCAAACATTGTTACCTTCATCAATTGCGAAGCTTGTGCTGATGTTGACAACTCTACTAATAAGTCACCAGAGCGAAGTTTTTTTACGCTTTGAACATTCCCTACAGAGGCAGAAAGACATTTCTGAATAAGAAAGGGCGACACCGTTGCAAATGTGCCTTCCTTCCGTTTAATTATAAAAAAACGAGCCATTTGTTGCTCCCTCGAGGGGAGAGATTTTTCAATTCCACTAGAGAGATTTGAAGAAGAATCCATAAAAAAGGGGGGGTTTGATTCGGTTCTCGGCGGCACCACCCACCACGGAGCCCAACAAGGGGATGCAGATACTTGCACCAGTGCTCGCCGAGGACTATACGCACACGAAACGACCCTGAAGCAGACCTCCACCCTTAACGAGATGCCCAGAAGCCGAAACGATAGCTTGGTTCCTAGCCGGAGACAATGTCAGCGACCAGCCGATTGATACATTAGGGAACCACTAAGTACCTCCCGTTTACCCGAAGCGGGGGCCGAAGCAGTGTGTTGGGCAACCAAACCTGACCCTTAACTACCAGGATTCCCTTTTCCGGGGACACGGGTCTCCACGCACGGCAAACACGTGGGTGATAAAGACCCCAATAGTAGCAAGCGGCGACAGAACGGCAACAGCTACTAAAGGGGTGCCCTCGCCTCCGAAGAGGAACCACACCGAGGGAGAAAAAAAGAATAAAGTAAAGGAAGAGAGGAGAGGAAAAAGGGAAGGGGAGATAGTTCGCTGGGGTACCTCGGGATTGCGACACCCGTGTTTACCTAAAGAAGGTAAACCCCCTGAGGGGAATTTCTTTGTTGCAGTTGTCACTGTCGTGTCCGACTACTGCGCAGCGAGCACAGGTAGTGGAACCCCGACATGACAATTTGGAATGGCCGAAACGTTGACAGTTAAAGCATCGGAGTGGATTTGGGATATACGGTCTTACAGGGCAGCGTAGATAACCAGCATTTATATGAGATGGTAATGTGGGTGTACTGAAAGTTAAGATAATATGTTTCGTTGGAAAGATATTACCATCCCGTCGGGTGGTAATCCTCCGTACCGCGCAAACTAACTGTTCCTGCAAGTTCTCTAAAATTTCAGATTCCGGAATATATTGTAAGTCAGATTCTGATACAACCCCTTTCGAGAAATTCAGTGTCCTGTGAGCTGAGACGTTTACAGGTAAGTTCCCAAAGGACTTCATTTTTGAAAGAATTGAGGCCTGACTAGTTGTGGTGACTTCAACAAGAAGTTCACCAGAACGTAATTTTTTTACTGATTTTGCATCGCCTATTGTGCTTTTTAAACATTTCTGAATAAGGAAGGGAGATATCTTATTAAAATTATTTTCTATGAGTTTTACCATAAAGAATCTGGCTCGGGAATTAGATATTTCGGCTACATTCTCTAAAGAATGTTCCGCGCGATCCGCCCAGGAAGCTGTAACTAAATTCTCTTTAGTTGCAGCCATAATCACTTTATTAGAACCACGGATTGCTTCCAGTTCGATCGGGGCCCCCGCCAGACCCCGTCGTTCCACACTTTTCTAACGTGACCAGTGTAACCGCCGGATTCTTCGCAACTAAATGACAGACGCCGGGATGTAACGTGCACCTGGTGCACGGTCCCCGACAGAATCGAGGAGGATTTCTCGCTACCTCGCGACGTCTGCCATAAAGATACACGCAACCAAGGGCCTCTACCTCTGGGACATTTTAAGGAAAACGTACCACAACCATTACCGACATAGCACTCCACTTCTCTCCGCCAACACAACCCCAACAGGGTCGGTTCCCGAGCCCAAACGGTGTAACTCACGGGAGAGGCCGAAGAGTGGTACTGGACCCAGTAGCGTCAAGGCTGGGAGGGTGAAGATCGGTTTTGATACTATGAAGGCTCCGAAGGGGACAGATAGCACAAAAACTTTTTTTGGAAATTTTTAATATTTTTCACATTTTTTTTATTTTTTATTTATTTTTTTAAAGGAAGAAATGACAAACAAAAAACACATAGGGGTTAAGAAAGAAAACAGCAACAAAAAAAATTAGTGGAAGCTCCAGTTGGAAAGGAAGAAAAGTCCGGAAGGGAGAAAACAAAAGAAACAGGACAGGAGAAGCGAAAGAGAGATGGATCGCTATGGGACACTGGGGACGCGACACCCACATTCACCAAAGACAGTGAACCCCACGGAGAGAGAAAAAGACACTAGGGTACCTCGGGGTTGTGAAGCCCGTGTTTACCTAAAGAAGGTAAACCCCCTGAGGGGGGATGTGGTTCGGGAAACTAGCACGATGAGCTGCGAAAAGCTGTTGGTATACCACATCGCTGGTATTAGACTTGCAGAAATTCTCAAACGGATTCAAAAAGGAAAACCCACGGGTCCGCCATGGAGGTAGATAATAACATGGATTTTCCATAACTTCCACATTATGAAGAGTGGATGGATGGATGGATGGGGTTTAATGGCGCAAGGTCCAGAGAGGACATGCTGCGCCACACATATGGTAAAAACTGAAAAACGATAGTTAAAAAAAAGAAACAAACTGGATGGGGTTTCCCCATCCAGTATACAGCCAGGTATAAGAAAACAATATAAAAAAACAATGAATCTAGATCATGAACGAGATAACATGCAGCACTGATAATGACAAAACATCTAGATGGGGAACCCCATCTAGATTGCAAAGAAGACTCGGAAAAAGGTTAAAATAATAATATAAGCGGAAAACAAAGGCAAGAACAAAAACCAGCAACACAACAGAGTAGAAAAGTTAAAAGGATAAAATTTAAAAAAATAAACAGGAGCGAAAGCAACAAAGCACAACAGGAACAAAAACCAAATTAAATATGGGGATAGAACCCAATACATTTTAAATAATTAAAAATGTTCTGATGGGGAGGAGAGCTCAGCAAATCCTTCATATTTATTATATTAAACTGAAAAAATTGGCGACGTGGGTGATTAAAATCTGGGCAATCAATGAGAATGTGTTTTACAGTCAAGGAGGTCTTGCAGTTCTGACATAAAGGTGCTGGCTCTGCAAGTAGCAGGTGACGGTGAGTAAAACGAGTATGACCAATGCGGAGTCTAGTTATTATAACATCATGCCTTCTTGAAGTAAGTGGGGGCCAGTATTCAATGTTGTGCTTGATCGAATTTAATTTATTTGAATTAAGGATATCCCAGGAACTCTGCCACTTAAGATGAATGAGAAAATTTAAATATTTCTTTGCATCACAGTAAGACCATGGTCGGAAATAAGCTGTTCAATTTGACCTCCACGGTGATTGATGTTAGTACTACCCCAAAGTGGGCTATGGCCATTGAAGTCACCAATGATAATGAAGGGATGTGGAAGCTGGTTAATAAGATTATTTAATGATTGTTGGCTGATGTTATTATTTGGTGGAAGATAAATATTGCATATGGTAACGGCGGAATGAATATGAATTTGTACCGCGACGGCCTGTAAATCAGTCTGCAGGTTTATAGGAAAAATGGGATAGTCAAAAGAGGTCAAAAGAGCCACACCGCCGGAAGCTTTGCCTCCATCGGTGTGGTCTTTTCTAATGGTATTGTAACTCCGTAATTTAGCACTGATGCCATCACGGAGGAAAGTTTCCTGCAGAGCAATACACACCGGATTATATTTATTAACCAAATCACGGAGATCGGAGACGTGATGTTTAAAGCCATGGCAGTTCCAAGACAAAAGAGCCATAGTGGAAAAAAAGAACAAAAAAGAAAGGAGAAGAAATTAAGGAGGAGCAGTACACTGCCGATCAGCCTCCGAATCAGACGAGACATTAGTCAGCATGTCCTCCTCAGCGGAAACATACATTTTTAAAGAATCGTCCATTTGGAGGACGTTTTGGGATTGATTTGGGGGAGGGTTTTTTTAAAAAATCAGTTCGAGTTAGAGTTTTCTTATTAACATTAGGTTGCGATTTTACACATGGAATTTTTGACGGTAACGTTTTTTTCATATTTATCTTTCTCGTTGTGGAAACTGTAGTTTTACTATTTTTAGTATCTGTAGTTTTACTATTATTATTATCTGTAATCTTACTTTTTTATTGATATTACCAGAATTGGTTTGCTGAGAACTGTCCACGGACACTGAATCCCGGAGGGGTATGTTATGAGGTTTAATTTGAGTTTTAGTGGGTTTCGATTCATGTAGAGTACGCGTCTTATTTTCATCATTCAGAAAAGATTCAGTTTGAGTGCATATAGATTTCATGATGGGTTTAGAGATTACAGCTGCCGAATACGAAGTGCCATTTTTTGGTATGCGTGATTTAACAAGATTTCGTGCTTCGACGAAACTCATACCTTTTTCGTATTTAAGTGCCTGGACTTCTTTCTCCATCTGCCAAGAAGGACATGAACGTGAAAAGGAAGGGTGTTGTCCTTTACAGTTAACGCAGCAGGGAATTTCTTTGTTGCAGTTGTCACTGTCGTGTCCGACTACTGCGCAGCGAGCACAGGTAGTGGAACCCCGACATGACAATTTGGAATGGCCGAAACGTTGACAGTTAAAGCATCGGAGTGGATTTGGGATATACGGTCTTACAGGGCAGCGTAGATAACCAGCATTTATATGAGATGGTAATGTGGGTGTACTGAAAGTTAAGATAATATGTTTCGTTGGAAAGATATTACCATCCCGTCGGGTGCGCAACCAAACCCCGTACCGCGCAAACCAACTGTTCCTGCAAGTTCTCTAAAATTTCAGATTCCGGAATATATTGTAAGTCAGATTCTGATACAACCCCTTTCGAGAAATTCAGTGTCCTGTGAGCTGAGACGTTTACAGGTAAGTTCCCAAAGGACTTCATTTTTGAATGAATTGAGGCCTGACTAGTTGTGGTGACTTCAACAAGAAGTTCACCAGAACGTAATTTTTTTACTGATTTTGCATCGCCTATTGTGCTTTTTAAACATTTCTGAATAAGGAAGGGAGATATCTTATTAAAATTATTTTCTATGAGTTTTATGATAAAGAATCTGGCTCGGGAATTATAAATTTCTGCTACATTCTCTAAAGAATGTTCCGCGCGATCCGCCCAGGAAGCTGTAACTAAATTCTCTTTAGTTGCAGCCATAATCACTTTATTAGAACCACGGATTGCTTCCAGTTCGATCGGGGCCCCCGCCAGACCCCGTCGTTCCACACTTTTCTATCGTGACCAGTGTAACCGCCGGATTCTTCGCAACTAAATGACAGACGCCGGGATGTAACGTGCACCTGGTGCACGGTCCCCGACAGAATCGAGGAGGATTTCTCGCTACCTCGCGACGTCTGCCATAAAGATACACGCAACCAAGGGCCTCTACCTCTGGGACATTTTAAGGAAAACGTACCACAACCATTACCCACATAGCACTCCACTTCTCTCCTCCAACACAACCCCAACAGGGTCGGTTCCCTAGCCCAAACGGTATCCCTCACGGGAGAGGCCGAAGAGTGGTACTGGACCCAGTAGCGTCAAGGCTGGGCGGGTGGAGATCGGTTTTGATACCATGAAGGCTCCGAAGGGGACAGATAGCACAAAAACTTTTTTTGGAAATTTTAATAATTTTCACATTTTTTTGATTTCTGATTTATTTTTTTAAACGAAGAAATGACAAACAAAAAAACACATAGGGTTAAAAAGGAAACAGCAACAAAAAATTAGTGGAAGCTCCAGTTGGAAAGGAAGAAAAGTCCGGAAAGGAGAAAACAAAAGAAATAGGACAGGAGAAGCGAAAGAGAGATGGATCGCTATGGGACACTGGGGACGCTACACCCACATTCACCAAAGACAGTGAACCCCACGGAGAGAGAAAAAGACACTAGGGTACCTCGGGGTTGTGAAGCTCGTGTTTACCTAAAGAAGGTAAACCCCCTGAGGGGTATGAAGAGTGGAATCCCGGAAAATATTTCTCATTCTAACACCAAACGATGGAACACATGATGGACGATTTAGGTACAGGCAATCATGACGGGAGTCAAGTAATTGCTCTCGTAAGGGATGCAAATGTTGGGAAAGAATGCGGAAGTAATAAACAAGCGACATCTGGCCCCTGATGAGCTCTAAAGAGGGTTCATGGCAAACTGCATAAAGACTTTCAATTGGAGATGTACGGAAAGCACCTACACAAATGCGCAGAGCTGTGTGATGAACAGTATCTAACTTTCGCAACACAGACTGTCTGGCAGATCCGTAATCTACACAGCCGTAGTCTAATTTGGTACGGATGGCAGCTCTGTATATACGGCGCATAGATGTGCGATCCGCGCCCCAAGAAGTATTCGAAAGTATCTTTAACAGGTTTATGGCGACTTCACACTTTTTCCGGGCATGCAAGACATGCGGAAGGAAAGTTAGTTTTCTATCAAAGATAAACCCCAAGAATTTCACACTTTCTACAACTCGTATTTTTGCCCTCCCGAGAAAAACTTCGGGGTCTGGGTGAACGCCGCGACGCTTGCAGAAATGGATAAGGGAAGTCTTTTCGATGGAAAAGTTATAGCCATTTTCATTATTCCATTCAACCATCCGGTGTACAGCTGTTTGGAGTTGTCGCTCGATGCATCTCATATCTGAGCCTTCACAGTATTTGCAAATCATCAACATAAAGGCTACCTTTGACAGATGGAGGTAAGCTATTAAGTATGTTATTAATTTTAATGGAAAATAATGTTACGCTAAGGACGCTGCCCTGAGGGACTCCTTCCTCTTGGGTGAAAGGATCCGAGAGGACAGTGCCGAGACGGACATTAAAAATACTGTGACTTAAAAAATTTTGGATTAAAATAGGTAGGTGACCCCGCAGATTTAATAAATGAAGGTCACGAATGATCCCATATCGCCAGGTCCTATCATGAACCTGGATGTTTGAAGCTTTCTCAACATCAAAGAAAATAGAAACTAAATGGTTTCTCTTCAAAAAGGCATTCCTAATTTGGGATTCCACGGCAACGATATTATCCATCGTCGACCTACCCCTGCGGAAACCACTTTGGAATGGAGAGAGACACTGGTTACATTCTAGGATGTACACTAGGCGTGCATTCACCATGCGTTCAAGCAACTTACATAAACAACTAGTTAGAGCGATCGGTCGGTAGTTATTGGAGTCAGTTGCATCCTTTCCAGGTTTTGGTTGGTTGGTTGGTTGGTTGGTTGGTGTTTTATGGCGCAAGGTCCAAAATAGGACATAACGCGCCAAACACAAGACTGGAGCCAAAAAACAGTATATATAAAACACAGCTGAAAAAACGGATTGGTCACCAACACTTTTGTTAATAATAGCACATACACACCACAGAAAAATTAAGATGCAATAAAATTGTGTAAACACGATAACATTCAAAGTTGAAAAACAGAGATGGTATATACAAATGATAAAAGCGATTATAAGTAAAGATTGTAAAACCAATGTTATATAAAAGCATTAAAAAATATATGAAAAGTTAATAAAAAGATTTAATGATATGAACGATGAAATATAGAATTTAAAAGTTTCACAATAAAATCAATCTGAAAAGCAAATACTTTCTATAAAACCAGTAGCGAATAAAAAGGGAAACAGTGAAGGATGGGGGGGCTCCCCCAACAAATCAGGCAGATTGGGTGAACTAGACCCAAAAAAACGATTGTAGCAAGGCTGCAGAGCGGGACAAGACGTCAAGATATGTGACACTGAAAGTGGAGACTGACAGTGTTCACATAGAGGGGTATCCTCGCCCATCAGCAAATGCCGATGTGTCAGGAGGGAGTGCCCAATTCTCAATCGTGTGAGCATGACGTCTACACGCCGCAGCGGAGCACATGTCCAAACACCAATGCATGCCTTAACCTGTCTCAGTTTGTTATTGACTTGCTCATTCCAATCTAATTGCCACTCCTGTCGGACTAGATTTTTGACAGCGGACTTCATATCGCTAATAGGAACATGCTGATTCAGACGACAAGCGGCACCTTTAGCCGCAGCATCTGCCTGCTCGTTACCCGTTATGCCGACATGACCCGGCACCCAGCAGAACAAAACACTGAAACCACGACGACAGAGGCGACGATGCAGATCCACCACCGGATATAGAAGGGAATGGGAGTGGGACACTTCACCATTCTCCAAGTTCTCTAACACGCTGATGGAATCTGTATATACGATGAAACGTCTACATCTCTGACGGGAGATATACTTTAATGCCTCGTGTACGGCGACAAACTCTGCTGAAAAAATAGAAAGACAGTGGGGAAGTTTATAGCTACTAACGTCTCTGCCACAGACGTAGGCACATCCAACATGATCTCCTGTTTTAGAGCCGTCGGTATAGACACTAACATAGTTAGGGTAACTAGCGAGGTGCGACGCAAAAAGCTGGCGATACACGACAGGATCCGTACTTGACTTCACAAAACCCTGGAAAGGGCGCAAGTATGAAATCCTGTGATTACGCCAAGGTGCAAAAGGCAAAGTCGGACGCAGCAAGACATCCGTATCACGGAGAGACGTCGAAGAAAGGAACGTCCTCATGCGAAGTCCGAAAGGTGGAATGCAAGATGGCCGATTTTCAAAAAGTCGGTCAAACTGACTGTCAAGAAGAACAGCATGGAGTGGGTGATTAGGTTGCGATAGGACACGGTAATACAACTGAAGCGACAATTGCTTGCGAGTAGATGGTAAAGAAGGCTCGCCGCAGATGACATATAAACTCTTAATGGGAGATGTCCTGAAAGCACCAGAACAGATTCGAAGGGCGGAATGATGAATCGTGTCGAGATTCCGTAGCACGGAGAAGCGTGCGGAACCGTACACGGCGCATCCATAATCCATTTTCGATCGAATGACCGCGCGATACACCCGGAGCATGGTAGCACGTTCAGCTCCCCAGGATGTGTTCGATAGAACTTTCAGCAAGTTAAGAGCCTGCTCAGACTTCCGCCGTAGATATATTACGTGCGGAAGAATGGTTAACTTGCTATCAAACAACACGCCCAAGAAACGAACAACGTTCTCCACAGATATCAAAGAATCACCTAGGTATATTTGCGGGTCAGGATGCAAACCTCTGCGTTTGCAAAAATGTACACAAGAGGTTTTTTCGGTCGAAAACTTAAATCCGTTCTCCGAACACCATGTCATCATGCGAGAGATTGCAATTTGCAGTTGTCGTTCAATGTAACGCATATCCTTGCTTTGGCAGGAAATCTGCAAGTCGTCAACATATAGATTGCCCTGAACAGATGATGGTAAGCACTTTAAAATTCCATTAATTTTAAGAGAGAATAGTGTAACACTAAGTACACTTCCCTGAGGAACTCCTTCTTCCTGAATGTAAACATCGGAAAGTGTGGTACCAATGCGAACTTGAAATTGTCGTAGTGACAAGAAGTTCGCAATGAAAATCGGCAAGTGGCCACGGAAGTTGTTATTGTAAAGGTCACGAAGAATGCCATATCGCCAAGTCCGGTCATAAGCCTTTTCGATGTCAAAGAAAACTGACACTAAATGGTTTCTTCTGACAAATGCATTACGGACTTCAGACTCTAAGGCAATGACGTTATCCATCGTAGACCGGCCACGCCGGAAACCGCTTTGTTGGTTGGTTGGTTGGTTGGTTGGTTGGGGTTTTATGGCGCAAGGTCCAGAGAGGACATGCTGCGCCAAACATATGGTAAAACCTGAAAAACGATGGTTAAAAAAAAAATAAACAAACTGGATGGGGTTTCCCCCATCCAGTATACAGCCAGGTATAAGAAAAGAATAGATAAAAAACAATGATTCTAGATCATGAACGAGGAAGACAAAAAGCAGTACTGGTAATGACAAAACATCTAGATGGGGGTCCCCATCTAGATTGCAGTCAAATACAAAATGAAAGAAAACAAGGATAAAGCTATTAAATCAGCGGTAAAAACCGGTACTTTTCAAAAAACTGAAAATAGCAGGGTGAGGTGTTTCATCTAAAAGATCTTTTAAGGTGAGTGAAGCAGAACCAAAAAATTTAGAGTAAAAATTGGTTAGTCCAGTACAATCAGTTAAAATATGCAAAATCGTAAGGTCACAGTTGCAATGAAAGCAAATTGGGGTATCTTCCCCCTCCAACAAATGTCTGTGAGTGACTCTAGTATGTCCTATTCTTAGACGGGTGATCATGACGTCAAGTTTTCTTGGATATAGTGGAGGCCAGATAGAGATGACGGGTTTGATGTGATGAAGTTTATTATCTACTTGGAGATTCCATACTGAACGCCAGTTATTGAAAATAAAATTTTTAATGGTGTGTTTGACGTCAGAGAAAGGGATAGGGTGATCTAAAACTGTTCTGGAATCTTTTGCTGCTGTGTCCGCAAGTTCATTGCCAGGGATTCCAACATGAGCTGGGATCCAACAAAGCAGAATACTGAAACCACGACATTTTAACCGATGATGGAGAGTTATGACAGATAAGACTAAAGGATGACTATTGTTTCCAGACTTTAAGCTCTCGAGTACGCTCAAAGAGTCACAGTATATGATAAAATTTTTATTTTGATGATTGGCGATAAAATCAAGTGCTTGTTTGATGGCTAAAATTTCCGCAGTAAAAACAGTGCATGAGGAATGAAGTTTAAAACTATGAATATCAGAATTAAAAACAAAGGCACAACCGACATAATGTGTTGTCTTCGATCCGTCCGTATAAATATCTTTATACTTAGAGAAACTGTGACGATGAGAGTAAAAAAGTTGTTTAAATATGGATGAATCTGTGTCGGTTTTGTTAAAATTACGAAAGGGATTAATATATGATATAGATTTTTTCTTCCAAGGAGGAAAGTCAAATAAGGGACGTTCACACACATTTAAATCATCCAGAGTGGTGTTTTCGATCAAAGAACGCATACGTAACCCAAAGCACGGGATGCAGGATGGCCGATTTTTGTAGAGGGTGTCGTACCGTCTGTCGAGTAAGATGTCACGTAATGGATGCGCATGATGAGTCAGCACCCGAAAAAAGTAGTTCAATGAAAGTTGGTGACGAGTGTGAGATAAAGATGGTTCGTGACAATCTACATAGAGACTTTGAACGGGTGAAGTACGAAAGGCACCAGATCTTAGACGAAGTGCACTGTGGTGCACCGTGTCAAGTTTGCGTAGGACGGATTGGCGAGCAGAGTCATAAGATGCACAGGCGTAGTCAAGCTTTGATCGGATTACCGACCTGTATATGCGGAGCATAGATGTCCGATCAGCTCCCCAAGATGTATTTGCTAAAATTTTAAGCATATTAAGTGATTTCTCGCATTTTTTACGCAGCTGTACAACATGTGGAAGAAAGGTTAGTTTCCTGTCAAATATGACACCTAAAAAACGTACAGAATCAATAACATTTATCTTCTGGTCTTCAATGAAAATTTCGGGATCCGGATGGATCCCACGTTTACGACAAAAGTGCACACAAGAGGTTTTGTCTGGTGAGAATTTAAACCGTTTTCATCACTCCAAGTCAAGATTCGTCGAATTGCAGTTTGAAGTTGGCGTTCAATGAATCGCATGTCTTTTCCCTGGCAGCAAATCTGTAAGTCGTCCACATAAAGACTTCCCCGCACGGAAGGTGGAAGCTGTTTTAAAATATTGTTAATTTTTATTGAGAAGAGAGTGACGCTGAGGACACTCCCTTGGGGAACCCCTTCTTCTTGGGTAAAAAGGTTGGACAAGACATTGCCAATACGAACTTGAAAATGTCGGGTAGCTAAAAAATTTTTAATAAAAATAGGGAGATTTCCGCGAAACTCCAAGTCAAAAAGATCTCTGAGAATTCCATAACGCCAAGTACGGTCGTATGCTTTTTCAATGTCAAAAAAAACTGATATAAAATGGTTTTTTAGGAGAAATGATCTCCTAATGTCAGATTCGAGAGCAATTACATTGTCTATGGTGGATCTTCCCTTTCTAAACCCACTCTGAAATGGAACAATAAGGTTCTTCGTCTCTAATGTAAAAACTAGGCGATTGTTTATCATTTTTTCTAGCAGTTTGCAGACGCAGCTAGTTAAGGCAATGGGTCGATAATTGTTAGGATTTGTAGCATCTTTCCCGGGCTTCGGGAAAGGGATAACGATAGCTTTGTACCAGGCAGCAGGAAAAACATGCTCATTCCAAATCCTATTATACAAATAAGCAGATTATTAAGGGAACGACGAGGAAGGTGTTTTAGCATATTGTAAGTAATGTCATCTGGTCCTGGAGAAGTATTTCGAGTATTATGAAGGCTGCTAATAAGTTCTGTTTCAGTAAAGGGGCTATTGTAGGAAAATGTGGAGACTGAGTTGAAGTTCAGAGAACGGCTTTCAGATTTTTGTTTGATCTTCAAGAAAGAGTCACGATAAGAAGCAGCAGAAGAGGAAGAAGAGAAGGAGGTGCCTATTGCATTTGCTATTTCTGGTAAGTCTGAGATTATTTGGCCATTGAGATTTAAGCAAGAAAGTGGTTGTTGCGTATATAAGCCCATTGCCTTTTTAACCTTTGACCACAATTGTTTAGACGGTGTGTTATACGATATATGGGAGACATACTTAATCCATGATTCCCTCTGGCTGCGGTCGCCGTACTTTCCTAGCATTAGCTTTTGCATGTTTAAAAGATATAAGATTTTCTGTTGTTGGGTATCTGCGAAAGATGCCCCATGCCTTTTGCTGTTTTTCTTAGCAATAGACATTCCTCTGACCACCACGGTTTCCTGTTTTTAACGCTTTCTAGAAGAGGATTTAGGGATGGATGCGTCAGCTGCGTTAATTATAACAGAAGTAATATTTTGAATAGCACTATTATGTCGCCCACCACCATTTGCTTGGTGATGATAGCAAGGGATGTAAAAGTTGGCCAGTCAGCTCTGTCATAAATGTAGCGGGGTAGAGAAGAAACGCATTAGAATCAGCGGTCAGCAAGGAGAGAAAGACTGGAAAATGATCGCTATTGTGCAAGTCATTTGAAACCCAAAAATTATAAAAGGGCAGAATTGAAGGGGAACCTATGGCTAGATCTATTGCATGGAAGGTTTTGGTAGGTTGATGAAAATAAGTATTCTCACCATTGTTGAAGACACAGAGTGAGAAGTCAGATACGAATATTTCTATTTCTTGTCCTCTATTGTTAGTGTTCGGGCTACCCCAAAGTGGGCTATGGGCGTTAAAATCTCCAACTATTATAAAAGGGGCCGGAAGTTGTGTTAAAAGATTAGCCAAAGAGTTTCTGTTAATAGGTTCGTTTGGTGGTAGATAGACGGTGCAAATGGTAGTGAGTTGACGGATGTGGACACGCGCTGCAACGGCCTGTAAATTTGTTTTAAGTGGAATGACAGTGGATGGGTAGTCATGAGATATTAGAAGTGCTACTCCTCCTGATACTCTTCCACCAATATCGCGTTCTTTTCTAACGGTGCTGTACCTTCGAATTTTTATATTGTCGGTGTTTTTTAAATATGTTTCTTGTAGTGCGAAAATGGCTGGGTTATGGTCAGAAATCAAGGTTTTAATATTGTCTTGTTTGTTGCGGAAGCCGTGGCAGTTCCACGAAATAATAGATGTCATAATGAAAGTTTTATTTAAATTTCCCAAGGAAAGGGAAAAGAAACGGACTATCAGCTAGCGGAATTGGATGCAACTGCATCCGAATCCGACGAGCTGTCCGTTAACATATCTTCCTCTGGGGAGACATAAACCTTAAGGGATTCATCTGTATCTAGTTCATGAGGCTCAGGTGTGATTGGTCTATTTTTAAGAAAGTCTTTGCGAGTCAATTTTACGGGGATGGGTTCAGATTGTTTTTTTGGACGTTTTGATTGCGGTAAATTTTGTGAATTTGATATTTCGTCGTTTCCGGATTTGGAAGAGTTTACTGGATTGGCGGTTTGTGTGCCTGTTTATTTTTATTGTTCTTTTTCAGAAATTTAGGTTTTGGTTTCTCATTCCTTCCATTCTGGGAATCGGAAGGTATTACAGCTGGTGTACTATTGTTATTACTTTTCTGTGGGCTACAATAAAGGAGATTCGAATCAGTTTGCGTAGAGGCTGTACACATGATTTTTTTCGAGGCGGCAGCAGAAGCGTATGAAACACCAACCCTGGGAGTTCTAGCATCCACCTGTCTTCGCGCTTCCATATACGACATATTTTGTGGGCCCTTATGGTCTGAATTTCCTTTTCAGTAATCCACTTCGGACATGTACGTGAATAAGAGGTGTGATTACCTTGGCAGTTGACACATTTTGGTGTTCCGTTGCAAGTCTCGGAGGGATGGCCAGGCTGGGCACAACGGGCACAGACCATGGAACCACGACACGATGCCTTCGAGTGTCCAAAGCGTTGGCACTGAAAGCAACGGAGGGGGTTCTGGACGTATGGCCTGATGGGACATCGAAGATACCCAGCCATTATGAAAGATGGCAGTCTTGGTGTCTCGAACGTCAAGATGAGATGCTTCGTAGGAAGTGCTATCCCATCCCGACGAATAGTAATTCGACGCACAGCTGACACATGCTGTTCCTTTAAATGCTCTAAGATCTCCTGTTCGGTGACATGTAGAAGATCGACCTCTGATATTACTCCTCTAGAGGAATTTAAATAAGCATGTGGAGTTACGGATACGGCTATGTTCCCAAATGTTTTTATTTTCAACAACTGCACAGCCTGTGTTTCAGTTGACGCCTCAACCAATAAATCGCCAGAACGGAGTTTCCTAACAGATCTTAAGGTACCCACAGATGAAAGTAAACATTTCTGTATTAAGAAAGGTGACATTGTACAGAATTGCCCTCTATACATTTTATAATAAAAAAGCGAGACATTATTTGTTCCCTCGAGGAGTGAGATGAAGTAGTATTATTTTCTACTTCTACATTAACGGGACGAGTACTCGGTCCCCGACTAACAGTTAGTAATGAGCTCTCAGAGCGATCCGCCCAGGAAGCTGTAACTAAATCACTTTTAGTTGCAGCCATAATAACCTTTTTATAAACACGGATTACTTCCAGTTCGATTCGGGGCCCCCGCCAGACCCCGTCGTTCCACACTTTTCTAACGTGACCAGTATAACCGCCGGATTCTTCGTAACTAAATGACAGACGCCGGGAGGTAACGTGCACCTGGTGCACGGTCCCCGACAGAATCGAGAAGGATTTCTCGCTACCTCGCGACGTCTGCCATGAAGATAAACGCAACCAAGGGCCTCTACCTCTGGGATCGTTTAAGGAGAACGTACCTCAACCATTACCAACATGGAAACGCCACTCCTCTCCACCAACACAACCCCAACAGGGTCCGTTCCCGAGCCCAAGCGGTGTCCCTCGCGGGAGAGGCCGAAGAGTGGTACAAGGACCCAGTAGCGTCAAGGCTGGGTGGGTCGAGATCGGTTTTGTAACCATGAAGGCTCCGAAGGGGACAGATAGCACAAAACCTTTTTTTTGTCCATTTTATTATTTTTTACATTTTTTGATTTTTATTTTTTTTTTCTAACTAAGAAGAGACAAACAAAAAACACACATAGGGTTTAAAAAAGAAAACAGCAACTAAAGATATTAGTTTAAGCTCCAGATGGAGAGGAAAAAAAGCCCAGAAAGAATTCAACAAAAAAGAGAGGATAGGAGAAGAGAAAAAGAGACGGATCGCTATGGGACACTGGATACGCGACACCCACATTTACCAAAGAAAGTAAACCCCACGGAGAGAGAAAAAGACACTAGGGTACCTCGGGGTTGTGAAGCCCGTGTTTACCAAAGAAGGTAAACCCCCTGAGGGGGAAACCGCTTTGTAAGGGTGACAGATAAAAATCGGTTTCTAGTACATAAACTAACCGATTGTTTACCATGCGCTCTAGTAGCTTACACAAACAGCTAGTGAGTGCAATTGGTCGGTAGTTGTTAGGGTTTGTGTCATCCTTTCCCTGTTTAGGAATGGGAATCACTATTGCCCTACGCCACGAGGTTGGGAAAGCATGTTCCTCCCAGATTCTATTAAATAAATACAGCAAATTACGGAGCGGTTGGTTGGTTGGTTGTTTTGGGTTTAATGGCGCAAGGTCCAGAGAGGACAAACTGCGCCAAGCACATGGTAAAACCCGAACATGAATAATATATATATACATACATGTGATAAAAGCCATGACGGTAAAAACAGCCAGAAATTAAAGGTGACAAAGGCTAAAAAGTGTAAAAGATGAGAAATGGTATAAAAGTATAAAGTTATAAAAGCAGTAAATGTATAAAAGACCACCATTAAAACAAATTACGGAGCGAGCTGCGAGAGATATGCTGTAGCATAGCATAACTAATGCCATCGGGACCCGGGGAAGTCATCCGAGTCTGCCGAAGGCAATTCTCCAACTCGTTCTCCGTAAAGGGGCAGTTGTATGACAGGTTGGACTGAGTTTCAAAACGCAAGGGCCTAGACTCGGCACGCAGTTTGTGTCGCATGAAGGTGGTCTGGTAAGACGACGCACTGGACACACAACTAAAAGCGTAGCCAATGGCGTTACCAATGTCCTCTACGGTCGACAGGGTAACACCATCTTGGACGATGCATTTTAGGGGCTGGTCAGAATATAATCCCATGCATTTTTTCACTTTCGTCCAAAGCTGCTTACTGGGAGTGGATGATGTCAATTCCGAAACATACTTTTGCCAAGACTCTCTCTGACAACGTCGACGCACTCTACGAGCGTTAGCTCTTGCTTGTTTAAACGCAATGAAATTAGCAGTCGTGGGATATCTCCGAAATATCCCCCACTGTTTTCTTTGCTTTTTCAGGGCTTCTCGACATTCGAGGTTCCACCACGGCTTCCAATTTCTACGACCATTTGGTGAACTCTTAGGAATAGCTGCATCGGCAGCTTCTATTATAACATCGGAGACAAGACGAACCGAATCATCGATATCACCGTCGACCATAGCCTGGGTAATGGTTGCAATGTCTGTAAATCGCGACCAGTCGCACACTCATATTTGAATCGCGCAGGTCGACAGACTATAGATCCCATGCCGGACAGTGACACAAAAAAGGGAAGTGGTCCTCCCGCGAAGATCAGTCCCAACCCAGAAGTTACAAGATGGAAATAGTAACGGTGAACAGATGGCTAGATCGATGGTATGAAAGGTTCGAGATGGTTCGTGAAAGTGAGTAGGATCACCATTATTGAGGAGGCAAAGATTATGGTCAGTTATTAACTGCTCCACTTGCCTTCCTCGAGCGGTGTTACAGCTACTCCCCCACAACACATTATGAGCATTAAAGTCTCCAAGTATAACAAAAGGTTCCGGAAGCTGAGTCACCAAGTCGTCGAGAGTTCTTTGATCAACAACAGCGTTAGGTGGCAGATATATTACACACACGGAAATTAGTATCCGCATCTGCACACGCACTGCTACCGCTTGAAGTGGAGTATTTAACGATAGGACAGAGTAGGGATAGCTGTGAGGGGTCAGGAGAGCAACACCACCAGACGCTCGCACACCCGAAACATTGTCCTTCCGATAATACTGGTAACGACGTAATTTGGCCGTGTCCGCTGACTTCAGGAAAGTTTCCTGAAGTGCGACACAGGCCGGATGGTAATCTGCGATCAAAGACTTCAGATCAGAAAGTTTATTTCGGAAACCGCGACAGTTCCAGGAAATTAAAGTCGCCATCAGGAGGAAGAGGGAGATGGAACACGAGCTGGATGACTGGAGGTGTCCATAGACACCCCAGCTTCAGGATCAGAAGATCCGAATTGGACACGCACACTTGGAGGGTGTCCTCCTCCATACGCGCCAAATTGCGAGGGTCTTTCACCTTACGGGGATGACTCACTCGCTTCAATAGTTCTGCACGTTTTAATTTTTATTTAAGGATGGTTTTGGAAGTGGAAGGTGTCTGAGGTCGTGATATTTTATTCTGCTTTGAATTAGAAATTACGGATTGTGATATAGAATTTTTACTATTGGTTGGTTTATTATTGGAAAAGTTTGACACTGGGGTTTGAGTAGCAGCTGTGACCATTAATTTCTTGGGAGCGACTACAGACGCGTAAGAAACTCCAACTCTAGGACTTCGGGATTCAACATCTTTTTTTGCTTCCATATATGATACATTTTTCTGAGCCCTAATAGTTTGGATCTCTTTTTCGGTGATCCATTTAGGGCATGAACGTGAATATTAAGTGTGATCTCCTTTGCAATTTACACATTTAGGTGGTGCGTCACATGTGTCAGAGTTATGGTCAGGTTGAGCACAACGAGCACAAGCCGCGGAACCCCGGCACGATGCTTCGAGTGTCCAAATCGTTGGCACTGAAAGCAACGGAGAGGGTTTTGGACGTACGGTCTGATTGGGCATCGAAGGTACCCAGCAATAAGGAAAGATGGCAACTTTGGTGTGTCGAACGTCAAGATGAGATGCTTCGTTGGAAGTACTTTCCCATCTCGACGGATAGTAATACGACGAGCACTAGACACGAGTTGGTCACTCAAGTGCTCCAGGATTTCCTCCTCGGTGGTATGGAGGAGGTCAGCCTCCGAAGTTACCCCTCTTGAAGAGTTTAAATACCCATGTGGAGTTACTGTTACGTCATATTGCCAAACATCTTTACCTTAACCAGTGCGCCAGCTTGTATTGCAGTTAATGCTTCAACAAGGAGATCACCAGAACGAAGCTTTTGACAGTTTTTAAATGTCCTACAGCGGAATCCAAACATTTCTGTATAAGAATGGCGACACAGTTGCAAAATTTCCTTCCACTCCTCTTAATAATGAAAAAATCTTGCCATTAGTGCGCCCACGAGGGAGAGGTAGCTCACGTCGGTTGGTTGGTTGGTTAGGGTTAATGGCGCAAGGTCCAGAAAGGACATGCTGCGCCAAACACAAGGTAAAGTCTGAGATTAAAGGTCAAGAAAGAAGATAAAACGCACTAGTGTTAAAGCCAAAACATCTAGATGGGGTTTCCCCATCTAGATTGCAGTCAAGTATTACAAAATGATATAAAGGAAAGAAAAAAGTTATTAAATCAATGTGTAAAATCCTGTACATTTCACCGAAACGAAAATAGCAGGGTGAGGTGTTTCGCCTAAAAGATCTTTTAAGGTGAGAGAAGTTGAACCAAAGTATTTAGAATAAAAGTTGGTAAGACCTGTGCAGTCAGTTAAAATATGTAAAATGGTAAGGGTCACAGTTGCAGTGAAAGCAGATGGGGGCATTTTCTCCCTCCAGCAAATATTTGTGAGTGACCCTAGTGTGTCCTATTCTCAAACGCGTTATTATACATCCAGTTTTCTAGGATATAATGTGGGCCAGACACTGATGGTGGGCTTTATTATGTAGTTTATTATCTAAAAGAAGGTTCCATGCAGAGCGCCATTTGTCCAAAATTAAACTCCTGATAGTAGGTTTGATGTCAGTGTACGGGACAGGGGATATAAAGTCATACTTGCATTTTTTGCGGCAGTGTCTGCGAGCTCATTTCCAGTGATCCCGACATGTGCTGGGATCCACAATATAAAATACTATAACCCGGTGTTCTAAACTATGCTGAAGATTTAAAATAAATGGAGACCAACTATATCACCCTTGCCAGACTTTAGCTTTCGAGTACGCTCAAAGAGTCCGAGTATATAATAAAATGTTTATTCCGATGACGGGCAATAAAATCAAGAGCTTTTTTAATGGCTAAAATTTCTGCTGTAAAAACTGAGCACGATGAGTGAATTTTGTAACTATGAATTTCCGATTTATAAATATAGGCGCAACCGACATGGTCAGTTGTTTTCGAGCCGTCCGTATAAATAGTCTTTATACTTAGAGAAACTGTGACGATGAGAGTAAAAAAGTGTTTAAATATGGATGAATCGGTGTCGGTTTTGTTAAATTATGAAAAGGATTAATGTATGAATATAGATTTTTCTTCCAAGGAGGAAAGTCAAATAAGGGACGTACACAGACATTTATATCTTCCAGAGAGGTATTTTGGATGAAGGAGCGCATACGAAAGCCAAAACACGGTATGCAGGATGGCCGGTTTTGATACAGGCAATCATACGCTTATCAAGTAGCATGTCATGTAAAGGATGATTAGGATGAGATAGGACACGAAAAAAATAGTTCAATGAAAGTGTATGGCGAGTATGATACAAAGATGGTTCGTGACAGTCGACATGAGACTCTGAATGGGTGAAGTTCGGAAAGCACCAGAGCAAATACGAAGTGCACTGTGTGCACAGTGTCAGTTTTCTAAAACGGATTCACGAGCCGAACCATATGATGCAGGCGTTCTAGTTTTGCAGGATTACCGATCTGTATATACTTAACATAGATGTCCTGTCAGCACCCCACGATGTATTCGATAAAACTTTAAGAAGATTGAGAGATTTCTCGCACTTTCTTCGCAGCTGTAAAACATGTGGAGATATGTCATCTTCCGGTCAAAGACAATGCCAGAACGAACCGTGTCCCAACATTTATTTTTGTGGCTTTCAATAAAAATTTCGGGATCCGGATGGATCCCACGTTTACGGCAAAAGTGCACACATGAAGTTTTTGTCAGAAGAAAAACTAAAACCATTTTTTCACTCCAAGTCATTATACGTCTGACTGCAGTTGCAGTTGACGTTCGATGAATGCCAAGTCTTTACCTTGACAGCAGATCTGCAAGTCGTCACATACAAGTTCCCCCGCACAGAAGGTGGTAATTGTTTTAAATATTATTAATTTTTAGAGAGGAGTGACACTGAGGACACTCCCTGAGGAACCCCTTCTTCTTGAATAAAAAAGTTGGATACGGCAGTGCCAACACGGACTTGGTAGTGTCGGTAGTTAAAAAATTCTTTATAAAAATTGGGAGATTTCCCCGGAAGTCCAGTTGAAAAAGTCTCGTAGGATGCCATAGCGCCAGGTACGGTCATACGCTTTCTCTATGTCGAAGAAGATTGACACTAAATGATTTCTTAGGAGAAAAGCTCTCCTAACGTCAGATTCCAGAGCAATAATACTGTCCGTCGTCGATCCCCTCCGAAACCACCTGATTTGGAGCAATGAGGTTTCTGGTTTCTAAAACATAATTAGTCGGGCATTTATCATTTTTTCTAAAATTTTGCAAAGGCAGCTGGTTAGGGCATCGGCCGGTAATTATTGGGGTCAGAGGCGCTTTTTTCAGGCTTTGGAAAGGGATAATAGTGGCTCTATGCCAAGCTACAGGGAAAACATGTTCTTCCCAAATCCTATTATATGAATAACAAGTTATGAGTGACCGGCGTGAAAGATGCTTTATCATGCTGTAGGTTATTCCATCTGGTCCTGGAGAAGTGTTTTGTTGTGCTATGAAGGCTCTGAACGAGTTCAGATTTTGAAAATGGGATATTGTAGGAAGAGAGGTACGTGTATTGAAGTTGAGATTTCGGCGTTCAGATTGGTGTTTGTATCTTAGAAAGGAGTCTTTATATGAAATGGCTGAAGAATTGGAAGCAAGAGCTGTGCCTATTGCGTTTGCGATTCTGTAGGGTCTGATATTGTTTGGCTATCTTTGACAATGCAGGAAATTGGATGATTGGTGTACAAACCCATTGCCGCGTTTTGCTTTAGTCCACAACTGCTTCGACGGAGTGTTGTATGATAGACTGGAGATGTATTTCGCCCACGACTCTCTTTGGCTCTGTCGACGTACTTTTCTAGCATATGCCTTAGCGTGTTTAAAATTTAGTAGATTTTGGGTCGTCGGGTATCTACGGAAAATATTCCTTCTTTCTGTTGTCGTTTTCCTGGCATCACGACATTCGTCTGTCCACCAAGGTCTTCTGATTTTACGTTTAACTGAGGAGGTTTTTGGTATGGAGGTATCAGCTGCTTGAATTATTACATTAGTTATGTTATTTTGGCATCATTAATGTCACCCCACCATTTGCCTGGTGATGTTTGCAAGAAGGTGAAGGTCGCCCAGTCAGCTCGATCGTAAATGTAACGGGGTTGAGTAGCTGTAGTATGAGAGTCATTGGTTACTAGGAGAGAATACTGGAAAGTGTCGCACTGTTGTATAGATTATTTGATACCCGAAGTTATAAAATGGCAGAAGAGAAGGGGAACATATGGCTAGGTCTATTGCATGAAATGATTTTGTCGGTAGATGAAAGTATGTGTTATCACCGTTATGAGAATGCAGAGTGAGAGATCGGATAGAATGGTTTCTATTTGTTGTCTCTATTGTTTGTGTTTTGACTTCCCAAAGGGGGCTATGGGCATTGAAGTCTCCGACTATTATGAATGGGGTAGGTAGTGGTTAATAAGATGTACCAAGGAATTTCGATCTACTGATTCGTTTGGTGGTAGATAAACGTTGCAAATGGTAGTGAGCTGACGTATGTGGATTCGGGTTGCGACGGCCTGCATATTTGTATTTAATGGTATGATCGTAGACGGGTAGTCATGGATATCACGAGGGCAACGCCTCCAGATACCCTTCCACCAACATCATGATCTTTTCGGATAGCACTGTAACCTCGAAATTTAAAATTACAGAATCTTTAAAATAGGTCTCCTGAAGCGCAAAGACGGCCGGAGTGTGGACAGAAATAAGAGTTTTAATTCGTCGAGCTTATTACGAGCGCCGTGACAATTCACGAAATGATACCTGCCATGATGGATTTTTTTTTTTTTTAAAGGACGAAAGTCCACCTAGTTACGGCGCCATCATGACGACGAGGGGGAAGGAACACGAGCAGGAAGACTGGAGGTGTCCATAGACACCCCCCCATCGGAATCAGAAAGATCCGAATTAGAGGCGCAAATTTGGAGGAATCTTCCTCCATCCGCGCCACATTGCGAGGGTCTTTCACCTTACGGGAAGGACTGAATCGCTTCACAACATTACTTTTTTTAAATTTTTTATTTATAAAGGAACTTGATGTAGTCGGAACGTTAAGTCGAGGAATTTTGGTTTGTTTTGATGCAGAATTGTTAACGGATGGTACTGTATTTTTGTTTTCGTGAGGTTTACTGGTACTATTGTTTTTACTCGTTTGTGTAGAGGCATCGCACATAATTTTTTTAGGAGCGGCAGCGGAAGCATACGAAACGCCTATTCTAGGTGTTCTAGCTTCCACCAATTTGCGGGCTTCCAGATATGGTATGTTTTTATGGGCTCTGATTGTCTGAATTTCCTTTTCTGCAATAAATTTAGGGCAAGAACGAGAGTAGGAGGGGTGGTCACCCTTACAATTAACACATTTTGCTGGCAAGTTGCAGGTCTCAGAAGAATGGCTTGGCTGGGAACAACGGGACAAATGGTGAACCTCGGCACGATGCTTTCGAGTGTCCAAAGCGTTGGCACTGAAGCAACGAAGAGGGTTTTGCACGTACGGTCTTACGGAACACCGAAGGTATCCTGCTATGATAAAAGATGGTATTAGGTTGGTTGGTTGGTTGGGGTTTTATGGCGCAAGGTCCGAGAGGACATGCTGCGCCAAACAAGGTAAACACAAGGTATCTAGATGGGGGTTCCCCCATCTAGATTTCAGTCAAGTATTACAAATGATATAAAGTAGTTATGTATAAAGGGTGTTAAAACGGATATGAATGTTTGTGATAAAGTGTGATAAACCACTAAAATATCAAAAGGATTTAAAAGAAAAATTATATTAACGAAAGAAAACCAGCACACCGTAAGAAGTGGAAAACAGCGGGGTGGGGTGTTCACCCACAGATCACTCAAAGTGAGCGAAGTTGAGCCAAAGTATTTTAGATAAAAATTGGTGAGTCCGGTACACTCTGTTAAAATATGGCGAATGGTGAGGTGACAGTTGCAATGATAACAATGGGGGCGATTTCCTCTCTCCAGCAAATGTCTATGAGTGATTCTTGAATGGCCAATTCTAAGCCGCGTGATGACGACATCCAATTTCCTGGGAAATAGTGGAGGCCAGACAGTGATGGTGGGTTTTATGCAGTGGAGCTTATTTGCAACTTCAAGGTCCCATTCTGACCGCCATCTATCCAAATAATGTCCCTCGTAATGTTAAGGTCACAGAAAGGAACAGGTTGATTTGAAACTACTTTGGATTTTTGCTGATGAGTCTGCAAGTTCGTTTCCGCGATTCCTACATGTGCTGGAATCCAGCAAAAAACCTAACACTGTAACCCCGACATTTAACTTATGATGTTGCGTAAGAACAGTGGCAACCGGCAATAGCTAATGTTACCAGATTGGAGGCTTTCCAGAACACTTAATGAATCTGAGTAAATGATAAAATGTTTTTTGTGGTGATGCGAGATAAAAAACAAGTGCATGAATGATAGCTAAAATTTCTGCAGTAAAAAACAGAGCAGGATGATGGAAGTTTAAAAACATGTATAGTCGACTCACAAACAAGGCACAACCAACGTGGTGTGTTGTCTTTGATCCGTCCGTATAGATATCTAGATACTAGAAAACTGATTACGGTGAAAGAAAAAGTTGTTTATAGATGGGGGGTCGGTATTAGGTTTAGTAAAATGTTAAAAGGATTGATATATGGAATACAGTTTTTCTTCCAAGGTGGAAAGTCAAATAAGGCGCGCATACAGACATCTAAGGCTTCAAGAGAAGTATTTTCGGTCAGATACGTATGCGTAGTCCAAAAGATGGTATGCAAGACAGTCGATTATGATAGAGCGATCATAGCGTTTGTCCAGCAAAATGTCGCGCAAAGGATGAGCGGGATGAGATAAACACGAAAAAAATAATCACTGAAAGCTTACTACGAGTTGAGACAAGGATGGTTCAGAGCAATTCACATACAAACTCTGTACGGGTGAAGTACGGAAAGCACCAGAGCAGATACGGAGAGCACTGTGGTGCACCGTGTCCAGTTTACGAAGTACACATTGGCGGGTTGGTTGGTTGGGGTTTTTGGCGCAAGATCCAAAATAGGACATAAGCGCCAAACACAAGACTAGAGCCAAAGAGAGTAAATAAAGAGTCGCCAGGCTCGAACCAACGGTGAATAACATATTTATAACCAACAGTAAGAAATATAAAAACGAGTACCGTGAAAACTGAATAAAAGGGATGATAAAAATTATTATAAACATGTTTGAATGATGATATATACAAGGTAACATAGAAAGAGATATGTAAAAGTCATAAAAACGTGATAGATAAGGTGGTAAGACAATGCTACATAAAATTGATAAAAAGATTATAAAAAGATATTTTTAAAAGGCAATAAGTTTAACTATAAAATCAATTGCTAAAGCACAGACGTGTATAAACCAGTAAAAAATAAAAAGGGAAACAGTGAAGGATGGGGGCGCTCCCCAGCAGTTCAGACAAAATAGGTGAACTGGAGCCAAAAAAAGCTATTATACTGGGCTTGAAGCGAGGGGCAAGACGTCAAAATATGTCCAATTGAAAGTGGAGCCTTACAATGTTGACAGAGAGGGGCATCCTCACCCATCACAAATGTCGATGCGTCAAAAGGGAATGCCCGATTCTCAACCGTGTGAGTATGACGTCTGCACGACGCAGTTGAGCTGATGACCAAGCACCAATAACTGCTTTAACCTGTCGCAGCTTATTAGTGACCTGCAGATCCCAATCTACTTGCCATTCGTTCCTAACTAACTTTTCACAGCGGACTTCACATCACTGATAGGCACATGCTGATTCAGCCGATGCACAGCACCTTTAGCCGCAGCATCTGCTGCTCGTTACCCGATATGCCGACATGACCAGGAACCCAGCAGAAAAGACACTGAAGCCACGACGACAGAGGCGACGATGCAGATCCAACACCGGAGATAAAAGGGAATGGGAGTGTGACACTTCACCATTCTCCAAAGTCTCTAAAACGCTGATGGAATCTGTATGCACTATAAACGCCTATCGCTCTGCCGGAAGATGTACTTCAGAGCTTCATGTACAGCGACAAATTCTGCTGAAAGACAGAAAACAGTCAGGAAGTGAAAAGCTCCTAACGTCTCTGCCACAGACGTAGGCACATCCAACATGATCTTCTGTTTTAGAGCCGTCGGTAAACACATCAACATAGTGAGGGTAACTAGCGAGGTGCGACGCAAAAAGCTGGCGAAAAATGACAGGATCCGTATACGATTTTGCAAAACATTGGAAGGGGCGCAAGTACGAAATCTTGTGGTTTCGCCAAGGTGGAAAATGCAAAGTCGGTTGCAGCATGACATCCATATCACACAGCGGAGACGAAGTAAGTAACGTCCTCATGCGAAGTCCGAAAGGTGGAATGCAAGATGGCCGATTTTCAAAAAGTCGGTCAAACTGACTGTCAGAAGAACAGCAGAGTTTGTGATTAGGTTGCGATAGGATACGGTAATACAACTGAAGCGACAATTGCTTGCGAGTAGATGGTAAAGAAGACTCACCGCAGATGACATGGTTGGTGGTTGGTTGGGGTTTAATGGCGCAAGGTCCAGAAGGACATGCTGCGCCAAACACATGGTAAAACCAGAAAAACGATACTCAAAAAAAAGAAACAAACTGGATGGGGGTTCCCCATCCAGTATACAGCCAGTATAAGAAAACGATAAAAAAACAATGATTCTAGATCATGAACGAGGATATTGTTTATAGAAAACCGCCTGACACGAACCAATGATAGAATTGCAGGTACGAAACCAACACCATTTCTTAATAAAATGACATAAAAGAGTGTAAAACAGGTATAAAAAGTAGTAAAAATGTAGTGTAAACGTTATAAAATATATATATATATATAAGTTAATGATGCATAAAAGGGATAAAAACTATGATATATAAAAATTTATAAAATGTATAGATGATATGAATGGTTACATAATAATGAAAAGTGCAAAAATTTTAAGAATAAAATCAATCAGAAAAGCAATGCATTTTATAAAATTAGTACAGAGCAAAAGGGAAAGAGAAGGATGGGGTGGTTCCCCCAGCAGATCTGACAAATTGGGTGAACTACAACCGAAAAACCTGTTATAGTGAGACTGCAGACAAGGGCAAGACGTCAAGATGTGTGACACTGAAAGCGGAGCCTTACAGTGTTCGCAGAGAGGGGCATCCTCACCCATCAGCAAGTGCCGATGTGTCAAAAGAGTATGCCCAACTCTCAACGTGTAAGTACTACGTCTGCACGGCGCAGTCCAGCAGATGGCCAAGAGCCAACGAGGTTTAACCTGTCGCAGCTTGTTCTCAACTTGTAGGTCCCAATCTAACTGCCACTCATGCCAAACTAACTTTTGACAGCGGACTTCAAATCGGTGATTGGAATAGGCTGAACCAGACGATGCACGGCACCTTTAGCCGCAGCATCTGCACGCTCATTACCCGCTATGCCGACATGACCCGGCACCCAGCAGAACGAAACACTGAAACCACGACGATAGAGGCGACGATGCAGATCCACCACCGGAGATAAAAGGGAATGAGAGTGTGACACTTCACCATTCTCCAAAGTCTCTAATACGCTGATGGAATCTGTATACACGATATATCGTCTACTGCTCTCTGACGGGAGATGTACTTTAAGGCTCGTGAACATCGACAAACTCTGCTGAAAACACGGAGAAACAGTCGGGAAGGTGTAGCTCCTAACGTCTCTGCCACAGACGTAGGCACAACCAACATGGTCTCCTGTTTTTGAGCCGTCGGTATAAACAGCAACATAGTTACGGTAAATAGCGCGGTGCGATGCAAAAAGCTGGCGATACACAACAGATCCGTACTTGACTTTACAAAACCCTGGAAAGGGCGCAAGTATGAAATCCTGTGATCACGCCAAGGTGCAAAAGGTAAAGTCGGTCGCGCATGACATTCGTATCACAGAGAGACTCGGAGAAAGGAACGTTCTCATTCGAAGTCCGAACGGTGTATACAAGATGGCCGATTTTCGAAAAGCCGGTCAAACTGACTGTCAAGAAGAACAGAATGGAGTGGTTGAGCAGGATGCGAAAGAATGCGAAAATACAATTGAAGCGACAATTGCTTGCGAACAGATGGTAAAGAGGGCTCGTCACAGATGACATTTAAGCTCTTAATAGGCGATGTTCTGAAAGCACCAGAACAGATTCGGAGGGCGGAGTGATGGATAGTATCAAGTTTCCGCAACAGAAGAGCGAGCGGAACCGTATACGGCACAACCATAATCCAGTTTCGATCGGATGACCGCGCGATAAACTCGGAGCATAGTACATCGATCAGCACCCCAGGACGTGTTTGACAACACTTTTAACAAGTTAGGGTTTGTTCTGACTTCCGACGTAAGTGCATAACGTGCGGAAGGAAAGTGAGCTTTCTATCGAACAATACTCCTAAGAAGCGAACAACGTCCACAACAGTGATAGCTGAATCGCCGAGATAGATCTGCGGGTCAGGATGGAGTCCCCTTCGCTTACAAAATGTACACAAGGTCTTTTCCGTCGAAAAATAAAACCGTTCTCCGAACACCATGTCATCATGCGAGAGATTGCAATTTGCAGTTGTCGTTCAATGTAACGCATGTCCTTGCTTTGGCAGGAAATCTGCAAGTCATCCACATATAAGTTGCCATGAACAGAAGGTGGTAAGCACTTTAAAATATTATTTTTTTCAGGGAAAAAGTGTCACACTGAGGACACTTCCCTGTGGAACTCCCTCTTCCTGTATGTAACATCGGAAAGTGTGGTACCAATGCGAACTTGAAATTCTCTTAGAGACAGAAATTCGCAATGAAAATAGGCAAGTGGCCTCGAAAGTTGTTACTATAAAGGTCACGAAGGATACCATATCTCCATGTCCGATCATATGCCTTTTCGATGTCGAAGAAAACAGACACAAGATGGTTACTTCTGACAAAGGCATTGCGAGCTTCGGATTCTAAGGCAAGGATATTGTCCATCGTAGACCGGCCACGCCGGAAACCGCTTTGTAAAGGTGACAAATAAAGCTCGGTTTCTAGTACATACACTAACCGATTGTTTACCATGCGTTCTAGCAGCTTGCACAAACAGCTCGTGAGTGCAATTGGACGGTAATTATTCGGGTTAGTAGCATCTTTTCCCGGTTTAGGAAAGGGAATCACTAATGCCCTACGCCAAGAGGTTGGGAAAGTATGTTCCTCCCATTCTGTTAAATAAATACAGCAAATTACGGAGCGAGCTGCGAGAGAGATGCTGTAGCATAGCATAACTAATGCCATCGGGATCCGGGAAGTCATCCGAGTCTGCCGAAGGCAATTCTCCAACTCCTTCTCCGTAAAGGGGCAGTTGTATGACAGGTTGGACTGAGTTTCAAAACGCAAGGGCCTAGACTCGGCACGCAGTTTGTGTCGCATGAAGGTGGTCGGGTAAGTCGACACACTCGACACAGAACTAAAAGCGCTGCCAATGGCGTTACTAATTTCCTCTACGGTAGAGAGAGTAACGCCATCTTGGACGATGCATTTCAGTGGCTGGTCTCAATATAAACCCATGCACTTCTTCACTTTGGTCCAAAGTTGCTTACTGGGAGTGGATTGTCAGTCCCGAAACATACTTCTTCCATGACTCTCTTTGACAACGTCGACGCACTCTACGAGCTTCTGCTCTAGCTCTCTTGAACGCCACGTAATTAGCAGTAGTGGGATATCGGCGAAATATCCCCCACTGTTTTCGTTGTTTTTTCATGCTTCTTCTCGACATTCGAGGTTCCACCACGGCTTCCAATTTCTGCGACTATTTGGTGAACTCTTAGGAATAGCTGCCTCGGCAGCGATTATTATAACGTCGGAGACACGACGAACCGCATCATCGATTGCACCGTCGACCATAGACTGGGTGATTACCGCACTGTCTGTAAATTGCAACCAGTTCGCAGATTCATATTTGAATCGCGCAGGGCGACAGACTAAAGATCCCGTGCTGGAAAGTGACACAAAGACCGGGAAATGGTCACTTCCGCGAAGATCAGTCCTAACCCAGAAGTTACATGATGGAAATAGTGACGGTGAACAGATGGCAAGATCGATTACGTGAAAGGTTCGAGATGGCTCGTGGAAGTGAGTAGGATCACCATTATTGAGGGCAAAGATTATGGTCAGTTAATAACTGCTCCACTTGCCTTCCTCGAGCGGTGTTACAGCTACTCCCCACAGCACATTGTGAGCATTAAAGTCTCCAAGTATAATAAAAGGTTCCGGAAGTTGAGTCACCAATCGTCCAGAGTCCTTTGATAAATAACATCGTTAGGCGGCAGTATATGGCGCAGATGGAAATTAATGTTCGCATCTGCACGCGCACAGCTACAGCTTGAAGTGAAGTATTCAAGGAAAGGACAGTAAACGGGAAATTGTGAGAGGTGAGGAGAGCGACACCTCCAGACGCTCGCACACCCGAAACGTTGTCCTTCCGAATAAAACTGTAACGACGTAATTTGGCCGTGTCTGCTGACTTCAGGAAAGTTTCCTGAAGTGCGACACAGGCCGGATGGTAATCTGTGATCAAGGACTTCAGATCGGAACGTTTATTGCGGAAACCGCGACAGTTCCAAGAGAAAAGAGTCGCCATCACGGCGGAGAGGGAGAAAGAACAGCAGGTGGGACAGAGGAGGTGTCCATGGACACCCCAGGATCGGAGTCTGAAAGATCCGAATTAGAGGCGCATATTTGGAGGGAATCTTCCTCCTTTCGCTCCACATTGCGAGGGTCTTTCACTTTTTCGGAAAGACCCAATCGCTTGACTACATCAGCACGTTTTAATTTCTTACTGTATAAAGGTTTTGAAGTGGATGCCTGAGAACTATTGGATTTAGCTTTCTGGGTAACAGATTTTGCAGACGAATTTGTGGTAGTTTTACTTTTACTTTTTTCTGGAACATTTGTGTTCCGAGGTGGATCAGTCTGTGTGGAAGCAGTACACATAACTTTTGTGTGGTAGCTACAGAAGCGTACGAAACTCCAACCTGGGGGTTCGAGCCTCAACTTGCTTCCGAGCTTCCATGTAAGACAAATTGTTATGAGCTCTAACGGTTTGTATTTCCTTTTCATGAATCCACTTCGGGCAGGAGCGTGAGTAAGAGGGGTGACTTCCTTACAATTGACACATTTTCGGGCGCGCTGCACGTCTCTGAGAGGTGATCAGGCTGGGCACAACGAGCACAGACCTCGGAACCACGACACGTTGCTTTCGAGTGACCAAATCTTTGGCACTGAAAGCAACGGAGAGGGTTCTGAACGTATGGTCTTGTTGGACATCGAAGATAACCCGCGATGACAAATGATGGCAGTGTAGGCGTATCGAACGTCAGGATGAGATGCTTCGTGGGAAGTACTTTCCCATCCCGACGGATAGTGATACGACGCACAGCAGAGACAAGCTGATGTTGCAAATTCTCCAAAATCTCTTCTTCGGTGGTATGTAGTAATTCGGGTTCCGAAATTACGCCTCTCGAAGAATTCAGATAGCCATGAGGAGCCAGACACGGGTATATTGCCAAAAGCAGTGACCTTTAACAGTTGCGCCGCTTGTTTTGAAGTCAAAACCTCTACTAACAGGTCACCAGACCGAAGTTTCTTGACCGATTTCACGTCGCCTACAGATCCATTGATGCATTTCTGTATCAGAAAGGGCGACACCATAGAAAAGTACCTTCTGAACGTTTAACGATAAAAAAACGGGACAGTTGACAAATATTTGAGGACGACACACGAGTTTGAACGTTGGTTAGAGAATCCATATAAATGGGCCGTATGTTCGGTCCCCGGCGGCACCACCCCCATGGAGCCCAACAAGGGGACGCCGGTTACTGCGCCAGTGCTAACCGGGAACTATACGCGCGCGGCCAATGACCGGTTGCTTAGCCCTGAGCCAGTGAACAATGTCTAACCGACCAGCCGATTGGTACACACGGGACCAATGTGCACCTCCCGTTTACCTGAAGCAAGGGCAAAGTATGTGTTGGAGCGTTATCTTACTAAAGCCCACATTATGGCGAAGAATAAAACCCCTCAACTACCAGGATCCCCATTTCCTGGGACACGGGTCTCCACGCACGGCAAACACGTGGGCAGTTAATCGCCATTAGAAGCTAGAAGCACAGAATGGCTACAGCTTCTGATGAGGAGCCCTCACCTCCGAAGAGGTAACCGCAACGAGGGAGAAAAAAAGGTAAAAGTAGAAGGACGAGAGCAGAAGAAAAGGGAAAGAAGGAAAGTTCGCTGGGGTACCTCGGATTGCGACACCCGTGTTTACCTAAAGAAGTAAACCCCCTGAGGGGCCGCAGATGACATATAAACTCTTAATGGGAGATGTCCTGAAAGCACCAGAACAGATTCGAAGGGCGGAATGATGAACCGTGTCGAGTTTCCGTAGCACGGATAAGCGTGCGGAACCGTACACGGCGCATCCATAATCCATTTTCGATCGAATGACCGCGCGATAAACCCGGAGCATAGTACATCGCTCAGCTCCCCAGGACGTATTGGATAGAACTTTCAGCAAGTTTAGAGCCTGCTCTGACTTCCGCCGCAGATACATTACGTGCGGAAGGAAAGTTAACTTACTATCAAACAACACGCCCAAAACGAACAACTTTCTCCACAGATATCAGAGAATCACCTAGGTATATTTGCGGGTCAGGATGAAAACCTCTGCGCTTGCAAAAATGTACACAAGAGGTTTTTCGGTCGAAAATTTAAATCCGTTCTCCGAACACCATGTCTCATGCGAGATATTGAAGCTTGCAATTGTCGTTCGATGTAACGCATATCCTTACCTTGACACGAGATCTGCAGGTCATCGACATACAGATTGCCACGAACAGATGGTGGTAAACACTGTAAAATTCCATTAATTTTCAGGGAAAACAGTGTAACACTCAATACACTGCCCTGAGGAACTCCCTCTTCTTGAATGTAAACATCGGAAAGCGTTGTACCAATGCGAACTTGAAATTCTCGCAGTGACAAGAAGTTCGCAATGAATATCGGCAAGTGACCACGAAAGGTGTTATTACAAAGGTCACGAAGGATACCATATCGCCACGTCCGGTCATAAGCCTTTTCAATGTCGAAGAAAACAGACACTAAGTGGTTTCTTCTGACAAAGGCATTGCGAGCTTCGGATTCTAAGGCTATGATATTATCCATCGTGGACCGGCCACGCCGAAACCCGCTTTGTAGGGGTGACAGGCAAAGCTGGGATTCTAACTGATACACTAACCGATTGTTAACCATTCGTTCCAGCAGCTTGCATAAACAGCTGGTGAGTGCAATTGGACGGTAATTGTTAGGGCTAGAGGCATCCTTTCCCGGCTAGGGAATAGGAATCACTATTGTCCTACGCCAAGAGGATGGAAAAGCATGTTCCTCCCAGATTCTATTAAATAGATACAGCAAATTACGGAGCGAGCTGCGAGAGAGATGCTGTAACATAGCATAACTAATGCCATCGGGACCCGGGGAAGTCATCCGAGTCTGCCGAAGGCAATTCTCCAACTCATTCTCCGTAAAGGGGCAGTTGTAGGCCAGATCGGACTGAGTATCGAAACGCAAAGGTCTTGACTCGGCACGCAGTTTGTGTCGCATGAAAGTGGTCGGATACGACGACGCACTCGACACTGAACTGAAGGCGCTGCCAATGGCGTTACTTATTTCCTCTAAGGTAGAAAGTGTAACGCCATTTTGAACAATGCACGGCATTGGCTGGTCTGGATATAATCCTATGCATTTCTTTACTTTCGTCCAAAGCTGTTTACTGGGGGTGGATGGTGTCAATTCCGAAACGTACTTTTTCCACGACTCTCTCTGGCAACGTCGACGCACTCTACGAGCGTTAGCTCTTGCTTGCTTGAAAGCAACGAAATTTGGAGTGGTGGGATATCGGCGAAATATCCCCACATTTTACGTTGTAATTTCAATGCTGCAGAACACTCAAGGTTCCAATACGGTTTCCAGTTTCTTCGACCATAAGGTGAGCTCTTGGGAATGGCTGCATCGGCAGCTTCTATTATAACGTTGGAGACAAGACGAACCGCATCATCGATATCACCGTCGACCATAGCCTGGATAATGGTTGCAATGTCTGTAAATCGCGACCAGTTCGCAGACTCATATTTGAATCGCGCAGGGCGACAGACTACGGATCCAGTGCCGGATAGTGACACAAACACAGGAAAATGGTCACTTCCGCGAAGATCTGTCCCGACCCAAAAGTTGCAAGATGGAAAGATTGACGGTGAACAGATGGCAAGATCGATGATGTGAAATGTCCGAGATGGCTCGTGAAAGTGAGTAGGATCACCATTATTGAGGAGGCAAAGATTGTGGTCAGTTATTAACTGCTCCACTTGCCTTCCTCGAGCGGTGTTACAGCTACTCCCCCACAAAACATTATGAGCATTAAAGTCTCCAAGTATAACAAAAGGTTCCGGAAGCTGAGTCACCAAGTCGTCGAGAGTTCTTTGATCAACAACGTCGTTAGGTGGCAGATATATTACACACACGGAGATTAATTTCCGCATCTGCACACGCACTGCTACCGCTTGAAGTGGAGTATTTAACGATAGGACAGAGTAGGGATAGCTGTGAGAGGTCAGGAGAGCAACACCTCCAGACGCTCGCACACCCGAAACATTGTCCTTCCGAATAATACTATAACGACGTAATTTGGCCGTGTCCGCTGACTTCAGGAAAGTTTCCTGAAGTGCGACACAGGCCGGATGGTAATCTATGATCAAAGACTTCAGATCTGAAAGTTTATTACGGAAACCGCGACAGTTCCAGGAAATTAAAGTCGCCATCAGGAGGATCACACTGTTAGACGTGATGGAGTTGGCCATGTAATTGGTAAAAGAGAAAAAAAAGACGATGTCAAATGCAAAATTGTTCGGGAAAACCTCTTACATTTTGCATGAAATGTAATGTAACTCTATGTACAAAATGTTTTCCAAATTACCATAAATAGTGTGAATATGTTTAAACTTAATAAAAAATGTCAAATTTATTTGTGTTTCATTTTATTTTGCATTAAATATTAAAGTTCAATTGTTTGGGAACAGAAACGTAATCAAGTAACTAAAAACAAAGGAGAAGTACTAAGTGTTCAAAAACTTCTATATCCGCCCAGCGTCCTATTTATAGGACAGTAATTATCTCGGATCCTAAATTAATGGTGTGGAGTTTAATTGCATATTATGTTTAATTTAAGTGTTTAGAACATAATTTTAAAAGCTTTTAACAAAATTTCAATTTTAAATTAAGTTGGGCGTTAACGGGTTAATCTGTCCTGGCGACTCATCCCGAAAGATGGAAATAACCTTTTTTAAATTTTATTTCCTACATGAAAATGAGACAAAGTATAAACTGACTATGAATTATTTGCGCTAAGTTGAAAAAATTACAGTGTTTTCAAGTATTCTTTTTATTCGTGACCCGTGTTGCAATCGACTACAATATCTGTGCTATACCACTCTAGCGTTGATCTCATTATTTTTTCAACTTAGGCCAGCACTGGCACTCAGCATTCCTTGACACTTCAATTTTGATGTTGCCACTTATGAGGTATAACTTATTGGTGAAGTGAAGGCTACTCATAACCAATATTTCAATATTTATCCACTTCCTTATTTAATTGTGGTGGTACTCCTAACTAATTAAATTATTTCTTAGAGCTTGTCATTGTGGTTTAATTTACACTGATAAATATCATCATGATTTATTATTGAATATCGTGTTATTTATATTACAGATTGGCTAGCACCTGATCGGACTGATGCATGTTCCACAACCTGCAAGTATTGCCGCATAACGTTGAAAGCGCACAAAAAGGATCTCCTGAGTCCCGCAAGGACTGAAAGACGGAAAAAGGCTGTGTCATTGGACACATTTGCAAAATCATGCAAACCATTGGCTTCAACATATCAACCAGTTTTGTCTGAAAAAATGAAGATTTCTGAACTGATAATTGCAACATTTATTGCAGAACACGGTTAATTATAGACTGTAAATCACATGAACGAAATATTGCCACAATTAGACCCGTCGTCACATGCAATTTCAAATCTAAAACTTCATCGTACCAAGTGTTCGATGTTAATAAAAGGTGTCCTAGGTTCTTGTATGCTCCAACAATTGATAGAAGAGAGCGGTGATGGTCCATATTCAATCATAATTGTAGAGAGTACCTATCTTTCAACACAAAAAGTACTGCGTATCATGCCACGATTTTTTTCGGTGAAGAAAAGGGAAGTGATCAAAACCTTCTACAGATTAATTAAAATAATCGATTCTGATGCGAAAACAGTGTACAGTGACATTAAAGCTTAATTAGAACAAGATGGTTTGAAGTTTGAAAACATGGTCGTGATTCTCGCCGATGGAGCGAATGTCTTGGTTGACAAACATAATTCTGTCACTGCTTTGTTTAAATGCCAGATAAGCGACGTAGTCGTCATGAAATGTGTTTCCCATTCGCTTCATTTGTGTGCTGAAAAGACAGCGAAGACATTGCCTCACCAATTAGAATTTCTAGTATGAGAAACGTACAATTGGATTTCTTACAGCCCTAAACTGTTTGAAAAATATAACTTGCTGTACGAAACCATAAATGGTTACGGAAAACCAAAAAAAATCCAAGGTTTTAGTGGGACTTGCTGGCTTGCACGATCCGTGGCGATTAACACATTACTGGATCAGTGGGAAGAATTAGAACTCCTATTTTCAATTGCTAAATCGGAAAACACTGTTACATGGCTGAACAATTGCATGACATTATGAAAAGATTACCGTTCACAGTTTTTATTTTTTTATTTTTATTTTTTTTTAATTTGAATTAAAAGTATAACCCAATTGAATTTACGTTTCCAAAGCGATCACGTGGAACCTCATAAAATGCTCGAAGAACTATTTCTGATGTTCAAAAACTTGCTTCTAAAACTCGTTGTGCCATCTAGTCTACAGAAATTCGGAGACAGCGAATTAGCGGATTTCGATTTTCAGTCCCCCATCTAATGCATACATCAGCAATGTATTTTAGCTTTGACTTTCATTCTATTGCATAAAATATCGAGGAGAGAGACTTATTAGATATCACAGAGAGTTGTAAGAAATTTCTGTGTACTTTGGCTCAAGAAATTCAAAAACGATTACCAGATAACTGCATAGATTATTTTAATTACCTGTTAACAGAACGATAACCAATCTTCATCCTAAAGTTGCATTATCTCAAGTGAAACCCAGTCTCAATCACATTTTTAATGAATCGAACTCACTTATACGGCAATAAAAGTGATGTAGAGTCAGAAAGGTTGGTTGGTGCGTTTCATGGGGTTTTTTGGCGCAAGGACAAAATTTAGACATAAAGCGCCAAACACAAGATAAAAACCGAAGTATAGTACATACAAAAACGCCCAACTCGACCAACGAAGGAGATTATAGATTCAAACGCCAAGATCTTTTTTAGTAAATATATATAAAAGTGTAAGAGTATAAATGTTGGTTGGTTGGTTGGTAGGTTGGATGGGGTTTAGTGACGCAAGGTCCAGAGAGGACATACTGCGCCAAACATATGGTTAAACCTGAAAAATGATAGTTAAAAAAAATAAAATTGGATGGGGTTTCCCCTTCCAGATTACAGCCAGGTATAAGAAAACAATACGAACAAAGGTAAATGGCGGTTAAATGAGAAAGAAAAAACCTGTACTTTTCAGAAAGCGAAAAAGATCGGGGTGTGGTGTTTCACCCAGAAGATCGTCCAAGGAGAGTGAAGTAGAGTAAAATCATTTAAGATAAAAGCAAGTGAGGTCAGTAAATTCCGTTAAAATGTGATGAAAGGTGAAGTGACAGTTGCAGTGGTGGAAGATGGGTGCGCTTTCTTCCTACAGCAAATATTTGTGAGTAACCCTGGAATGTCCGATTCTAAGGCGTGTGACTTTGACATCAGCTTTTCGGTGATGTCACGTTGTCCAAACGGCAATCTCAGGTTTTACCTGATGGATGGATGGATGGGGTTTAATGGCGCAAGGTCCAGAGAGGACATGCTGCGCCACATATGGTAAAACTGAAAAACGATAGTTAAATAAAAGAAACAAACTGGATGGGGTTTCCCCATCCAGTATACAGCCAGGTATAAGAAAACAATATAAAAAAACAATGATTCTAGATCATGAACGAGATAACATGCAGCACTGATAATGACAAAACATCTAGATGGGGAACCCCATCTAGATTGCAAAGAAGACTCGGAAAAAGGTTAAAATAATAATATAAGCGGAAAACAAAGGCAAGAACAGAAACCAGCAACACAACAGAGTAGAAAAGTTAAAAGGATAAAATTTAAAAAAATAAACAGGAGCGAAAGCAACAAAGCACAACAGGAACAAAAACCAAATTAAATATGGGGATAGAACCCAATACATTTTAAATAATTAAAAATGTTCTGATGTGGAGGAGAGCTCAGCAAATCCTTCATATTTATTATATTAGACTGAAAAAATTGTCGACGTGGGTGATTAAAATCTGGGCAATCAATGAGAATGTGTTTTACAGTCAAGGAGGTCTTGCAGTTCTGACATAAAGGTGCTGGCTCTGCAAGTAGCAGGTGACGGTGAGTAAAACGAGTATGACCAATGCGGAGTCTAGTTATTATAACATCATGCCTTCTTGAAGTAAGAGGGGGCCAGTATTCAATGTTGTGCTTGATCGAATTTAATTTATTTGAATTAAGGATATCCCTGGAACTCTGCCACTTAAGATGAATGAGAAAATTTAAATATTTCTTTGCATCACAGTAAGGGATGGGAAAATCAAGGATGTTGCTGGCAGACTTAGCTGCTTTGTCAGCGAGTTCGTTTCCACTAATCCCCACGTGAGACGGGATCCAACAAAATAAAATTGAGAAGCCATCAGAAGAGAGATTGTCCAATAACAAAAGAATTCTAAAAATCAGAGGGTGACTATGTTGATGAGGGTAAGACAAAGACTGTAGAGCACTCAAGGAGTCTGTATAAAAGATGTATTTTCTCCTAGGTTTTTCATATATGTTCGAGAGCTTTAAATATAGCTATTAGCTCAGCGGAGTATATAGAGAAAGCATTGTGTAGTTTGTAGCTATAAGAAATGTCCTCAGCGACAAAAGCGCAGCCTACGTAGTTGATTGACTTGGATCCATCAGTAAAAATTGGACTATAGCTGCAAAAGCATTGTCTGTGATGCATAAAAATTTGTTGATAAATGATATCTGCAGTGGAGTCTTTGTCATAAGAATTAAAAGGATTTAAAAATTGAAATCCTGGGGTATTCCAAGGCGAAAAATTATAGTCAGCTACCATTATGTCTATATTGCTAAAATCCAGATTTGTTAAAATTTGTTGGGTCCGTGAATGAAAAGGTTGAATGGAAGAAGACCGACACTGGTATAAGCGAGTGAGGTAAGGGCTGACAGTATAATTATGCATAGGATGGTTGGTATGAGATAAAATTCTAAAATAATAGTGTAGAGACAAGTCTCGCGTCTTAGGTTTAATGGAGCCTCACAGCAGTCAACATACAGGCTCTCCACTGGAGAGGTCCTAAACGCTCCCGAGCATAGTCTTAGAGCTGTATGGTGAATAGTATTCAACTTCCGCAGAACAGAGTTACGAGCCGAACCATATACAGTGCAACCGTAATCCAGTTTGGACCGTATAACAGCATGGTAAATTTTAAAAGAGTAGAACGGTCTGCCCCCCAGGTGGAATTGGAAAGGACCTTCAAGATATTCATTGCTCTTTCGCATTTTCTACGTAAGTAAAGGACATGCGGTAAGAAGGTTAGCTTTTTATCAAGTATAACACCCAAAAATTTGATTTCCTCAATAACGTTAATAAATGACCATTAAACTGGATTTCCGGTTCAGGGTGCATACCCCTCTTTTGCAGAAGTGTACGCAACTAGTTTTCTGGCTGGAAAAATTAAAACCATTGTCATCTGCCCATTTTACAATTTTGTTAACTGCTGTCTGGAGTTGTCTATTTATAAAGCGCATGTCATTACCTTCACAGGAAATGTTCAAGTCGTCTACATATAAGCTTCCTTTTACGGTGGGAGGTATCACTTTTAATACGTCGTCAATTGAAATGATAAAAAGTAACACTTAAAACGCTGCCCTGGGGCACACCCTCCTCTTGAATGAAGTCGTCAGATAAAGTATTGCCTATACGAACATTAAAATTCCGGAGCGATAAGAAATTACTAATAAAAATAGGCAGGTTTCCCCTCAAGTCTAGTTTAAAAAGCTTACGCAGTATGCCGTACCTCCAGGTACGGTCATACGCCTTTTCAATATCAAAAATATTGAAACCAAGTGGTTTCTCTTGACGAAAGCGTTGCGGATTTTGCTCTCCAGATCAGTGATGTTATCTATTGTACACCTACCACGGCGAAAACCACTTTGAAATTCAGAAAGGCAGCTATTCTCTTCCAAATAATACATGAGGCGCGCATTTATCATTTTTTCCAATATTTTGCAGAGGCAGCTTGTAAGAGCGAA